>JAAGEH010002531.1:54281092-54490182 GCA_011751065.1 Lasiurus cinereus | reverse complement strand
AGAGAGAGTTAGTTCCTGGAGGAGACTGCATTGCTCCCCTAATTGCACACTGAGACTCATCCCCTGTGATTCCTGCTTCGCCTGCACAATCTAATTTTGGAGCAGGAGTTATGTCTACGTTATTTCACATGGATTAACAACCCTTAAGCAAGACGTATTAAGTTGACCGCGTATTTCAGGAATATTTTGGGACTGTCACTCATCACCAGTCAGCAAGTTGGCACATTCTGTCTAGCACCAGCTGCCTGGAGAAATTGCAAGGCACAGTGGAGCCCCACTTCTTTTCATTAGGCTGTCTCTCTCACATATACTTAGAGCTGGGCAAGAGATGCCCACATGCCGAGTTTCAGTGGGCGCACATCTTCAGGTTTTGAGAAATAAACATCTCAAGTTTAGGATGAAGCGTGAAGGCACTGCTTGAGGGTCAATAAGCAAGTTGCTTCTGAAAGATTAAGGAGCAGTGTGGGCGTTCTTGAGCACATCCTCCTGCAGATGGGTGCCCACCACTGGCTGTGTGACCTCACCATCCCCCACACTGGCCTCTCGTGGGAGCCATCCTCACTAAGCGGACTCTTGCTGCACTGCCTGGCCTCCCTGAGAGTCCCCTTGGTGACCCACTTGTCATAGTGAGCTTCCCTGTAGGCTTCTCTGTAAGTGTCCAGGAGGAACTGCCCACCACCCAGCCATGTGGCTCCCCTCTCTACACAGTGCCAGGCATGCGTTTCAAAAGAGTAACTGTCAGAGTGATTTTGAACACTGTGTTTTAAATGTATATTCATAGGTGTCTCGTAATCCGAGAAGCTGTGGGAAGGGCAGATTAGCTATAGAGTCAGACAGCCCACTTTCCAGCTCCAGCATCCACATCCTTCAACTTCTCTGGTCTCAATGCCTCGCCTGCGCCCAGAGAGGATCCTACAGAATCACTCCTAAGAAACTCCGTGACTCCATTTTTTTTAATTTGTAGGCTTCTAGACAGTTCTACAAAACTTAACAATTATCAGACGACAGAGCAATTAATTTAATTATCTGAATGAAATGTTTTCATTACAAATTTTCTTGGTTGAGAAGTGAACATTGTAGTAACACATTTGGAATTATTTTCTTTAGAAAAGGTTATATTTAAAACAAAGTACAAGTGAAGCACACAGAAATCAGATGATCTTAAAATACTTTAATAATTATTTAGTATCTTATTAAATACATTGAATATTATTAACTCGATCACACTATTTATAGAAATTTTTACTAGAGAAATAACTTACAATGGTTCACAAAACTTCTAAATTACAAATGGATGTTGGGTATACTGTTCATGAATATGATTCCAAACGTAAAAAGAAATGTTTAAAAAAGAAAGCAATGCAATCCTCCAATAGTGGTATGTTCTCTTGACAGTGGACAGAAGAGAGACATTGCAGAACATGAATAACATTGAAAAGAAAGCCTGTGTGAATTCACTCAGCTGACTTAGAGCTTTTGCTGCTAGAACAGTAGAAAGATAGTATTGGCAAATTGTTTGCTTTGATGTTCCAGGTGGGCCCAGGAACCTCTGAGTCCCTGTTTTAGACAGGATACTTGGGAGTGCAGGGCTCAAGAGACAGAGTGAATCAGCAGGGGTTTGTAACTTACAACATAACAATGGCATGAAAGCCCGATTCCTGTTTGCATGTTTCTTTTCCATGTATTTGGAGCCTGGGAGAGGAGGAACGGGATTTCTGATCTCTGAGACCCTCACAGTACTTTACAAATATTAATTCATTAATGCTCCAGTATCCATGGGAGGCAGCCCCAGAAACTGCATTCAGGACAGGATATGATTTCCCCCAGGACAGAGCCACCTCTCCCAGAGCTGGGGAGGAGCTGTGACCACAGTTCCTAACTACACACGGGTCATAGGATACAATGCACTTGGAACCAGAAGCCAGCTTCTTTTTCCCCTTGAGAGGAATCCCCTTTTCCAGATTGCCGTATGTTCATGAAGAGGTTTTGAATAAAAAAGGCAAAAGTGATCAGGTGATGGCTTGCCACCTCTCAAATGCTCACTGGCTCCGAGTCAGGCTGCAGGAGGAAGTGTTTTACCCGTGGACAGACTGTTCCTGCTGCACTTAGAAGTAATGAAACAGATTGAAAGACATTTAAAAATACCTTTCCCTGGCTGGCAGGGTGATGGCAGATGGGTAAGGAAGAGTTTAGTATGCTCAGAGTGAAAGTTCTTTATTGGAAAAGCTGACAGGTGCTCCATTTATATGAGAAAACCCAGCTATTGTTATCCAAACCTCTCAGAATCCTTAACATGGCACTTGTCATAGGCATATAGATCATGATTCTGTTTGAGCAGTGTTGTTCCAAATTCTATTAATAATTCTTCACAAGCACGTCACCACCGACTAAAATGACCTTGGATTTTACAAATGAAAACTTGTCCCAACCACATCCAGGGGTGAGTGAGAAGTAGGCAGAAGGGTCCCAGTGGTTCTCAACCCTTTTATATCATTTGCATGGCCCTTGTTAGACAATTTTCATTTCAAATTCTCATGTTAACTTCCCTTGGGGATGCCATTTGATGGGTGTGAATTTGGATTAAAAAAAACAAAAACAAAAACAACTTTCTTATTTTTTCCAATCTGGCCTCAACAAAACTAGAGCTAATGAGATTAGGCTTGTAGGTCGACTTCTGTGAGTTCAGAGCAAGATGAAATCCTTTCAAGAGCCACAATCCTCACCTTATCTCTAAACTCAGAGGGCTGGAGACCACTCAAGACTATTCAGGTAGTTCCAAGTGTCTGTAATTCTCTCTACTATACTGAGAGTGCCATTGACCATGGGTGAGCAACTCCTCTCTGGGAGGGAAGGCCAGCTCAGACCATGGAACCCAGAGTATAAAACAGAACTTCCCACACGCACAACCTCGGATCAAAAGTATGGACCTCAATCTTATGCCTCGATCTATGTGGCCATGGCCTTGCCCACATCAGCATGTTCATTAATTCAACTCATATTACTGCACTTAACTGTATTCCTGATGCTGGATTCCAATTTAGCCATTTATAGGTGTTGTACCTTTAATCTATTAAACAAGAACTGGGAAGGAGCATCAATGCAATTGCTCTATAGCTAAGAGTTTATAATTCCATGGTTCTTTTGGTTGATATGTAATCTTTTAAGGTAATAAGAGTTCTTTAAACAAAGCAAGTCCTGTGTGAAGTTCACCAATAACATCTATTTGTCTTTTAAGTTGTTTAAGTTACCTTGGATAAAAGGCGAAGTCATAAGTTTCATTACATAGCTACTCAGTCAGTGTGTCTTTCTGGCATAGGACAGGGCATGGCCAAAGGAACAGAAGTATCTCACTCAAGTAGAAACTGTCACATGGACACGTGTTTCTGACCATGGTCTGAAGTGTTCATGAGTATGTGAGATGGACTCAGTAACTTAGTTTCATTTTCAGACTGTGGGTTGAGACCCATAGTGGGTTATAAGCTCAATTAACAGTTTTTCTTAGATGAAATGGGGTATAATAGAAAATATAATTGGACAGGTTTGTGAACCTGTGCCTCAGTTGTGTGTATGTGTGTAGCTCTACAGTAGTTTCTTTCTGAGGGTGTGGGGAATGGTTCAGAAGTGAGTGGTGGATCTGTCTGGTGTTTGTTGTTGTAACCTATCTGGGACCCTCCCTTCTGGGACTCAGTGGGGCAAAGCCAGTGTGCCTGGCTCCAGGGTCAGCAAGCCTAAAGCTGAGTCCGCCCTCTGCCATTTCCTGCATATGGTGGGCATCCTTTACTGACAGAAGATGGGGAGAGTGTACGCCTATCAATAAAAAAGAGTAAATAGCCCCCGAAACGTGAGTGAAACTGGCTAATCAGGGGGAATGACTGGGGCCATGGTGATTGGTCCCTTGTTTCAGTAAATAGTTAAGGGTACAAACTACTAACAATGACCCATGACTGTCATGTCTTCTCTTGCCAGGGAGAGAGGGCTCCTGGTGCCCAAACCGTGTTTAGCAGGGCTCGGAAATGTTTTTGTGGTGCCCTTGTGGAAGTCCTCGCTTCTGGAAGCTTCCAGACTGCTTGTTTCTGTCCTAAGCACCCTGTGGCTTCACTCCATCATTCCAAGGATGCCACAGTGGAGACCTTTCTACAAATCCCTGGGTTCCAGTTCTGAGGACAGAGGTCTCAACAAGTAACACAGCCCAGACCTCTGAGTTGAATCTAGGAAACTTGCTCAAAATACGTGGAAAGAAAAAAAGCGCACGGACAAAGACCAAGCCATCCAAAGCTTAATTTCCAAGTGCTATTTCTTCCCCCGCAGGAACCCAGAATGGGTGTGGAAACTCAACTGTCCTCCCAGGCAAGCTTCTTTCTGGGAACCACCAAGGAATATTAGTCTTATTCCATTTAATCAGTAGATCTGAGCAACGAAGAGCCCTCTTCATTAAGGGCACTCAGAAATTCTGGCCAGCTGTTTCCTGCCACTCGGCTGAGGACAAGGCGGAGAGGGAGAAGCCAGCCACTCTTGGGACTCTCTGCAGCTCTCGATGTAATCCCACTTTTATCATTTCATTCCGAAACCAGTCCCTGAATCCAGGAGCCAGTCTGTGACTTATAGGCTTAACTTTGACACGCTTTAATGCATATCACACACACTAAAGTTCTGGAGATGTGCAAATGGTTTCCAGCTAAATCTTTGTTTTGTCAAGTATATCTACTCTTAAAATCCATTGAATTTGAAGTCCTGGGATGGTTGGAGACCAGCATGCCAAGTAACATGTAGTGGATGGCTCACTCCGTGTCCAGTGTCTGTGAGATACTGTATAATCTTCTCTTTCATTCTACTTCAGAATATGAAAAATGCTTTTCCTCCAAAAGTGGGTTTCTGATGCTCATTTTGCAATGAGACTTTTTCTTGACACATATTCTCTAGCTACCAGTACAGGAGGCCTAGATAGAGTGCCCAATTGTCTAAACTGGTACATGGCAGCTCACATGTGCTGGAGTGTGGTATCAGGGGGTGTCTGTGAACCCAAAGGTGACAGAATGTAAGAGAGGCCTGTCCACCAGAGCAGGGACTGTCCCAGAATGATGGGACTCATTGCCTACAGAAGCCCATTTTATTTCCCACAGGTAAATTCCATGTACCCTTTCCTCATGTTCAGACTATCAATGGTCACTATGCATCATCAAAAAACATGCAGGAGACCTTGGCTTCCTGTTTGTCTGCACATGGAAGCAGGTGTCCTTGATGTTTTAAAGATAGGTGGACTGAGGGAAGGATGAAGCAACCATCCCAGCTGTGGCCACTAACTGGGCTGTCAGTGGAAATGCTCATCTCTGGACCACTGTGGCCATTGAGAGCAGGGGTTGTGCTGATCACCTGGCCTGTGCCATGTTTCCAGTCCCAGACCAGCTCCTGAACATAGAGCAGCCGCATGTGTCATGCCTGCAGTGGGATCAGCCCCACTGGTAGGACTGATAGAGCATGTGTATGGGGCAGGACAGTAATTCAGTGTCCAGAAAGACAGGGTCAATCAATGTCCAGCTCATCTTACCTGCTACTTCCCACATTTGTCCCCAACACCCACTGCCCGCAATTCCAAAGCCACAGATGCAGTCACAGATGGCTCATAGTCACATTCCCAAAGGCAATGCCAGGGTTCTGTGACTACTGTGACCACAGGAGTCTCACTAACCGATGAAGCTGATTGATGTGATTAATGATATAATTAATAATGTGATTAATGACATAATTAATAATAAGCCTTTATCTTTTTTTTCCCTGAATAATACAGACCAGCACGAGCATGTGACCTTTTGAGTTAGGAGTTTTCCATATCAGAATAATTCATGAAATTTTATTCCCTGGGATTTTGAGTGAGCTCCTGGCTGTGGAGCCTTCAGTTTCCCTGAGATTCTGCCTGGAGGGAGACACCCTGTCTCTGTGCGAGAGTGTGAATGTATAAAGCAATTCTTCCCAGTGCTGGGTCACCCAGCGGCTGCCTCCTTCAGGCCTGGGCAGGGAGACATGGTAGGAAACAGACAGAAAACTGAGGTTTCATTTGTTTTAACAAACATCCAGGCATCTTTAGGAGCTTGGCCCCTCTGGCTTTCCTCAAAGATACTGGAGAAGCATGGATGAGCCTGACACTGGTGCCTGCCTACCTGAGTGAGGTCTCAGAATCCTGTGTCTACCAGGGGAGGGGTGCTGGTGCCGGATCGGAGGGTGCTCCCCTGCACTGTGCATGACTCGGGGTGATGGCCGCAAGATAACTCTGATGCTTGTTGAGGCTGAGGATATTCTAGGTGCTGAGTCGGCACTGACTGATCACAGTCATTCTTCACTCCGCTCACTTATTGGCAATTTGGCAAAAGATAGAAAATGTAACAGCTTCTATTTTTAAATGCATGTGCAGGGATATTATACCCAGAATCATTAAGTTCCAGTGTCTTTCTATAGCCTTTGGGTACTAGGATGATTCAAAAATATCAGATGGACTTGGTAATTAATTTCATAAATGTGTATATTTGGATTTTGACAGAAAAAATAAACATTCCTTTAAAAATAATATAGTGTTGGATTGACAAATAATGTATAAATATGCACGATCACATAGTAATTTTACTCTAAATTAATCATGTGAATAGTTAGCAAAATGCAATACTTTAGGCAAACCATCACATCATGAAGTTATTTTTACTTCTGAGTCCAAGTTGGGTACCACAGAGCCAAGAGGCAGATGAAACCTGCTTTGTGGGGGGTCACAAATCTTAGTTTTCCACCCAGAAGTGACTGATCTTGTGCAGAAATTGAACGTTTTTCCACATAGATTCCTTATCCCCATTATAATTTAATAAATGACCCATTTTGGATTAATTTTAAAATATTTTTGAAATAAAATTTCCAAGCATTTATAAAAATAATGGGACAATCAAAATGAAGCACTGAAAATGGTCACCACTGAAAGCTATGTTGGGTCAGTGGCTGCTCTTCCAACTGGACAGCCCACCTGATTAGCGTTGAAAACAATGTGGAACTCCAGAATCAAAAACCTGCCACCAGGCCACCACGACCTACCCCTCCTGTTCTGGAGATGAACTCATGGATTATGTTAATTGCAACAATGATCATGGTCATTTATTGGCAGGAGGCATTCCTAAAGAGTCCGGAGGACAAGGAGTAAAATGAAAGTTAGTCTGCATAGTATCTCCATAAAATGATCAAGCTTTCATTACCAGGGATGCCAGACCTTCGACCCTGGTAGAGAGGCAGTGGTGGGCCTAGTGGATGCTAGCTATACCCTAGGCATGCACCTGAGGCCTCTACTTGGTCTGGCACATATATAGGGCTAATTACAGCTTGCAAGAGAATTGTGGCTGACATCATTAGATGCTTCCTCACCCTCAGCCCACTTCCTTCTTTCTATGGAGTCTGTGATCTGAGTCCCATGTCAATATCTAAAGAGCATTGAGGAGAACAGGCAGAAGACACAGCACATTCAACATATGGTTATTGAAACGTGGTTTGCAGCTGTGTATGTCACCTTCCTACATTTTCTTTGCCCGGGGTATTCAGGAAATACTTTTGAGCAAAGAAATAAGCTTAGTTCTGCATCTTCCCTGCTGTTTTTGAAATAGCTCTTGTTGAAGTTCATGATGAGGCTCCCAGAGGAGAAATATTTACCTAAAAGATGAGACCAGGACATTAGGGCACAGAGACGTGTGCACACATAACACCAGTTGCCATGTGAAGATGGCCTGCTGGGCACCATCATTCAAATGCAAAGGAATGTTGGGTCTGAAGGCACATGATCATTCTCTGTCTCTCTAATCTCTACCTGCACCCTGACATTCCAATAGCCGTGGCTTCTGTACTGCCTTCCTTCATGACAGAGATGAGAGAAAAAAGCAAGGGGCCATATCCTTTTCAGATTTTAGCTTTTGAGTTAAAATTGGCAGTCACTGTCCTATCACATAGATAAGGAGCTCCATTCCCTGTATCAGATCAACTTCTATAGAAGCTGCTTCTGTTGCTGATGGCCACATGTGTGTGGGTAGATGGGAGGGTAACTTCTTAACTTGGTCTGTATTCAGTCATTACCAGATTGACCCAAACTCTAGACTCTTAGGGCATAAGAGACTCTCAGAGTGTCTGCCTCTTTCTTCCTCTTCTTCCTCTCTCTGCTTCTGCCCTGGCAGCCTCTGCAGCTGGCATGTGTGACTTCACACCTTGGCTCCTGTACCCAACCCAAGACTGGGCGCCTCCTGGCCCAGGTTGCTGCTCTGTTTGGTTAAGTTCTGAGCACACAGGATTTCTGACTTCAGGAGCCCATTCCAGCACTGGTGAGCTGGGTTCTCAACTCCCTCCAAGGGTACTCTGGGTCTATGCAACTGCAGAGCCAAACCTCCTGTCTGCAGGGCAAGGGATATCTCTGGTAGCTGGGGCAGGGGCTGGGAAGTACCCTAACTCCGGAACTTTCTTCCTTCTATTGATGGCAAAGATTTATATTTTGTCTACCTCTCTGGGATGCCCTCTCTGTCCTCTTCCCACCAGACTTGGATTCTTGGTGTTTCATGGGAATTTTTGGAGTTCAAGAAATCCTTTTCTTTCTCAAAGACTTGGATCTTTCAGTTGACCTTCTGGCTCCCAAATCCACTGGGTACCTTTTGTTTTATTTTGTTTGTTTGCTTTCTAAAGGGTGTTTTGAAAGTCACAGCTGAACAATGGCTACTTGACTTTTAATTTCATCTGTTCTAACTCTAAAGCTGCACTGCCTCTGCTTCAGTTTAGGGAGAAATGGACCATTAGCTAGATACAAATTCACAGCAATTAAAAATGCACTGGGCTACAGACAATCCCAGGACATTAGCAGTATTTTATAGGATGTAATCCCACACAGGGAGCTTCTGTAAATCTTCAGTAAAGGTTACAGACTGGGAAGTCAGGACTCTCAGTTCTAGGAATCAAATCTTAAGAGAAAATCCTTCCCTGAAGTCTCTAAGCTTTGATGAGTGTAGAGATGATCAGCTATTTCTCTCTATTGATATAGAATCAATGCATCTCACTAATAATCACTTTAGGGAGAATGGTTGTGGTCTGGAAACTATTATGCCAAGAACTATTCTAGTGGGCAGACAGGAGACTGTTTTTTTTTGTTTGTTTGTTTTGTTTTGTTTTGGATACAGTTACAAAGACTAGCTAACTAATCAATTAATTAATTATTTCATTTATTCATTAAATACCTAAGCATTCAACACCAATGACGAGTGAATTTCTGGGCAAGGCAATTTTCCTCCTATGACCAAGAGCTGTAAGTAGAAAAGTCAAGGTGAAATATTATTGAATGTCAACATCAAACTTAAAACCTTTAAGATGACTAATTGTTAATTTTAAACCAGAAGATATTTTGAAAAGTGGTCTAAGGGAGCTAATGGATTTCATAGTATAAAGTAATGAGCAAAGCAAGAAACACCCTGAAGAGATGTTTTCAGAGTTCAAGACTTAAACCCTTTAAAATCATTTTAAAGATAAAATTTTATTTTATGGAAATCATAAGCCATGTTACTACAAACCCAGTTCATCCTACTGCATATAAAACGGCATCACCTTGCCTCAAGGTAAGAAAATAAAGTTTACTGCTATTGAATCATACTAAAATATTCATCTGTCAGGACTTTGTCAACCATGGTTTTGATGGCATTTAAATTGAATTTAATATAAATTTAAAGGCATCTCCATTTGATGTAATGAATAATGTGGGGTCACCATCAACTTCAATTTTAATACTTTAAATATAGTCAGTTCCAGCTGCCTTGATTCATTTATGGTAGGGAGTAACTTGTTATAATATATATTTTTAGCACTTTGTTATTTTAAATCTGCAAATAACACCGAGGGCAGAGGTAGACTCTCAACTTTAATATCATGCTCTTGAATAGGGTCCGTGAGCAATTGCCAAGTGATTCCTGTCATTGGTCCTTTAGTGCCTGTGGAGGAAGAAGGGCTCCTGGATGAGTTGCCACCTTGGAAAAAGCTTATTTTAAATATACTATTGCACTGCCTTGCATGCACAGCCCTTCTCTAAATATTTTCTACAGGCATAATGGGAGAAGCCAGTGCTTCTACTTTTTTGGCATAATATTTTCTTTCCTTCTTTTTGCTGTTCAAAAAAATAGCTGATAAAATCTACTTTTCAGAAGGAGGAGTCTGCTCCATTTCTTGGGAGATTAGCTCACTAATAGTCTAAAGTGTAAATTGTAGAGATCGTTTTTGTATTTGGTCACTGTATCTGTGTGTGTCTACTACCTCTAAAGAAAGCTCCATTCATCAACATGACCTTGAGATATGAGTAAGCTATTTAAATAATTAAAAATTGCCTTGGGAACATTTAGGAGGATATAAAAGTGACACACACAAAAATCAATAGTCTTTCTATGGAACTGTAACAACCACTTAGACATAAGAGAAAATATCAGTTAAAATGGCAACTAAGAACATGAAATTCGTATGCATAAACTTGATAAGCAATTGCAAAATATATGTGGAGAAACTTTCAAAAGTCTACGAGGTAGACTTGAACCAATGAGAAGGTGTCCCTTGATCTTGGATAGGAAGACTCAATTCCATGTGAGTTTGCATATGAATTGAACACCCATCCATTACACATGCCAGTATTTGTCACAGCTGTGCAATTAATTCTAAAGTTTTATGGGCAAGTAATTAAGCAAGAATTTCTAGAAAATCTCTATAAAAGATGAGTAAGGAGGAGAAGATTGCCAGACCTACCAGATATGATTCTAGACCTAGTGGTACTGCTAATGAATTGTAATGTAAGTATCTATGTTTTCTGATGGTTTTAGGCGACCCTACTAATGGTTCTCAACCTGTGGGTCTTGACCCACAGGTTGAGAACCACTGCTGTAGAGCCTAAAACCATCGGAAAACACAGATATTTACATTACGATTCATTAACAGTAGCAAAATCACAGTTATGAAGTAGCAACGAAAATAATTTTATGGTTGGGGGTCACCACACATGAACTGTATTAAAGGGTTATGGCATTAGAAAGATTGAGAATCACTAGAGTATGGCTGAACAAATGGCCAGGGGGACAGAGGAGGAAATGGATAAAGGAAAGAAGGAACTTTAGTTTCTGATAAAGGTGGCATCTCATATTATCAAGGCAAAAATAAATAACATCAAGGAAACTAAATAGGAATTTAAAAAATGATAAAATTGGACCCATATTTCACTCCAGACAACAGAATAAAGTACAAATGGTCAGATAATTATAAAAAATTAAAATGAGACCACAAGCCTATTAGAACACATGGGTATTTTTAAAAACTTGAGTAGTGAAAACCTTTCAACTAGGACTCAAATAAAGATTAAATGAAGAAAATTTAATGAAGTCAACAGTATATAAATGTTTGCCTTCCTCCTCCTACCCCAGAACAGTATGATGAAAAGCAATGGCACACTAAGGAAAATACTACCAGCTCTTACCCTTTTGTAAGGGCTCAAAACCCTCATTTGAGCATGGTACTAATAAAAACCTAATTGATAATATGTTTTAAGCAATCAAGAAACAAAAGAGTGAAATAGTCAATGGAAAAATGTGCAAACATCAAGAAGAGACACTTTTCTCAGGGCGGGAGGGGGGAGGGGTGTACAGGGAGTGACTGGACAAAAATCACACCTATGGACTCATCAATGGGGTGGAGGTAAGGGTAGAGGGAGGGGTGGGAGCTGGGTGGAGGGGAAAAAAGAGAAACAAATGTAGTAATCTGAATAATAAAGATTTAATTTAAAAAAAAGAAGAGACACTTTATTGAAAAAACATGCAAATTTCTTTTTAAAACATGGGTATATATTTAATGCCATTTGTAGTAAGAGAACTATTACCCTGTGGAGGGGATTGAGCACTCTCTAGCAAAACAATATGAAGTACAGATGGTGAAACAGTCACTCAGGAGATGAGTGGGGATGGGAGAGGGGATGGAGAAAAGAGAGAACTATGCATAGAATAAAGGGTTTTTGCAAGAAGAAAGTGATTTACATGGTCAAAAATATAATCACATTTTAAAATATATAAAGGGCAACCCTAAAACTGAACACAAACATGAACAAATGTTTATTTTCAATTGGTGGTTGAGAATTGAGGGCCAACTTAATTTATATGAGAATTTTCAACTACCAGAGTGGTCAGTGCCCTTAATCCCAGCATTATTTAAGGGTCAATTGTATAGCAAACTAATGTAAGTACAGAATAAAAAATAACCACTTTGAGTACTTTTAAACACTGCACTGTGTATACCCTTAGCAGAATATTGTCTAGGGCCAGCATAATATGTTGTCAAGAAATATTTTATGATGGTTTTAACACATGAATTGATTATTACATAGAACAAAGAGCAAAAATACATGACAAAATAGTAAGACTACCTTTGCCTTGGTAATGGAGTGTGATCATCTGTTTAATTTTTGGTATTGACTGACTTCAATAAGGGGCACAGTTTTTTAAATGTGCAAGATAAATAAAGCTAATTGTTTTATTCTCTGTCAATAAATGATGATATAAATGTATTGAGAGGTCAAGGAACATAATCTAGACTAATAATTACAAATGTCCTTGTAGAAAAAGCTAAAGCAAATAAAAGAAAAGCATAATCTCTCTCTCTATAAAGCCAGTGTCCATGATGACTGTAATGACCAAATGACCAGTCACCATGAGGTGCATTGAACACCTCTTGGTCCCTCCTCCCCTGGCCCACTAGCAGGGTGGAGTGGGATTGGGGACTGGCAAGCGGCTGAACGGCTGACCTCTTGTTCCCTGCCCCCAGCTCTCAGGTTCCAATGGATCAGCGATGGTGAATGGATGAATTGGGGTGGGTGGCGGGAAGACCAGGCTGGCTGTCAGGCAATTGGTATCACTAGCTCATCTCTGGCTGCTCAGGGGCTCAGGCCTGCAGGAAAGCAGACATCAGCGACTTTACCTCCACACGTGTGCCCAGCCACTCATTGATGGATTGTGCCGCCTACTCAGGGCTGCTCACACTGGAGTAGGTAGGTTATGGGCATACCCTATAGCTTCCTTCAGCACCTCAAGCCCCAGCAGCAGTGGCAGCGACAGTAGCACCTGCATGAATGGCCCTGAGTGGGCAGCGTGTTCCATCAGCAGCCTGCACAGTGCATGCACATAAAGGTGAAGTCTCTGGCACCTGCTTTCCCATACGCCTGAACACAAACATGAACAAATGTTTATTTTCAATTGATGTTCAAGAAAAAATGTTAATTTTTATTAAAATGTTCTATTATTTTGTTAATGGTTACTCATTTATTTCAGCCCTTTGTATTCAGCATGTCTATTGACATAAATCTATGAATATTTTGAAACTTTTGCGTTTTTTTCAGCCCACATAAACTTTAACCATGTAAGCCTTTGAGTTTGACATGCCTGCCTTACACCAGCAGGCTGGAACATCCCCACCAAGCAGCCGGGGATGAGCTAGTGATCTCAACAGCCTGACAGCCCTGCGGCAAAGGCAGCATTTGGTCTGGGGACTGGTGAACAGGCAGAAGAAGACCCTGATCGCAGGAGCCTAGACCTTAGGGATCCTACATGCACAATTTCGTATGCTGGGCCTCTAGTTAGACATAAAATTAAAGAAAATCGTCTTTTTCTGGAAAAAAAATAAAAACACCACAGTTTTTAAGTGCTTAGAATTTTTCAGGCAGAAATAATGCTAGCAGTTTTATTATTTTTAATTATGGAAATGCAACAAAAGTTAGTGTTCTATAAAGGAAACAGATATTAGTCCTCTTCCAATGTCACAGTTGCACAGAGACTGAGAAAAATACACTCTAATTCTAACATCTTAGACAATGAGTTGCTTATGCAGGAAGTCAATGGAAAACTGTTGTCATGGAGAGTGCCTGTGTTCCCCAGTCCCCCTTTCCAGAGTTTTCAGGTGGCCCCTTGTACCTCCCCTGTATGGCCATAAGCTTCAGATAGCTGGCTACTTGCCCAGCAGGCAAGAGGTCTGACTTTTGTAGGACTGACTCCATTCCCTGCCTGACCCCTAAGAGACATGAGAGTTTACCCAATTCAGACAGTGAGACCTTAGGAGAGATTTGTGGAGGTTTCTGGGAAAACATTTTGATTGTGTCACAGAGCCATTTTCTGCCCAGAGGGCAGGATTAGGGAGGAAGCTTGCAGTGCTGTCAGGCACTGGCCACCCCATTGTGACTATGAGGGCTTCCAGCCTGGGACAATGCTATTATTCCATGTTTTAGCACAAGAGGCAGATCAGACCTCAGTGCACAGCTCTTTGGTCCCCGTTGTTCCAGCCTGCTGGTGTAGGGCAGGCATGTCAAACTCAAAGGCTAACACGGTTTAAGTTTATGTGGGCTGAAAAAAACACAAAAGTTTCAAAATATTCATAGGTTTATGTCAATAGACATGCTGAATACAAAGGGCTGAAATAAATGAGTAACCATTAACAAAATAATAGAACATTTTAATAAAAATTAATATTTTTTCTTGAACATTAACTTACCAGACACTGAATAACTGCACAAATTAATAAGCATAACACAAATCAATCTATTTTTCTTGTTCTCCAAAAGCGATGTATTTCCTGTTGTGCACACCAACATGTCAGTCCAAGACTAATGACGTATCAGTCAGCTGCTAAAATATTTGCTGTTAGTATTAGTGGAGAGAAATGGTGCACCTGCGCATAGGCGTGTAAGGGAAATGAATGCAATAGGATTATAGAAATTAGCCATTAGTAAACATTTTAGTTCATTATTAATAATTATGTATAACAGGATATTGTAAAACTCAAGTTATCAAATTTTTATTAAAACATTTCTTACCTACCGTTATATTGGCTGGGCTGCAAAACTATTTGTTGTGGGCTGAGTGTGGCCCTCGGGCTCAGAATTTGACTTGCTTGGTATAGGGCCTTTGTTACTATAGCCAAAAACTTCCTCTTGCCACATGGATCACGTGGTTCACACAGCATGTTACTTTTTTGAAAAACAGAACTCTTTCTATAAGGAAGAGTAGGTGTTGAAGCAAACAGGAGTGAGGAGCACAGGCCAAGGCTCAGCAGAGGGCATTGGAAAGTAACATTGAGTAAATGCAAAATGCCAGTGGGAGCAAGATGGAGGACCTGGTTCTTCAAATAAGATAGAGTGTGTCTTGGCTCTCAAGTTTCATCAGGAAAAGCTGGAATATTGGGAGGTGGTAAAAATGGACTAAAATGTTATTTCTTCAAGGTCTTAACCCAGAAGAAGCTGTAGACTTCATCTTGTCTGCCTTGAGGATCAGAAGATCCAGAGCCAGGAAGGGAAGCCCATCATTCATGCCCGCTATGAAACAATCTGGCCCACAAGGTGGTGCAGCTGGGCTTGGAGGCAAAGTCACAGTGATAATAGTGCTGGTAGGGCAATGAGGGCACTGCCACCCAGAAACATGGCAAGGAATTGACTTCAAAGGTTCACTTGTATGTGTACACTTTATGTGTATTTCGTGTACTCCTCTGGGACACTCATGGCTGTAAATAAGGTTCTTTTGTTTCTAAAGATAACATTTTATCTTTTGTGAAGAGATAAAATGATTTTAATTTTTGACTGTAATAATAAAAATATGAACTAAGAAATTTCTAAACTTAAAGTAGTCATGTGAAGAATTAAAGGCAGGATAAATATATCCTGCAGATTCCCAGAGAAGATAAACTAAAAATAAATCAGATAGCAAAAGATAGCAAACATCAAAGACATTTTTTAAGTCAAAAACAATTGCCAAAGGCCTAATATATAATTTTTTAATAACAGTAAGTAAAAGGAATGTTTCATGAAATCATTCAAACTATCAACTTAATTTTATGAAACATGTACATATATAGAAAAGACACTGAAGTGGAAGATCTAAGCCACTGACTTGCAACAGGTGTGTCTCAAAAATTTGAAAACATGCAGTGCCTGACTGTTTAGAGGCATTGACCTCTTTTCCCTTAGATTGTCAGATAAAAAAATGACAACAGTCAATGCAATAATAGCTGTCTGGTATTAATAAATTAAAACTATACCTGTTTTTTGTCACATAAAAAATATAACATATTATGTTGTATACCAAAGAATTTTAGTAATTAGTTTATATGTGCCATGAGATTAAATTTAAGACCTAGTCGAATCACACAGGTGATTTTACTTTTTTCCCAATTTTTTTGGTAATGGATGAGTTCATTTATAACTATGAACTTAGCCAAACTTGAATATGTGTTGATATATATTTACTTATTTATTACATATTTATTTATACATATTTATTACACACTTATGAAAACTATGGAAACATATCTTTGGTTTTATTTCATGAATAATGGAGTTTGCCAATGGCCTAGCTTCTTGGCCATGGTGTGTCCACCTGTTGTACTATCCCATGCACACACTGCAGTGTCTCAGGCTCTGAGGAGGTGATACTAACAGTGACCACTAGATCATTCCTCGTCTTTTTGGACGAGTGGGTCCCCTGATAAAGAAAGCTCCATGTGATCAATGACACAGGCCTTAGAGGCACTGGGCTTCCACTGTGGATCCCAGCTGGTCTCCATGTGAGAGGGAGGAAATGGGGGAGGTAGGTCCTGGGCTCCCAGAGTGACTCACTGTTCATTGGGCATCCTCGGGAAGCTGCCATGGCTGCAGTGTGGATTTGGGGTGCCCTGTCCTGCAGGGCATCTTCACTCCAGGCTTCCACAACAATGCAAGTCGGTCATTAGTAGTGACCACACATGCTGGTCCCCCTTGTCACCCGAAAGAATTGGTTTTCTAAAAAAAAAAAAATGTCAAATTTCTCTCTGCCAGGTGGAGGAGGTCATTGTTCATGATGGAAAGTGAAAAATCTGGGCGATGTCATCAGCAGAGCCTTGCAGGCAGGTCTCACACACGTTGGGGACAGCTGCCACAAGGCCGAGGAGTGCGTCTTCTCCATGTGCCTGCACCACTTGCTGATCACTTCTAGGGGGAGAATGTCACACCAGTGGTTACTTAGAATATGTGAGAATGTGGCCTGGTTTCCAAAATAAGCTGTTGGTAATTCTCACTGTATTTAATGTCCAACTGTTTTTTTGTCCTCCCCCTCCCCCCGTGGTTTTTGTTTCTCATTCAACATCTGGAGGAGCTCATTAAGTTGGGGGATGATGCGAAGGTTGAGAGAGTGTCTTCTAATTAAAAAAAGAAAACTAATTAAGAATATATCCAGAGAGAAGGGAAAACAGCAATTGTTCTTCTTAACATGTAGGGCAACTGGATGGAAGACAAGGTGTGTCACTCACGTGTGCAAATCCACATAAACACCCAAATCAAAGTGTGCAGATGTCATAGAAGGGCTAAGTGTCCTAAATTTGGTCTAATCCAAACTTCTCCCTTCTTATAATTAATAAGGTCATGTTTTGGTAATCTTGACTACTGCAGTAATTGCATTTCTCATGTTTTCTCTTTATCGTCACTATAATTTTTTTAAATGTCACAAAATGGGCATTTTCTCAAATCTGTATCTTGGCTCTGACCCCTCTATCCCCAGTATCCCCTGAATTCCTCAGAGGAAGACCCCACATCATCTCCACTCTCCATCTACTCTATCAGTACTAACCCTTTTGGTTTTTTTCTAAGAGGCATTTTAATAAAAGTTCCGCAATGTCTCATCCATGCTTTAAAATCTCTCATACTGGGCTTGAGGGAAGGGTTTAGGGTGAGGAGTTTGTATGGGGTGTGACCAGGAGGCCTGTTCAGGTATAGAAGATTGATTCTCCTGGGGTCATGCCTCAAGGGAGCCCACAGCAGGTGAGCAAGTATTTATCCACAGATCCCACCCCAACCCCTGTGCTGGCTAAGGGCTGGAGGAAGATATCTGTGGTATGGGGACCACCTGGTCCTCCAACAGTGGAGAAGCAGGCTGCAGAACTTGTTCAGGGACATCATCCATGGCTGTAGGGACATCTGGAGCTGTTGAGTGCAAGATGAACAGGGAAGCAGGCCCAGTGTTTTGTTTTAACAATCCAGACACTGCTTAGCTGGTGTGGCTCAGTGGTTGAGCGATGACCTATGAACCAGGAGGTCACAGTTTGATTCTAGGTCAGGGCAGGTGCCTGGATTTGGGCTCAGTCCCCTAGTGAGGGTTGTGGAGGAGGCAGCTGATCAATGATTCTCTCTCATCATTGATGTTTCCATCTCTCTCTTCCTCTCTGAAATCAATAATACACACACACACACACACACACACACAGCCCTGGCCTGTGTTGCTCAGTGGGGTGGGCTGTTTTGATTCCCAGTCAGGGCACATGCATGGGTTTTAATTTGACCTGCGGTAAATCAGCCAAAATTCAGGAAGCAGCTGATTGATGTTTCACTCTCACATTGGCGTTTCTCTCTCTCTCCTTCTCCCTCTCACTCTAGGAAAAAAAGTAATAAAAAAGTATTTTAAATAATGCAGACACATTTTGCTTCTGTGTCATCAAAATTTAAGCTTTAAAAATGTTTTACTTGTTGTCACACAGCATGACTGTCTACAAAGGGAGACCTATACCTCCCTCCCCCGCCTCCCTGCCAACTGCATCATGTGATATCAGAAATCACCTGGGGAAGGAGGAAGCAAATGTTTCCAGTAACTCTGAGCATCTTTACATTCACAGTGATGAGGACACAGAACCCAGATTATTCTGACAAAATAGGCACTCCTCCTGTTAACCCTGTCTAAAAGGAACATTTTCTTGTTGGTGTATGATTGTCTGCTTCAGACTCCCAATGGGAGAATGTAGAACCATTGCCAGGGTGAGGGAAACTTCCAGAAGCCATTGGTGTACGACACCAACAGGTTGAGACCTTCTTAACACATTTCACTTGTGATCTTTTAAAGCTGTCAGACCAGAATGATTTTCAGTCACTTTGCTCTGGAGTGGATTTAAAATCATGTCCCAAAGGTGGAAGATTAATAGATTAAAAAGGCAAAGTATTAACCTAGCCCATCGTCCTGTCTCCTTACCCATAAGATACAGTATCACTGTCATGCGGCTGTGGCAGGTCTTCAATGAGGCGTCAGCGGACCTAGAGTTGGCTTCCCAGGGACACGCCCACTGACTGGGACCAGACTGCTCCCTCTGTGGCTGGATGTGGGAAAGAGGAGGCATGGCCACCATCCACAATACAGGGAATATTTGCTATTTTCTTGAGAGAATTAAGTATTTTGTTGTTGTTGTTATTTAATGTTGTTTCCCAAGGAATGATGGGGGCAGTGCTAAAGGTATCATTCCCTTCAACATTTTGCTGCAAAAGATGTGTGAGTAGGAATGAGAATTTAGATCAACAGCCGTAGGAAACCCTGCCAGCTGACGAGGGCTTTGAATTGAATTTTCAGAACTGCTGCTCTGCTCAGGGAGGCTGAGGTGCCAGTTCTTCTTCCTACATTTTGTAGCTTCGTGGTCAACCTGTGAGAAAAGAGCAGCTTTAATTCCTCCCTCAGACAAAGCAAAACTCTTCTCATCTGAGAACTCAAATGTCACTGAGTGCCAGCCGGTGTCAGGATGAAGGTGTTGCCCTGTTCCCGCTGCGTCTCTCCGGGCGCTGACTCCACATGGCTCCTGTCCAGGCAACTGTGTTGAGTCTCCACTGAATGGACAAGTGGCTGCAGGGCACAGCCTCCACCCTCCTCTCTCCTTTCCTGGAACCTAGCATATACCAGGGGCACAATGGGCACTCAATAACTGCTCCATGCATGGAGGCATGTTTGGGTGAATCTACATTCTAAGTAGAATCTATACACGCATCCTGGAGCCATCTCATATACCCCAAAGAAATGCTTTGTGATTCACTCACATGGATTGTGCTGGGATATTTTCTTCTGTGCTTTACAGAAATCTTACAAGACTTTGTACTTTAGACACCACCTTGAGATCCGACTTTCCCTTAGGAGGGGAGCGACTGCAGAGAGCCAGACAGACCCTCACAGCCAATACTTCCTTTATACTTGTAACAAGCGCTGGCCAAGCAATGCTCACGTGAAATTTTGAATGCTGATGGAACGGGCTCAGCTCAAAGGTGTGTTTTTTCTTCTGAAATGTCAGAAACAAAAAAATTCTTCCAAAAGCCCCTAAGCGATCTCGCCTCCTAAATCACGAGGATGTCTGAAGTCTAGTGTCACAGGGACCGTATTTTCTATGGCATTCTTTCAGAGTGCGTTCCTGGAAAAGTACTTTGGGCCCAGAATCTGAAAGTCTTAGGAATTATTATTATTTTCATTTCTCCACAAAGCAATGGGGCAGAACGGCGCTGGGGGCCACGTGCCAAGTGTGGTCTCTGCCTCGGCTCCGACCTGTCTTGTCTAGAAAGACCCCCGGCTGCAAGAGCGTGGGGGGCTGGGCCTCCACTTGCGTTGGGGCTCCATTCTTTCTGAGGTCAGGCTCTAGGGATACTGGGGAGACGATGTCACTTTGCCTTCCTAGGGCCTTGTGTGTGTCACACATAAACTCCTGTAGCACAGTGATTTGTACGATGGACAAAACACGACGTTAAGAGGGCATCCAGCAGCGTGGCCAACTCAGTCCTTCTCTTTAAGCTGTGAGGCCAGCCTGGCTTCTTGAGTCTCAAGGGCAAGAATAGACCAGGGAAGGTGCTGGCCAAAGGAGCTGGATTCTCCTCCTATGAGCCACACTTCCCTGGTCCAGGTCCTGAGGAGATGGGTCAGTTGTCAAGTACTTGTGGCCACCTCAGATGGTGACAGAAAGAGAAGGTGCAGACAATCATTTCTCAGGACATGGCAAACATTAGCTGATGTGGTTGTGATCATTTGGGAAGGTGGGTGAACACTTTAGAGGTATAAATGGGTGGAATGTGTGCATGTGAGTAGCACATACTGCTTATGCACGTTGCCAATAGAAAAGACTTTCATCTTCCTTGTTTAATGCCAATAAATCAAAGTGTATGTAAAACCTGCTTTTTTCTCTCTCAAAAGTTATTTGTTAAGATCTAGTCATCTTATAGTTGGAGATGGGCATTTTCCATTAACATGTGCATGAATTTCATCACTGCACATACCTAGGTGTCAGCTTTCCTGACATGACTGATATCCAGGGGCGGTGCCTCACCTGTCTTCTCACTGCTTCTTCTCATGTCCAGGGCTGGAGCTGGTGCCATTGAAGCCAATCCCAGTGAATTAATGAATGACCAAGTGAATGAAAGAGTGAGTGAATGAATGAATGGATGAGTGAATGGATTGAGTGAATGAATAAATGAGTGAATGGATGACTGAGTGAGCTGGGAGCTACTACCCAGAGTCAAACACAGACACCCTGTGTTCTTTCTCTCAAGGAACTGGTGGGCTAATGAGAAAATAGTGCTATTCCAGGGGCTGGTGTACATCCAGGTGCAGTGCTGTGGACAGGAGAACGTATTGCTCGGGTCTGCCAGGCATGGGGAGGCAGGAAGCCTTCCTGGTGGAGGGGGAATGAAAAAATAATCTAATTTCTTGCTTCAAGCAGGTGTTGCAGAGGCTACCAGGCAACTCTCTGCATGAACAGGGCAGGATGAGCTCCTGAAGAAAAGTCAGGAGGAGGAACGCTTCTTGGCATCTGGGCAGGGCTGGCGTGGGAGGCAGGTTTAACTACAGAGGGGAGGACAGACTTCCCTTCAGTGCTGTCACAGGCACAGTTCCCAGCTCATGCTGATTGAAAACTATCATAGCCCAGGAGTATACTCAGATGGGTTGAGGATGAAAGGGGAAAGGCAGGAGAGATAAGGGGCACTGAATGTGAGAGCTGGAAATGGGTCCAATTTAGAGCTGTGGGTTTTCAACCTGCCCACTCACTGCTGGGCTCTCGCTGGATCTGCTTCTGCCTCTGTAGGGCCAGCGCATCAAGTCATTACTAAGAAGGATTTTATTCCAGCTAAAATGCAGATATGGCAGGCTCATGTGTCCCCATTGATTCTTACTTTGTACCTGGATATGTACAGCTGAGGGGACCACACAATTGAGAGATAAGGAGAAATAAGAATATCAGCAGTCTTGGAAGGTCTGATCTGGGTCAGCGCAGGCCTGGGCCAGGATAAGGAGCAGACCAGGATGCCTTTCCAGGGGGCCCTCTGGAGATGTGTTGGGGGCTCCTTGTCTTTATGTGGAACCCTGGCCAGGCACCAATCATAGGTTTATCTGTGGGGGTGCACATGCTCCTGACCCTATGACATGCAGTGCACAAGAGCACCCTCTTGGTGAGCCTGCTGCATGCCTTTTGGATGGTGTTGTGGTCTCTGTATGTGGTGTGGTCGCAGCGCTCGGCCCCTTGCTCACTGTGCATCCTTTCCTGCCATTTCCTAGTCAGTCCTCTGCCTTCCTCTTGGGTGAGGTATACAATGTGTCAGGATATGAATAGAACACAAAACACATGGGTCAATGAGGAACAGGCTTGTGCAGGGGCGACTCTGAAAATAAATTTCTGTCCAAAGTTGAAGGAGAAGCTCCCATGTGGGTGGGAACCCCAGCTGCCCTAACAGACCTAACCTCAGACCCTGGATGGGCCACTGGTGTGGTGTAAAGAGGGCACGCAGCAGCACTGGCGGTCCTGTGGATGGCCTTCCCCCATGGAGGCAACTCCGAGTCTGACCACTTTCCTTTCAGTGCCTTGCTTGGTCTCCTCAGAGGCCTCAAATTTCCATCCACGTCTCTCCCCGTCTCTGCTCTATTTTCCTAAGAAGTTTGCTCCCGAGTTTTCCTTGATTCCATCATTGGGGGAGAGAAAGATGGGGTCATCTCAAACCCAGGACAGCTGGGAGCCACAGAGTGGAGGGAGACAGCGAGGAGCTCTTGCCTTTGTCCCCGCTCTCTGCATCCTCAGTGACCCCAACCTGGTGGCTCAGTGGCCTCTGCCAGGTACCCCAGAGAGGCACAAAGGTTCAGCCACTTCTCCCACAGGTAGACTCACTGCCCAGAGTTCCTGGCTTGATGTCTTTCTCCTCCACCCAACAGCCCTTGCAGATGGAGACAGTGTGGCATCACTGCAATCTCCCCTCAATCCTCACATTGCCTTCTCTTTTGTGCCTTCTCCTTTTTGTGTCTTAATTGTGACCAATTAATTCCAAGAACACCCACCTGTATATGTAGGGCCCACTCTAATTCAGGAAGGTCTCATGTGGAGATCCTTACTGTGTTACATCTGCAAAGTCCCTTTTGTGAATCAGGTCACTGCCCTCTCAAATTCACCTATTGAAATCCTAATGTCCAAGGTGATTGTGTAAGGAGGTGGGCCTCTGGTAGGGTGGAGCTGCCAGGATGGCTTAGTACCCATAGAGGAGAGACCCTAGAGAACTCCCTCTCCCCTTCTGCCAGGTGAGGACAGCAGCTGTCTGCACCTGCAAGAGGGCCTCTGTCACACCCAGCCACCCTGGCAGCATCTTGAACAGCTGACTCCAGAGCTTCGAGCCAAACATTTCTGCTGTTTCTAGGCCCACCAGTTGGTGGCAATTTGTTATGGCAGCTGAAACAGACTAAGCACTCACCTTTTGAGTTCCAGGTGAATGCATCTTCTGGGCGAACACTTTGTGACCTGCTATGGTGAGGTTGTCCTAAATGGTGACTTACTGAGCTATCAGAGTGCTGTGACCTCAGCAGCTCTTGTTTTTCTTCTTGTAAGTTTATCTTGTCAATTTGTTAAGTATTTCATAATAAGCCAATCAACATAGTTTCTATGGCGAGGGCAGAAATTCAAAACCCCATGTGAAAGGGATTTTGTAAAAAAAAATATATATATATATATATATTTCTTGTGTGCATATTTTCTTCAATTTTTTCCTTTGGGCTTTATTTTGCATTCTGTCTTGGGAATTTGAGACTATCTGAAAGTCCTTTGAGATAATGAGTGCATTTTAGATCAGGAGCCACTGCTCTGAAAAATTATTGTCCCCACCAGAATAAAGCTTTCTTGCGTGTGGAAAACTGGCCCAGCTTCATTCCAGATATCTCAAGAGTGCTGAGGTTTGACCTCAGTCTTTCTGTGTTTTGGTTTCCTCTCATTTAAGTGGGAATTAATAAAAACGGAATCTCTCTGTTCACCATAATGATGTCAGGGGTGCTGGATGAATGCAGCATTAGTGCATGAGGGCTAGAATTCCCCCAGGGGAGACTGACACAAAGACCATATGAGAAACAGGCTGAGCTGCAGGGGTGCCAGCTGCGGACGGTTAATGTCAGGTGTGTAAACCGTGGCTCCACCTGAGAGCTGGGGAGAAGCTGCTCTTGCTGGACCCTGGATGACCCAGGCCAAGCCCTTGGCTCTGCCCCCAGGGCAGCCCCTCACCATCCTGCTCTGTTGCCTAACGAGCTTCATTATTAGATGGCAAGCCGCTGGAGCACGCTTAGTTCCCTTGTGAGTACTTTTAAGGAAAAGCACAGATTTGCCAAGAACATCCAGGACTCTGGGTGCCTTTTGTTTGAAGACTTTGGAAAATTAGATCGCATGCCTTGCTCCATAATTTCTACTTCAGAAGATAAGGCTGATCTGGGGAAATGTAATTTTGACTAATTTATTGGCAATAGTTAGACTCTTCTCCCTGTGACACATCTGCAGATCATTTCCCCCCACGAACTGTTTTTGGGGTTTCCCAGCTATCAAAGCCCCGCACATCTGCCTGCCGCATGAGCATAGAGCACATGCCTGCCCCAGGCCCGCTGGCCCGGCACCTCGTGTCCACCCCCTGATGTGACAGGGACATTTCACACACAGCAGGGGAGCTGAGAAGCATGCCCTTCTTATCTTCCTATAGTATTTGTCACTGTGATGGGATCAGCGATGAGAAACTGGAGGTCACAATTAGGAGTTAATATCAGGCAGTTCTTGGGAAAGTACCAGTTTCGAGGTCAACTGGTTGATGTAATTTAGCCTAACTCAGTCCAAGGAGTGGTGCTGTCCGAGGCTGCACTTGGAACCTCCCCTTGTGCCAGGTTCTAGATATTACCCACGAGCCGGGTACTTCCAAGGATGCTCTTCTCTTTACCTCGCCCACTGCTGAGTCTGAGATTGCAGTTACTGTGCCTGCCCAAACCCAGGGAGGCATTTGAATGATAAATAACGAAGTAACCAAAACAAGGCTTTTGGTTTCAGTATTCTTACAAGAAACAAAGAAAGAATGCAAGAAAAAAAAAAGTAGTTCTCACCACACAAAAAGCAAACAAATAAAAACAAACAGTTGGTGGAAAGCCCCACCTCAGCAGTTACCCACCTGAGAGCATAAGTTTAGGCCACGTCTATGGTCCAGGCTGCTTGTGGCAGTTGTCCGAGGCCTGGTGCCCAGGGTTTTGAGGAGGTGGACATCAGCAGCTGCCATGGGTGGACAAGTGAGGATATCTCCACAAGGCCAGGGTCCTCTTAGACCAGTGGTTGGCAAACTGCGGCTCACTGGCCCCTTGAGTGTGGCTCTTCCACAAAATACCACGTGCGGGCACACACGTACAGCACGACTGAAACTTCGTGGCCCATGCACAGAAGTTGGTTTTTGGCTCTCAAAATAAATTTCTTTTTTTATTTATTTAGTAAATCTTTATTGCTCAGACTATTACAATTGTTCCTCTCCCCACCCACCCCATACTCCCCTCCACCCAGCTCCCACCCCTGCCTCTGCCCTTACCTCCCCACATTGTCCTCATCCATATGTGTATAATTTTTGTCCAGAGTCTCCCTGCACCCTCTCTTCCTTCTCCTCATGAAAATTATCAGTCCACACCCTTTCTATGCCCCTGATTCTATTATATTCACCAGTTTATTATGTTCATCAGATTTGTAATTCACTTGATTTTTAGATTCACTTGTTGATAGATATGTATTTGTTGTTCATAATTTTTATTTTTATCTTTTTTTTCTTCTTCCTCTTCTTAAAGAGTACCTTTCAGCATTTCATATAATACTGGTTTGGTGGGGATGAACTCCTTTAGCTTTTTCTTACCTGAAGCTCTTTATCTGACCTTCAATTCTGAATGATAGCTTTGCTGGGTAGAGTAATCTTGGTTGTAGATTCTTGCTATTCATCACATTGAATATTTCTTGCTACTCCCATCTAGCCTGCATAGTTTCTGTTGAGAAATCAGCTGACAATCGTATGGATGCTCCCTTGTAGGTAATTAACTGTTTTCCTCTTGCTGCTTTTAAAATTCTTTCTTTGTCTTTTGCTTTTGGTATTTTAATGATGATGTGTCTTGGTGTGATCCTCTTTGGATTCCTTTTGTTTGGGGTTCTGTGTGCTTCCTGGGCTAGTAAGTCTATTTTTTTCATCAGGTGGGATAAGTTTTCAGTTGTTATTTCTTCAAATAGGTTTTCAGTATCTTGCTCTCTCTCTTCTTCTGGCACTCGCATAATTCTGATGTTGGTACACTTGAAGTTGTCCCAAAGGCTTCTTACACTATCTTCCAATTTTTTTATTCTTTTTTCTTTTTTTGCTTTTCCAGTTGAGTGTTTTCTGCCTCTTTGTATTTCAAATCTTTGACTTGATTCTTGCATTCCTCTAGTCTGCTGTTAGGTCTCTGTATAATATTTTTTATTTCATCAGTGTATGTTTAATTTCTAGTTGGTCCTTTTTCATCTCTAGTTGGTCCTTTTTCATCTCCTCTTGGGTCTTGCTAAATTTATCCACCTTTTCTAGGAAATTCTTGAAAAACCTTATAACCAGGTGGTTTTGAAGTCTATATCCAGTCATTTGTTTTCCTTCATTTCTTTTGTTTGTGATCTATTCCTTTGTCTCCACATTTTTGCTGCTTCTCTGAGTTTGTAGAGTAGCTTGGTATGCTAGGTGTCCTACATGGCCCAGTAGTTCTGCCTCCCCAGTTACCTGAGGTGGATGCTCTTAGTGTACCCCTTTGTGGACTGTGTGCACATTCTTGTTATAGTTAAGTTTTGATTGTTGTTGGTATAACTGGGGGGAATTGACCTCCAAGCTAATTGGTTGTGAGGATTAGCTGTGTCAATGCCAGGAGAACTTCTGTGCTGGAGTCAGCCTTATGATATAAGACTTGCAAAATTGCAAAAGCCTCTGTGTTCAGCTTGGATGGGGTGAAATCTCAGGGCTGAGCAGACAGCCTGGGTTCCTGTCAGCCTAGTTCTACATGGCCCCTGGGTCTCAGTGCCCCTCAGTAATCGCTTCAGCCCTCTTTGTGTGCACTTGTGCTTGCGCATCTTCAGGCCTCTGTCTTGCCAGTTCCCCTGAGTTTTCGTGCACTCCAGGGACCCATATGAGTCTGGGTCCCCAGGGTCTCACCCGAAACTAGGGTTCAGTGCAGTTGGAGCTGGGGTTTAGTGCTGTTGTGAGTTTCTGTCTCCCTCCCGCTAGAGGAAGCCAGCCAGGCACTCGCCCCCCATCTTCTCTATGCGCATGTCTCAGTACTGCAGCTTTTTGCAACTCTTCTGAGTCTCTGAGAGCCCCTCTTTTTCCTTCTAGTTGCAGAATTTCCACTCAGCCAGCTTTCCTGTGGTTCTGGATAATGTCCATTCTGTCTTTTATCTGTGTTTTGAAATAGTTGTGCAAGGCAGCAGTTTAGGTATTCACCTATGTTGCCATCTTGGTTTCTCCTCTCAAAAGAAATTTCAATCATACTGTTGATATTTGGCTCTGTTGACTAAAGAGTTTGCCAAACACTGTCTTAGACCACTCTGGTTCAATCACGAATTCACTCCCACCTGGACATCCAGAAACTGGCCAGCTATGACCATGATGAGTCCATGGGGCATGAGGACAAAGTGCTCCATGTCGAATGTCCACATGTGCCCCCACATCACAGCTCAGTCTGTACCTGAAGGAAGGATGAGGCAGAAGTGGTGGGGGGGCCTGTGTCACAGTACAATGCCACTGGGTGGTATCCCTGAGCAGCAGGGTTATGAGGTTGTCACCTGTGGCTCCAGGCTGCTCCAGAGTGTGACCCTCAGTGGTTAAGTCATGAATGATGGAGCCCTCCTCTATGTGTGGACTCTGCCTCTTGGGAGAACAGAGAAGCTTTCTTTATTACTTCATTATGTGGTGCTGTGTTTACTGGGGATGAATGCCCTCCCTCTCTGCTCCTTACTCTCCCTCCATCTCCTTTTCTTGTTTCCCCCTCCCTACCCACTCCATCCTATCATTCTCTCTGTCTCTCTCTTCTGCCTCAGTAACTATTCATAGAGCCCTCTTCTCTTGCTTTTCCTTCATACGAGTGATTCTCACTCAGTAGTGCAGCTCCATTCTCAGTGCCTCTTCTCATTGGAGCCTTTCCTGACTCTTACGATTGGGCTCCCACTCAGACATGTACCTGCGCTTGTTTTAATGTCTGTGGCCTTGGCTGATGCCACTAGGACACTAGTAGGTGCTTTTGAATTCAGGTCATGACCCACCCCTAGCTCACGTTTACATGTGGGGAAACTGAGGCTAAGGATGGCATGGTATATATGAAGTCTCTTATATAACAATACTTACAGCCACCGTAGGATCCCATTCCTGAAGGCAAGTGCCGGGCCACTGAGAGAGAAGATGCCAAGAGTAGCCCAGTCACCATGAAAAGGGATTTCTTTCTACAAGAAGGCTGGAAGCCCAGTCACCTGTCCTGGGAAGGGCCACCCCTCTTCCCTTCCAGGTTTTGGAGAGTTTGTCACAGTGAAGCAGGGGTTTCAGACAGGGTCGGTGTCCTGCAGAAATTCTATCAGCAGGAACCAGGGACCACGGGAACCCCTATCTATCCATAGCTCACCCCACTCCCCGAATCTGCTACTCTTTCTAGGGCAATAGATTCTCAGAGGCAGAAATATGGGACAGTGTCTGAGTGTGGACAGAGCCTGCTTCAAACTGTCCGTTGCTCTACCACACACAGCACCCACGTGCCATCCCACGTGCATGTGCATTTTTCCCGCTGGTAACTGCTCCCAGGTAGCACGGGCGCCTCCGCACTCCAGCCATGAGTTCTGTGCACCTGTTTGAACCTGTGATTTCCTGGAGTCATCTCCCTTGACAAGCTGGGGGAGCTCTTGTCGAGATGGGGTGATTGTTTATAAAGGGAGCTCTGCCACCCCCCTTCAGTTCATTCAGCACCAGATGTCTTTAATTACTGCCATGCTCACTGAACACCCTGCATAGCCATTTCCCCTTTAGCAAGACCGTGTGTGAGTGTGTGTGTGAAAAAACGTAAACAGATTGTATAACAAAGTGTTCTCTAGCTGTCAGCAAGAGCTTTGAAAATAAAACACTTCCCTCCCAACTCACAATTGGCTGGCAGTCGGTGCATAGTGAATAATCGCTCCGGGGACCCGTGGAAAGATGTGTGGGAAAACTTTAATTAAAAGCTTGTCAGTACAATTTTACCTGGGTGACATCACCCGTGTGCAATGCTGCTGCGGGCTTTGTTGTCTGTGGGATCGTAGGGCACACACTTGTTTTGCTGACAGCAAACAATGCAGAGAGGCCTTTAAGAGCTGGCAGTGGGTGGACCATGTGGGAGGGAACTGCTGGGCTGCCAGTGAACCCCGTCGTGTGGGGGCTCCAGCTTCCTAATGAGCAGCTGAAGTCAGTACAGGGGGATGAGGGCAGGGGTCGGGCTGGGCCCTGGGCTGGGGTGAGGTGAAGCCAGATGGGGTTCACACGATTTAGGTTGCAGTCCCACCCAGTGTCCTGGGCAATGCCTGGAATGGGTGCTGAGAATGTATTCACCTAAAGTGCCTCCAGCTCTGCTATCAGAGCAAGTGGGGCGAACAGCTTGAGCAGAGCCAGCAGTGGCCCATGGGCAGGATGTCCAGCCCCCTCCCAGGACAGAGGTGCAGTTGGAAAGATGTGCCTGGTTTGAGCCCAAGCTCTCAGACCTGCCAGAATGCATCTGAGTGGGCAGTGAACATTCAGGGTTTTGTGTACTCCCGAGCACGCCTCACTAAATGCTTCCTCCCGGCGAAGCAATTATTTTCAGACTTATTCTCCGTGGACACCCACTCTGTCTCACCTTAAGGTGAGTCAACCAAACCAGTACCAAATCCACCTTAGCCATTTAAAATGGCTTTTGAGGTTAGAAAGAGAAATTGAGTTTTAACCGTGTAAAGACCTTGAGATTCCTGACCAGCCTGTGTCCCCACTGCAGGAGCTGGGAGCTGGTGGCTTAGGGACTTGCAAAGTATCTCTCATTCCTTGTTGCTTTTCTTTCATTCCTAGCTAATTTGTTAGAAGTTTGCCTTCCTAATATTAACAGATTAATTGCAAGTTATAGCAATTAAATGCTAATTAATCCATTTTCTGAACAATGCCTCCCTTTTATCTATAACTGTTTACTTGACATACAAATATTGTGGTAGTAATTAAACATTAAACCATAGGCTGACACTTTCCAAACTCTGTTTAGACAAATAAACAAGCAATGGTGTGGCTTTTATCAGTCACTTAAAACTGTTGAGCAACAGAGCTCAGTGCAGTGCTGACATGGCCAAAATAATGACAACCTTGGGTTGGAGTGAGCACTGAGTTCTTAAGAGATCCCCCATGGTAATTGTGTGACTTGGTTTTTGGATGGACCGTATTCATCTCTCAAATTAACACCTGGGTTACAGGCCCTAAGGACAACCATAGCCGTCAGGCAGCAGGAGTCAGAGCAGATTCAGCTCCAGAAGATCCAGGCACCTCCACTGGAAGTTTCCAGCTCCAAGCTCTCAAAGCAAATACTTGAACTCACATTAAAGGCAGCTTTCACAGCCACTGCAGTGGTTGCCCCAGCTGTGTGCAAATTTGTTCATGGCTAAGATGGGTAGTCTTTTTTTAAATTAATTAATTGGTTAGTTAATTAGAATTTTTGGAAATATATATATTTTTTTACTTCAGAGAGGAAGGGAGAGGGAGAGAGATAGAAACATGAATGATGAGAGAGAATCATTGATTGACTACCAACTTCATGCCCCCTCCCTGACAGGGAATCAAACCGTGTCCTGATGGTTCATAGGTCAATGCCCAACCACTGAGCCACATCAGTTGGGGAAAGATGGGTAGTCTTCAGCATTGAATTCCAAAAGTTTATTTGCAAGTTTCAGAAAATGTGGTTCCAGGGCCAATTCATACTCATCTTGACTTTTTCAATGCAGCTGACTGCCTTAAAACTGATGGTAGGAGAAGATGCATAAGACGCCACTGCTTCTAGCCAGAGCCTCACTGATTCTTGGGGAATAGGGTGGAAGACAAGGAAGGTGATGCCCTGAGTGCCCAAGGTGGCATATGAGGCTATTAGCCACTTGAGGAGGGCACAGAAGAAGGTGTTGTCAAGGCTGTGATTGAAGCAGTTCACCTCAGTCTGGGGGGGGCTCATGTTTGGACCCAGGTTTAGGAACTGAGCATGTAGAGGGTCTTCATAAGCTGGTTTGAAAGTTTTATTTGGTATCCCCCCCTTCCCGTTTCTTATGCTTCCCCTTCCTTCCTTCCTTCCTTCTTCCTTCCTTCCTACCTACCTTCCTTCCTTCCTTCCTTCCTTCCTTCCTTCCTTCCTTCCTTCCTTCCTTCCTTCCTGTTGCTCCTTTTGTTTCCCAAACTAAACTGATGACAGAAATTCCTTGAATCTCTTTTCTGCAAAAAGATTGATATATTTTTAGATCTATATTTTATCATTTTCCTTTTTTTCTATAGTGTCTCTGTTTTATGATCAATTTTAGTGTCTTAACCTGACAACAATCTTCATTTCTGAGGTATTGATGACTCCTGAACAATAAGCTCTCAGCGTTCTACCTTCAGGGCACATAAGGTCATGCTCAATTTTCTACCACCTGCACTCAACTTAGTTGGTGAAAGTAGAGATGGGAGTATTCTTAGCACCCTTTCCAAAAGGTATTTAGGTGGTGGTTAGCGGTCTTATTGAATATCATAGTTTTGGTTGGCAAAAGGATTATTTTTCTAAAAATACAGTTTTGAAAGAACACTTGTAGGCAAGTTCTAGCCTTCAGACAGATTATTACTTCCAAAAATATTTATTGGGTCTCTAACAAGAGCTACACTAGATAGAGAGAGCAAACCCCTGCCCCCAAGCTATTGGTTTACTGGGGATCCCAAAGTTAAATGTCATGTAGGGGCAACATGAGGGCCAGACAGAGTGGGAAGTTCAGGTCTGTTCTTGTCTGCTCCAAGACTGATTCTACTGGTGTTGCCCAAATGCGCCTGTTGGCTGACATTGCCCTTGTGGTGAGTTAAACCCCTTGGTCTTTTCACAAGAGGCTGGCTAATCCCAGGCTTTCCCTCCCAATGCAAGAGGAGTCAGTTTGCTAGCCCTAACTGTAAGGCACTCCAGTTATCTCTCGACCTGAACCTGCTAAGCCTGACCCCCTGCTTGCTTTGCAAAGTCAGATTCTATTCCTCAGTATTAGCAATCTCTCCTGACTACCTTGTCAACAAGGTATTTGATTATCCTGGCTTCTGTGTCTTCTTCCAGCTATCGATTTAAATGTTTCCCTTTGACTTTTGTATTATGGGTGATTTTTTATAAGTCATTACATATTTTTACCCATAGGTGACTTGTTTTAAAATACTTCTTGGAAGGTGATCATATTACTTTACAAAATAGTTCTAGTCATTAGCTAGAGTACATGTCTAGGAAAAGACAGAACAATGAGTGGAACTGAATTCCTACTCCAAAGAGGATGACAGAGTGTCATCAAACAGAGTACAAAGGAGGTACTTATGTTGATGAGAAAATGGTAGGATATTTACACCATGATGAGACTTGGGACTAGCCGGTAGGAGATATATATATAAACATATTAGGTGAAAAATTCATCTGATAAAATACAAATATTCATCTCACACAAATAATAAATTTAAAGTGAATAAAATATTCTAATTGAAACCATGGGAGTTCAGGGGAAAAAAATTAAGTGCATTTTTGTTACATTGGTCCGGTTTGGGGAAGGGCATTTAAAATATGGATTTGAATGATTCTGAAAAGGAATACAAACTTGATTAATAAAACTTTAAAGTCTACTTAAGGATAAATAAAAAAATAAAGTGAGAATAAATAGTAAAATGGGAAAAATACATATATGACAACAAAAAGAGCTCTTCAAATGTAGGACTTAAACCCCCAAATAGAAAAATAATCGAAGTTCAGATATTTTATAATAGCAGTAAACACACATATGGCCTGCAAACCTACCAGAAGTTTGTAACCTTGCTGATGGGAAGAAATATAAATTAGATGGAAATAAAATGTCCATATTTTAAGCAGAAAAATAGTTCACTAAGGGTGATAGCCAGAGGGGCTGCTGGTGGGCCCACGCCTGCACTGCCACTTGCCATCTATTGCTGTGTGTGGTCTGGAGGAAGTTAACAAAATGTTTAAATTCAAAATGTACAAATTCATTGAGAGATTGAGTTTTCCTTTTTTTTCTTTGTTGCTATCTGATTATTATAATTTGCAAGATTTGATTTTTTGATAAATACGTAGCATTTTCCTAATACAAACAGAGATTCTTCCTTGCTTATGTACATTTAAACCCTAAAAAATTCTAAATCAAATTTTCAAATAATTTTTAAATAAGTTACTCTTTAGTTATGCCCGATGATGTTCCTGAGAGAATGTGAAGTTCCTCCTAGTCAACATGAAATGACATTTAACATCATTGAACAGGCGAGGGTTGGGAAAGACAGACAAAATGTGGTGAGAATGGGAGCTGGAAGAAGGCAGGAATGATCAACTTCCCACAAGTTTCTTCCTGCTTTCATCATCTACTTAAAAACAAACAATTAAAAAAACACATGCAGCCGAAACTGGTTTGGCTCAGTGGATAGAGCATCGGCCTTTGGACTGAAAGGTCCCAGGTTTGATTCCTGTCAAGGGCATGTGTGTTGACTGCGGGCACATCCCCAGTGGGGGTTGTGGAGGAGGGGGCTGATCGATGTTTCTCTCATCGATGTTTCTGACTATCTCTCTCCCTTCCTCTCTGTAAAAAAATCAATAAAATATATTAAAAACAAAACAAAACAAAACAAAAAACACATGGAAACAGTAAACTAGCTATGTAATGTGTCCAGGAGATAACAACCAAAGGAATGGTTTAAGTAATGATCTCTTGAGTCAGTCAGAAGTCCCTCCCAGGACTTCCAATAAACAGGATTCCAGGATTGATGAACATTTGCAATTTCCCATGATCAACTGTGAAAAAGGCCTTTCTGCTAAGAGCTTCTTCAATAAGATGGGCCTTACTTCTTTGGCCCCTCCAACAGAGTGATGCTTACGGGTGTCTACTTTTCTGTGTGACCTTGGCTTTCAGGTAGTGGCCCTTTCCTGATTTAGTGTCTGTAACCCATGGAGCTGACAAGGGAGCTCAGCCTCCCTCCAGCTGACTCCATGGTCCACATGACATTTTTAATGATGGAACTCAGGGGTAAAGAATGTGAGCCTAAGCTTGAATTCTCCATTCTTTTTAGCTTTCTCTGGTTAACCCTCATTTCTTTTTTTAAAGTCCTATTCACTGAGATAGCATACAGGGAGAATTTGGGCAAGTCAACATGCTATGATAGCATGAGAGAATTTAGCGTACATGGTATGCTTGGCTGCTGGACCTTGGTGAACTGAGCTAACCTCTAGTGGGCCTCACTGCATGTGACAAGGCCACCTGCCCCTGGTCAACCTGAGAGAAGATGAGCAGCAGGACACAAAGCAATTCAAGGTCATTGACCTTGGGGTTTGGAAGTCGCTAATCTTCCCATATTGTGTTTTCTGTCTGCTGCTGTGGTTGCTATAACTTGTCGAATTATTTGTGGGGTTAAGTGGAAGCTCCATGCCCAGCATGGTGGCCACATTTTTCATGGTGGAGCTGGTTGGCTTTTCAAAGCAGCTCTGACAGTAGTTGGTCCAACAGATATGTATACTTCTGGTAGTATGTGACCAAAGTATGTGTAATTACCTTTCAGCTCCACACTGCCTGAAGTATGGAATTATAAATAAAAGTGCTTGACTTCCCTCGAAATCAAGAGAGTTATCTCCCCTCCATAAGACCTCTTCATCAGTCAGGAGCAATGTGCCATAATTTTTCCAGTGCCATAGCTTCTCCCATTCAGTGAATCTTTCTCGTGTCAAAGACAAGGGCTTACCCAGGGAGAGAAGTAAATGGCTCAGGGAGAGCAGTCTAGTCCATAGAGACTGACTGTAGTTACAGGGATGAGGACCTGTCCCAGCACATCTCTTCCTGTGACCTTTATTCCTCTGCCTCTTTCTCGTCACTGTCTCCACACACTTTATTCAAACCCAAGCTCTTGTACCACAGTTTACATTGTTTTCTCTAGGAATAGATTAGAACCAAAATTTTCAAGAACTTGTAATTAAAATAAGTGTCTTGTAGGCTGGATGAAAAGTTGCCAACTTTTGTTTTTTAAAAAAGACATCTATAATAATAGAAGTGTAATATGCAAATTGACCAAATGACCAAACAGCAGAATGAATGTCTGGACGGACTTTTGGATGACCAAGGTGAGTGTCATGTGATTGGTCAGGGGTCTTGCCATTGCCCCATGATCGCCCTGCAGAGGTTAGGGCCAGGCCACTGGCTGTCAGGGCGATCAATCGGGGGTCTTTTGGATCACCCCTAAGAGAGAGGCCCCAGCTACCCTCTGCAGGGTGATAGATTGGGGATTCCATGAAACTGGAGAACTAGGAGTGTGTGGCAGCAGACTCGAAGGCCAAGGTGGGTACAGGTGGTGGACAGGGCCAGGGCTGCAAGGGGGCTGCAAGAGCTAAGACCTAGAGAGCCTGGGCTGTGGAGCTGGCAACTAGGGGAAGGAAGGCCTACCCTTGCACAAATTTCATGCATTGAGCCTCTAGTTAAAAATAAAGCCAAAACATAACTACTATTAAATACTATCACCAATTTTTTTAAAGGAAAGGACATTTTAACCCCCAAACCATAGGAAGGTGTAATCTAAGAAAGACGAATGCTTTCCAAGGATGGTTGGTTGGCAACTTGAAACCCACCTACACTATATTTTTCTGATTTCTTGTGTTTATCCCAGACTGTTGGGAACTCTGTGGCTGACTGGTGTTGGGAACCACTGCTTGCCTCTTCAGTGGCATATTTCTTCCTCAACTATAAATGGAATAGAATCCAGTTATTATTTAGTCTCAAGACAGAAATAATTTAAAAATCTCTCCAAATACACTTCTGTCCATTGATAATGGATTAAAATAAACAGGTAATAGAATGGCTTCCAGAAGAATCATCTCATTCATCAACTTTTATTCAAACACTGGTTGCCAACTTCCACATTAGGCTGCATTTCATTCCTGGAGATTCTGCTTTGATCTCCTGCGCCTGGAACCCTGTGTGTATCATGTAATATGAGCTATGTTCTTTGGCGCTCTTCTAGTTCTTGGGCTTTTGGGATTTTGTGATGGTGAGTCGGCTGAGGAATCCACTGGCTTCGATTCCGTAAGTTGTGCACACCGCTGGCTTTGTGTAGCACACAGCGTTTCAACCAGGCAGGCTTCGATTTCTTTGTCTGAATTTATTTTGGCTGAGAATACTGTGTCATTGCTCAGACTGTGCCAGCGCCTCTCTCACAGTATATCATTATTGAAGGTTTGGAGCTGAAGACAAAGCACAAATAGAGGCACTGAAGCTAGTGAGGCAACATTTTTGTACGAACACAAAGATCAAACAACTAGCGTGTTCGAACTTCACTCATTTCTGTTTTCAGATTGAGTTATGCAAATCATTCTCTAGGAAACACATAATTAAATGATTAGCTGGGTAAACCAAACCAATAAAAAATATTCTTGAGGTAACAGATATAAACAGGACTTCTCCTGTTCTGTGCAATTTAACAACAAGAGGAGTACAGACCTTCTTGGTATCCATAAGAACACACAGAATTTTCAGCTTGATCAAATCACTGTTTACCCAGGCACACCTGATGTCTAGGATGAAGCACTGCCAGGGGTCATAGTTATTGGTTTTATAAATGAACAACATTCTCTTCTCTACAAGTTTCGACAGAGCTTTGTCTGTGACTAAGAGTGCCAATCACAGCTCAATAGTGGCATGGCATCAAAATCACCTTTGGGTTTCTGAAGCCTTTCCATCCATATATCTGGCTGGTCATGTAATCTTGCAGATGGTAATGGTGGATGATGCTGGCTGTGTGACTTAGTGACAGATAGGGTGGAGGAGGAAGAACATGGCTCAAATCCAGGCTCATCAGAGGACCAGAGGGTGTCAACGCCATAGTGACAATACCAAGCAGCAGTGGAGTTTTTGAGTAATACAAGGAAAGCAGAAGATTGCTATTTGCACAGTGACTGTACTAGAATTATACTTCTGTATTTTATTCTAAATGAACATTTTCTCTCTCAAAAATTATGCTTCCAGTGGGGAGGGACATTTAAACTAAGGTCCATTTAACCTGTGACACTGAAGATTTGGAATCACCAGAATCTACAATGGCACGACTGTTTCGTGCACTGCAGTGACAGCAGATATTCTCTTGCTGAGGGTAGATTTACTGTATGGAACTATCCCAGACTATTCACACTTAGCAAGTAAAGAAAATGTAAATGCAAAACCCAATAACCAACAAACCAATACTATTTATTTTGGTGACTTCAAATAAAGTGTGTTTATAAATCAGGAGACTGATTATTTTTGAAAATTTAAAAATGTGTTTCATAAGATGACTCCAAAGGAATTTTTTTTAAGTTCTGAATTTTTTAAGTCAGACTTTACTGTTAGAGCCAGTATGTAGTACACTAAAACTAACATCAACTGGACACAACATGTTAGGTGTTATGCTAAGTGTTTTATATGTATAATCTTGTTTAATTTCCAGAGTATTTTAATCTTAGCTTATTAAGTTTCTGAAAAGACAACTATCTTTAAAACATAGTAAGTTTCCTTGTCCATCAAAGGATACTATCAACAGAATAAAAAGGCAACACACAGACTAGAAGAATATATTGGCAAATCACATAGGTGACAATGGGTTACTATCTAGAATGTGTAAAGAAACCCCTACAACTCAACAACAAAGAAGCAGGCAACTTGATTATAAAATGGGTAAAGGAACTTAAGTAGACATTTCTGCAAAGAAGACATATAAATAGCCAAAAAGAGAATGAAAAGATGTTCAACATCTCTAATCATCAGAGAAATGCAAATCAAAACCACAGCGAGATACCACTTCATACCCATTAGGATGGCTATTATAAAAGAAAATTCAGGAAAAACAAAGCGTTGCTGAGGACAGAGAAATTAGAACTCTTGTGCAATGTTGGTGGGGATGTAAGATGGTGCAGCCACTGTGGGAAATAATTATGAATGTTCCTTAAAAAATAAAAATAGAACTACCATAGGACCCAGCAATTATACTCCTTGGTAAAATTCCAAAATAGTTGAAAACAGGAATTAGAAGAAACATTTGTACATCCATGTTTATAGCAGCATAGCCAAAAGGTGAAAGCAACCTAAATATCCATTGACAGATACATGGATAAACAAAATGTAATATATACATACAATGGGATATTCTTAAAAGGAAGAAAATTCTGACACATGTTACAACATGGATGAACCGTGAAGACAGTAGGCAAAATTAAGTAAGCCAGTCACTAAAGGACAAGAACTATTGATTTTATTTATATGAGATCTGACCAAAGAATAGCCAAATTCATAAAGGCAGACAGTAGAATGTTGGTTGTCAGAGGCTAGGGCAAGGAGAATGGAGAATTTCTGGATTTTCTCTATTTTCTATTTTCTTTTCTGAGCTCAAATCTTTCTTTTAGTATCACGATAAATGCAACCAACAGTAACTAGCATAGCTGTTAACCTACCATCATCCCATCTCCGATCTATTAGGTACATTGGCATATCAGTCTTCCCATTGGCTGACACCTGTCTCCTATATCAGTGCCACAGATTTTAGATTTTCTGTTATGACAGCACATATTTCTAGTGTCAAGCTTAGGATCACTTACGATAAGCTATTTTTGGTGATGTCAGTAATTTTACAATTCCAATAGTTTTAAACCCCAGATTTATTTTATTTCTCATCCTGAATCTCCATCAAGATCAGCTCACAAACTATGCTCACTGTGATTTTTCAGTCTTACGGAGAAACAATATGTTTCCTATTGTGGTGCAAAAGGCAAGAAAATTCTTCAGGGATATCTTGCTCTGCCTATTAAATTCCTCAGCCCAAAGAGATTCACCAGGCTCTGCTCACTCCTTACCTAAATCAGTCACATGGCCTTGCCCAAGAGCAAAGGGTGGAATGCAGTCTTCACCATTTGTCTGGGAGTATGGATTTAGGAATATTGGTGAAGAGGACTGTTGAACAGCCACAAACCACCCTTTTGCAAACCCTCTGAAGCAGCTTTATGCTTCTTGGGAGAACTTCTTACATGCTTTGCATCACCACTAATATGTTTCTTTTGCCTTCCAAGTAACTTAATTTTGTCCTCACTGCAAAGCATAGTGTCTGATTGGCAGCAGTGGGTCAAAAAGTCAATGCATGAGCCCACATAACAAATGAAGATGTGGGAAGTTTATGTCCTGTGATCATTGTGTTGGCATTCCTGGGGTGGAGGGAGGAGCCGTGACATATCATAGAGTTTTAATTCAAACAATGTTCTTTACACATTCTGGATAATAACCCCTTTACTTTTCCTTGAGAAGTAAAATAAAATATAGTCATCTGCATTAATTTTCTTTTAATGCTGTAATAATGTCTGATACTACAACTTAAATGTTTAAATCCACACAAATGTTTCAATAGTCCAGAAGTCCAACACACATGGCTCAACTAGGTCTTCTGCTCAGAAACTCACACTCTGAATTCTAAGTGTTGGCAGAGTTGTTGTCCTTTACAGAGGCTCTTGATAGAAATCCACTCAGGTTCTTAGTGGAATTCAAGTTCTCAGGGTTGCAGTACTATGGTCCCATTTTCTTGCAGAGTATAATTCAAGGACTAGTCATTGCTCCCCAAAAGTGCCCATGTCCCTTCTTAGGCTTTCCCTGTGGCCCGTTCTTAATGTTTGTCTCATACTTCAAATCTGCTCAATTCCACTTCTGGTGCTTCATTCTACCTCTAGTCGGAACAAATGCTCTGCTTTTAAGGGCTCCTATAATGAAATCCAGCCTCCCTGGATAACCCAGGCTGATTCCTTGTCAACTTGTAATCATATCTATAATATCTCTTTTGTCATCGAATGTAACATATTCACAGGTTTGAGAGAATTAGGGCATGGATACCTTTTGGGGGCCATTATTTGACTTATCATATCATCAGAGACTGGACAAAGAAAAGGCAAAGAATAAATAAAATAAAAAGAACCCCCAACTGAGATAATCCTTGCCCATGCTTTTTTTGGCCTCACTGTTAATGACACTCCTCAAACAGCATCATTGACTTTGTTCCCCTTTGTTCCTTCAGCTGGTGCAGTCTGTCTCCAGCACAAGTTGTCATCACAGGGAACTGCATAGCTTACTAGAAAGAGTTGAGTTCTAGATAATTTTGCCTCTGAGGGCACTGGTGCTTTTGAGTCTTCATTGTCTTATCTGTAAAATAAAGTTTAAAAATTTTGTGGGTTGCATAATCTCTTTCTCAACTCACATCTTTTTTGGAAGCTCACTGTGTTCATACGTGGTGGGGGCTGCTCCAGATCAGGCTGTGATGAGCCCTGTGATGTCACCTGTAGGCTTTGTTCCTGTGCCCCCTGCGCTAGCCAACCGGCATTGCCCTTTATTGAAGGGTTTGTTGGAGGGTGGGACTTCCTTTGCCAGGGACCTTTCTAGCTGTGCATCATGTGATTCCTCTGGAAGTCTCTTCTTTTGGCCTTTTAAAGGGCTCCTCAGCCTCCTTTAAGGATAGGATCTAACACTGAATCAAGAGCTTTACCAGGTCTCTTCTAGATGAGATTTTTGTCCATTTTTAAATCAGCCACTGGGTTTTACTTCCAGCTCCAGGAACGGTGATTACTGGATGTACAGAGTGCTGCCTTGCTGATAGATATCACTGCCAATGTGGTTTGATAGGGTTCATTTGTACAGCTTGGGGAACTGTCCTGATCTGCCCTGGCTTCTGGTGACCTACTTGCAGGCAGATACCTGCTGAGACCTGCTCAGCCAGGGGGCTTGGGGTCAGCAGCCTTTGAATCTGTTCTGTCCAATAGTGTGGAAGGATGAAAACAGGGGCTATACAATGTCCTGATTTTTTGTAACACTTCAAAGAAGGAAATCATTTATTTTTCAACCATATACATTTTTAATTGCAAATATGGCAAGCCATAGGGAAAATACAAAGATGTATTTCACATTCGACAAGACTATGTTTAACTTATTTTCTGAAGGGTTGTTCTGGGGACTTGATTCATCTCATTAAAGAGAAACAGCACCTTCAGAATATATGATCTTTAATCTCTAGACTAAAACTGGCTGAATCACAGTAACATTTTCACGTGTCGGTAGAGGAGAAATTCACTTAAGGTGAATGGCAACAGCCATGTCATCTGGCCCAGGCAACCTCTAAATGTGTTTCAGTGGTTCTAGGTGAGAGGTGTGCTCATATTTGCAATGAGCCAGGTATTCTCACTGACTGCATGTGTAAGGTCATAGGTGACCAGAGCTGGGCTGCTGGAGGAGTCACCTGGACCATCCTCACCATTTGCTCAGGCCCCTGCAGCTCAGTTGGTCTTCCCCAGCCAAGGAAGGGCTATGTTTTTTCTGTGATGGGGCTGACCCTGGCCACCCTGCACTTAGAGGGCTCTTCTGATGGAGGCGGCAGCATTTCTAAACCAGGGAAAGGAGCGGCTGTTGCAGCCCCAGCAAGAATTGCAGCCACTCTTCTCATGATGCTTCACCATGCCAGGCCTCCCAGGTGGGTTTGCAGCCAGATCATGTCATAGTGGATCTGATGACTAGAGACCTCATGTGGATTTGGAAAGGAATTAGAAACAGGGTTTCAAAGAACCTCAAATGAAAGTGAACTATAAAATATGTCAGTTCATGGAAACGTTCGGGAGTTCATCAGCTGTCTCCATATTTCTCACACATTAACTGAAATATGAGTGACGCTGGGGGAATTTAAAGTATATAATTGAGGTTCAGTTTCACTTTTCATTAAAATTCTTACTTAACCGATCCCCACTTTCTCTGGCATAGGTCTTGTCAAATTATGCTAATATTTTGGCTGGTCAAAAAACTAAAATGGGCTCTTGTCATTTTTCCTTTCATATCACATGAGCGAGGAATGTTGGTGACATTTTCTCTGTATCCATCCATGGTCTTGGGTTCTTATTTATGAAATGAAAACAGGGATGTAACTGGAGAAGACCTCGAAGGTGGCAGGCCTTAAGCATGCAACGAATCACAATGGGTTCTTATCTGAACAAACACTAAAAACGCATGGTCCATGGTAGTGAAGTTCACACTTTGCAAAAATACCTTTGACGTGACAGTTACTGTCATCAGAGTCTATGCTTATCCATCACAAGAATGTGGTGTTTTAGGGTTCTTGGACTATTGCCAAGGGCAGATAATTTTTATTTTTTAGAAAAATATCTTTAAAAGTCCGTATTACCACCAAGTTATGTTGAAAAACTTTGATACTGAAGCTTTATTAATTTTCAATAGAGTTATAATTAATTATTTAAATAGGAGAGGCCCAGTGCATGAAAATTCATGCACTGGAAGGGGGTCCCTTAGCCCGGCCTATCCCCTCTCACAGTCTGGCAGCTCTCAGGGGCAAAAGGCAACCTGGTGATCAAGGGAAGGCGCTGCTGTTATGGCAGCGCAAGCCTTGCTGGCTCTGGTTTCCTGCTCCTGGGGTCAGCCCTGCATAGTTGGGCTGGACCATCCTCACCATCCTCACCTGGACCATCCTCAGGTAAATAATTAATGTAGCTGCCATCTGAGGCTTGCCTGTGCCTTGGGCTGGCCCTGGGCAGCTGTGGGGTTGAGGGGACTGGGGGACTCCAGAGGCAGGCGTGTGGAGCATCCTGGCTCACCTGAGGGTAGGCCCAGCCTTGCTGTGTGCCTGCCACTCCTGCAGGGCTGAAGGGACTGGGCGCTGCCATCTTGTGGCTGTGGGCACTGCCATCTTTGAAGGCATGGAAATCAATTAGCATATTCCCTGCTTACTAGCTGTGGGCACCACTATATTTGAGGGTGGGGCAGTCCATTAGCATATTTCTTCTTTATTAGATAGGACTAGTAGCTCTGTGCACGAATCCATGTACAAGTACCTTGCTGCCACTTGCCTCAGCTGGCCACTCACCCACTGCTGCTGGTAGCTCTCAGCTGCTTGTAGCTCACTGCCCTGCCCTCTTGGAGCTCTCTGCCTGCTGCCCCAACCTCCTGTAGCTCCCCCTGCCCCCCCCTCACCCCTCACATCTTCCTCATAGCTTGCTGCTCTGCCCCTCCTGTAGGTCTCTACTGCCTGCTTGTAGTTAGCTGCCCCTCCTGCAGATCCGTGATCCAGTCATTACACATGGTAGGTCACTACGTCTGAGGGTGTAACAGATAATTAGCATATTCCTCTCTCATTATATAGGATATTTTTATTGATTTCAGAGATGGAGAGGGAGAGAGAGATAGAAACATCAATGATGAGAGAGAATCATTGATCAGCTGCCTCCTGCATGTCCCACACTGGGGTTAAGCTCACAATCTGGGCATGTGCCTTGACCAGGAATGGAACCCTGACCTCTTGGTTGATAAGTCGACACTCAATCACTGAGTCATGCTGGCTGGGCTGTGCACATGACGCTTTAATCACATAAGTAATGAGATGGGAATCCATTGCTCAGTAGTAATGTGCTAATTGCCTACACCAAAATGATGCCTAGATGGCATCAACACTCTCAAGCATAAACACGACTTTCATTTGGTTCCACTGCTGGAAAAAACAAAAGAATTAACTACTAATTTTGCTAGAGGGGTGAGCAATCCAAACTTTATGGAACCAGACATATTAGTGCTCCCCAAAAAACTTTAAAACAAAGATAAAATTAAAATTAAGTTTTGACACAAAAGTCAGTTTTTGGTTTATTGTTAATCCTCACATAACCCATGTGAATGATGTCCCCTGGATTTATGCAGCTCAGCAGACTGAGAGGCTATTCAGATTAGACTCTGCAGGTGAGATGTGTGGGTATGGTATATAGGTGAGGTCTTCAGGGAAGCTAGGGGGTGTGTGTATGGGTGGGGGGGTTGTTATAGCTGCTCTTCTGATGCCATCCATGGGTTCCTGAAAGGTTCATTTTCTGCCTTCCTTGTTTCAGGTAGGCACACTGTGCAGCCTACAGAAGACTACTTTTTAAGAACTTGGCCAAGATTTGCTGTTTCTGAAACTGTATATTGACAGATATTTTAAATAAAACATAAAGAAACTAGAGGCCAGATGCATGAAATTCATGCAAGAGTAGGCCTTCCTTCCCCTGGCTACGGGCACTGGCTTCCCTCTAGCACCCAGTACCTGAGCTTACCTCACAGCCCCGGCTTTGCCTGGACAGTAGTCCGAAAGGACGTCCAGTCTAATTAGTACATTATGCTTTTATTATTATAGATGGTAAAAGTTAAATGAGATTTCATTTTCTTTTCCTTTAGAATCACTAGAATCAGTCTATAACAATAAGAAAAACAATTTACAAAAATCCACAAATCTGATAATTGAAATAATTATTTTTCTCATCTAACAGCTTGACACTAAAATGTCTATTTTATGTTTTCTATTTGGATTCAACTCACATAAAATTATGCTTTGTGACTATTTTCAAATGACCAACAATTAAAGTTATCCCCATTTCTATGCAGCATGTTGCCAAATATTGGGAATAAATTCTACTCTGCTATATGAGAAGTAATATATTGGTGTGATTTTTAAATTTCTTTGAATAAAGTTGAGCACATCCTGTCTTTCAGCTACTTTTCTGAGTTTGTCTTTTTCTCCCCAGGCTTAAAAACTGTTAATGTTAACAATATTACCCCCTTTGCCTGCACTATGAATGACAACCATTTCTTCTCTCAGTTTGTCATTTATTTTTTGAACTTCCTTGTGGTGACTTATTTATTTATATAAACATTTAAAAATTAATAGGATTTATCAATATTTTATTGCTTTTGAAGTTGGAGCCATAATTAAAAAGTTATTTTTACTTCTACTTTATAATCAGTTCAATTCATGTTTTTAATTGTTGTCTAAAATTTCTGATCATATTTTTTAAATTAAAAATTTGAAAACAGCCGAGACCAGTTTGGCTCAGTGGACAGAGCGTTGGCTTGTGGACTGAAAGGTCCCAGGTTCGATTCCGGTCAAGGGCATGTACCTTGCTTGCGGGCACATCTCCAGTGTGGGGCATGCAGGAGGCGGCTGATTGATGTCTCTCTAACATCGATGTTTCTGACTTTCTATCCCTCTCCCTTCCTCTCTGTAAAAAATCAATAAAATATATTAAAAAAATGAAAACATTTTGAGTTCTTTCTGTTGATGGTGTGAGGTATCGATCAAATTTTATCTTTATCGAAATTGTAAACCCAACATCCTTTATTATGAAGAAATCCATTCTATAAGACAGTGATTTGAGAGGTCAACTTTACCAATTACCAGATCTTTGTTTGTACTTTATTCTGTTCATTGGACTTAACTATTCTGATTTAGTGCCATAAGAATGTACACAATAGGTTCCAACATTGTAAGATACATGTGTAATTAGCCCATGTAGCTTCTTCTTTCCTAAAAACAGTATGTAGCTGCAGCAACTATTTAATGATTTATAAAATCAAGGACTTTTTAAATTTAATAACTATTACTAACTTTAGAGAGTTGTCAGAACTCCTGGGGTCTTTGGTTAATGTTGGGGAGGAAATTGTGCATGTGGTGGTTTCTACAGATCAGGTGCCTACACTTTGGGGTTAGACACTTTCACTGCTACACATTAGCTCATCCAATGTTGTGAAATGTTCTAACTCTTGCCCATTAAGCAGGTTTTAACTTTTTTTTTCCTCCTGACTGAATTATACGTATGTATTTTTTTCTCCCTATAAAAGGCAAATACTATTAACTCTCACTCACTGCTGACACTGCAAACTATTTCAGATTTAGGGAACAGTTGTAAAAACAAAGAAAATATATTAGAAAGGTACAGCTGTTGAAATATTACTTTGAGTAGAAGTCACAGACTCTAATTTATCTTCTCCTATTAATTAAATGAGATGTTTTCACTCTACAGAAGTAATATTGGTTGAAAAGGGAAGTGCTGTCCCAGGTTGGACCCATGTGTGGGCTCCAGAATGTGGTTTCACAGGGAAAAGTCTGCTCACCCCAGAGCAAAGCTGGGTACCTCCCAAATATAACATGGGAGTTATCTTTTCTCCATTGGAGGGGCAGGCTCCATGGTGCTGAGAAAAGGGGGGAGAAAGGGGCTAGCACTCAAAGTGAGATTTTGGCACACTGTGGTTTCTAGGGAAATAAATCTCTTTGTCCAATCCAAGAAGAACATAAACCATGCCTCCAAATGACCTGAAAGAAGTCAAATTTTATTGAAAAGAAAATGTATTTTAAACCACATGTTTATAAAAAAAGTTAATGAAAGTCAAACTGAAAGGAAGATTATCTCATACTGATTAGTTTCTCTTCCTTTCATAAAAGCAAAAATTTAAAAACTATTAGGGTATGTTTTTTTTTTTGTCTATATCTTTAACTACTGTCTGTAATTTTTCTTCTTGGGATTGCCTAAACACAAGGGAGGGGGAAGAAGGGGTTAAACCAACTGTTAAAGGAAATAAAATGTATTAATTTAATAAAAATAAACTAAAAATAACATTTAATAACTTGTCCTCAAAGAAAACACACACGAGTCTATGTGAAACATATGGAAGTGTGTGTTGCCAGTAAGGAATCTATAAACCCCAAAGATAATAGGTTTGCTTTCTTTTTCTTGGGCAGAGGGGATTTTAAAAGTTTATTATGTTGATAACTTAAAAATTATCAATCAAACAAAGCTTTCCTTGTCCTCCAGAGATGTCCTGCTGGTCTACTTCAGCCCTAAGCAACCTCCCACCCTGTTCTGAATGGGTTTCTCCTCCTTGTCCCATTCTGACCATCTCAGCGTCTTTTCCAGATGTGCTGCTCTCCCTCGGTTAAGCCTGATTTAGCAGGAGGCATACATAACGTTGACAATGAGCCACAAGTAAAAATTACTAACCTTCTTTCAGTGATCTCTCTCGCTGTCCACTTAGTGTGGCATACAAATATAACAGAAAAGTTACTGGTGGTAAACACAGTGAAACCCACTTTTTCTGCGGATGGGACATGTAGTTAGTCAGTGAAAAACCTGCTGTTTTTATAGACTGGAAATGTGCTTTATGCATTAAAATTGATGCTAAAGGTCAACAGCAATGCATAGTATTTGAATAAAGAGGCATTATTTGAATATCTGATCAGATTGAAGTGAGATGTAATAGCAATAGGCTTAAAGCCTCTTTGATCACATACTCAAATGTTTCCCATAATCACAGTAATTTTTTGTAGAAATAAACTTAAATAACAAAGGAGGCTGAATAATATTTTGTAAAGTTGTATTTTCCTTGAGTTTCTGACTCAAAAATTGAAATAAAAACTTGCCTAGTGGCCTATTCTATTTAAATAACAGGATTCACGGGCAAGGAGACTCAGGCAGGTGGTCCACATGCTGAAGCAAATGAGACTGAGCCCACCTACTTGGCCTCCAAGGGCCAACCCCCAACATGGGGTGGCTTCGGGGTTCAGCCTGGAATGCTAAAGCCTGGGTTTTTCTTCACCCAGAGTGCTGGAGTTGGCCACACTTAACCACTTCTGGTCATCAGCCAATTAGGAGAAGTTTATGCATGCCTAGGCCATTAAAAAAAAATGCTCAGAGGGACTGGCTGCTAGCATGGCCAAATAATCTGTTTTTAATGTAAATATTTTGGCTCCATTAAAACTTATCAAATCAAAGATTCTGCTATGCCTTCGCTTTAAATACTTGATTTGGTACTTTGAAATATGCATGCTAGACAAGCTCAGCCTAACGATGGCTGGTTAGGTGGTCTCTTTCCAGAATTTGTTGTGTGCTGGCTGTTGTGTTTGGTGGGTGCTGTGTAGCAGAAGCTGAGTTCTAGGCAGAGGTCAGAGGCCAGGAGAGGTACATTTTCTGCAGAGTGATCAGATCCATTCCCATCTAAGGAGAACTAAGGAGGAAGAGAAAGAGAAGGAGGAGGAGGAGGAAGAGGAAGAGGAGGAGGAGAAGGAGGAGGAGGAGGTGGAGGAGGAAAAGGAGGAGGAGGAGGTGGAGGAGGAGAAGGAGAAGGAGGAGAAGGAGGTGGAGGAGGAGGAGGTGGAGGAGGTGGAGGAGGAGGAGGAGGAGGAGGAGGAGGAGAGAGGAGAGATTTATTTATTGTTAGAAAAAATATTGCCACTTCTTGGTCTTATTGGTTTGGGATGTGTTTGAGATGTCAGAGGAAGGGGCTATAAATTCTACTAAGAGTGAAAATCTTGCCCAAAATTAGTGCTCAGGGTCAGGAATTATGTGGCGACAAGCGGGAAATCTCTGCCAAGGCCAGATTATGAGGCACCGCCAGGCCACTGAGAACAAATTCTTTCAGAGAAAAACAGAAAAGGAGTCTGCAGTGAGCCTGTGTCCAATGTGAGGGCACATGGGTTGTATTCTAGTGACAGCTGCTGAATTCTGTGGTGACAGAAGGAGAAACCCCCAAACAAACAGTCCCTGCTGTTTAATGACACAGTGCTAACTGTCCCTTACAGAGGACTATAGGATCTATTCTCCTCTATGATGACTTATATAGATATATTTTCCTCCTTGAGAAACTAGCTTTTGCCAATGAGGAATGCTTTATAAATGGGTTAGGTATACTAATTCTTATAATTTCAACTTTGGAATATAGTAACTTTGTTTTAAGTATACTAGTATTTAAACACAGCAAATGGTTCTGATTATAGTAGGACCATAAAGTATTGTTTTAAATGAACTTTACTACGTTTTTTTAAAAAAGGCGAATCTATGTAATGACAATAGCAGGGAAGGAGCATGACACCTACATCAGAGGGCCCTGCAGTTACCTGGCATCTGGAGAAACATGATGTGGGGTATAGGGGAAGCCAGGACAGAGCTAACCAGGAGCCCCTCAGTCCCGGTCTGGGGTCCTTTCTTGGCTGTCAGTCTGTAAGAAGGTTAGTCAGAGAGTCCAGGCCAAGGAGCCAACAGGGAGACCACCTCTTTGTGTTGGCAGCACTGAGGTCCTGACCCAGGAAAGCAAAAGAGGGGAGCCTGCTCCTGGCTGGAGTAGCCCAGGTACCATTCCTTTAATCCCACTTCTAAAATGAGCTCATTGCTTTCACTGTCTCCCAACCACAAATGCTTTTACAAAACAGACGGAAGCACAAGTACTGTAAGAATCCTCAAAATCATGCCAGCCCACATCCTGGGGGGGAAACTGCTCAGAAACCCTTTCAGGGAAGCTCGTCCCTTCCGGGCAGGGATACGTCCCCTTTCCTGCCCAGGAGGTCAGTCGTCTCTTGTTAATGCGCATCATCTAGGGACTTCTTTATGAGAAGATGCTCATCTTCTCCCTAGTTCCTTGGGTGTTTGTTTTGCTTTACACATTTTTAATTGAGTTTATTGGGCTGACATTGGTTAATAAAATTGCATAGGTTTCAGGTGTACAATTCTACAGTACATCATCTGTATATTATGTTGTGTGTTCACCACCCCAAGGCAAGTCTTTAGAAGAGAAGGTAAAGATTGCCTAGGTTTTATTTCAGATTGTGAATTGTTGTGGACTTGCGTGGGCTGCCTGATAGTTGCCCAGAATGGGCCTAAACATTTCATGACACCCACCATCCAATGATTGTTCCGTTTTCATCCGAAAACCTGGCCTCTGTCAGTGAAGCATCCCAAACACACGTCCAGTTTGTGAAAACAGCCAGTGTATGTATCCAGCAAGAAGACAAGATCTCCCCACTTTCAATCAATCAAAACTTGTACCCACTATTTACAGGAGCATGCATTCTGTATGACATGAGCGACATGGAGAAGGCGTTTGATAAACAGATACGGAATTCCAGAGACAACATGGAAAAGGAGGGAAGGAGCAGTGCTCAGAGGGTCCAACATTGTTTCTCACTCCCCACTGAGAGGTGCCTGGCCTCGTTCAGCAGGGAGTGGGATGAGGGGTGGAGGGTGGAGATGAACATCTTTCTGGATAAAGGGGTGTGCTATAGTTAGAGCAAGGACCTAAGCATTTCCATCCTCCTCAAATAGGCAATGATTTGCTTCTTAATTTGGTGAAACAGAAAAGCCATTTAACTGAACGGTGAGTGAAATATGACTTGACTTATTTCTACTCATTGTTGCTCTGGGATTTATTTATATTGGTGTTATTTATAGATTCTGAATACATATCATCAAAGACACTGTAGTTTTAATCATCCTTATGGAAGCCTGAATGTCACACATAATACTATTTTCATAAGAAAAAAATCCCCACGCAAATGCAGTTAAGGCCAGGTTACAGCATACAAAGCAAAAAATGAAAATGTTATGATCTTTATTCTTTCTTTTTTTTAACTTTTCTAGTGCTCCAGGCTCTTTCCAAGTTAGTGATGATATCATGGACATAAGCACAATGGTCTTTACTCTGGCAATTGAGACTTTTCCAATGATCAATAATTAGAGAAACTCCATTGCCTCCTTATTTCCTTTTTATGAAACCAATGAAAATATAAATAGGCTGTGTGCTTTTGTGTGAACGTTCTCACCCAGCTTCACTGCCCAGCACCCACTGTCACCCGGAATCCAATTACATCCCAGCCCACACAGGGCCCAGGGCTGTGTGGGGACACACAAGATGAGATGAGAAGCCACCACTTAAATTCTTTTCTCAGCTTCCAGGATGCAACCCTGGGAAACCTTTCCTTTCCTTTTACATCTTGCAAAAAGAATTATTAACCTTAAAATCGAAAAGGGATGGATCTTATGCCCTTTTAGAAGCTTCTTGGGATAAGCAAAGATGAAAAACCCTCAGAGAAATTTGAATTCCTCCAGCTTGTTCCTTAATAAGTTGGTTGTTGTTAAGGGTGTATTGCTCACTGGACTTGAAGTGAGTACAGTGTGCAGGAGACAAATGCTGGCCTTAATTTGGGTTAATTAGGTTTCTTTACATTTGACTCTCATGGGAATCCAGTGGGTCTTTCAAAGCCAGCAGGGGATTGTATGTGTGCATGGGTGACAGTCCCTGCTGCTGCTGCTGCTGCTGCCCCTGGGACACCCCAAATGTTCCCTCCAGTCAGGAGTGTTTACATGATCCTTATCACTTGTAACTATCATGGCAGAACCATCAATTAGCTCTTTACTTGCAAAATAACACCTGGGAAAGCTTCTTCCACAAACTTGTTTAACCTTTTTTCTCCCCTTCCCTTCGGTGACAGGTTAAGATTTACGGTTTTTAAAGACTTCTGCAGCACCTGGGTTGATGTTATCACGTTGATGAGAAATGCCTTGGGGAGAGGGGTTAAGGCAAGAATTGCAGTTCATTAAGAAGAAACTTTACCCTAAGAGTAAATGTATTGTTTCGACTAATAACATTCTAGAGAACAATTAATTCTGACAAGGCAGTTCTTGGGTGGGGCTGCTTAGATTATTGGGAAGAAGCCCATCTGGCATTGGACTCTGGGAACTGATCTTCTCAGCTGCCCTTCCTGCCCGCCCCCATAAAGGATGGGGGTGGATGGAGATGAGAACCAAGTTCTCAACAGTTTTAATATTTCCAGAAAAGAGAGGGGGAAAAGGAGCCACGTAAGGCACACCCGGATTTAAATCACTCAATTAACTGGTGGATGCCTTTTTTCATCCTTTAAAATCTGGGTTCAATTTGGTGTTCCTTAAAACACACATGGGATAGCAGATGCGATGAAGCCAGCTGTCTCAGCTGGGCTTGCAACCTCGGTTGTGACCTACGAGTTTCTAATATTCCTTTCCTGCCCCCTCCGCCTCCCTGCCTCTTCATTAGCCCAGTTATTGGAGAGTCCGGACACTTCACACTTCGTGGCAGTCGGGTGATGAAACACGGGCTTATTGCAAAGATGTAATCTACTGTCCCTGTTTGTAAGGCGCTGTAACAAGCATGCTTTGTGTGCACAGCTTGTAGAGAGTCATGTATCTTCTTTCATTTGAAGCTGTCAGCTGCATCTCCCAAACTCTAGATAGTCATTGGATTGTGTTTAATGGGCTGCTGGTTATTTTGTTTTGCTTTGTTTTGTTTTTGCATCATTTAGATTTGGCTATGACTCTAAGAGGCTACACCTAAATCAAGGCTTGCTAAATTTGGAAGTTTCAAGTTGATCTGGTGAAGGCAGCACAATGAGCACGGCACACTGACAATACACGCAGGACTTCAGTTGAGAATGAGTTGAATGCCGCTCTTCCTATCTCTGGAAGGGGGTGGGGCTGACAGCCAAACAAGTGATTGCCAAGGGCTTCAAAGTAAGACCTTCCTCCCACTCAGATGAAACAGCATCTTTTTATAGTCTCTTTAAAATTTTTTTCCATAATTATAACAAGTACAAATCAATGAAGCAGAGGGAAGTGGAATTATAGCCCAACACATCAGCTCATTTTGTTTTCTTCCATCTGTCCTCCATGTGGAGACCCCAAGGTGGATGGAGGTATCCTCCTCAAGGCCCTAGATGAGGGTCACTCATCACCTTAGGGGTCTTAGCTTATTTTATGGGATCCTCAGATGATTTAAGCCACTAGAGTCCAGGAAAGGGCAGTGGGGGAGAAGTGGGCTTTGGTGACCGAGGACTTGAGGAGCACCCAGCTCTGTGGGCAGCCCTACAGGAGGCCCTCATCTCCCTGCTTTACTCACCCCAACATAGGAAAACATAATACACCCTCAAGGGCTGTCCAGGTATTAAATGAAAAGTCCTTTATAGAGCATCTAGAATAGTGGGTTGGTGTTACTAAATCCTCAAAGGTGTTAGTTTCCCTCTTCGCCCTGGAAATTTCATGGAATATCCATAAGGGCTCTGTAATAAATAGCCTCAGCAAAGCAAATTAAGATTAAAATTTTATTTAAAGATGAGAATGTCATGCAGACTTGTCATTTTTCAGACACTTTGGAAAGATCTTTGGTGTAACACAGAAGATAACAATTAGGTAATCTTATTTGCATTGCAGGATTAGCTTCAAGACCATTGATTTACAGGGAATACCACACCTGTGGGTATGAGAAAGTCCTTCTCCCTCTCTTCTCTCCTCCCTCCCAGACACCGCCTTCCTGCCAGCCTTTAGGGAAGAGGATATTGCACAACTAATTGGGTGGATTACAGAAAGTGTCACTGGATTCTCCTGCTTCATGGGGTCAGGCCTTATTTCTGTCTCTGCTTCACCAAGCCGTACCTAAGCATATCCATCATTGTTTCAGACTTGTGCAATGGGTCTGTGCAGTTGAAGAGTGAACAGTGCATGAGTAAAGTTTTCACCCTGATAGATGGGAGCCACCCTTACAGACTTGTAGCAGGGGCCACATCTGCATCAGAGTTTTGTATGTGAGCTGTCACACACTAGTGCTCCCACAGTGTCACATACTCCCAGCTCTTGTTGGCTAGAAGAATTGATTGTGTCTCCCAGCTTCTAAGTGGACATGGGATCCCTTCTTCCAACTCTGCACTCCTCATCTTCTTGAGATGTCTACCTATTAACCATCTATTCTCCAGCTAGGTCCTGCCTCTACTCCCTCTGATCGACATGGGGATGGGTTGGGGTAAAGCAGATCATTGTCCACACTCAAAGGGTGTCAGTGTGGAAAACTGATGAGCCAGCCCAAGGGTTTATAACAACAAACTGAAGTCAGTTGCTGAACAGTCTCCTCCTATCATGTCTACACAGTATCAACAGTCCAGGATGAAAAAATAACAAAAAACAAAAAAACAAATCACTGAGCTAATGATAATGCCAAACAGGAAGTTTATCTCTTGCTGAGCTGACTGACTTTAGTGTCCCCATCCTTGCCATGTCCCAGCTTTGTCATCTCTAAAATGGTATCCATATTGTCCACTCATCTTTACATGATGATGAAGTAGGACTCTTTGAAGTAGGACTGGAGTCTGAAAATTAACATTTACCAAAACCATCATATAATAAAAGCTACTGCTACTCTTTCATCATTTTTGTCACATATTTTTTTTTCTTTGTGGCCTCCTCAAGGAACTAGAATAAGCTATTTTGCTCCTTGAGAAATTAGCCAAAATGCTTGTTAAGTGAGAGTTAAGGGCAATATTTTCAAAGGGGCCAAAGGGCAGAACTGAAGCATATGAGCAAATGTTCTTCCACATGACTCGGTGGGGACAAGATATGAAGTTCACAGTTAATTTTAAATTGGCATGAACAGAAAGATGAACTTCAAAAAGGAAATGAGTCAGAGGCTTAGGGGCTGGGAAAATTCCTGACAGATGGGGGTGAGGATGACCCTGGGGAGCTGGGGAAGCGAGGGTGGCGCTGGCACAGGCCTTGCCAACATCTTCCAACACGTCTTGTTTGCATAGATTCATACCTTCCTCGTCTGGCTTCATGTGAAACAATCTCAGGTCCAAATCAAAGCAAGTCCCTTGAAGCTCCATGCCTGAGCGACATTTGTTCACACTAGAGTCTCAGCCAAGGCCTCTGAAGTCTTGGAAGAAGGCAAGGCAAATTCTATTTTTGAAGATGCTCAAAAAGGGAGGGTTGCCACTGATCAGACTGTCAGAACATGATTTCTTAGCTGGCCCAGAATTCTTTGGTGGAACTTCTTTGAACTCTTTCACACTTATCAATACCAAGACAATAGCTGGATCTCCAGAAGAAAGTCCCAGGTCCCATTTGTAGGTTTTGAAACTATCCTCAACACCTTCCCCTCTCCTTCCAACTTGCATGTATTCTAGGTTCTGTCTCCTAGTTTGTCCCTGAGACTTGCAGCTTTCTAGATATATTACCCACTTAGTTCCTCTTTTAAAACTTTGAGCAAAGGAAATTTTTCTCACTCTGCCCAAAAAATTGAAGCAAATTTCTATCCTTTGCCATCAGGTTCCAAGGAGTGTGGGGGTGTTGTACTTAAGAGTGACCACCTTTGGAGCAAGAATCTTCAACCATGGTGCTTGAACTTTAAAAAAAGAGGGGTGGTCACTCCTAATTTTGACAGAATCATAAAAGGTAATTTTATTCTTTTTAAAATTACCTACTGTGACTGAGAAGGCCTGGGGAGTTTTGGTAAACATAAGGAGTCATCTCTAAAACAATAGAGACAAATTAATGCTGCTATGTTTCCTGGTTCTCGGTGATGTAATTTGCCATGGATGATAGCTATCATGTTCCTATAAACCTAAGCACTTGTCAGTTGCTTTGGCTTGAAAATCCTTACCTCTTCTCACCTGTTTATCAATGTTTAAAGCCAGTTCTGGACGAAGTGCCATTGACTGGCATTTACCAGCTTATTGTTAACATTCTCAATTCATACGTTCTCTTGGTTTGTGTGTTGGAAACATTGCCTACAAATTAACTTTGCCCATAATGTATTGGGTTGCATTTATTCAGATTTGAGTCATACCACAGGAAAACAATAATTCTTTAAAGTACAATCTTTGGAGAACACAACTTATTTATCATATCGTATAAATGTAATACCCTAGTTAGCTAGCACAATAATAGATTTCCACTGCATACTACTCAAATCTTGTGATTAACACATACTAGAATTTAATGGGTTCTGTTCAGAAAAGCACAGGCAGGTGAAGTGTGGGAATGGGAATAGGACATCTATGGATCTGGTTTCTAAATGTAACTTTTGGAAAATCATGGTTTGTGAAAATCTTTCTTATTGAGCTTCATCCTATCTAATAAAGAGTAAATATGCTAATTGACCATCACACTCTCAAAGATGGCAGCATCCACAACCACAAGATGGTGGCACCCAGGCCCCTCAGCCACTCCACACACCTGCCTCCAGAGTCCCTTAGTCCCCTCAGCCCCACAGCTGCCTGGGGCTGGCCCAAGGTGCAGGCAAGCCTCGGGTGGCAGCTGCCCAGCCACCCTTGGCCGCCCAAGACTCAGGTAATCAGGGCCGGCTGAGACTTGAGCTGCTGGTAGTGGCAGCAGCAGAGGTGTGATGGGGGAGTCACCTTCCTCTGATTGCCAGGTTGCCTCCTACCCCTGACAGTAAGAGGGGTCAGGCCAGGCTGAGGGAACATCTCCCAACCTCACCAGTACATGAAAATTCACTGGGCCTCTTGTATTTAATAAATTAAAAACACATGCTTACATGCCTAAACCCATAAATTATTATCAAGAAGCACTGAATCAAAAAATTATGGTAGAATCCAAGATGGCTGTATAAGGTATACACTTCTACATGCTACCTCTCACAATCACCCCAAAACTACAATTAAAAGACAAAACAGCTATCATCCAGAACCACGGAAAAACTGAATGAGTAGAAGTTCTACAACTAGAAGGAAAGAAAAAAGCACACTGAGACTGGGTAGGAGGTACAGAGGCACAGAAAAGCAGAGCATGGAGGCACACAAACCAGGATGGCAATTGGGTGCACTGTTTTTAAGCTAATGACTGCTCTGAATTCCAGTTTCTGGCAAGACTCCAGTTTCCGGACCCAGACTCCTATGGGGAGAAACTGGACTGTTGGGCATCAGGTCAGAAAGTGAGTGTGGCTTTCTCTCAGAGGTGCTCACAGAGATCTTTGTTACTGCGTAGGGGTGTGGTATGCAGAGATCTTTGTTACTGCATGGGGGCGTGGGATGCAGAGATGCAGAGACTTGGAGAAGCTGAGACTTGGAGATGGCAGCCATTGCTGTTTGCTCCACCCTGGTGACTCCATGAGACCCCATTCCACCCAATTTACAACCTCACCCAAGCTGTGCACAGCAGCTTTTGCATATGAATGTCCTATCCTTTTGCAGTCTAACCTAACAAACTGTGGCTGGGTCAGAGTTTTAAAAACTTCCAAACCCCAAACAAAGAGAAGAAATCTGCAGATCTCTCTATAGTTCCTCCTGAGTGGCCTCGGGAAGTGGTTGACTTTGCACCTCCTTGGAGATCCAGGAGCCAGTGTACCTAGTGATCAGTAAAAGATGATACCAGATTGTAACTCCTCACATCCATAAATGACACACTCAAGAGGCAGACTCAGTGAGCACAAAAGCCCCATTAAAGCAAGTCCTACCCCATAAGGGTGTCTTCAGCACAGCAGTTCTTCCATTATAGATAGAGCAGATCCTCATAGCCAGTTGGCCTGGAGGTCAATTTCTCCCAGTGTACCAACAGCAATCAAGACTTAACTACAACAAGACTGTGCATGCAGCCCACGAAGGGGTGGATCAAGAGTGTCCACCTGAGGTGATTGGGGAGGCTGAGCCACTGGGGCCTATAGGACATCTACCACACAAGACCACTCTATCAACATAGAAAAGCAGCCAAAATGCAGAGACAAAGAAACATATCATGAATGAAAGAAATGGAAGAAAGCAAACTACTGATACAGAGTTCAAAATGACAGTTATAACGTTACTCAAGAATCTTCCAGAAACCTCCAAGGAACTTAGTGAGACCTTCAAGGATCTTAATAAGAATGCCAAAAAAAAGAAAAAAAAAGGAAAAGGACCAGTCAGAAATTAAGCATACACTGTCTGAAATAAAGAATAATATGCAGAAATTCAACAGTATACCAGAAGATTCTAAGAATCAAGTCAAATATTTTGAAATACAAGAAGCAAAAAAAAAAAAAACCTAACTAGAAATATGAAGATAGTGTAAGAAGCCTCTGTGACAACTTCAAATATACCAACATTTGAATTATGGGGATGCCAGAAGAAGAGAAAGAGCAAGATATTGAAAACCTATTAGAAGAAATAATGACAGAAAACTTCTCCTACCTGGTGAAAGAAATAGACATACAAGTCCAAGAAGCACAGAGAACCCCAAACAAGAGGGATCCAAAGAGGACCATACCAAGACACATCATAATTAAAATGCCAAAGGCAAAAGACAAAGAGAGAATATTAAAAGCAGCAAGAGAAAATCAGTTAATTACATACAAGGGAGTATCCATATTACTGTCAACTGATTTCTCAATAGAGACTATGCAGGCCAGAAGGGAGTGGCAAGGAATATTCAAAGTGATGAAGAGCAAGAACCCACAACCAAGATTATTTTACCCAGGAAAACTATCATTTAGAATTGATGGTCAGATAAAGAGCTTCACAGATAAGAAAAAACTAAAGGAATTCAGCACCATCAAACCTGGATTATATGAAATGCTGAAGGGTATTCTTTAAGAAGAGGAAGAAGAAAAAGGTAAAGATAAAAATTATGAACAACAAATACATATCTACCAACAAGTGAATAAAAAACCTGATGAACAGAATAAATTGGTGAATATAATAGAATCAGGGGCATAGAATGGGAGTGGACTGACAACTCTTGGGGGGAAAGAGGTGTGCGGGGTACAGGAAGAGATTGGACAAAATCTTACACCTATGGATGAGGACAGTGTTGGGGCATAAGGGTATGGGGTGAGGGAACCAGGTGGAGGGGAGGTATGGGGGGGGGGGAAAGGGGAACATCTATAATAATCTGAACAAAAAAAGATTTATTTTTTTTAAAGTTATGGTAAATTTCATTTAAAAAAAAACTAAGATATCCTGCCGAGACTGGTTTGGCTCAGTGGATAGGGCATCGGCTTGTGGACTGAAAGGTCCTAGGTTCAATTCCGGTTAGGGGCATGTACCTTGCTTGCGGGCACATCTCCACTGTGGGGCATGCAGGAGGCGGCTGATCGATGTCTCTCTCTCATTGATGTTTCTGACTTCCTATCTCTCTCCCTTCCTCTCTGTAGAAAATTAATAAAATATATTTAAAAACAAACAAACAAAAAACCCCACTAAGATATCCTATTTAAAAAATGAGTTTCTTTTGTTTTATTGTCTTTTTTGATGATGCCAATATTCTTTGATTATTATTTCCCACTTGTGATCTCTATATATCTCATATATATGCACATATATACACAAAGATACACACACACACACACACACACACACACACACACACACACACACATTCTTCTGACAGTTAATTCTATTAAGATATGATATTTGGTTGCGCTTTTAGCCATTGGTTTGTTTGCTCCTTAGGACATTTATGGGATACCACTTCCCGGCCCTCTGAGTCAGGTATGAGCTGAGATATGCAGTGATCAGTGAATTTGAGTGGAGGTAGTGCAAGTAGCCTCCATGAGGACATTCTGAGAGCCCATGTATAATACCCCATATCCTCCCTTAGAGACTCAGAGGGAACTTGTGAGGAGATGTAGCCTCTTATGGCTGGGTCCTTTATGGCTGGGTCCTGGCATGACCAAAGTGAGCATAGCATGTATCCCACCATCATCGGCTTGCACACATAGTGCAAATAAGTAAGAAAAAAAAGTTTGTTCTTTCAGTTCACCAAGGTTTTAGGGTTGAGAGCTACCACAGCATCACCTCCTTTGGCCTCCTAGACTCTTCCACCTCTTATAATTATTGATGCCCATTCTGTGATATAACAGCTTAATTAGAAAGCAAATCCCTTTACATTTCTGTTCAAAATATTCCTTAAAAACTTTACTAGATAGGGTTCATAGGTTTGCTTTAAAGTTACTCAGACCATGAATCGGGGCCTCCATGAGAACAGGATTCATAGTAGAGCCACAGTGACCAGACTTACCTTGGTAGGACTAGCCCTTACCCTCAAAGAAAAACATTTCAGACATTTAGAAGAGACTCAATCTTAGGCTGGTCATCAAACCAAGGAGAATTCAGAGAAAGTTGAAATTTTCTTGGTGAATACATCCTTTTATTTTGACCAACAGCCATTGGTTTACAATAACCTCAGACTAAATTCTTGAGGTCTGCCAACACTGAGAATAGGAGCAGGCTTTCCTTGTTAGGGGCCATTATTACTTATGCCTTGGAGGAAAGTCTACAGCCTCTGGGTGGACACTGAGTTCTCTCAGGGATCCTTATAGCAGGCTCTTTATTTAGTCAAACATAGAAGGAGAACGGGATGGAGCTTTCTGGTCCATTGAGAATATCCCACAATGACTTTCATTCTCAGCAGTCTAGGGTTAGGGGGAGTGGTCCTAGAAGGAGAGCTTTAATGTGTGTGTGTGTGTGTGTGTGTGTGTGTGTGTGTGTGTGTCAGAGAGGGGTGTAGGGGCAGAACAGAAAGACAAATTAACATATGGTGTGGTTTCTCTTATTCCTCCTGTTAGATGATGAGAAAGCAGGAGGCTAGGGAGTGGGCGTGCGCAGACCTCAGGGGAGAAATTCAAATCAGTAGGAGAATTTTCGTGGGAGGATCCTAGCCCAGGACTAAGTGCATCAAAGGGATGGCAAGAGCACTTCTGAAAGTGGTCTGTATTTTGGAAAATAATTCAACTTGACTCACACAGAATTATTCTAAGTCAGTCTGAGGAAAGACCACTATACAACTAGATTGTTTCACTCCTCTCTAACTTAACATCAGAATAGTATTGAAGACATAGAAAATGAAGAAAATTTATGCTGACTCTTGGAGAAATGTCAACTAAACACAAATCAGATTTTTTTTGTTGTTGTTTCCAGCAAATACACCATTCAAAAAGAAAATGAGGTGTTTCGTTCTTTTCTATCATCTAACTTAGGCCAAGAGGCTCAGGGTAGGTATAAGGTGAGAAACACATTAGCCATTCTTTTCAGAGCTGGCCAAAATTCTGTTTCCATCACAAATCCTCCACCTAACTGCTACTACAACAGTGTGCAAAGAAGGGCCATGGGCAGGCAGGGTGGGGATGAGAACTGGGTGAAGATACATGGAAACAAGGTTTGAAACAGAATCTTTGGGTTTGGGGATGAGTGACTATAAGAGAAAAAGAACATAGACTGCTCTGTTACAGGAATCCGAAGAAAATGTCAGTTCTCTTTTTAGAGTTCTGATAGGAACGTGAGACTGCATGGTCCCTGGGAAACAACAGGGGCAATCCTTAAGAGATGCAGAGATTAAAGAACAAGGAGATACTTGAAGACAGTAAGGAAACTTCCAGTTGGCATTAAAAGAAGCAGATGAATTAGAACTATTGAAAAGTACAATTTTTATAGGAAGGATATCTCCTGCACTTGATAAAACTAGAAGCAGCACTCATTCCATGAAACATCAGGTCATTGTTACAAAGGACACACTTGAAGCTGTCTCTAAGAAGGTAGAAAAGTGGACAATGAGAATAAAATTATTTAAAAAGAGAACATGGTATATTATAGAGAGCAGAAAACAAAATCATAACCTAAGGGCCATAGCTTTTTTGAGGAAGAAATTAAAAGAGGATGAGCAGCAGCAATTAAAACTGCAATGGGAAAACCTTTGTGGTGACAGAAGATATCAGATATACAGAAATGGCTTTCAGTGTCCCAGCAAAATGACTGAAGAGGTCCCATGTAGGAATATCCACATTGAAGTAGATTGGTAATTTTTTGAAGTTTAAACATTAAAAAACATACCTGCAAGCAGTTAGGAGAAACAAAGAGGTCACACTAGTTGTGGTCTTCTCAGAAATCTTGGATGATGGAAGATAATGAAGCCACTTACCACGTAAAGAACCTGGTGGCTTTTTCAAAATTTCATTCCCATATAAATTGTCTTTCAAAATAAGAGTTATAACACAGAATCCAGATAAATTAGAAACAATTGGAGTTATCCATTGGTCTTAGAAACCAAGTATCTGTTACCAGTTCCAAAAACTTTTAAAAAAATGTTATTTTTGATTCTTTGTTGTATGCTTGCTGCTTTTTTTAAATTTTAAATTTTAAGATTTAATACAACATTTCAAAGTTACAAATAAGAAAGGGAAAAGACATTGATCAATGTTGTACTTAGGCAATTAGTTAAATAATGTGGCTTGGGAATAGCTTATTTGGGAATGACTAACCCAAATTACAGTTTTATTTTTTTTGGCAATATTTATCTTAAAACTGGCTTTGGCTATCTATCTATCTATCTATCTATCTAACATCAATCTATCATTTATTTGCATGTTGAGGGGTGGTAATCATTCCACTGCTATATGTGTGCCCATGTTGATATGACTGAACAGAGGTGTGAAAAGATGTCTTCCAGAGGTTACTGACTGGGGGATGATAGGGAGAGGGGTGGATGGAATGCTTCATTTACATGTCAGTGAGCATTTCAGTTGTTATGATGATCAGTTCTATTTGTGCAATTTTATAAATCAACTAAAATAAATCTAGAAGCAAATAAAATCCATCTTACTCCAGTGATCTGCCATCTGAAAATCATCAATGGCTCCCAACCACAATTATATCAGAGCATTCATAACATGTCAGGCAAGATCCTTTGCATCTGGCTTGTAGCTGCCTCGTTTAACAGCTCGATCTGCCACTGCAGCTACACTGCTGACCCCTCCCTGTCCAATCCTCTCCATGCCTTTGCTTTCTCCACACCATCTACTTGGCATAATAAACTGTCCTTTCCTCTCACTTAAGCATCACTTCAATCTCACCTTTTCCTTAAACCTATGTTAACATACTGGCCTGATTTCTATCTCCTTGGAAAACTTACAGAATTTTTTATCCAAACTATCTTGTGTTATCTGTCTTATTTAGACAACTATGTCCAGATTATATTTTATATAATTTTTATACTCATGCACCAGCTACACCAACTGCATTATAAGTTCATGAAGATAGGACAGTGTCTTTACAATATCACACCGATACAACACATCACAGAAAATGGAAATCAGTGGATAGGTTGGTTGATAGTTATTTGATGATTTGCTAGAAAGATAGACCAGATAGCAGTGTCTTATCAAGCCAGAGTTCCTTTCTGCAGGGCTTTCTTAGAACAGTATACATGTGTTATTGGGTGGAATTGACAACAACCAGTTACTCTTTCTTTTATTTTAAATAGGCACATTTATGAACATTTAAAGAAAAGGAATCAACTCTGAGGTCATTGGCCTTTGTCATCTTATTCCTCCAAAAGTCTTTAATTCAGTTCCATGGAGTCTGCCCTTGGCACGGTGTTCTCCATCCAACCCTGAGGGTGCAGCTTCCTGCAGGCATGATTTCTGCTGTCAGCTCTTAGGGCCCATCACAGAAGTGACATGGAGCAAGTAATGACATGAGTGGTGAAAAAAATGCCACAGAAGGAGCACCTTGTTGCATAATGTGCAGAATTGTGCAAGTTTATCCCCAATTTTAAAAACTGTCTCTTATTTGTCTACACCATAAAATCACACACACAAAATGGTGTGCACTCTATATATGATGCGATGGAGTGAAATGTACTTCTGTTAAAACTGCAGCTTGTTCCAAGGTCTCCCATCTTGCATTTGAGAGGAAAACGGTGCCATCTCCTTGCAACTTGCTGGAGATTCAGAGTTTGGAAAAAGCTTTCAGAGCTCATGCTGGCCCACCTTATGTCACCTTGAACATGTCAACCTTTCACCAGGCACTGTGAGGGACTCAGAAAGATGGCATCCCAGTGGACACCTGCACTGCTGGCCCTTGGATGACCATGGCCAGTGGCTACAAAAGCCAAAGCACAGAGTCATGACAAAAGAGCACTCTACACCTAAAGGCAGTTACAGGACAGAGATTCAGAAGGTTCTAGTTATTCTATCAAATGCAGAACCTAGCTCAAAATCTGTCTGTGTAAAGGCCAGACCAATGTCCCATTGGTTCTTTCATGCTTTGGTGTGAGTCAGGGTGGGGTTGAGGATCTTTGAGAGAAGCTGAGGTGACTCCTGGAAGAAGTCAGTGTGGCGGGTGTGGAGGTAATGGAGGCCGCACACCAGACACAGATTCACTAGAGTTTTTTTGTGGTTCCTGGGTCTCCCCTTGTTTTCTTAAAAACAAATACTAGAAATATGGGACTTCATTTAAGGCCTGCCAGTTATGCATCACATTCAGTTTAGAAACTCTGTATCCATGTCTGACTTGAGTGTTCTCCAAGTTACACCGGAGGGCATTATAAACTCACATAAAAGGTTGATTAAAACCATTGACATCTGAGATCTATGTATGAGATGTTTACACTGAGGTCTTTTTGGCATTTGTATTATTTGGTACTGCTCAATGCTATTCCAACCTTGTATTGACTTTTTCATTTTGCTTTAAAAACATAAAGCAAATCATATGATAAAATTATTAGAATTATCATCCAAATACCAACTTTTCATTAGTTTTGAGAAACCTACTTTTCTAAGAAAAATGATGCTTCCTCTACCACTGTATTTTTTTTAACAGAGATGAGCTGAGGTCAGCTTGAAACTTTCCTAAGGAATGGCTATGATGTATTTCCAAGCTGATGAGAAGGCAACACCTGTTCATGCGACCTCTTGAAATGGTGCCTCTTACCTCGCAGGCGATTTCTCTGGAGCGTCTTGCCTGGGCATTCTTAAATTATGATGATTCAGTCCCCATGTCAAGGAACTTGCTGGGGGAAGAGACCTACGCAGGCTGCACGATGAAGGTAAACTGGAGCTTGAAGGACAAGTGTCAGGATGTTCTGCTCCTGGGGCATGCTGCAGGGGACCCCTGAGTGAAGATGGTGGCATTCCTCCCACAACGCTTGAAGAAACTTTGGGGAGCTTTCTGCTGCTCCCTGCATCTCCCAACTGCCACCTCCCTGAGCACATCTCTGCCATCACTCACTGCCCACCAGGCCGGGCAGAACCCCACCACTTTGCAGGTGGGGCCGGCTGCTGCCAGTGGCAGAGACGGATGACATATTTATTAGCTTGTCAAAACCTCCCCTGTTTATGGAAGTCTCACCCGGCTAAACAAAACAGTCAGCTTCCCATTGGCTCGCCGAGAGGCCCCTGTTGAGAGCTTCAGCAAAGTGCTTGATGAGGCATAAAATGATGATTAATTAATTTACTGCTCAGTTGATCATCACACGGTGCGGCTGATGGTTCTCCCAGCGGTCAGCCCTCGCTCTGCGCTGCGCAGCCGAGCCTGTCTTTGGTGTGACCTGAGCTCTGAGACTCCCAGGCAGGGAAGGAGAGGGAGGCAGGAGCTGAGGCTCTGGAGGCCCCAGGAGGCAGACTCGGGCGCAGTGACAGAGAGGAAGAAGCCTCTGCAGCCTGTCATTAATCAAGACACACTTGCCCTGGGAATCTAGCTGGCATCCAGGAGGAGGCAGTTTCTGCGCTGGCCGGGAGGCTCTGAGCCATACCTCATGGGCCCACTTCTGTCTTCAGGACTGGGGTAGTCTGTCCTTGCCCTGCTCTGACCCCACCTACCCCCAGTTTCTTTATGAGATGAAGACAGGTTCCTTCAGGACAGGAGGATGGCCCTGAGCACTGCTGTCAGGGTGCTTGCTGTCCCAACTGTGAGTGAGGAGACAGGATCTGGCCCTGTTCAGAGTGGCCAACGTGAGGGACAGCCAGGGACAAGGACCTGCTTCCACATCTGAGCCTTGAAGTTTAGAGAAGAAAGGCCCACAGAAAGGGGATTTTTGTTTTTAAATTTTAACCCCATGTGACACCTAAATAATTCTATTTAATGGGTATTAAGAGCTCAGGAAGTGTAATTTAATTGAAAGTTAAAGCAATATTTCCAGCAAGAGGTCTTAGCTCATTCATATACTTTTAACTGGCTATAAAGAATAGATCTACAAAATGAAATCCACTTATAGAGCAAAATGGCAAAGGGAAAGCCCAGGTTTCTGAGAGACACGGTGAGTGAATCTCTGGTCTGGAAGCACCTGGTCATTATAAAGCAGATAGATTATATGACATGAGAGACATGACACCAAGTCACACAGCTGCTTCTGGAGGCAGGCACTCCTGGCCAAGGGAGGTGTGTGAACTCAGGGCCCTGGACAGCAGGCAGGACCATGGGGCTGCTGAGGATGCCGCGTAACACTTCCTTTTAGAGAAAAGGAGCCCTGTGCCCTCCTTTACATCCGAGATACCAAATGTTAAGGGGTTGTGACTCACTTGAGATAGGGGATGGCATCCGTGTGGCTAATGTTATCACACCCCTCAGAGAGAGCTTGCCCCTTTTATGGCTCTGCTCCCCAATATCAGGTGAAGGCCTTGCATGCATACGATGTGCATGTCTGCTAATGAGCTCCAGACTCTACAGGTACCCTGCAGGACAGCCCCTTCTCTGCACCCTCTACCCCACACCATGTAGCATGGGCATTCTCTCAAGTGTCCTCACGTGAGGGACAATGCAGACGAGGTTTGCTGTGTTCTTTGCCACGTGGAGATTCACAGTACACATCCATATGTGAAAAACACTAAAAAGCTCATCAGTAGGAAGCCACTTCACTCTGGCTCATGTCAACATTCTCAAACTTATAGCAGAATACACTCCCATTGATGCAACTCCTCTAGGAGCGGGGCGCACCTGTTCCGGGGGACACACTACAGAAGATGCCGGCACTCTAGTGTGTGTAGAATAGTGTTAATCACTAAGCACATCTTGGGTGAGTGCCATGTGGAAGGATTACAGCATCAGGCATCATCCTTGCGCAGAGGGAGCAGCCTGGTGCTCTGAGGTCTACAGCTGTGGGTCCCTGTTGGCTGCTGCCTGAAATTGGGTATGACGGGCTGGGAAGGCAGAATGGGAGGAACCCTAGTGGGCTCAGAGATCAGGCTGGTGCTGCTGTTAGGTTAGGGGCAATGGGCATCATGGAGACCACAGGAAGAGGCACAGAACTAACAGGAGAACAGGGCAAGTGGATGGTATCTGTCATGCAACGGGCTGGGCTAGCCCTGAGGACACTGAAGACAGAGACATCAACTTGACCAGGGAAGCCGGGGAACAGGGGCAAAGGACTGATCCTGGAGCCATCCAGGTATTAGGCAGCCAAGAAAGGGGAGCCCAGGTAGAGGGAAAGGAGTGGTCCTTATTGGGGCCTCATAGGCTTAGACAGCATCTCTAACATACCTGTTCCTACACTGTAGGCATGATCCCCAGGACCACCCTGACTCTCTGGAGTCTGACAGCTGACATGCAGATGCTCTCACTGGCCTCCCTGCTGCCATGATTCACTGCCTGGAATGGGATGTGCTGGGAGGTCATGAAGGGGGTTGACTGAAACACAGTGTGTGAACTCTCGGCAATGCCTGGCACCTGCAGGTACCATGGGCTGGGAGAAGCTAAAGCTGAGGTTTCTGTGTAAAATCAGAGACAACACTGACTTTGCAGGACACTCTGATGGAGGACATGTGGCACTGGGAGCTGTGCTGGGCTCCTGCCATCTGTGGGCAACGTCAGAGGTCATGGCCTGGAGGAGACAGAGGCCTCTTTAGTGGGTCTTCTTTGAGAAACTCTCAAAGTGGGCCGGCTGCTCTGTGTCTTCTTTTGGGGCAGAAATACAAGTGCTGGGGCTGGTTATTTACCCCCAATTTACTGCCTCTCTTTGTTCTTTTCACACCCCTGCCTGCATTTTTATAGCACGTTTCTCCCATTGCAAAGGGTCACGTTGGTGTCACTGGCATTGTAAAGCACCGCCTCGATGAGATCATGATAGTGCGAGGCACAACAGAGTATTTTGAATTTTTGAACATTTATTTTTATCTTTTTTAAAAATTAAAAACTATACTTTGCCAGACCTAATCATGGACCAATTTAAAATCAGAACTTAATTGTTGGAGAATGGCTAAATGTGGCCAAAGGTTTCGGAAGGCCAATTATGACATCATTGGGGAGGCAGTCTGTGCTAATGGGGCTGCCTTCGCTCCCATTACAATAAATTTGCCTGGGTTCCATACACGGTGCGATAACCCCATCTGGCTTGCACAATTTCCTACAATTTTTTTTTTTCCTACTGACTGTTAGCCATGTGTCCAGGATATTCGAGCTAATGAGTGCCCTGCTCCCTCATGTGCACAAATAATTCAGCTCTACAGTCAGGACCTGATCAGAACTTGCAAGTCAGAGAGGTCATTTTAAAAACTGAAACTCTTTCTCTTTGTTTTCATTGGAATTTTAAAATTATTTTGTAATTTAACATCACAGGGGGGAAGTTAAATTAACAATAAAGGCACAATTGCCAATTAATGCGATTTGTCCGTGCAAGATCACCACGCTCGCAGCACTGGGATCCCGAGAAAACTAGCCAACATATGTACTTTTTCCATTGGCGCAAACGCCAGTCTCCCTCCCTGTTACCTGCTGCCTTGTGTCCAGGCTTTGTCCCACCACCTGTCCTGGTGAGTTGGAAAACATCAGAGTTGCATTTTTCTCTAAAATACTCAAAGGCTATAGTAGAAAGGATAAAAGAAGCAAATCGCAATTATAAAATTGTCAAAGGTGAAATGGGAAACTTCTGAAAAGTGAAGGTGAATCTGCACGTACATTAGATGAGTTAGCATCATAATTATACTCTGTTAATTATGAGCTTTGGGACATAGTTCAGTTCATAGAAGTAGCACTCTGCGACTTACAGAGAAGACAGTGGCCTGATTCCAGGTGCATAGGACCAGTGATCATCAGATGTTTCTGACTGTAATAAAAGAAAATGTTTGGTCTGACTTTTCATGAACTTTAATCAACTCCTTTAACAAATGAAATTTAAAGTGTTTTTCTCTCCTAACAAATGTGAAGAACCTGCTCTAAACCATAACAGAGTAAAAAAAACAACCCTTACGTACTTCTTGGACAAATTAAAGATAGATTGATCTCAGGTGCAAGTGGTCATGTGCACCCCTTCTCCAGACTGAGGAGCTTTGCCTTCAAATGAATATATTTAAGGATTATGCTGTCCAGAGAGACATCTAATAAATTCCTCATTATTTAATAGAAAGATAAAAAATTCAATGTCCTTTTCCCCCCAGTTGATTTACAAGTGTTGGAGTGGCAATTTCTCTAAAAAACAGATATCTTACTTATAAATACATTGAAGTGATAATATCTCATTTTAAAATCACAATTGAGGTATGCACACAAGAGACCAGGGACAGAACAGAAGCTAAACAAATCAATGGTGATTTCACATTCCTGGCTTTGTTCAGTCCTCCGGCCATGCTGACTCTCAGGCCACACAGTATACATGGTCTTCTTCATAGGAACAGAAACAGATCCTAAGAGGTCCAAGCAATCTCACCCTGGGTCCTGGGCCGGAAGATACCCGAGCTCATCATGCTGAGTCTGTAGAGCAGAGAGACTACAGAAAAAGGGTATGGGGTAGACACAGGCTGCCCTACAGATTCCATAAGAGATCCAAGAACAGTGGCCAGCGTCTTAACTAGATGTTGCATTAGCTGGTTCCTTTATTTTTCATCTAGATTCTAAGTGGCTTTGCTTCTGCTAAGACCGTCTCTGTGATGGCGATGGTGATGAAGTGAGGGGAGGGGAGGACGTTTGTATGCAGGACCGAACCCGCCACTAATAAAGATGCAAGGCCTCACGTTAGACAGAGATTTACTAGTATTGATGCAGATTTACTGCTCCAGAAAAAAAAAGAAGCCTTATTGTATGATCAAAGCTAATAAAAATAGAAAACAAATGACACCATAGACTGAATAGAACCAATGCACTAGGTAATGAACACTTATTGACCAGTAACCTGCAACTAATGTAGCTATAGATTTTTACTTTGTCTATTCGTGGCTTTAAGAAGCAATCAGTTGGGTCTCCCCGGACTGGAGGATGAAGTGATAGTTAAGAAAGCTGTGTTTTATTTAGTGCGAAACAAAGCAGTCAATTTAAATTTGAGGTGGATGGAAAAACCATCTCTGTAGTTTATGTTAGCTAGAATCACTTGAGCGAGGATGTTTCTAGATGGTTCTGTCATGGGATATGAATTGTTTATTATGTAAGACCACAGTGTACCCATTTACAAAATGTGATGGGAGAATTAGTCAGTGTCCAAATCCCTGGATGGAAATCTAAAACCAATATCCTGTGTATTGCATGATTTTTAAATAAAGTCTACTGGATTGAATCTCTTGTACTTCTACGTCATAGTTTATTTGAATTCTTTGTGCACAGAGATACAGGTGAATGAGTGGGTTGCATTAATGTACATAAAATTTGAAAAGCACACCATTTGATATTAAATGACTGAATCCATTGGGAATAATCATAGTCTACATGGTGCCTAAGGGGCATCACTCAGTTCCTCCAATACCAGTGAAGGAGAGTTTTCCATCCTCCATTGGCATGACAGTAAAACACAAATCCACTGGACAGCCCATTTAGACATAAGTCGAAGTCCCTTTCAGAAATGTCTGCCTCCATCTTGGACACCCTTAGGTTGTCCCAGGACTATCACAATCCTCTTGTGTCATCTCTTGGCTAAGTCACCTTCTCCTCATTTCTTCATTGGCTCTGCAGCCTGGCCACCAGGACTGGGTTACAGCACTGTGCTGGATTGGGATGATCTGATTTCATCCTTGCACAGTCCTCAGTGAATCCTAGTTCATAGTGCCATTCACCAATGAAAATTCAACCCTGGGGAAGAAAAACTTTGGCCCACTACCCCACAGTGAGTGAGTGGCCTGCATTCTTCCAGCCAGACCCCTGCATACATCTACAGGATTCATGTTCTTAAACATCCACAGATCCCAGCTCTGAACAGGTAGATGTCCAGCACATAGAAACACAGACCAACATCCTCTCTGGATCATACCCTATGTGATTCTCCAGAGGCATTTGGAGGCCATCACTTCTTCCAATGTTGGCTTCCCCTTGAATACCACATTCACTGGTTTGGGGAGGGGAACACAGAGGAAAGCGTTTCTGTGTTGTTTCTGCCCTTGCTCTTATCTGGGTTGCTCCACAGCTAAATCAGGATCATGTCCACCTTCTGTAACAGAAGATGAAACCAAGGCTCAGGCAGGTTATGCATCCCTGATAGGATAACTATGTGCATTTTAATTCAAGAATGCTTCTATGGAAATACAGAACACAAACAATTTTAAATGACTTTCCAAACACCCGTTGTAGCCCACAGTTGGTGCTGATGGACCATGTTTGCTCCCTGGAAAGGAATCAGATCCTACACGGTCAGTCGAGGCTCTCTGTCCCTTATTACTGACAGCTGAGGGCAGCTTGCATGATGCAGAGAGGAATTCCTCCTTGAGATGGTGGGGAAGTAGTCCACAGCATGGGACAACCTGGCTGTCCCTGCCATTTTGTTCCTGGGTAGGCGCTCGTCTGACTTGTGCAGCTTTGCCAATCCCAAGGTTCGTACAGAACGATTACCCACAGTCGGGGAACTGCTCATCCTTCTGGAGGCATGATGTGTCACCTGCAGTCAAGGTTTGTTGAAAGTCAAGTGGTGGTGGCATCCTCAGGTTCTGGTTCAAATGTTCACTGTGAGATATGCAGCGGCACAGTTGGGAACTCCCAGGAAGGGGAGTCTGGGAGAAAAAGGTCATTACAAACCTGGCTGCAAAGAAGTTAAACAGGACTTGCCACCCAGGGATCTGGAGCTTACCTCTCTTCCCGACTGAGAAGAGACAACAGTGACAACCTGGGGACAGGAATCAATACACTGCGAGGGAAGGAGCAATCAGGCTGTGGAAAGAGGAAAAGCTTTAGCATATTGGAACTAAAAATAAAATCACACTTGGAAAGGAAGCAAAGTCCTTGGTTTGGAAGCTAACTCCTGCCATGTGCTGGTGTCTCTACGATCCGAGCAGTGTCTCTACTATACAGAAAGAAACTCTGCGTTTATATTTTCAGGAAAACAAAGAACAGCAAACTTAAAGTGTGTTACAAACTAACTAATGAGCTTTTTAAATGGTCCAATTCCCCTCTTGAACTTTCATAGTTTTTAAGATTTCAACACAGAAAAGAATGGATGAATGTCAACACAGTTAAGGCCATGCATGTCCAATGGTCTAAGTTCGGAACAGACTTGCCAGAGTTTGACTCTGACTTCAGTTTTCTCAAACTGTCCCTATGATGACTTAGTTTCTCCATTTCTTGTCATGGTGGCTGGAACTGGATGTAGTCATCACTTTGAATTTGATGACACAACACAGGGAGCCAGAAGTTGGGCAGGGTGGAAAAATTTACACTATGGAAATATGCAATCGCTACAAGTCACAGCTTTGTTTCCTGGATGGCTAACTGTTAAATATTCAGCACACTCCTTTCTCTCAGTGTCAGTTTGCTTCTCTGTGAAAGGGGTTCATGACAGCACTGGCTCTGTGTTGTGGTGGGTAGGGATTGGATGACAGACATCACACATATAAAGGGTGCAGCACATGATACAGGCCCCATAACCAAACACCTCCCTCTCCCAGGCGTCTTGTTCTCTGAGTCCCAAGGCTGAACCTGCACCAGTGTCTAATGCATGGAACCTGGTTGGCAAACTCCCAATTATGTCTCTGAGGACACTCTTCCTACTAGGCTGTGATATTTGCTTGCTTACAGCCAATGCCAAGCAGGACCTCAGCAGGGAAGTGTGTTCTGACTATCACAAGGGGAGGACTGTGTGGTGTGGATGGATGAGCCAGGCTTTGCTCCTCTGAAGCAGTAACTTGATGAAAGCATCCTCTTACCATCTGAGTCCAAGCAGGGGCCTCATGGAGGAACTTCCTGACTTCCCCCATTAGCAGCTCTCCCACTGGCCGGCTCCCCATCACCAGATTTGTACCTATGTGTGCCGAGGCTGCACTCAGACTGTCCTCCTGCATCACAGGTTGTATTGAACATTCTCTGAGAATCAGCTGTGGCCGTGTCTAACTCCAGATAGACCAGTTATCCCTGTTAGTAAATTATACAGTTCAGTTAAATGTCAAGTAAGTGAATATTCAATATCAATGTCTGTATAACACAAAATGTTAAATAAGTGTGAAGAGCATTACTTTTTCCATGAAACTAAAGTTGGTTGCTTTTAAAGATGTTAAAAAGACATCATCCAAGCATTCTGCCATATAACAATATAAAATTAAAACAAAATTCTACTTGGTCATGACACTCAGATTGCTTTGCAAATATCTTAACAAATCACTAGACTTGACAAAGACAAACAAACTGGAAATCATAGCTCCTGGTCCCCTCCAATGAGAAAACTCTTCTCCAAAGAAAAGTCACCCAAATCAAGATCAGTGATTGGATGAATATTTTTCGGATGAATATTTATATTTTAAATGTTTAAGGCATGTTTATATTCTTTGCAAATGACTTTTTTTAATTAAATCTTTATTATTCAGATTATTACATTTGTTTTTCTTTTTTTCCCCTCCATAGCACCCCTCCACCCAGCTCCCACCCCTCCATAGGTGTATGATTTCTGTCCAGTCTCTCCCTGTATACCCCACACCCCTTTCCCCCTGAGAATTATCAGTCACGGGTGGGTCTGGAGCAGCAAGTCCTCCGCGGGCTCCGCCGTGAGTGACTCTTCAGTCCGCCAGCCGACGCTCTACCCACTAAGCACACCTCCTCCTGCTGCCACAGCGGCAGCACACACACGTGGAGGGGGGGCGGGGGGCAGCGGGTCTCAGGGGTTAAGGGAACCAGCGCCGGCGCTCGCTCCTACAGGTCTGGCCCGGCCCGAGCCGCACCGGAAGCCCTGAGGGCAGGTGACCTGGTGGCTTGAGAGCCGAGGACGCACCGCTCAGCCTCAGCACAAGGATCTCAGCCTCAGCCTCAGCACGAGGGTCCCAGCCTCAGCCTCAGCCTCAGCACGAGGGTCCCAGCCTCAGCCTCAGCCTCAGCACGAGAATCCCAGCCTCAGCCTCAGCCTCAGCACTAGGGTCTCAGCGCCTCAGCCTCAGCCTCAGCACGAGAATCCCAGCCTCAGCCCCAGCCTCAGCACGAGGGTCTCAGCCTCAGCCTCAGCACAAGGGTCTCAGCGCCTCAGCCTCAGCCTCAGCACGAGGGTCTCAGTCTCAGCCTCAGCACGAGGGTCCCAGCCTTAGCCCCAGCCTCAGCACGAGGGTCTCAGCCTCAGCCTCAGCACGAGGGTCCCAGCCTCAGCCCCAGCCTCAGCACGAGGGTCTCAGCGCCTCAGCTTCAGCTTCAGCATGAAGGTCCCAGCCTCAGCCTCAGCCTCAGCACGAGGGTCTCAGCCTCAGCACGAGGGTCTCAGCCTCAGTACGAGGGCCTCAGACTCAGCCCGAGGGTCTCAGCTTCAGCCTCAGCATGAGGGTCCCAGCCTCAGCCCCAGGCAAATGACTTTTTTAAAATTAAAGAACTAAGTGCTCACCTCAGCTGGATGGAATGAGAGGTCCTGTGTGTTTAGGATGCCTTTAGGGTACCTTGTTGGTATGGTTTGGTCATGAGGCATAACCCCTCGTTCCTATGTGCAGCACCTTCTAGGCAATAGCCATGCTTGTCTTGACCTATTACATCATAGACACTTTCCTAGTAATTAAATGTACATTCTTCACAACGAAAGGTTAGAAGACATCAAGAGCTTCCTGGCAGCATAATTGACAAGAGTTTGTGCAGAAAACCCATGTATACATAGAACAGGCAAGTCACTGTTCTGAGACAACATGGGATGACAGATGCAAAGAACAAATGTTAAAGGTAGCTATTTTCCAATATTGTTTGAAAGTACATATCTAATTAGAGATGAATCTGTTAAAATTCACCAGTAAAATAAGCTAATGAAAGAAAAAAGAAACTAGGTCAGTGTGAGATCCATGTAAGTTGGGTCTCTAATGGGACAATCATTAAAAATAATTTCAATTATTCACATTTGAATGACTTTTATATAAAGCTTTTTAAATAACGTGAAATCTCCTGCACAAAGTCTAAATGAAAGAATGGTCGATTTAATCTCTGACATATTATTTCAGCTTGTACATCATGAAAGAGAGCCCAGCAGAATGATAAATTTCACATAAAATACTCTGGTTTTATCTGGTTTATTTCAGAGCTACAGTGTCATTTATGATTACATTGTATGAGAAGATAATTACAAGCAGAACTGCTTTTTCTAGCTTGAAAAAGGTAATCTAAATACCAAGCCTAATGCATTGGGGGACATAAATAAGCTCGGTTCTTCCCAACTGGATGGATCTGTCATGTGGACTTGAGGCTGTGCTCTTCGAGTAGCCTTCCCTAAGGTGTCTCAGAACCCATAGGCTTCCCTCCTGCCTAATGGTCATCTTAGACTCAAAGTGACATCAAATTCTAGCTCTGTAAGGGGTATGAACAGATTGTATATTGAATCATAGGAAGAATTAAGTGCTATATGGTACAGAATCAGAAAGAGGGACTGGTAATATGCATCTTTTGCTGTGATCACCACTGGTATTCTACCCAAGGAAAGGAGGGAAGGGACCAAATAGACAAGTAGAAATGTTTAAAGAAATAAAGGATTAAATTAAAGGATAAAACCTCCCAAAAATGAATATTAGAATTATAAATATATTATATTAGTAAACATTATAATAAAAATGTTTAGAATTTTGATTGAGAGGGCTGGAGAAGAATTTTAAATGTCTGGGTCTATATCAGAAGGAAATAGAATCAGATGTTCACACCCCCATGTTTTCCACAGCAATATTCACAATAGCCAAGACATGGAAGCAACCTGTGTTCATCCTGGATAAATGGACAAAGAAAACGTGGTTCATATATTATATATGTCATGAGGTGTTATTCAGCAACTAAAAAGAAGGAAACCTTGTCACTTGTGAGAAGATGGGTGAATCTTGAGGGCATTATACTATGTGAGGTAAGTCAGATAGAGAAAGAAAATATTGCTTGATCGCACTTATGTGTGGAATGTATAAAAGCTGAATAGATAACGAAGCAGAGTAGATTGGTGGTTACCACAGACTGGAGGGAAGCGGGGAATGGGTGCAGGTGGTCAAAGGATACATACTTCCAGTTACACTCTGAATGAGTTCTGGTTACATAATGTACTGCATGATGCCTGCAGATAACAATTTTATACTATATACTTGAAAGTCATTAAGGGAGTAGATTTTAAAAGTTCTCACCACCCTCTCCCAAAATACATATAGTTATATAAGGTGATGGATATGTTAACTAACATTGTTATGGTTATTATTTCACTATATATATATCTCAAATCATCACATTATACACCTTAAACTTACACAATGATATATGTCAATTATCCTAAATAATAAAGAGGTAATATGCAGATTGACCATCACTCCAACACACAAGATGGCCACCCCCATATGGACACAAGATGGCTGCCACAAGATGGCCAGCAGGGGAGGGCAGTTGGGAGCAACCAAGCCTGCAAGGGAGGACAGTTGGGGGAGACCAGCCCTGTAGGGGAGGGCAGTTGGGGGGAACCAGGCTGGCAGAGGAGCAGTAAGGCATTGATTAGGCTAGCAGGGAAGTGGTAGAGGGGATGATCAGGCTGGCAGGCAGAAGAGGTTAGGGACAATCAAGTAGGCAGGCAGGTGAGTGGTTAGGAGCCAGCAGTTCTGGATTGTGAGAGGGATGTCTGACTGCCCGTTTAGGTAAGTGGTTGGGATGTCCGACTGCCCAGGCAGGTGAGTGGTTGGGAGCCAGCAGTCCTGGATTCTGAGAGGAATGTCCGATTGCCTGTTTAGGCCTGATCCTGGTGAAATTGGGCTTAAATGGGCAGTTGGACATCCCTCAAGAGGTCCCATATTGGAAAGGGTGTAGGCTGGGCTGAAGGACACACCCTACCATGCACAAATTTTGTGTACCAGGCCTATAGTCCTATATAATAAAAGTGTAGTATGCAAATTGTCTCCTTGACCAGGAGTTGTCTGGAAGTTCAACCAGGGGGCAAGGCTGGCCAGGGGAAGGGAGAGAGTACCTGACCGGCAGCTGACAGCCACTAGGGACCCTACCAGTACACAAATTTTGTGCACTAAGCCTCTAGTATCTTAATAAAGCTGGAAAAAGCTTGGGCTTGGAGCGTTTTTCACTTCTAAAGAAGTAGTGTTTTTTTTGTGGTCACAGGGAAGATAGTGTACCTACAATCCCAGGTAAACTGATGAACCTTCAAGGGCCCCTAAGTTCCACTGACTCATGCTGAAAAAACTGCTCATCTCCCACATTGGGTGAAATGCCTGGGAACAAACATCTGCTTGGGGTGTTACTGGGACCAGTGTGTAAATGAAGTTGTGACCAGTGCCAAAGACTGTGATCCCTGAAAATGATAGGGCAGCACATCTTCTGCTTATCAAGTTAATGTGTTCATCTCTTTATACATGAGAGAAATGGGCAATGTTTTTATCATTTCAAAATATGACAATGCATCTATTAGATAAGAGTATTTTTAAATTCATTTCAGAACTTATTCTGATGGTTACAGAGAAAACCAAATTGAATATTAAATTGTTTTAATTAATACATTTCAAAGGGCGCCAACTCTTTTTTAAGAGAGACAAGTGTGAGAAACAGAGACTGCCTCCAGAAGGTCAGTGTTCACAAGAAGAGAGGTAGGCTCTCCATCCAGCAGAGTCTTGCCCACTCATCACAGACACATGCCTGGTTGTTGACTGGCATATCCCTCAGGAGCAATTTTATTGTTGTTGCTGTGTATTGAAATCACTTACATTCTTAATCTGTCTTTAATCTGTTCAATTAACTGTTCTGTTTCCTCTTAAACCATCTACATATTCAGTTAAAGCATTGCCATATTTTCATCTAAGTCAATGAGTAGAAGATGTGGGAACCTCATTCACATCCCGCGTGGTTCAGGGTTCCCGTTCAGGGTTCAGGTTCCAGAGGAGGCCACACACAAATGAAAAGAGAGACTAGAAAAGTATTAATTTGAGAATTTTGGAGGGCCAGGAGGGACCCTTCCTCTAGTGGAAAAACTACCCTTTGCTCTGGCCTTGCTATTTCTTTTATTGAGACTTTGGGACACACCTATAGCCTTAGGCAGGAAATTTCAATAACAAAAATACATAAGACAATCGGAGGTGGAGGCTGCTTTGGCTAACAATGTTTCAACTAAACAGTGAGTGGTTAGAGCAATTAGGGTTGTTGACTAGCCTTCTGGGCTTCCTGTCCACATCTTTCTATTGGTGAAACAATGTTCGGTTTCTGGCATTTCCCTAGTTTTTTTCCTCTAAAAGGTCTTGCATCTGCAGACTAGAAATAAACATATAAGAACAAAAAATGAGACAAGCAACAATGGCTATGCTGAGAGGTAAATGAATCACTCTGTAGTTTCTGGGCCAACAGTTTTTTGAGTCCCAGTTTCAATGTCCAACAGTTATCATGTCAGCAATGATATTTCAGTTCTGGATGGTGGACAAATGGTGGCAATGCAGGTCCCACCCTCTCTGGTTTGGTCCTGGGCAACCTGCAGCAATGCACAGCTGCTCACTGCTAGGATGACAAGGCATCATCAGCATCTTCCATCTCTGGACCATTTTAATCCACATGGTGTTGGAGTTGTTTTCTGGAAATATACAAACATATTCTCAACCAGAAGTTAGTAAAGGAATTTTTGCTATAAATTTGACTCAGGATCCTTTTTGTTTTTGCCCAAATGATTTTCCTTTGGCTTATTTTGATATCATGTGTGTTTTTCATGGGTATCTTGCTGTTAGCATTACAAATTAAAATTATTTTTCAAAGTAAAAATTTTTTTTCTAGATGTAATTTGCTTAAAGGATATTTTTCTTTGCATAATATTACTCCACTATCCCCCTTTTTTAATTTAATTATTAGGAGGCTTTTGGAAAATTTTTATAATGCAGTCTTGATGACTTAAAATTTAATTTTATTTTGCACAAAAATATGACTGCTTTAGGTTTATTGTATGTTAAGCAATTTTACCATTCGATGAACTACCAATAGAAATTTTAGTTAACACTTTAAGAACAACTTTTTTCCAGTACAATTAAATTTTCTTGAATATTCACTTATTTCAATTAGCCAGTTTAAATTAATCTGAAAACTTGACTGAATGCTCTCATAAATGATTCCTCTGAGTTCTCCAGTTGTTATGATCTTGGTCGTCCCATGGTAATGAAAGGGATATCATTATCATTTTTACCTTGTAGACAGCAGAGAAGCTAAACTACCAGCTAATTATTTGGTTATAAGAAAGTGATATTGGGTAAACAGAAACCTTTTGAGCTCAGAATTACCCAGGTCTTGCTTCCCTATCTCTGTAGGACCTCATGTCCTGAGTCTGGTCTGGTTTGTGTTCTCAGAGCTCTTCCAACATGTTCATATGGACAGCTACCTGAGTGTCAGGCATTGCTCTGAGCACTGGATTCAGTGGTGAGCTGGGTGTGCATAGCCTCCATCCCTGAGGATGTGAAATTAGGAGGAGATACAGGAATTGATTTCACACAGACATATATTAAATGGTAGCTATGACCCATATGTCCATGGAGAGTCACTGCTCCTTGTAACCCTAGAGTAGAAGAAGCTGACCAAATCAGGGAGGCCAGGCTAGAGCTAACATTTAAAGTATCTCCTTGTTCAGAGAGAAGGAAGAGCCATCAGAACAAAGCAGCATGTTGTGCTAAGCTCCTAGGGAGAGGGGTCAGGTGAGCACAGGGAGCACCTGGAGAGTCAGGCAGGCTCAGAGCAGGAAAGGGTCTCCTGACCTTGATGAGGGATTTATCTTCTTCTTTAGAACTTTGGAAAACCACAGAGAGCATTTAAGGAAGGGATGGGGGTGGTGGAGTTGATGTGTGTTCCCAAAAGACATCTCAATGCCTTGTAGAGGACCGATTGTGAGCAGCAGCAGAATGGGTGGGTCAGACCAATGAACAGAAGAGGGGTCATCAAGGTAGGCTGTGATGGAGAGACATAGAGGAGGACATGCAACAGGACATGGTGAGGAAAGCAATGTGGGGATGATGGGAGCAGAGAGGTTAGAAGAGGCTAGGCCTGTGATCAAGCCATGAGAAATCTCTACTATATTGCTAGAAAAGAACAGATTAGCAAAGGGACTGGCAGAAAAGCTAAAGCAGGTTCTACAAAGCAGTGGTATCCTCAGGGCCAAGGGAAGAGAGGTCATTTCCAGTTAGCCAATGGAACCCAGCACTCCTGAGAGACTCAGGAAGGTGATGAAAGTCATTTTGTCTTTTTCACTATGAAAGTCACTGCAGACTTCAACAGTGGTTGTTTTGGGGAGTAATGGAACTAGATCCAGAGTGGAATGGTTGAAGGATAAGTGTGAGGTTTGAAAGTGGAGACAAAAGTCTAAATGATTCTTGAGAGATCAGCCTGTGAATGTTAAGCTAGATGGAGGAGACAAAATCTGGTGAGGGTCTTTATTTAATTAATTAATTAGCTAATTAATAAATTCATTAATTTTTATGACTTGAAGAAGGGGGTGATCATGTTCTAAGCCACCAGAGGGGAAACAGCCAAAAGAGAGAAAAAAGGGGGCAGGTCTTAGGGCAGGGGCTCTGGGAGACCAAAGATCAAGGATCCACAGCTGGTGAGAGGGTTAGCCTGGGGCAGAAGGAGGGCTCCTCTATATCAAGATGGACAAGACACAGGTGTTAGTTACTCTGAGCTACATCCCAGCTTTCTGCTTTTCCCTCCCCACAGATTCCTGGTAATCTCACCTGCGTTGGAGGCTTTATTGGCATATGCATGCTGAGAATTTTCATATGTATGTCTCTGGCCCCAACCCATATCTCTAGTTCTTCCTTGAACTGGACATACAGGTCTCTAAGTGCCTGCTAGAAGTTGGTGCCCAACTGCTTTGCATTACTCCAACTCACTTTGTCATACTGAACCCATCATCCTCTTCACAGAATCTCTTATTTTCCTGGTGTTCTCAGTATCATAAATGGTGACCCCTGCCAATTATTCCTGATGGTGAAGAAGCATCCTGAGGGGAAGCATGGATCCCACCTTCCCTTCATTGTTTGATTCCCCATAGTACCTGATGGTGTATGCTATACATGGCACGGACTTGAAACTGTTTGTTGAGAACTTGAATATTAATTTCTTGCCAGATCATAGGGAGGGTGAGCAGGAGTGATGCAGGTGGTCCCCCCAGAGTACAAGGAGAGCATGTATGCCTTGGAAGAATCACATGGATAATTGCTCAATCTTCACTCTGGACTTTGTGCGTATGGGGAATATTCTACTTTGTTATGACAAGAAGTGTGGAATGTTTGATGGTAAGTCAAGTGATGCAAGACAATGATAAGAGCATTGGATAAGACATTCTAGCTTACTAATTACTAATTATGTTTCCAGAACATGAAACTTTCATAATCAGCATGCTCTCTGCTCACACAAATACAGATGTCCATTGACTGAGGAGTGGGAGGATTAGGGAATTGGCTGTTTGTTGTCTCTACAGAGGAGTTTGATAAACCAGTTGCTTCCGTAAGCCCACAGAGAGATTAGGAGCACATACAGCTATCTTCCTTTCTAGATGTGACTTAGGCTGCTCTGTCCCATTGTGTCTGACTACACCTGAGGAGGAGAGCAGTGGGTTCTTCCCCTTACCTGCTACAAGTGCCCTGAGGATGTCTGCAGATGGGAGCTCAACACTCAGGTTGTGACAACAATCATTTTTTTAAAACAATTATTTTGTCCATTGAAGAACAACCTAGAAAGTCCACCCTTTTCCTCAAATTGCCCATGCAGAACTGAGGGCCAGCTACCACGTTTCTTCATTTGCCCTTCATTTTCCCATGAGTTCTCGATTGCTTTTGGCACTAGGCTATAGGTAGCATTTACCTAAAGGCATATGGCACACCTCAGGTGAGCTTACTCAAGGCTTGTTAGGACTTGGGTGGCTCACAGCCAGAGGGAGGAAATGGGGCTTGTCTACACAGGGTGTTATGATCAGCAACCTCATGTATTTAAGCAGGTTGAAATTTTCCACTTTGGAGGATTTCTTTCTTTTTCTTTTAAATTTTGAATCCCTAGATCTGGATAGCTAACATTTCTGTACATTTTATGTTAGTAGTGGTAGAAGTGAAAACTTGGGTTGGTTGAGCCAATGTTCTTTTACTTTGTAATCCCCATACACCTGAGCCTTGGACACACATGACAACATCAGGAGCTGTACCCCAACATCATCACTTCCTCAGAGGCTCCCAGACACCCTAGTCCAGGTAATGCATTTCTCTTATCTGACCACAAAAGACTCTGTTGACAAAGCATTGAATATCACACTTAAAATTGTTAAAGAAGTTAGAAAACGTTAAGATGTTTTCATCTTACTTTGTCTCTTATGTTCTTCAGAATGTATCAACTCAAATAAGATCCCAGTTTTAATCACGGTGAGAAATATTTATTTTGAATTTTTGCCATCTACCATCCAGCCTGTCTTTTAGGTCAGCTTTCCTCCAAACACACTCTGAGACAAAGACATGCACACAGGATGTTAGGGAGTGACTTCCAGGTGAGGGCAGCAGGCAGTAGAAGAAGAAGCTGTGCAAAGATGCCATTCAGACGAAGTCCCTCCTTGGTTGAACCCCACATGAGCTCTAGAGTGGAAGCCTATCTCCAAATTTCTCCTGACTCAGGTACAGGAGTTTGTGTCTCTCCTCTGCCTCAGATAGCCTCTGGCATAGCGTTGCCCTGGAGGCTGGAGGATACATTCCTGGACACTTTAGCCTTTGCCTTTTAGGCAAAGATGCTTCAATAGCCTAAGGCAGTGGTTGGCAAATTCATTAGTCAACAGAGCCAAATATCAACAGTACAACAATTGAAATTTCTTTTAAGAGCGGAAAATCCACTTCTGCGCATGGGCCTCGAAGTTTCAATCACACTGTACGTGTGTGCCCACACGTGGTATTTTTGTGGAAGAGCCACACTCAGTGGAACCAAAGAGCTATATGTGGCTCACGAGCCACAGTTTGCCTACCACTGGCCTAGGAAATGTCCTCCAAAGAGAATTTCAGGTGTGGGCAGTTAAAGTCAAGACCAGAGAGGCTGGGATGTACCTGGCACATGCTAATCTCTCAAGAAGCTTTTGGAAGAAATGAATGAATGAGTGGATAGCCTTTGAGTATGAGCAAGATTATATTCAGCATAAGCTCAGCAAGCACCCTGTGGCTTTACATTCTAAGCATTCATTTTACTGGGGACTAAGGTACCACCACAGGAAAACCATTAATTTGTGTGGTTGATAAGTCTTAGTTGATAAATGACATTTCCAATGCTATAGAAAATGCTTTTGTGATTTTGCTAAGAAGATGATAAATGTTTCTTTAAAACATTTCAAAATGAGCTTGACTATATCATACTCATAAATAAACATAATTTGTGTTTCTTTGACCATAAAAATGCATATGGAAAAACACACAATGATGTTAAAAAATTGACCAATATATTGCAGTGATATTTTTGGTACATCTCACCTCAGTGTACTAGTAAATTGGAAACGTTATCACAATATTTTCCTGAAAGCAAATTGGTTTTGGCTCACACCAATTGTTTTCATAGTGGAAGGAAGATCATGGTAGGAAAGAATGGGGCCAATTCCATGTGAACAATTTGGTCCCCCAAATGAAGTGTATACTTTCATTGTAAAATACAGTGAAAGGGATCTGGGTCATATGTCCAGAGGTGGAATCTGGGGAGAAGACAGGGACATACAGAAAGTCCAGGAACAGCCACCATGACTGCCTGCTCCCAGTGACCCTTTGTGTCCATGTGACTGGCTACTTTCAATGCCCTTTGTTTTAGTCTCTGAAAAAATGAAAATCCATTCCAGTATTTTAAAATAAAGATAATTGATTTAATATCTCATAACTGCCTTCAATCCTATAATTTTCTGCCTTTCAGCTTTGTCTAAAAAATACATATTATATTCATCTTTTAGAAGTGATTTTCTTGGTGTTCTTAGAAGTTATATTAATAAAAAATATAAAGATGAGGTAAGTCATATTTCTAAAAGAAAAATTCAATATTTACATTTTAACTCTTCAAAATGGTTATGTCATTAGCCCCCCATTAGGCTAGATACAGACCTGACCAGTACCACCCTTTTCAAGCCCTTCCAGACAAGGGGTATAGCCTCAGGTCCCCTGGCCTGGTGCCAGGATGGGGAGCTTGGCCTGAGGTCCTCCAGCTCAGACTGGGGCAGTGGGCTTGCCTTGAGGTCCTCTGTCAAGCCCCACCAGGTGGGGAACATAGCCTGAGATCCCCTGGCAGAGTGGGGGTGCAACCTCAGGTCCCCCGGCCCAGCACTGGGAGGAGAGTGAAGCCTTAGGTTTCCCATCAAGGCCCACTGGACAGGGGCATGGCCTGAATTCCCCCGACCCAGCACTGGAGGTGCATCTTGAGGTTCCCCATCAGCCCTGCTAGGTGGGAGGCACAACTTGAGATACCTGTCAAACCCAGCCAGGCGGAAGGGGGGCTGCATCCTCAGGTCCTTGGCCTGGTGCTAGGGCAAGGGGCGTGGCCGGAGGTCCCCTGTCAAGCCCTGCCAGGCAGGGAGTGGAGTCTGAAGTCCCCCAACCTGGTGCAGGGATGGGAGAGTGCTGCCTGAAGTGCCCTGTCAAGCCCCACCTGGTAGGGAGCATGGCCTGAGGTCCGCTGGCCTGGCGCTGGGGCAGAGGGAGCAGCCTGAGGTCCCCTAGCCCAGCACAAGGACAGGAAGCGCACTTTGAGGTCCCTCTTCAAGCCCCACCTGGTGGGAGTCATGGCCTGAGGTGTCCTGTCAAACCCTGCTAAGTGGGGAGTGCAGCATGAGGTCCCCAGCCTGATGCCAGGGCAGGGGGCATGGCTTCAGGTCCCCTGTGAAGCCTGGTGAGGTGCGAGAGTGGCCTGAGATCCCCTATCAAGCCCCACGGTGTGGGGGAGAACATAGCCTCAGGTCCCTGCTGATTGCTCGTTAAGGCTCCTTATGGGAACTTGGCCTCAGCTGTGGGTGTAGCCATCTTTGTGACAGACTGATGGTCAATTATCATATTCCCTCTTTATTAGAGAGGATATAAGTCAAATCATGTTATTTTCCATTTTCCATGTGACCTATTTCACTTAGCAAAAAAATTCCCAAGATCCATGTATCACAAATGGCAGTATTTAATCATTTTTTATGGCTGAATAATATTTCATTGTACATATGTACAATATTTTCTTTAGCCAATCCTCAATTGAAGGACACTTTTGTTGTTCCCATGTCTTGTTCATTGTGAATAATGCTGCAATAAACATAGGGGTACAAATATCTCTACAAATAAATGTTTTAAAAAATTGTGGGTAGATACCCAGAAGAGGAGTTGCTGGGTCATATGGTAACTCTATTCTTAATTTTTAAGGAACCTCCATACCATTTTCCATAATCACTGTACCAATTACTCTCCCACCAGCTCTGTGCAAGGGTTCCTTTTTCTCCTCTCTGTGGAAAGGGAATAATTATTGAACCTACTCCACAGGGTTGTTCTGAGGGTCAGAAGGATCTCGATTTGGCCAGTGCTAAGACCAGAACTAGGCAAATAGAGAGTTCCACATGAGTTTTCAGTAAATCCATTGCAGTTGCATATTGGCTAAACTGAGAATCTGGACACTGTGCCAGTAGATTTGGGCGGGGAAACAAACATCATATGTGCTCTCACATGGTCTCCACTGCTCAGCCAAAGTCCAGGGTGTTTCCGAGGCTCAGTTCTTTATTCAGAAAAGTAGAGATGAACCCACGGACTCTGAAGATCAGAGGTGAAGTATGTAAAGAACTTCCCACTTGGCCAGTGCTTAGGAAAAAGTAGCCACAGAACTTGAAGTGTCTTTGATTTCATTATCACTTGCCTTTGATAGGTATGAGAAAACACACACAAATAATCATGTGAAAAAGTCCTGATAGAAACATTTCTTCCCCAGTGGACAGAGTGTCAGCCTGCAGACCAAAGGGTCTCGGGCTCGATTCTGGTCAAGGGCATGTATCTGTGTTGCAGGCTCCTCCCTGCCTGGATTCTGACAGGAGCTTCTGCAAAAGTCAGCCAATCGATGTGTTTCTCTCACATTGGTATCTCTCTCTCTGTCTTCCCCTCTCTTCCACTCTCTCTAAAAATCAATGGAAAAATATGCTTGGTAAGAATTTAAAAAATAAATAAAATAAAATAAAAATGTCTAGGATTCTTTGAATAAATCTGAAATATTCCACACACAAAAAAAAATGAAGATGCAAACACATAATGCTGGCATATGGAAATGGAAAGGACGGTTTTGATTCCCTGTTGGACAAAGTGCCTGCTTCCTACACACGTCTCCTGTGGTGTGCATGGCAGGGGAAGGGTGGGAGTGGCACCCTGCCTCCTGTCAGCTCAGAGAAAGTGGCGAGGAGTTCATGACGGGAAGTTGTCAAACTGTAGACCTGTCAAGTGAAATACAGAGTCGACGTGGCCTTTGTTATCTGTGGAAAGCCAAGGGTGGGAAGTCATAATGAGATAGACTCCAACACAAGAGTTAAAAATGTATCTGTCCTTTCAACAATCTGAACTCCCCACAAGAAGGGTGCTGTGACCTCGAGAATGGTGGAGGTGGTCCCACCACATTAGGCTGAGCCTGAAGCTGTGGAGAGGTTCTCTTCTGTCTGAGCATTGCTGGGAAGAGCTCCGTGAGCACAGTTTAGCATATATTGAAAATGCACAATATTACTTTGGTTTTGACATGACTTTCAGTTTTCTGCCTTTCCAGGCTTCATGACTATGAGTTGGGATCATGAGGTGGCCATTTAATAATTGCCTGCTTCATGGCACAGATTAATGACCTGATTCACAAAAAAACATCCAACAGCTTATTCTTTGTCATAGTTTATGTTCAAGAACTCATCACTTAAGATTAATCTAAACCATAAAGTTTCCTTTTTTTAATGAAGACTGAAAAACTCATGCAAATTTACACTTGCTCAGATATCATGATAATACAATTGTGATGATTAAAGTATTACTGAAGTATGTAAAGTGTGTATAAGCATGTTCATCCTTTGCACTGCTTTGACAATAAAATAAGATGCTAGCTTCACAGAAACAATATTTTTGAGCTGAAGAGAACCAGTTTGAATTTGAATGGTCATTCTGATGTAGAGCAAAATGAAATGATGCTTGGGGCCCTGACCTGCTGGGTAGCCTTGGGCAGCTCCTTGCTTCTCAGTCTTCCCATTGGGGCCCTGACCCTACAGGGTGCCATGAGGATTCCACACAACACCTGGTATGTCCTATCAGTGCCCTGGAGCTCAGCCCCTCCTTTCCTTCCTCACTCTGCCTCCATTGTGTCAGTTCAATTTGGTTGGAGAACTCACGTCAATTTGGAAATCTTTTATCTGTTTGTCTCTATATTTTTAAACAAATTAACAGCAGGTGTGAATTATACCTAAATGGCTGTTATTCTTCACTTCACTAATGTGGACTTGGGTCAAAGAGATTCTTGGGAACTGCAGGTTGTCCCCTGCACTGAAGGGGAGGTAATGTGGAGCAGTTGTCATCTAGCTACCATCCTCCATGCGTGAATATGCAGAGATGGCCAGACCACACACAAAGAGGGAGGAGGAGCATGGAAGGGGGGTGAGCTAAAAAAAAAAATGTTTTTGCAGGGTAGGATGAGAGCTCAGAGCTTCTGAGTTTCCATTTCTTGCTCCTAGTCTGTAGTTACATTCCATAAATTGTCCATGATGCCCTGGATCTATGCAATAAATTACACATTTTAGCATAATCTAACTCCATTTAGTTTCTCTTTTTAGCAATAAAAATTATCTTAGACAACTATTTTTTTAATTGAGGCAAATTTAGATTATCTTTATTTGGTTGATTCAAATACTTGATATCAAATTAGAAATGTTTTCCACTCTATTCTAAAGAAAGAAGCATAAAAAATAACTGAAGACATCTTACAGTAACACAAAAGTAAGATGGGAATTCTCTGTCTTAGAGGAAAAAAATCTAATTCTGAAAACTTTTCAGGGGTGTCTTGAAATATTCTTTTAGAAGCATCAATGTGCTAGTACCATAGAGGGAAACTCTATATTTTCCATATTTAAAACTCAGACTGGAAGGAAATTGAGAGAACATCGTATCTGCCTCTGGGCAATACTGTCCTGAATCCTGAAATGCGGCATTTGACAGGCGTCATTAGCATCAGGTCCTGTAACCCACTCCTACGCCTGCAAGTCAGAGTTTCCATATTTAGGAAGACATAGATCTTGTCTAGGTTCCCAGTAACATACTCTTACCTAATATCATGGCAGTTGTAACCACCAGAAGGTCACATGGCATACTTTTAAATCACAATAAGTTAGAATTGATGATTGTCTTTTGAAGGAATATTGGGTGAGTCCTCATATAATGATGGGTGCTCTGGGACAGGTGACTTCAGGTTGTTTGGGATGCAGACGTGGAGCAACCAGGAGTGTGTCTGTTTCTCAGTAGAGGCAGAGGCCAGATATCATGGAGACTGCACGCCTGTCCACAGGCAGGCAGATGTGATCTGATGGCACATCTCAGCATGGGGCCCAGTTCCTATAAAATATTTGGGAATTAGTTTCTTCCTTTCCCATCCTCTGCCATTCTAAAGGGGTGTTAGTTGTTTTGTGGACTTGAGTCATCTCTTGAGCATCCCAGTGCATTCAGGGACAATGCATGAGACAAGGTGTATTGTACAGAGAGTGAGGAATCAAACTCTTCATGTTCAGAACAAGTTCTCTCAGAAAGAAGGCACATTTTCTTGTACTCCACAGCTTGTGTCTTCAGTTTCTGGGGACTTAGTAATGTGACAAATCTGATCAGTTTGGGAGGTGAGGGAGGGGAAGAGAGAAACAGAACTTTGGCAAAACTAGTTTAATAGGAGAGTCTGTGTGTGAAGCTGCCATATGCCTACATGTCAATCCTAGGACAGAGTCTCTAAAATAATAATGGAGGAGGAATAAGTAAATAGAATTATTGTGCTGTTTAATTATAGGCTGGTAATACAGTTACAGGAAGATGAATATCTATGAAAGATAATAGGTTAAACAACATAAATGGAAGAAAAGGAGCACAAACTTATCTTCTAGAAGATAAAGTTCTAAGTAACCAAACAAAAGCATTTTCTAAAGCACTGTCACCAATATTAAGATAAGGAGAAGAGCTTCTCCTTGTATATCAGTTTGAGACAAGCCACCCACTCCACCCCTAGTATGTACAAGCCCAAACCTACCACTCCCAGCAGTTGCCATAACGACAAACAAGAAGATGTAACTGGGATGAACAGTGCATTGGCCAAGCTCCATCCTTTAATTCCACGTGGGATTGTGTGCTTCATTCAGGCTGGCTATGAAGACACTTTTTGTTTTGTTTAATATATGAAACAAAGAGGAATAGATATGTTTGCACAAAGAGTGGGTGGTCTCAACTTCACTGAGGTAGAAATTGAACATGGGTTCCAAGGAGATGAGCTTCTTCCAAGGCAAAGGCTTTCCAAACAACTTACATCAGGGGAGAGCACAGTTACCTAACCATGCAGCAGAAGGAGCTGTGTTTTGGAGAGGAGAGAAGACCCACAAGTAGGGAAAGGACAACAGAGCAGGGGGTCAGGATTGGGCAGGAATAGTGTGGTGGTCAGAAGGTGAATGTGGGTATCACAGAGCTGGTAGTTGTAAGCCTTGTTTTCTCTGTGGAGGTGAACTCCGAAGGCATGGACTCAGTTGAATAAATACCAAAAGAGCCTTGGTGCTCATAGTGGCAGAGTCAAGATGACCATGGATTCTTTGCCCACCACATGCTGAGAGGTGATGTCTAATTCCTTCCTGGACTATGGGCTGATTTAGTGGTGCTTTGACCAATAGAATATGCAGACATTAACAAGCCTGGGTCTTGAGAAACTGGAAGTTCCCTCCTTGCTTGGAATACCTTCTAAAGAAGCCAGAATAGCATGAGACTGTCTTGCCAGAGAGGCCATGTGTAAAATCTCAGTTGACAGGCTCAGCCAATCACAGACTTTCATCTATGCAAATCAAATACCATGTGTGTGAGGGAAGCTATCTTGGGCCCTTTAAACCAACTGGTCTACCCGGTGAACATCACTTGGTCACCCAGCTGGATCCTGCCCAATTCCTGCCCCGACCCGACCCTCCCCCCCACACACACACATTCACTTTGTTGTTTTTCCCCCTCCTTGGCTAACCCTTCCTTGCTTTGGGAATTACCAGGGCTCTCATAGCAAAGCACTTCCACCTGAGTGTCTTAAATAATAGAAAGTTATTATCTCCTAATCTACAAGCCAGAAGTCCTAAATTATGGTATCAGCAGGGCTGCCCATCCTATGAGAGTGCTAAGAACAAACCCTTTCCAGGTCCTTTTCCCAACTCTGGTGACCTCAGATGTCCCTTGGCTTGTAGATGGCTATCATCTTCCCACTTTACTTGTCTGTTTCTGTATCCAAATGTCCTCTTTATACAGGGATACAAGTCATATTGTATTGAGGTTCACCCTAATGACTTCATCTCATATACAGCTGCACAGACTCTGTTCCAAATGAGGTCCTATTTATATGTACTGGGGGTTAGGACTACAACATTAATTTTTTTTGGGGGGGACATAATTCAACCCATAACACCCACAGAATTCTGAGAACCATGAGAAAGAGAATGGGGGAAGGTGTGATCTGGGGAAGGAGGATTGTATTTGTGAGACCTGCAACCTAAAAAAGGGAAGACTGGGGAAGATAGAGGTCACCATTCCCCTTATCTCAAAAAGTATTTCATGTTATGAAACAACAATTGGGTTCTGCCCAATTCCTGTCTCTCCCCTCCCCCCACTCCCCACTCCCACACACACATCCAATGTGAGGAAGGGAATCATGGAAGGTGTGATCTGGGGAAGGAGTTTTTATGGAAATGGGCTTTTATGGAGAGTTGTATCGATCCATTCAGGAACAAGATGTTCCTGATATGAGATGCTTGCAGCAAAGTGAGGCCGAAGCTCCTGTTTGGGTGAAAATTCAAGGTCGCAGGGTAGATAGCCTGCAGTCAGGAGAGTTTACAGTCCAGAAAGGGTCACAGTCCACATGCCATCAGCACCAATCTCACCAGAGGCCACCATCCACATCTCAGTCATTGATTAGCATCACAAAGGTCATAGATTAGATTTAATTGGTGAAAATAATAGATCCTTAAACTGACAATGTTAGAAATGACTTCTCCAGATGAAATTAGTTATGTTCAAGATTATGTAGATTGGTTAAAATATTTGAAGGAGGCTTCCCACTTTGTATACATAGGGCTCATGGGTCTACAAAATTCTGCCTAAATATTGGGAAGGCAGCTGAGCTTGACTCCCAAATTACCCCCTGCCCAGACCTTAAGTTAGAAGATTTCTGATTGTGTGACAGAGTGGTGGTTTTGGTCTGCTTTCTCTAGAGAAATAAAACCAATATGATCTCTCTCTCTCTCTCTCTCTCTCTCTCTCTCTCTCTCTCTCACACACACACACACACACACACACACACATCTATGTATCTATCTACCTACCAATCTATATCAATCTACATATATCTACATATACCTACATATATCAATTATTTCTCTGTCTATCTACCTATCTAACCACGCACCCATCTATCTACCTCTCTACTTATGGATCTGAGAGTCAGGAAGGTTTATTTTAAGCAATCAGCTAACAAAATTGTGGGGCCGATAAGCCTGGCATTTGTAGGACAGGCTTGTACACTAGAAATCCAGGGAAGAAGTGTACAGTATTGAGTCTGACATCTTTAGGCTGGAAACTCAAGCAGGGTCTTTCTGTTTCAGTTTTAAGGCAGAATTTCTTCTTTGTTAAACCTCAGTCTTTGCTGTTAAATCCTTCCATTGATCAGATGAAGCCCACCTACTTTATAGAGAGTGATCTGCTTTGCTTTACTCAAAGTGTACTGATTTAAAGATTAAACACATTTTGCCCTGGCCAGTGTAACTCGGTTGGTTAGAGCATGATCCCATACATCAAAAAGTTTCATATTTGATTCCTAGTAAGGGGGTTCAATCCCTGTCAGGAGCATATGAGAAGGTAACTGATCAATGGTTCTCTCTTGTCTCTCTCTCTCTCTTTCTAAAGTCATAAGCATGTTCTTGGATGAGGATTTAAAAAATGCAAAATTATTTTTTAAAATTAAAAAATTACAAGTTAAAAACATCTTGAAAATATCATCACAACAACATCTAGACTGAAGTTAGACATATAGTATGGCCAAGTTGACAGGTAAAATGAACTCTCATAGTGATTCTGCTTCCTACTTTGTTTAGGAGGCCTGGCTTATACAGTGTCTTGGCATAATTATAACAGCACTCAACACTCAGTAAAGTGGCACAGTTCAAAAAATATAGACACATCCCACTATAGGGAATGTGGCTGGGACTCCATCAAACTTACAGAACAGGTTGTAGGAATTTTATATTTGCTTGTTCATAAAGGCGGATTTAACAGGTTTCATAGGTGTAGCCTAATTGACTCTAATATCTGCTTTCATTATAATCACATTATGAGGTTAGGAGAATTAGACAGTTAACCTTCACCCACCTAAAATTTTCTATAGCTAAAGTTAATGATGCAAAAGTACCTATCTGTGTGCATGACTGAACTGGCTGAGGTCTGCTTGAACCTGACACAACACAATTGTGGCTGGTTTTCTACTGGGGAAGGGACAGTGCATTATGATTTGATTTTAAGTTGGCCTGAACTGACTTTATGTGTCAAATGGTGTAGCATTTGAGCTGCTGTGGGAGAGATGGCTGTGATAGCACTGAGACTAGCAATGGAAGGAGGATTTTGTTCTGAAATGAAGTCTCATTCACTGTTCCTTCAGTTGAAGTCCTTTTATGGACCTCTTTGTCTTTGTCAGTTCCTTAAAGTGAGGTTCACAAGCTCTCTGAATCAAGATAAACAAGGGACTTATGGACAGTGCCTTGCCTGTCCAAGCAGAATGAGGAGGGTGGCAAGCCTTCAGCATGATCTCAAAGATCCAGCTTCTTGGCATCCATACCCTATGCAGCTCCTCCCACAGATCACAAGGTGTGACCAACAGGATGCCCAGTAGTTATGGCATGTTGCTTCTGAGGCTAGTCACAGAAGACCCTGGGCATGACCCTCACCTGTCCATAAGCTTCCAATGGCTCCCATTTCATAATTCCCAATTTGTGGCCCTATTCCTGGTCTGCAAAGCCCCCAAATCCATCCCTGGCCCCTCCCTGATCTCATTTCCCACAACTCTCTCCTCTCCCTTTTCCTTTTCCTTCTTTTACCCTTTCCTTTCTCCTCCCTCCCCCATTTCTCCTGCTCACTGCACTCCCATAGCACATATCCCTATCCATTTTCATACACTTATTGTCATCCCTCTGGAATGTCAGCACCAGGAAGGTCAGAACGTAGCTTACCTGGCTCACTGCTATCTTCCGGGTGTCCAGAAACACACCTGACACATGATTTGCCTCAGTTAATATTTGTTAAATAAATGGGAAAAAATGCATGCCTGGCAAGTCTACCTTTCGAGGCTAAGTATTATCACTTCCAGCCTTCCTTGGTCAATGGATTTCTTAGTCTGTGTAATTTTCACAGCTTGATTAATTGAAATTAGAACTAGGATAACAGAATTCTATCTCAATTAAAATATTTCAAGTTAAAACTTAGCTTAGGGCTTCTCTCTTCCTGATACTCTATACTTCCATGCACTGCTGTGCTCCTCTAGGTCTGACCCTTATAACCCCAGAGGCATGATATGAGACTTAGTCATACCATGCCTCTTCTCCCAACACTGTCAGGCCTTCCAGGGAAGGTAGACACCTTATTTATCCAGCATGAGGCCATCCAACATTGGCCCATGAGCCACATGCTTTTTAAGTGCCATTCACTGGAACATAGCTGTGCTAATACTTCATCTGCTTTTATGCTACAGAAGCAAAGTGGAATGATTGCAACAGGTCAGACCTGAGGCAAGTTTTGAAAAACTGAAAATTAAGTACTCTCTGGTCCTTTACAAAAAATTTGCCAGTCTCTGATGTAGACATTTAACAACATTCAGGTCCCTAAAGGGATAAACCTCCAACATGAGAAATGCTGTGATGAGCTAAGTCAACATAAGTAGGAAAGTTAAATATATAGGATTCAACTATTCACTGAGTCCCATTGAAATAGATTTATTTATAATTACAGAATATTGAAAAACAAGTCACACATATAGTTTATTATTCCATGCTATCCATGTCACAGAACCCAGAGTTGAAAAGAGTTAGCAGTTTCCATGTAGTGCAGTTAATATTAACTAACTCTGTGCCCCAAACATTGTAAAATTTAAAAAAAAAAGCAATAACTTAGGAAATCCCAAATAAATGATTATGGTAAATTTTGTTGTAAATGTTGTTCCCTGCTTAACAGATCTTTTATTTGTCATTGTATTACTGTCATATGATTTTAACTTGCCTATAAAAAGGATACATAGCCTGAGATGTTTTCTCTTAGGAGTGATTTCTATTTGATACCAAGACTAAATGTATGTATTTATTATCCCATAAATGAAGGTAAGTCTCATGGGTCTTAAGAACAAAGTGAGACCCATGGGACCCTCTTTAACATGTAGCCAGTCCCTTACACAGTGCATATTTCAGCACGGAGCCTTCTCAGAGTGCAGATCCTCTTACTGCACCAGAAGACTTGTCCAATGTTGCACAGAGTAGTTTAGGTAGAGTGTAATAACTTATACAGAGTTGAAACTGAATTTATGTGAGGAACAAGAAGTGGATATCAAAGACAAGATAATTAAAAATCATTAAAAACCATTAATTATGACCTTTGCCATTCCCAGGGCTCCAGGCTTGAGAAGCAGGAGGAATTCCCGTGGGAGGTGGAGATTCTGCCAGAATTCATCCAGGTGAAGAGGCAGGGAGCTGGTTACCTGAGAAGGTCTGGCTTGGCCACAGGTATGCAGCCCTAGGTCCTGGCAAGAGACAGAGCGGTTCCAGAAAGAATGCTTTCACCAAGAAGAGGGTGGGAATGGGGCCAATTTGCTTATCTTTTCTGTTTACATGCATATTCAATGATCCAACTCATAGAAGTTTTGTTGTATTCTCAGATTTTTAGGCATTACCTCTCTAGAAAAAGTGAAGATATATCTGCCATTCCAACTTCACTTTTTTTTTCAAATTTCTCGTTTATATTTCTGCAAAAACATATATGCTAGCATTAAGGCACAACTATGTTATGTCATGTTTAAGTATTATTTTGGGAGTCCGGTTTGTCTTGTAAAAGGATCATTAAAACCTTTTTAAAAAGTGACTTCTAAAAATCACTGCATTTTCTATGAGCATAGTCACTGTGTTAACATGTCGCTGATTTAATAAATACTGAGCACCTACTGTATATAGACTTGAGATATAGCAGTGAACAAAGCAGGTACATATACCTGCATTTATGGAGCTTGCTTTCTGTGTGTGTTTCATACTGTTGAGTTAGCTTCAACTCCTGGCAACACTGATGAGTGATGTCCACAATGTCCTGTCCTCAACAGCCCTGCTTGGCTCCTGTCAACTCATGCCTATGGCTTATTTTATGGAGTCAGTCATCTCATGTTCAGTCTTCCTCTTTTTTTGCTGCCTTCTATTTTTCCCAGCATTATTGCCTTTTCCAATGAACCCTGACTTCTCATGATGTGTCCAAAGTAGGTCAGTGCCAGTTTTGTCAGTTTTGCTTCCAGTGATGTTTCAGGCTTAATTTGCTCTAGGACTCAGTAGCTTGTCTTTCTAGTGGGCCAGGGTCTCTGGAGAGCTCTCCTCCAATACCGTATTTCAAATGAATCATGTTTTTCCCATCAGCCCTCTTTATTTGTCTAGCTTTCACAGCTGTGTCCACATAAACTATTCACATAGAAATTGAGAATATGAGGGTGAATGATCTTAGACTTGGTCTCTAAATGATAATTCAGTGTTCTTGAGGATATTTCCTAATTCTTCCATTGCTGCCATTTCAAGTCTCAGCTCTCTTGATTTCTTGGCTGAATCTCCATTTGAATTGCTGGCTGGGCCAAGGTAAGCAAAATCTTTAAAAAATTCAATGTCTTCAGTATCTATGTTAAAGTTGTGTATTTATTCTCTAGTCATGATATTTGTCTTCTTGATGTTCAGATGTAGTCCTACTTTCTTCATTCAGTTTCATTGCAAGTCTTTTTAAATACTACTGTTTTTTTGCCAGTAAGATTGTCATCTGCATATCTTAACTTAGCAATAGTTCTTACACCAATTTTCACTCCTCCTTCCTCTGAGTCTAGCCCTGTTTCTTGAAAGTTACGTTCTGGTTAAAGACTGAGCAAATAAGGACATCAAATGCATTATTTACCCATAGAAACCATTCTTTCTCTGCACATTCCGTTCTGACAGTAGCTTCCTGTCCTTAGTATAGGTCATGCCTCAGGACAATCAAGTGTTGAGGCACAGCCATTTCTTTCAGAGTGACCCAGAGCTTTTCACAATCCATGTGAAGACCTTATGTGGTCTACACAACATAAATTAAGCTTTTTCTGAAATTCTTTGGAGCACATCAATATCCAACAAATGTTTACAATGTATCTTGAATGCTTCTTCCTTTTCTGAATCCAGTTTGCATTATAGTAAGAGAGAAAAGCAATCATATATAATAAAAGCCCAGCAACCATAATGGCAGAATGACCAGAATGACTACTCAACCAGACACTATGAGTGCACTGACCACCTCTCAGTCCCTTTCCCCGGCTAGCAGCCTCTGATCACTGATGGCAAATGGGGACTTGGGGTGGGTGCCAGAGGATGCAGGCAGCATCAGGCCAAGGACCCCGCCCCACTGGTTGCCCCACACCCAGAGGGCTATGAGCAGCAGGGGTAGGGCGGATGAGCAGCTGAACAGGCCAAACTCTTGGTCCCTCCCCTGGGCCCACAGGCTCTGATTGCCACTGATGGTGATTGGGGAACTAGGGTGGGTGGTGGCAGAAGATGGGATCAGCTTCCAGCAGCTGGAGAAGATGGCCCTGATCGAAGGCTAGGCCTAGGGACAGTACCCATGCATGATTTCATGGGCCGGGTCTGTAGTACAAATATAAATCAGTAAATACACAGCATGTAATCTCATGATAAATGCTGTGGACAGGAAGGAAGCTAAGAAGGGATATGGAATGGGTGGCCATGGTGGGCCTCACTGAAAAGAAACTTGTGAATGAGACCTGAAGGAGGGAGGGGGTGAGCCATTCTTATCTCTACCGAAGCAGCATCCCAAATCAGTGGTAGCCTTTGCATTTGTAAACACATTGGTTCTATGAAAGTGCACAATGGAGAATTGCGTTTGAACTGATTGTGAAATATCCTTAAGTGCAAATATTGAAAACCTGTACCCTTACTTCTTTTAATAAAGAGACTTTTAAAAAATTAATTGTTGCTGAACTATTTGTACGTTTTTAAGTGATAAAGATCATAAGTGACTAGAACACTAGGCATAGTCAATTCAAATTTACACAACTTATTTACTTAGGTCTATCTGAGACTGATTCAGTTTCCTGAATTGATAATTATTTATTAGCAATAAATGTTGGATGAATACTGAACTCTAAGAAATTGTATTTTAATGCATTATGAAGAGGTTGATAGGGTCATATATTAGTTATGGAATGGATATTAGTAATTACTCACTAGAAACTGTTACATAAAAGCTAAGAAAACAACATTTGAGTAAATTAACAGCTGTCATAAAAGTTCTGTCCTTCTTTCCATATTTCCAGAGGACCCCCAAATCTTCTACATTGCACAGAAATCCAATTTTTCATTAAAAAGAATGTTTGAACTTTTGTACTTTATTAAATGATCTATATTTGAATGAGTGACATTAATGTTAAAGTAGTAGATTTTTATTATTGCAAATTACTCCCAATTTATTCAGATTTCTTTCTACTCAGAGACCAACTCTGTAATGATTTAGTTTTCACAAATTTTTTTAAAACATATTTTATTGATTTTTCACAGAGAGGAAGGGAGAGGGATAGAAAGTTAGAAACATCAATGAGAGAGACATCGATCAGCTGCCTCCTGCACGCCCCCTACTGGAGATGTGCCTGCAACCAAGGTACATGCCCTTGACCAGAATCGAACCACAGGCCAATGCTCTATCCACTGAGCCAAACCGGTTCCGGCTAGTTTTCACAAATTTTATAAAAAACAGGACTGTATTTTAATCAAATGTCAGAATTTTTATTAGAAACGCCTCATACTGTGCACTCAAATGAAGATGCTTGTGCTAAAGTATAAACTTAGTAAAAAAGCTGGCTAAATATTATTATTTTTTACATGGAACACATTACACTTTAGGAAAGCAATTCTGTCTAGCAATTGAGTTGATAAACATGTTGATAAGTGGACAACACTACTTGAGACATAGAATGTTGCATACTAGGAATTCAAGGATATCACACTGCAGACAGAGAAATGGAGATAAGAAACTTAAAGTTCTGAGAAACTCTCAGCCTAAAGCCTAAAATTAGAATATTTCATGGAAGTAGCACATATTAGCATTTGGGATTAATATAGTTAATAGCATGTAATGGAATGATTGGTAAGGCTGCATGCATGTGTGTGTATGTGCATATGTTTCTCTATAATTTGATTATAAACATTATTATATGAGCAACACAAAATGGCTTCTCACTATAAAATATTTGCATAATAATGAAAAAAAAAGTTTAAATTCATTGACTTGTTTCCAGTTTAAGAAGCTAGAAAAAGAAGTGCATATTAGGTATAAATCAAGTAGAAGTAAAATAAATAATAGAATAGAAATCAATGAAATAGAAAACAAAAAAACTAAAAAAAATAACAAAGTCCATAGTTAGTTATTTGAAAATATTCATGAAATTTATAATCTCTTAGTACGATTGATGAAGGAGCAGAAGAATATATATCCTGAAGACATTTAAGATATGTAATAGCTTTTTAGAATGTCCAAGATATGTGTAGGTGTCTCTTCTCCCATGGCAATCAATTGAATAATATAGATAAATAAAATAGACTCATTCTGAAAAAAAAAACACACAACTTACCAAAACTTAATCAGGAAGAAATAGAAAACAAGGATAGTCGTTAGAAAAATTCAATTTTTAATGAAAATGTTCTCCAAAGAACAATTCAGATACACTTTATGCCATTGATAAATACTACCCAAAACTTAAAGAAGAAACAGTACCCATTTTACACAAAGACTTTTAGAAAATAGAGGGAGCCTTGGCCAGCGTGGCTCAGTTGGTTCAGTGTTGTACCATACATTGAAAGTTTGCTGGTTGATTTCTGATCAGGGCATATATCCAGGTTGCGGATTTGATCCCCTGTCAGGGCATGTGCAGGAGGCAAATGATTGATGTTTCTCTCTCTCCTACTTCCTCTCTCTCTAAAGTCAATAAAAACACATCTTAAAAAATGGAGAAAAAAAAGAGATGCTTCCCAACTCATTTGGTGAAGCCATTAGCACCCCAACAACAATATCTAAGAAATATTTTTCAAAAATAGAAAAGACAATATTTCTTATACAAGCAGACACAAATCCTTTATAAAGGGTTAGTAAATAGAATTTAGCAATATATATGATACTTTGATAGGCTTTACCCCAGGAAAGTAAAGTTGATTTATATTTGAAAATCAATCATTGTGATTCATCGACTCATGAGGGTGATCTATCTACAGGCCACTCACAGCTACTGCTGGAATAGTGGGTGCACTTTAATGCTATAAACACTCTATGGATCCAATTGATTAGCAAGGAAGTTGTTGGTTTAATGAAAAGAACCTATAAAAAATCTGTAGTATGGACAGATGATCAAAACACAAAGTACATACTTGGCACAGCAGATTCTATTGTAACTGGCTAAGTAGGTTTTATAGATATTGGTTTCATTGTTTTCAGAATGATATTTCTTCTGAGTATGAATTAATTCCCTTGCTCCATGTAACCACATGAGTTTCGAACTGATATTTGAATAATTCCAGATCTTCTTGGTTTCTCTACTCCAGAGAGGAATGTGACATTCTGCAGAAGTGAGGAAGGACCAGCTTTGGTTTACTCTTCTCCCTGTGGTTTAGAACTCAATTTTAGTGATGAAGTTGCTAAGGTAATGCCAATTGCAATCAACACATGTCTTCTTCTGTCATTGGATATAAAATGGCCCTCTTGCCATAATAACTTGGTAACTCCAAAAATACTTAATAAACTAGAATTTTAAAGTATTAAAAAAAGCATTTTAATATATTTTTGGCTATATTGATCCATAAGATTTGAGAAGGTCCTATTTATTTGGGTAAGTGACACAGAAGTTGGGCAAAGTATCTTTGAACTATCAGTGCCAGGATAGGGTTAGAGAAGGCACAGTCAGGAATAGGTCAGATGTGGGAAGCTGGAAGGCAGAATTCCTGAACCAGGTTGTAAGGTTAAGGTTTGGGGTCTGACCCAAGACACACTGAATCTGTATCAGGACAAGAAGATTTTCCAGATTCTTCACTTGAGAGTGGGATTATGGCAAGTTAGAATAGAGGACAAGGCACCTAATTTGAGAACTACCCTCAGTTAGTTTAGGAATAGTTTTAAATGGCACGAGTCTCTGCCTGTGAGCATAGCCCTCAGTCTTGAAAGCATAGTAGGAAATAGCTTCAGCTTTGGTAGGTAGAGTCAGCGATTATTAGTACAATCCTCTAATTGCCCAGTGAAGTATGAGTGTGTGTGTGTATTTTAAAATGAATTATTCATCCACTGGTAATGATTATAAGTAGGAAAAGAAGGTTCTGTTTGTTAATATTTATATATCTCCATTAATAGGTTTGAAACGCTTATTAATTAATAGAAATATAGATTGACATAGAAAAAAATAATTGGTTTATTATTAGATTCACAAATTTTCTTGTTTGATGTGTAGGAAATAACTCTCTAAAGAACAGAGCAGCCATTTCTTTTCTAGAGATGGCAACGTAAGCCCAGATGTCCAACATCCCTCTCCCCAAAACCAACAGTGATAATCAAAGGAAGCTAAAAATAGATTCTGCGCTGGAATCCAGGAAAGGCTATCATCAGAATGCCAGAGTTTAATGAATTTCTTGTATATAGAGTGCAGATGGGCTAGATTAAAAGAAGCCGCAAGTACTCACACGTCCCCTTCCTAGAACACCCCTGCTTCTTGGCAGACCTCCTGCTTCTCTCTGAAATGTTGTTAGAAGTGAAAGAAAAAGAAGGATCCCCGTATTTGGATCCTGATCTTTTTTGGGGGGAACAGGTCAACAGCATTAAGAAGTAGCTATGCCAGAAGTTCCTCTGGAAAGAGGTGACATCAAGTGTAATTGGACTTCTTCTGGCTGCAAATTTCCCTTGAGAAGTTGAGGCCCTGTCAGCCTGGATTGTCTCCTTCCTGATCCAGTGGGGCTGCTCTCAAACACAAGAGATAGCAAAGCTACACAGTAGAGTGGAGTTAGCCACACAAGGAATCTAGAGTAGAAGATTGGCTACATATGGAACTAACTGGAGAACATCGGTCCCTAAAGTAATAGTTTCAATAAACACAGAAAGAAAACAAAGAACCACTTCTCCAGGTTCCTTCCCATCTTCTTCTAGCATGGCATCATCAGGCAGGAGTCTAAGCCTGCTCTTCCACCCCTCCAGGTGAAGAGGAAGATCATTCCAGCAGCATACAGGGGACCTGTGTAGAAAACCAACTGTAATCCTGCATAGCACAATATGCTTCTCTGTAAGCAGGAAAATTCCAGAAAACCAATGTAGAACCTACAAAAGCATCTAACTTGTTTTAAAAACAAGTATATAAGCATAGCACTGAAATGGAGAAAGAAAGTATTTTTTTGGGGAAAAAAAAGCCTTTTGCTAAAGGCAGTACAAGTTATGTGTATTCAAAATCCTTTTTGTGCTCTCACTGAATATGAAGGAAATGCAAACCATAAATTAAGAGATTAGTGATGAGAGATGAGTTGTAGGGAAATCTGATGGGGTTCAATAGAGAAGAAACAATCTTTTAAAGTGACTTAAAAGACATAGGAGCAGAAAGGGTCAGAAGTGATAATAAGCAGTGAGTCAGGCTTTTCAAAGAAAAACTAAAAAAAATATCTCCCCAAAAGCAAATAAATAGGTCAAGGAGATGAAGGTCATTGGAGAGAAAAAAGAGAATAACAATATAGATATTAAATAAAAAATTCAATAAATTCCTGAAGAAGATATAAATTAATATTTTCCTTCATTAATATTTTTAAGAAAATGCCATTCTTTTAGATAGTCTATCTTTTTTACTTAGTTTAGCTTATTTTAAAATACAATGAAATTAATATCTCAGCTCATTTCATTTGATCTCATCACCCCTCAATTTAATAGTTGCAATTTATCTACATTTTTAGAGTATTGAGCCACTACTTACTGTCATCTAGACTTATAACTATCGTTTTCTCCTCTGCATTTGGATATACTTTAAATGCTCACAAACACTCCTTATGCAGATGGCTTTCTTAATGTTGGCTTTCCAAAACATATTTTCTAACAGGACTCAAGCAGGACTCAGAGAATCATGCACCCTGAGTGCTTTACCTATTGGAAACCATTTTCGAACTGCCGTCATATTTAAGCATCAGCTTAGCTCAATGTCAAATCCTTGGCTCACTCATTTTTTTTCATATTTAAAATATGCTCTATTATTTTCTGGCATAAGAAATTTCTATAAAAACTTCTCATGACAATTTGACTTTTTAAAAAATAAGTGACTTAATTATTTACTTGTATTTTCAAAGAATTTTGTTGTTGTTTGTTTCTTGAGAGTCCAGTAGTTTTACATTAAAATGTTTTAATGTTGCTCATTATGACTTTCTTTGTCTTTTCCAAATAAGTATATCTTTTAAATATGCAGTTGAAAAAAAAATTTTTTTAAATATATTTTATTGTTTTTTCACAGAGAGGAAGGGAGAGGGACAGAAAGTCAGAAACATCGATGAGAGAGAGACATCGATCAGCCGTCTCCTGCACACCCCACACTAGAGATGTGCCCTCAAGCAAGGTACATGCCCTCAACTGGAATCAAACCCGGGACCTTTCAGTCCACAGGCCGACGCTCTATCCATTGAGCCAAATAGGTCTCGGCGAAAAATTTTTTTAATTTTAAGTAAGTTTTCAGAAATTGTAAGATTTAGTGTCTGTTCTGTCACATTGCTTTGTTGTCTTTTTTCATGGGTTTCTATTATAATTGTGTTAGACCTTCACTGGTCATTCTTTATTAATATCACTTTTAAATTCTCTTAAGCATTTTCTCTCTCTTTTTTTCTTATTAATATGTTCTTCGTTTCTACTCCTCTTGCTTTGTAGTCACTCTCTGCTATATTTATTAACCTTTGTGCTACTTCTAGTTTAGTCTACTTTTTAGAAATAATTTATTTTTTAAATCTTTTTTGAACTCTATCACCATATTTTTAAGCTTTCATAGTTCTGCTATATTTCATTCTTTTAGATAGTCTATCTTTTTTACTTAGTTTAGCTTATTTTAAAATACACTGAAATTAATATCTCAGCTCATTCAATACTATCATAGCAAACCAAAATGAAACAGCCAATGGAAAAAAAGTGTTTGCAACACACATAACTGATTTGTGATTAGTTGTGATTAGTTGTTTTCAAACAACTTAGAACAATTTGAAGAAACAAATAGAAAAATAGAAAAACATACATATAAAAAAAAATAATATATATATATGACCAACATATTTTTCTTTTCTAATTGGCATATAAAAAAGAAATTAGCCCTAACTAGTTTGGCTCAATGGATAGAGTGTTGGCTTGTGGACTGAAAGGTCCTGGGTTCAATTCCAGTCAAGGGCATGTACCTTGGTTGTGGGCACATCCCCTGTGCAGGAGGCAGCTGATTGATGTTTCTTTTCCATTGATGTTTCTAACTCTCTATCCCTCTCACTTTCTCTCTGTAAAAAAATCAATAAAATATATTTTTTAAAAAAGTAAATAAATTAAAATGTTGGCAATGGTGGCAATTAATTGAACAGGGATTCTCAAAACAGGAACACTCTTCCAAAAAAGATGTACTAACTCCACTTTTTTTCAGAGTGTGGATAAAAGTAGAAATTAGAAACATTTTTTAGAAAATATCCTGTCAGTAAGTATCACATACTTTTAAAAGTATTTTCTAGTAAGATTGAACAATTATAATTCTAAAACTTTAATATAAAATAATAAAATATAAATCAAAGATATTTGAGTAAAAATAATCTTTTCTTTTATATTTATTCTAAGCTATTATGCCCCACTATAAAATGTTTATTAAATACACTTGAGACACTTCAAAATATAGACTATTACAAATATTAAAATAATGTTATAGAAGCATATTTACTATTATGAAAAAATGTTTTTCTATGCTATCAATAAAAGAAATAATTTTAAAAGCAGCATATTTAATATAGCCTCAATTTCTAACAAAATATTCATGGAAGAGTACAAGTATATATTCAAGGCAGATCAAGTTTTTTTTGTCTAAAATGTGGGACTGCAGGAGATATTTTATCTTATGCGTTTTATTATTTTCTACATTATATGGGCATATAGTTATTACTTGAATAATGTATCTATTATCTATTTATCTGTTTTAAGGAAAAATATAACCTGAAGGAAAGTTTATTAATGCTAACTAATTGTTCTTTCTAAGTTTCTCTTTTGCCAACTTTTTCTTTTGAAATAATATAGACATCTTATAACTTAATTTTTAGAATAAAAGCTTCTCTGTGAACCAAAATATGTACTTACCATTATTCATTTTGTGACTGTGAGCACTTATTAACATAGAAATGCAGCACAGTGATACCACATTGTCAGATGGTGGCCCCTCTGCTAAAGATGCTGATTTATACTTTATTAAAAATAATCCATGTGCCATACTTAAGACTAATATGGCATTCACCACTTCTCCTGTTTTGCTCAAGTTCATCACATTACAGTTAAATATAAAACAATAAAGGGTTTTATTTGAAGAAGAAACTAAGGAACTCGTTGACCACCAGTAGAAGCTATTTCTTTCACAGTCTCTAAATACTAAAACATGAAGTTGTCTAAACTTATGAAGTTTAAATGTTAGGGCCCTATATTGAAAATTACTTCTGGGCCATTAAAAATAAAATGTTTATATTGATTTGAGCAAGGGAGAGAGAAAGAGAGAGATCCCTAAGAGAAAGATCAGTTAGCTGCTTCCTGCATGACCCCTACTGGTGATTGAGCAGGCAACCTGGGCATGTAGCCTGACCAGGAATTGAACCAAAAATATTAGTGCATGGGATAAAGCTCAACAACTGAGTGACACCAGCCAGGGCCCATTTCTCTTCAACATGCTCTCTAATCATTTTGATCACAGAGACTTGAAAATGTGGCTGTGAGTTTGTGCAAGTGTGTGTCAGCCTCAAGGCGGTCCTTCTGTGGTGCCACTGACCTTTCAGAGCCAGTGGCCTCTAGCCTGCGCCCTCCCCCTCCCCATGGAAGCTCAGCATCTCCCCTATTTGCTTCCTCACAGATTCCACTGCCAGCACAACCTCAGTCACTCACCTCCATCTCAGCCTTACCTCCAGGAAACCAAACTGTACCACTTTCTATTAACCTTTTGTGTTGTTGTTGTTAAGTAAAGACACTTCTATTTAAAAAGTGGTGCTCTCTTGCTTCCTCAATCAGAATATACTAAAAAAATAAATACTGAACAGAGATTGTTTTTACTTTGTGCAGCTTGTTGGTCAGGCTACCCACCATTTCTGGGAGTCTTTGCTTCCTGTGTAGGCTGCTGGGACAGCTGCCACACCTTCCCACCCTCGATTTCTACTTGGCACATGTAGGAGGACTGGACTGGTGGGATGGTGGAGTTTAGAGTGAGGAACCTGAAGCCTCCATTCACCTACTCATGGTCTTATGTGAAAGCTTTGGATTCTCCAGAAAAACAATACCACTCCCGCCCCCATGACTCATTTCTCGCTCTTTACATGTAGAAAGAAACTATTGCAGGAATGGACAACATTCCAGATTCCTTCTAGATGTTAGCTGCTCCCAGCTAGAAATCCATTCTCAGATTAGCTTCTCTACCTGGAGACTCAATGTGTACAGGTAGTAGCTCTCACAGATGAAAACATCTTTTCTTTCATTAAGCAGACACCATGCACACACATGCAGACAAATGTCTCTCACACAGCCCACACACGTACACACATACTTCACATATACATGTACTACACCCCCCACCCTTCCCACACAAGCTTTCTTTGAGGCAAGTAGATCTTAAAGATAGCAGTTGTAATCTTGAGCCTGTATCATTTTCTCTTTCTTCATAAATTAAAATCATTTCAATTAATGATTGAGTCAAAGGTTTACACCTGTCCATACATTAATCATTTACAAAACTCATTGTCATTAGAAGTCTCTTACAAGATATTCGTCTTTTGGCAGCGTTGCTTGTTTGGTTTAATTGAGGTGTTAGGCAAATTAGAAGTGACATCATTAGGGAGAAATGGTTGAGTGGTTGGAAGTGGGTCAAGGTTTCCTCACAGAGAGCCGAAGAAGTGCCTGAAGGCATCGTCCTATTAATTTATTAAAGGTGTATGTGTTTCATGCAATTAAAAGAAATCTTAACTGGTGAGGCTCCACACCCGAGCAAGAACCTTCTTGGCAGGGTGAAGTCTGCAGAACTGTACGAACAGCAGCACGAGTAGAGACGAGGACAGTCACAAAAGCACACTTACTCTTACCTCGTTTTCCCTGGAGTACTTGGAAGGTTATTGTCTCAGGCTCAGTTTTAATTGCCTTATTTGTATGTGGTATTTATATAACTTATGTTTATGTCTCAGAAAAGGATATCACTCTTCAGAGAACCTTCTTATGTTTCTGTGGTTTATATTAAACCATAAACGGTATCACCTGAGAATGTAGTAAGCTTGCTTCCCACTGCAAAAGCCAAACTTGATAGCACCTGACAGGTGAGCTCAGCGTTGTCACTGCCTAAAAGCCTTACTATCTGATGTGAATAACATCATGCTCAGGACTCTCGAGGACACGTACTGTCAGAGCATCTCAGAGCCATGTCATATCCAAGGAAGCAGGACCCCCTGGGCTGAGAGATGGGAGCAGAGGGGTTCTGGAGCACTAAGAGTCCACATGAACCTGCCCCTGGCCACCAAGAGGGGCTGCATCTGCCTTGCCAAGTAAATAAGGTATTAGAGTTGAATGCTAGAACTGAGGCCAAGCCTAGAGGTGGGGACTCAACACAGTCATAGCTGATGAATGGAAAGTAACCATGCAGCTGGGCGGCTGGCCGGGCGGCAGGGAGGCTGTGCAGGTGTGGTGCCCAAGGCAGCACTCCCTGACTCCTCATCCCTTCCTAGGACCATCTGTGCTGTTAGGAATCTCTGTGGCTTCTGAGTTATAAAGACGTCACCAGAAAACATATCTGATGCTTCTGTTGCAGCTTATCTCTGTGCTGATCTGAATCCATAAATAAACTGTATTCTGCACCCTGGGTCCAGGGCAGCTGCCCAGAGACAAACCCTGAAGCATGTGAGGGCAGGATCCTGCTCCTCAAGCTGAGTCCTCCAGAGCTGCGGCTGCCTTTATTAGAGAAGGGCCTGCAAATCCCAGCCTACAATGGGACTGAAACTCTTAGTGGCAGGTGCAGAGCACTCGTCTAAGTTACCCTCACCTAAGACATCACCCACATTCTTAAAGTTCAATGGCTTCTGTCCCACCCTGAGAAAAAAATCCCTGGAAATGGGAGGTTTCATGGGGGCAGTTTGCAATATCCCAGTCCCTGTTCACTGAAGTGCAGTGGTTGTTATCTCCACCCAGTCAATGGCCTCTCTCCCCAGGTGCTCAGATCCAAAGCTTTACAGTTTCCTTCCTTCCTCTCTCTTACTGCCAATATTCAACCCCAGTCAATTTTAGCTTAAAATCCTTCTTTGTCAACTAGCTTCTCTCCCTCCCCACTGCCCCCACCTCGGTCCAAATCCTCTGTAGGCAGAATTCCCAGATGCCCCCAGTGGCCCTCACTCTGTATGACTCCTCTTTCTGACTGTGAGTAGAACTCATGGGTATAAGGAACTATTCTCATGAGTATGCTATGTTGTATCGCAAAGGGAAATCATCCTGATGGGCCTCACCTGATCAGGCCAACAAAGGAAGTCACAGAGACTTGAAGCAAACCAGGCATCTGTGCTATGAACTGCCTATGGGGGCCATATCCAGGACCTAAGGGTGGTCCCAGGTAACAGCCAGCTGAATTTTCAAGGAAATGAATTCTGGCCACAAACAGTGAGCCTGACTAGGATTGGGGCACCTACAGAGAATGGCAGCTGGCTGTCACCTTGGTTTAAACCCACTGAGAAGCTGAGTGAGAATCCAGCCACACAGAACATGGACCTGTGACCTGTAGAAACTACCTGGCCACAAATTAATGCTGCTTTAACCTACTTAGTGTATGATAATTTGTTACTCAGCTGTAGTTAAGGAAATCATATGTAAAATTCTTATTGTGGCTGGAACCCCAGGAATATCCCAATGTACTTGGGTTTAAATATTTTGCAATTTCACAATTAGAATATGGTTGCTCCAAGTGACATTCTGTGGTTTGAAGGTTATCTTCAAACCAGCTATGAACTTCTATTATTTGTAAATCTTGGATAATCTACCAAAAATCTCTCCATGGCAGAATAAAATGGTGTGTGTGTGTATGTGTTTGAATATTCCAAAAGGCTCAGCATAATGCTATATTGCTCAAGCTTATTTTTTGGTGACTCATTCAAAAACTAAATGAAATCCTAGAAGGATTAATGAGTTCATGTGCTTCATGCTTTGAGTTATGCATTAAGTAGGAACAAATATTAAAATGAGACCTATACCATGATTGTTTGTAAGACTTGTAACTACATACATTTTGACACTTTGAACCTCTGACTAGCTGGGGGAACTTCCGAGGGCACATACTCCAATTGAATCATCTAAATACTAGTACACTTCCAGTTGTAATCCGGCAGGATCCTGGGACAGGCACACACTCGGGGTGCAGCAGCCAGTGAGAGGCCTTCCTCACGGAGCCGGTCCTGGGGACACCCCTCCCATGGCACTTGGCATCTTGCACTAGCTTTACTCTTTCATAAGAACTATTATGAATGTGTCTGTGGAGAGAATACCAATCCCTTTGATTCTTATTTATGATTGTCTTTTATGAAAGACTTTTTCCTTTTGGTTATTGAAATGAAATATTAATTGTCTGTCTGTGAGGCTGCCTTACGCACACCCTGCTTTGGAGGCATTGGACCTGCAGTGAGTCAGCATTACCTCTGCCGGTCCCATACTCCTGTGAGCGTCCGCAGCAGCAGGCATGGATGGGGAGGGAGGAGTCAGTCCTTTTGCAGCACCCTGCTTCGGAAGACTTCCCCCTCAGAAGACAGCAGGCATGCCATTTAGGTTGAAGAGGATAGGGCAGAAACCTCAGTAAAAAAACAAAACAACAACAACAACAAAAACACCCAATAAAAACCAAAATAAAATTTGACATTCCCAATGAGTTGGTGACTGAAAAGGAGCTGGCTGCTGCACCCCGAGTGTGTGCTTGTCTCAGGATCCTGCCGGATTACAACTGGAAGTGTACTAGAATTTAGGTGATTCAATTGGAGTATGTGCCCTCGGAAGTTCCCCCAGCTAGTCAGAGGTTCAAAGTGTCAAAATGTATGTAGTTACAAGCCTTACAAACAATCATGGTATAGGTCTCATTTTAATATTTGTTCCTACTTAATGCATAACTCAAAGCATGAAGTATGGTGTCCATGCTCATTACCAACCTGTGGGCGGTGCGATGTATGTACTTGTGTTTGTACAGATGGGTGGGGTGTCATTTTAATCCTGTAATGGGGCTTACTCGGGTCCCCTGACTTGTTGCCAGCAAGACTCTCATTTCCCTTCCATGAGCTCATGCTCTCAGGAGATGAACCCAAGTATTTCATTAAGCACCTTCTTGGGGATTTTAGCACACTGAAAAATGTAAGTGCTTTTTAAAAAAAGTTTTCTCTCACCATCTGTCTTTGAAATATATATTCTGTTCAGAATATAGGACGATGGCCTCTCTTTCTTGGCCGGGCATTTCTGAACCGGCCACACCCTTCCAAATTTATACGCTAGTAATGCACAGTATCTCCCTGAATCTCTGATGACAATCAAACATGCTTTCCACACCGGCAAGACTGCAGGTTCTTCCTGTTCGTTAATTAGACTTCAATTTGTCCTCTGTGCCAATTTTCAAACCTCCTACGTTCTTTACCCACCTTTTTCCCCCCATCAATCAACTATTCTCCATTTTAATTAAAAGCTTATAAAGTTTGCAGAACATTGTGTGTGTGCTGAGAGACACTGGTGGGGGCGGGGGAGAGGGAGAGAGGAGAGAGAGAAAACATAGGTCAAGTTAAGTTAGAGAAAACACCCATGAATAGAAAACTTTTTGTAAACAGTATATTGATAAAAAAAAAAGTAACACGGTGCATCTGATTGCAAATTAAATAAATTATCAATCACATGACACCATAAATCCCCAAACCATGACTTTCTGAGAGGTGTTTCCCAAGGTCTGACTTTCCCCGAACAACAGGGAAAAGTGGTGAGTAGAAATCTCTCCTTCACGCTGCAGGGCAAACTCAACAAACTGATCTTGTCTTTTAATCGGTTGATGTAAGCCACTTTATGAAGAAAGAATTTCACAACCTCTGCCACTACAGAGGCTGGGAGCCAGCTAGCTCGAGGTGGAGGGAAGCTGGGCCCTGAGAGGCGCGTTAGGGCACGTCCTGCCTGGGATCCTGGCCCAGGCCCTGCACCCCCAGACCGTTGGGCAATGAAGGTGGGAGCCACACTGCTTTTCTCAGGGTTGCCAGGAAGCTGCCAACAAGGGCCATGGGAAAAGCATGGGGCCAAAAGATTATAACAGCAGTTTGTCTTTGTGATTTATTTTGCGACTTCCTTTTTGTAAATAGTAATGCCTCCTTTCAAAGTATTAGTTTGAGGAAAGCGCAAGTCCACATCTGGGACAGAGGGAAGAGAATGTCTAGAATCAGTGGATTCAAGAGTGAAGATGCCAGTCCCAGCAATTTATTCATATATTTTTTTTAAAAATTAGAAATATTCAATGCATTAATTGTGATTAAATCCAGGAATTGTTTTAAGTAAGACCCCATAGTTTAAGAACCACAATAGAGCCCGGCCAGTGTAGCTCAGTTGGTTGAGTGTTCTTCATGCAATGAAAGATTCAATTCCCAGTCAGGGCACAGACCCAGATTGTAGGTTCCATTCCAGGTCAGAGTGTGTGTGGGAGGCAGCTGATTATCAATGTTTCTCTCTTTCTCTCTCCCTCTCCCTTCTCCTCTCTCTAAAAGTCAATAAAAACATTTAAAAAGAGACACAATAGAGACTTAAGAGCTGTCTTATAATGTCACATTCATTAAAGAATAATTTACTAACAAAAACATCCTGTGTAGCAAAAACAATTTCCAATTTCCTTTTCTGCCCTTATACCTCTCATTCTTTTTGTGTAAATTTCTCTTCAACCCAGTGCTTGCCCCCCCACCCCTACACACACACACACACACACACACACACACACACACACGTGCATGCGTGCAGCATTTCCTCTGGGGACTGATCCACCCCTATCTCCATCCTCTTGAGTACCTCAGGACCCACCTGTGGGGACCATGTGTCCCTGAGTCAGGCACAGACAGCTGGTCCTGAGATGCCCCATGACCCAGGTGCACCATGAAAATTGCACAATTGGAGATTAGCATCGGAAGTTCTAGCCCAGCCTGCTTGTGCTCTTGAAAGCACGAGCTATGAATTTAAGGGCTGTGGATGGCATCCATTCTCTCCCAGGTGCCCTGGAAATCAAGAAAGGCAATTTGCAACAGAAATGAGTGAACCAGCCCTGGTTCCAGGCTGCCCCTCTTCTGAATTCTGAAGGACATGCAGCAGCCTTTGAAAAACTCTCCTATTGCTTCAAGTCAAATCAAGTTGGATTTCTCTCATTTACAGGCAAGGGAAACCCATGGAAGAATGTCCATAGTGGCTAATTCTGCCTGATGGAATTGAGGTGGTTTGTATTTTTTCTTATTTTTATTTGCAAGGGACTTTCCTGAAGTTTTTATTTGTCTTAGTCTCAGAGTTTTGAGAAAGTTTGAAAAGAATGAAACCAGAAAAACATTTCTATAAAGAAATAAAACAGGAAGAGAAAATAGTAGAGATTTTAATGCCATTGAATAAATTGGCCATCTAGTTTGTATCTCACAACACTCATTATTTTTATCATAATTATTTTCCATAATGTAACCAGACAAAACAATTAGTATTACATAGGTCAGATAGCATTTACCTGAGAAGATATACTTGAACAATTGTTTAAGCATATTCTTAATGCTTGCGGAGTATCTATCTGGAAATATGTTGACATGTAATGAGATATTTGCTAAGAGAAGCAAGGTGCTGGCGTTTTATGAGCAGACAACTCGAAAGAACATTTGGAAAGGTCATTTGCTGGAAGAACCATTCCAGAACCAGACCCATGTCCAGTTCTTTCAGGACCTTTGTATGTTTTGTAGAGGTTGAAGGGATTCAAGGATTCAGACGCTGACTCCTTTGAAGAGTTTGCAGAGTTTGTGATCTCATGGGAGTACATATTTGCTACTGTGAATTCAAAATGCAACAAGGCTGCCTTCTTTTTCTCAGGTGTATGTGTTCAGAGAAACACAGATGCTCTGCTGATTCAGAGGTAAGAGTGCCATCTACTGAATCAAAGACCTCATTTCCGGCAGCTCTCCAGCTGATCCTGTGAGACCTCCAATCCAGGAGAGGACAGAGGAACTGGGGGCACAGAACAAAGACAGCGGGACAGCCCCAGGCTCAGGCGCACCTCTGCTCAGTGTTTGCAGGCAGAAAAGAACACGCTGAAGCAGAGGGCTGTTACCTGCTGGTTCAAAAGACAATTCCTGCAACCGGTTTGAGAATCCAGACAGATGCAGTCACTGAGTCACTTGGGAGAGAGGATGCACGTATGCAGTTGGGAGCACTCAGGGCCTGAGAATCTGAGAACGGTGCAGAGGGTGCAGCCTGAAGGCCCCCTGCACACAGTTTAGACAGGATGATGTCCTGCAATTGGGCCAGGGAGACAGCTGGGCTGCCCCTGCCAGGTACCAGTCAGGATCACCTGGATGACTGAGGTCCTAAGCCCACCCTGGATACATGTGCACAATCCTGGGAAAAGAAACAGGAAGAGAAAATAGCAGAGATTTTAATGCCATTTAATAAATTGGCCATCTAGTTTGTATCTCACAACACTCATTATTTTTATCATAATCATTTTCCATAATGTAACCAGACTTTATGCATTTTCACGTAGTTTCTCTATGGGCAAATCACAGCTGGTAATGACACACAGTTCATCTGTCTCACATCATGATGGTGGAGATTAATTTGCTAATGCTTTAAAGAGCCTTTTTAAAAATAGATTTTTTATTGATTTCAGAGAGAGAGAGAAAGAGAGAGAGAGAGAGAGAGAGAGAGAGAGAGAGAGAGAGAGAGAGAAGGGGGGAGAGAAACAGGAACGTCAATGATGAGAGAGAATTATCAATAAGCTGCCTCCCACATGCCCCCTACTGGGGACTGAGTCTACAACCCAGGCATGTACCCTGAACTCTTGGTTCATAAGTTGATGCTCAACCACTGACCACATCTGCCAGGTTAAAGAGCCTCTGAAAATACTAATTGTTATTATTATAATTGTTACACAAGTTCTCAAAAGGACTTAGGGGAGCCTGCAGTCCATTTGTCTCCCTTTCATATACATGGTGGGCTTACCTATCCTCTGTCACTTAGCCAGCTGTATTAAACCTAAACTCGCCATGTCCCATTCACAGACCACAGGAGGTGGCGGCTGCAGCTCTCTTGTTGTCACTTCTATTTGGACTATGAGTAGCTTTTCACTGTGTGTCCACAGCCAGAGGGCTCTGGGGGGTCATGAAGGGGTCACCTCTTACAGACCTCAATATTTCTTGGGGAATTAGAATTTAGTTAATAAGATAGAGATAATTGATCAGGTACTATTGGAAGAAGTAGCCCCAAATTCCAAGTGGAAATGAATGAGGGGCCTCTTCCCACCCTGGGGGTGTTCAGCAGAGATGGAACCAAAGGGCAGGGAAGCCTGCCATACTCATGGCCTTGTCATCTCCTTCTGTGGCAAACTTCTCAAGACAGGTTTCATCCGTGTGCTTCCAACATATGACAGACCGCACCTCCCGGGAGAGTGTGGCCCTGGGGGCCTGAGGAGTCTTCAAAGGCAGAGCCACCTGGCTTCCTTTGCAGCAGGAGGCCAATGCCACGGTCACTCAAAGGAGCCCATGTGACCAGGACACTGTTCGTAGCTAGAAACATCGATCAGCTGCCTCTTGCACACTCCCCACTGGGGATTTGTCTGCAACCAAGGTACATGCCCTTGACTAGAATCGAACCTGGGACCTTTCAGTCTGCAGGCTGATGCTCTATCCACTGAGCCAAACTATTCTTGGCTACAGCTCCCCTTTGGCGCCACTCTTGGCCTTACCTGAGTGGGCCCTCGGGCTCGGTGTCCTAAACATGTAAACGTGGGCATCTGATGGTAGAACGGTGGTCTACTGGACTTCAAACTCTGGGGCGGTGATTTGCCATCCCAGGCCTGTCTTCCTATTCACCAGGGGTCCAGGGCTGCTGCTGGCCTCAGCCTCTGTGGTATGGTAAAGGCTGCCATACAAAAAGTCACTGGCTAGGTGGATTAAATGACAGGCCATTATTTCCATAGAGTTCTCGAGGCTAGACGCCAATATCTAGATGCTGGCAGTGCAGGTTTCTCCTGAGGTCTCTCTCCTCAGCTGGTAGATGACTATATTTTCCCCTCTGTCTTTACATGCTCATCTCTCTGTATGTGTCTGTGTCCTAGTCTTCTTTTCTTATAAGGATACCTGTCATAGTGAATTAGAGTCCATCCTAATGCACTCTTTTAACCTAACCACTTCTTTAAAGTCCTTGGAGTTAGGACTTTGACATACACATTTGAGCGGATGGAAGTCAGCCCACAGCAGAGGAGAAGACAGCATTGTGGGGAAGGGGCAAAGTGAAGTGAGACAACTGTAGTTTTATTATCCCATTAATAGCTGAATATGACAGAGATTCTAAGTTATTCTTTCAGGTAAAGAACCTAAATAAATAAATAAATAAAAATAATTTTTTTTTGCACCAACAAACTCCCATTACATTTTCTTTGATATTTTATTGCCAAATTCTTTTTTTTCAAGGTGATATTCTGATTTAAGAAGAGTGAACAATGTACAGTGCAGCTGAGAATATACCTAAGCTGCTATAAATATGTTGACAAATAATGATAAGTAGCAATAAATATGTTTTATTTCTCAATTATTGTAGTGACAATCGATGTGTACATTTTTTAGTTCACCGTGTCTCCCAAGAGATGAAGACTCACCAGGAAACTTGGTTCTGAAATATCTGAAATGGTCAAGTATCCATATCAAGTAAAATATTAGAGTCATTTCAAACTTTCCAGAAGCAAACATGTGCTTCATCCCTTCTGTCTTTGATGCAGTGACTTTGTGGCCTATAAAAGAGTACACAAGTTGGTTATGAGCCAAATTACTTGGTAAGTAAATTCTTACCTCATAAAACAGCTTTATCCCCATAATCTACTGAGTATCTGGAATAACTTATCACACTGAAGCAAAATAAATGCTTAGTGTTGAAAAAAAGAGATAAAAATAATTGAGACTGCACAAAACTATATTGGAAAAATACCTACAGTGTTGATGATCAAGTAGGTAAAATATGAATATTGGAAAGAGGATGCTTCACATGTAAGAAATCTCCACAGCTGTCTGCTCTCTGCTACCACTCACTTGTTCTCTGGAGGGTCAGTGGGTGAGTGGAATTGAGGCATCTGTTGGAACTCATAGCCAGCAAGCTTTTAAAAAACAATGTGTATTTTACCATTGAAGTGGTTTGGTACCTCATTTTGGGGAAAATAATTTTGAACAATCTGAAAATCCAGGGGATCTTACTTACTTTCTCTTGAAATAGCCTGAGACCGTGCAGCCAGGATTGTGAAGACAGCTAAGGGCACAGGTTGGACCTGGGCTTCTCTGGGTGGGCTTTTCTGCCAGTTTAGGAAGATGTTCTTTAAAAGTGCAGCTGGGCTCTGAGAAAAAGCTTTCCCTGGAAAGGAAAGAGGCAGGAAAAACGTGAGTGTGTGGGGGCAAGAGTTTAAGAGAAGTCACTGTATTTTCAATGCAATTTTTCTGTAAACCTAAAACTGCTTTAAATATAGCCTATTAAAAGAAAAAAAAACTATGCTTTCTTCAGATCATTAGCTTCTAGGGCCATAAATTTCCCTAACCTACTAAGCTTCCCTCCCTGGTCTTTGGAGGTCATAACATCTGTTGACATTGATTATTCACTCAACAACCACTTCTTGAAAGCCAGCAATATTGCTCAATTCCAAAAGCATGCCCTCATCACTATACATCAATGTCTTGCTGGAGAAGTTAGAAATAATTTGTTGCCACCATAACTGTCTAATTATAATGGCTTGAAATGTTTTGAAAATGCATAAAATGTTTGCCCTGCAATTCTGACAGGGTGGGGTGGGTGACAAGAAGTGTCTGGAAGATATTCATAGAGTTGTGATGCTTGCAATGAGGTTGAGATATTAATATACAATTATTCTTCTAGATTCTGAAGATGCTGCAGTAAGCACAGTGATTCAAATACCTGTCCCCATGTGGCTTACACTTTGTGGGATTCACATGCATAAACCAACCATCAGAAGCATTTCAGAGAGTGAGCATCAGAACGCTAGTAGAATCAAGTTTAGCTAGGGTGGTACTGGGTGACATCCCTGGGAATGTGTCTCTTAAGCTAAGCCTTGAATATTGAGAAGGCCACAGGGGAAGGTGCACTTGGCAGGAGGAGCTGCTGGTTTAAAGTCCTGAGATGTTAAGGTATTTGGAAGGACTGAGACTTCAGAAAGACAACTGTTGTCACGGAGACTGAGGTAGCCAGCAGCAGCCGAAGTTGGAGCGATGGGCCAGCATTGTGTTCCACTGAGCTTGTTCCTGTGTGCTGGGAAATTCCCAGAAAAAAAGATGTTCTTCTTAATAATTTAGAAAGCTCGTTTTGTAGACTGCTTTGCATTTGCTCGGTGCTTGATTAAGTCATTTTTAAGCAAAGACATTTTTTGTTTTCTTTTCCCCTTTATCTCCATTTTGCTGAAAGTTTGTGTCATAAATGGGTGTCAAATTTTGTCAGAGGTGATTTCTGCATCTATCAATATGATCATGTTTTTTTCTTCATTATTTTATCCTATTATGGCTAAATATACTGGTTGGCTTTTGAATGTTGAACCAATTTAACATTCTGGAATGTATCCCATTTGGTGGTAATATATTATCTTTTTTATAGATTGCTGGATTTGATTCACTAACATTGGTATGAAGAAATTTATGACTATATTTATGACCTGTACTTTTCTTGTCAAGTCTCTGCTTGGTTTTCTTATCAGTATAGTGTAGGCCTCATAAAATGAGGTGTTAAGTGTTTTTTCCTTTTCCATTTTCTTCAAGTGTCTCTGTAGAGTTGGTATTATCACTTCCTTGAATGTTGGATAGAATTCCCCCAGGAAGTCATCAGCACTGGAAGTTCTTCCTGAGAAGGTTTTAAACTATGAATTCAATGTCTTTAATGGGCATAGGAAGATTCAGATAATCTCTCCTCTTCAGTAGGATTTGGTGCTGTATATACTCCAAGGACTTTCCCATTTCCCCTAAGTTGTTGAACTTATTGGCATGATGCTGTTGATAAATGCCCTTATTTTTATTGCCTTTAAACTGTGCAGTGAGGTCCCTTTCATTCAGACTCTGGGGCAGGGAAACTGAGAAAGCATCATGCCAGAGGCTCAGGTGCATGGCGATCAATTGAACTGACACCAATGTGCCCTCTGTCTTTTCCTCACTTGGTTCTGTAAATGCTTCCACTCTCAGGGCAGAAGAGGTGCAATGGTGATGTACAACCTCCTGACAGGTGTGTCTTTAGGGACTGGAGAATTCACAGTGGCTCCAGATCCACAAACACCTTTTCTTTTAAGTCACCTCTGAATTTCAGGAACCTTGACCAGTAGTCCTCTGGGTTTGTATAGCTCCAAAGAAGCATTGCATGCATGTTAAAATCATAGGTAAAGAGAAGGACCTGGAAGGTCTCCAGCTTTGAGCAAAGCACTTGAAGTATAGTAGGTGTTTAGTAAATGTTACCTGAGTGCCTTCATGACTGAATGGAGAAGCACAGAAGAGAAGGAAGCTTACTCTGGACCAGGATGTTGCATGCCCTGTAATCAGATAGTCCTGGGACCTTTTAACACCTAGTAAGTTCTTCCATGTCCTTGCTCAGTATCAGGAGCCTATGTTCCTGTGTTTTTATGTTAATGAGATAAAATGTGTTTCTCCAATATCAAAGGAACCACATAGGATTGATAGGCAATATTTAATCATTTCACCTCCATTGTTGGTGGATAAACTGTTATAATTGTCAAGAGTCTGAATAGCAGATTTATTTTTCAACTTGCTTTAATGAATAATAATAATAACCCCTGAGAACAACAGTTCCTTGTGAAATCATTCCAGTCCTTGAACACAATACCAAGTATATCACATGTATTATCTCTGTATCATTCTCAAAACAATCATGAGGTGGGCAGAATTTTATTTCCATTGTACAAACAAAACTCAGGCACTGAGAGAAATGGGTACAGATGTCTCAGTGGGTTGTTGGAGAATTGGGCATGGAGCCAGCAATATTGCTTGATTCCAAAAGCATGTCCTCACCACTGTACATCAATGTCTTGCTGGAGGAGTTAGAAATAGTCTGTTACCATCATAACCATTTAATTATAATGGCTTGTTTCAAAAATGCATTTTAAGAGTGCCTGTGATTCTGACAGGGTGGGGTAGGTGACAGGGAGATGTGTCTGGAAGGGGTTCAGAGAGGTGTGATGCTTGCAAATGAGGTTGAGATATTTGGGCCCAAGGTCTGCTCCCTTCTAGGTCTGTCCTTTGCACACCATGCAGTGCCAGGAGGTAATATAGGATTGCATGAGGCCATGGAGAATGACGAAGCGGTGCCCTCATCTTGGTGCTAGGGGAGGGATTCTCATCCAGTGTTACAAGCAATTAGTACATCTGTGAATGAAGACATGTTGTTAGTCCTAGTGCAGTTCTATTCATTTGTCTGTTTTCCTTTCTAGCATAAAGCACCAGTGACTGGGAGTAAATTTAAATGTGTTTCGGCTTCCTGGTGTGTTTTAATTTCTCATGTACTGCTGTTGACAGTGGGGGGTCTGGACTTCCATGGGGCTCACGGACTGACACAGCCTCTGCAAGAGCTTTGTTTTTTGTTACATATCTGAGAGTAAGAAAGGATAGAGACCCCAAACAGAAAAATGAAACAAAACCAAACCAATATAAAAGGAACCACGTAGGACTGACAAAAATAAACAACAACAAAAATCCCCAGCCCCAAAGATTTGTATAAGATTGACAGCTGTGCTGGCTTGCATGCCCTCAGCTTTCAATTTTGGGAACAGGCATGTAATGTGCTGGAGAGTTGGGGTCTGGTTCAGTGGTTAGGGAGGTCCCCATTCTGAACTTAAGGTGAGAAGGACATGCTTAGGCTGGAAGGAAGGCACCATGGTGGCTAGCATATGGGGACTGGGCAGGAGAAGAAGAGATAGTCTTCTCAAATGGACAGGATGAGTCCTGCAAGGTTCAGCTGGCAGATAAGGAGAAAAGGACAGAGAGAAGTTGGCTACAAATGAAGATTCCACAGAATCTGGTTGTATCTTGGGTGGGGGGTGCCGTGGTGAAGGGTAAGAATTCCCACATCTGTCCTTGAGCACCTAAGAGCTGGTGATTCTTCTTCAAAATAATATTATCAGAAGCTGGCTAGAGAGGAAGACAGAATCTTAGATTTGATGTCTAGCAGACATTCCAGTGAGGTCCAGATGGATAGTAACATGTGTCTGTTCTCAGAGAAGACCTCATGATTAAGACAGATTCTGAAAATGTTAACACACATGTGTGGTCCTGGGAGTGGATCAACATCCATGAGTGCACCTAGCAACCATCTTTTGTCATGGTGAAATGATTCCCTAATCTTAATAATCTTCCACAGAGTCCACCCAAAAAATGCCATCTGGGATTTTCAGAGCTCTGGCTTATAGTGGGGGTTGGCCAATGAGGAGCCCCACAGAAGACTGGAGGAAGGAGGCAGCCAGGTCAGGGGTTTATTCCTGCCTCCCTCCCTGCAGGGTTGCTTCCACATGCCTTCGTGTTCTCACTGCCCTTCTCCAGGCAGCTGGTTCTGCAGGACCCATGCCCTCCAGGTTTCAGGAAATGCTCTCTTCCTTGGTCCATCCTCTTGTGGAGGTGGTAGTAACTAGTGCCCTGAGCCGTGGGTTATTGCACACCCCAGCCTTCCATAAACCCAGCTCTCCGTTTGCCCATCAGTTTCCCTCAGTGGTTCTTTTTAATGAGCCACCTGTTATTTCATTTTCTTTTAGAAATCAGACAGAAACAGGTGGCATAATTTTTCCTTTGCTTTGCTTCCAGTCTTTCCATGTCATTTTTGTGTTTTGTATTCATTTTAACACTCTGTAACTAGATTTTTAAAATATGTAATCCTCTATTTTGAGTAAATGATGTATAATTAGTATTGTGGTTAAGTTTATTTTCACATTCTTATTCTGTCTTTATAATTTTCTATGTAATTTCTTTGTTATTTTTTCTCTTTTTTTCAATAATATGTATGTATCAAATCAATATGTTGTGCACCTTATATTTGTGCAATGTGATATGTCAAATATCCTATATAATAAAGAAGTAATATGCAAATTGACCATCACTTCCTCACACAAGATGGCTACCCCCATGTGTCACATAATGGCTGCCACAAGATGGTGGGCAGGGGAGGGCAGTTGTGGGCAATCAGGCCTATAGGGGAGAGCAGTTAGGGGGGACCAGGCCAGCAGAGGAAGGCAGTTAGGGGTGACTAGGCCAGCAGAAGAAGGAAGTTGGGGGCAACTAGGCTGGCAGGGGAGGGCAGTTGTGAGCAATTGGGCTAGCAGAGGAGTGGTTAGGGGATGATCAAACTGGTAGGCAGAAGTGGTTAGGGACAATCATGTCGCCAGGCAAGTGAGCAGTTGGGAGCCAGCAGTCCTGGATTATAAGAGGGATGTCCGACTCCTGGTTTAAACCAGCAGTCGGACATCCCCCAAGGGATCCAAGATTGGAGAGGGTGCAAGGCTGTGCTGAGAGACACCCCTCCCAGTACATGAATTTCATGCACCAGGCTTCTAGTATTTTGATAAATAGGTATATATATAAATAAATAGAAATAAAATTTAAAAGTACCAAAGAGGGGAAATTATTACTTTTGTCTTCTGTTAGCATGTAATTTATATATTCCATTTATATTCTTTGTTGGTTATCCTTAAAATATTAGTGAGCATAATTGACCTACAAAAGTCTAAGGTTAACCAATATCTCTACCTTTTAACTTCTTTGCTGCTGCTGCCCTGACATCAGGTCTCTGCTGCCTGTCCCCATAGTTTCCAGTCACCAGAGATGCATGACCACCTTGGTTGAGGTGGGGCGGGGCTTCCAGGAGAGACAGCAGCCCTCCTGCTCCTCAAAAATGAGGATCTCAATCCCTCAAGTCCTTGTGTCCTGAGGGAGTGTTTGCTGCTTCTAGTGGGAAGACTTGAGCACAGGGACAGCCCACACCTGAGGTATGCTGCCTGCTGCCTCCTGGCTGACCTTTAGGTCTGAGGCTAGGAGTTAGGATGCTCTGCTTTCTGAAAGTCTGACCCTGGACATGCTGGGAATTCTAGTACAGTAGTTATTTACTATAACCTGATGTAACAAATGATTCACTTGAGCTCACCAGATTCAGTGCAGAACCCACACTCTGAAGCTCCTAACATTTCCTGGACATGGTAACAGAGGAATCCAGAACACCCACCAGACAGACTCCTGTGATAGCGGAAAGCCCTGATTCAGGAGGAGCCCTGTGGGTGGCAAGTTTTTGCCACGATGCAGACTCGGGTTAGTTATTGTCAACACAGCGGGCCTGGGTCTGTCTGTGCTCCGTTTCTATCCTCCCAGGCTGCCTTGCTCATTGGCAGCTGGCCTGTCAGGTCATTCAGTGATAGTCACACACCAGAATCTGCAGGAGACACCTCTATTGTCATTGCAGCCATAGCCCCATCATGTCCTGGCTCTTATCTGATGTCCCATCAGCCACATATGGTCTCCCTTTGTGAGGCCCTAGGTTCCAGATTTCTTCTGTCTATTTGCCTTAATGTTGGATAATATCCGGCTCTGGTTCCTTCTCCCTGGGTGTAGTAAACAGGTTTCAGGGACTAATTTCTGGGTGTGCATCATGTGATTTCAAGTTCTCCTGAAACTTTGTGCCTTTGTAACTACTCTTAGCTCCACAAGCTGGCTTGGCTTCTTTCTCCTTGACCAGACTGAGACTGATGCACCATGTTGGGGCAACCCGCTCAATGTAGAGTCTATACTTTGGATCCATATGATTAAATATTCATAGGCAGATTAGCAGAAGCCAGAGGAAAGGGAAGGTCAGTTTCTGTCAACTGCTTTCAGTTATTTGTTTGTTAATCTCTACATAAATGGACACATCAGTCTGGCTGCAAAGAGACTTAGAATCCACTTCTGTTACAAGTAATAAAGCTTAGTGGGGTTCGTGCTAAAGTGTGAACTGGGAAAGTATAGATGTTTGCTGTGCTGCCATCTAAGACTGTTCTTATACAGGCACAGATGGGAGAGGGTGCTGACACACCCATGGGGGAACTGCCAAGGTTGTGAAGTGTGATATGCATTTACTGAAAAGGGAGGAATTCAGGTCCCATTATGCATCCCTGGGCTCTGGGGAACAGAACCCCAGCGGGTCCTCACCACACTGCATCCTCAGCTGTACTCAAACAGATGTTGAGGCTCAGATGCCAGTGAGAACATTGCGGGATTGTTGGCAGTACTGAAATTTAGACAGTCACATTTCCACACTAGACATAAAGTCAGAATTCACCCAAAATAGTTTAAATGGGATTCTTGACAAATACAAAATATGCACTTACGTTGTGTACTTTTCACTGAAATTTCAATGTCTTATTTTGATTTTTAGGCAGGTGAATATATAAAATAAATATTTCCATGTGTGTTTATTTAATTTTAAAAATCCCATGTTTTCCTCAGTGAAAATGGTTTTCACTAAGAGACGTTTCTAATCTTTCAGAACAATCTTCTCCAGTGTAGATGTTGTGCTTATGACATACATGGTGAAGCTAAGGAGCCATACCTGGGGGCACAGCAATTGGTCAATGCTTTATGTTGTCCCAAAGTGCCAATGTGAAAAGTAGGAGGTTGATGAAAACATCCAACAATGATGTCCTTTTCTATGAGTGTCACACAAAATAATGGCTTCCCTGGTGGACATGTTCACAAGGAAACAGGAACTCTGCATCCTAACCCCTCTAAGGCAGCATGATGTTTTAGGCCCACAATGAGGGTGGTAATTTTGAGTACCCAGTAAATGAGGATCCAGTTGGAGACACTACCACTGCTGTACTTGGAGAACCATCTGTGTGGGTTTTAAGAGCCAATCATCCTGAGCTCATGCTTCTCCTTCAGGCACTTCATCTGCACGCCTCACTGGGTTCCTCAGTTCTGTGTCCATTCCCTCTCACTCCCTCTCAGCACTCCACAGCTCCACATGGGCAACACACCTTTGGGAGCAAGAAATCAAGAAATGTATCATCCAGCTACAAATTGTCTTCTCTCTCTCATGCGGCAGTTTTCAGTTCTGTTTTTAACTTCTCACCTTACTAGTACATGGAAAAGACATTCTTAACAGTGACCCAATGCCTCACACTCATGCCTTCCCACTCCCATTGACTTTTTCATCTGAATAAGGAATCAGTAGCACCACTCTAGATTGCTAAACACCATAGCTCTGCAGCCTGAACCCCTCATTTCCGTGAGGCATGGTGTGACCAACATGAGGTGCTGGTCACTGCTCAAGGCACAGGCACTGGGCAAACTCTGAGCCTGAGGAACCTCAGGCTTTGTTGCCTTTACTTGGATCTTCATCTGCTGAAGGTTCCTGGACACCGCACAAGTAGCAGACACACAGTGGACTGCTTGTGCCAACAACTGTAAAGCAAAACCAACATTTCCATTGATTTTGTCTTCCTGGGCTGAGTTACAGATGCTCTGCATTTCTTAATCAGAGGTATTCAATCTTGCCCGAGCACGAGTCCTGTGTGACTTCCTTCTTTTGCTGAAATTGAATTCCACTCAACAGTTATGTGCAACTGTTTACTGCTTACACTCTGACTGACATAGCAAGGGCATTGAGAGAGGCACCCTTGAAAAAGGCAGAGTCACAGAACAGGGCTGATGGTATAAAAGGGTGGGATTCATTCAACATTCCAGAAAAACAGAACCAATAGAAGATAGGTAGGTAGGTAGACAGATAGATGATAGACACACAGATGATAGATTAACTATAAGGAATTGGCTTAAATGACTATGGAGTCCAATAAGTCTTATGATCTGCCATTTGTACACTGAAGACCCAGGAGGGCTACAGATATAGTTCCAGTCTTGTCCTGAGAACCAGAAGAACCAATGCCAGAAGTCTTAGGAGAGCAGGAGAAGACTGATGTCCCAGGTCAATAGTCAGGCAGAGGGACAAATCCCTTCCTCTACCTATGTTCTATCCAAGACTCAAAGGACTGGATGGGGCCGCCCACGAGTTGATGAAGGATGAATGGTGAAATCACAATCTTGAAAACACCCCATACTGGCTTCTATGGTTATCAGATGAAGAACATCATTCTCCTTAAACACAGCCCCTGTGGCATCACATAATAAAATATAAACAGGTTTTGAATGAAGAGTGACTAACCCACCATTTCATAAAGAATTTTGCTCTCCTGGTTAGATTCACAGCCTGCATTGAATATAGCTCCAAGTTCATTCATTTCAGCACATGTTTGGGGAATACCTACTGACATGGATAATATCTAGCTAAAAGAATACACTTCCCACCCTCTAGGAGACTTCTTGAAAAAGGAGAGCTGTAAATTTGGCACCATGCTGAAAACCAACAGTAACATGTATTTCATGTTCTTTCTAAGAGCTTTTTATAGTAAATGCTTCTATTGCTTCAATTAATTTGAAACGTTGTTGATTCTATTCTAGTTTTTAACTGAGATGCCTACCACTTGGCTAGGGAACAACATGGCTCATTAGAGTCTCTAATGAGTTTGGTGTGGAATAACAATCTTTGTAATACTATGACATTTCAAACAGCCCTACGTAAAGTTTTGTTTTGTCCCTTCCTAAAGAGGGGACATGAAATAAATGGGTTGAACAAGGATTAATGAAGATCTGGAAAAGGTGCACCAGTCTATTATTTCAGTAACACTATTAGGAGATCACAGGCTATCAGAATTGATACACCCAGCATTGGTTAGGGAGCCCCAAATATCTCCTAATCAGGAGCAAAAACTGGCAAGACCATCACATCTTATGAATTCCAAACAAACCCTGAGTTCTTTGTCTCCTTGTGAGGAGTGCACAAACATTTGTAGGGTTCAAGTAGAGACAGAGACAGCATCTCCTGTTTGCCCTGAGATGGTGTTTCACACGTTTTAGATTACGGAGCTTAAATTAGCATGTCTGATAAGGGAGACTGCATCTTTTCTTGTTGTGGGACAGCCAGTGCTGGTCACTGTGGCCAGGACCGTGACCTTCAAGCAGTAAGGTGAGTCGCTGCTGGAAATTATTTATCACCTGAGCGGTCATTCCATTTCAGCCTCCAAGGCCTGTGCATCTAATTGACACAGCAATAATGGCCTATGAACTTTTGATCCAGTTAATTGTTAATGAGAAGTGTGGTTAGCAAATAAAGGGCCTATTAGGTTAGCTGGTTGTCTTTCTTTCATAACAACAGAGGTCAACATGCTGCAAAGGAAAAAATAAAAGTATTATCGGTGATCCTCTCTCTCAAGTAAACCACATGCACTTTGATGTTAAGTAAAGTTAAATACAAAGTTTGGCCACCCTTAGAAACTCTCATGTAGACACACAGACAGATGTTTTTTAAAAAAAATATGTACTTGTAGAGTAAAAAAATAATTCTTGTGATTATTATGATATTTGTCCTATATAAATATATTAAAAATTTACTGGCCCACCATAAACTACAGAAGTTTTATCTTATGCAACTGGTTTCCTTACCTTTTCAAAATAAAATTGCATTTATATCTTTCAGATTATAAATGTAATATATCATCATTGCAACAGATCAAGAAAATTTGGGTGGTGAACACATAGTACTATATACAGATCTTGAAACTTAATCTACACATGAAACCTATATGTTCATGTTGACTAATATCACCCCAATAAAATTAAAAAAAATAAGTACTCAACACACACACACACACACACACACACACACACACACAGTAAATGCAAACCCCTATAATGGCAGAGAGAATAATTGTTAAGTTGGCCTTCAAATCAAGTTTGCTCATTGGGTACCTCCAGGGGGCACTGTTCATGTCTTGCTTTACCTGAGCAGCTCTGAAGTTGAGCTGTGCACAACCCACACAGGCCCTGATGCAGCCTGGATATTTGTGTATACATCTTATCGGAATATGTGTCTATGTAATTCTAAAAATGAACTCGTGTAATCCTTCATTTTCAATATGGTAAATTTTAAAATTGCTTCTCCAAAGAGATATCTTAGTAATGTTTTGAATCCTCAATAAAGAATGTAAAGTCTTGAAAACTACACTATTGTCTTGTGATGGAAGATAGGAATGGTGTCTGGAACAGGTAGATATTTATGCAGAATCATTGTGGGCCACCGGGAGGAGACCAGGACATTTCAAGGCTTCATTCCTGTTTTGCCTACAACAGGTGAGCAGGGAAGAATCAGGCTACTGTGTCTTTACTAGAATTACTTTCAACTCTGGATGCCACTTGTTATGTGACATGATTGCAGCACATAAGGAGAAGCTTCTGCTGAAATTTCACCTTCAGAGCTTTGCAAATGCATGCAATGCTAATGTTATTTTTAGAGTAAAGATATCAAGTTGTCTTAACTCAGGGAGAGACTGTGGAGGGAAGAGGTGCAAAGCCCGGTAGATACAGTCAGAAGGGTGAAGGGAGTCTAGGCACAGTTCAGTGGGGCCAACATGCTTGAAGAAGCCTGGCATGTGGCCATACCACAAGGGTGGGACAGGAGGACAGCAGTGAGAGGTGTGTTAGTCCGTGGCAGAGCTCTTGGATGCCATGACGCTTGCACATGATCTGGTGGTTCTGTGTGCGGTTGTGCAATTGCAGAGAGAGCTGGTGAACAGAAAGCTGTGACACTGCATCACCTCTCTGTTCATCTGCCTGTTCTCTTGGGGTAGCAGTTGGCCCTGTGTCCTCAACACTCGTACAAATTCAAGAAGAGTTATTGAGTTTTTGATCTATTTAGCTTTTCACTTGTTAGGATGAGTGGTGATTTCCAAACTCCTTACTGAAAGGTATTTAATCAACAGGAATAATTACCTAATGACACATATAAACACAGTGCTGATAATGAATTAATAAAACGAGTGGAGAAAATAATGTTGAAGCTGTAATTATCTCCTCATACAAAGATTATATCTCAAACCATGTCTACATGATAATAGGTTAAGTGGAGATTCAATAAATATCTTATTTAATCAAGAAAAGTCAACTTTATTATTACAAACCAAACAGTTTAACTCTAAGAATATAATAATCTGAATCTGTTATCTATGTTGAATAAATTAACGAGCTAATTGTCAAATTTTTTACTTAATTTTCTCTTGTTAAAGCTTTAGATTAGATAATATAAATGTGTTCATCATGAAATACACAATAGATTTAGCTTTCTTTAAAAGCTCCTTTGTCACAATAAAATCATTAGGACACATTTTCACATCCAACCATGATGGAGTGATTTATACTGGAGCAGTCTTCTCAGTATGACCAGCTATGAAACTTGACAAAATATATGTGGCCATGGTTTTCAGTCAATGTATAAGAACCAGGAAAACAAGGTAAACATAGGAGGTGAGCCTCTGACTATCCTGCTTTCACAGCAGAACAAACCATAACCACAGCACAGAGAACTGGTTTCTGCAGAACAGGATGGTTCCACAGAGTCAAGGAGGCAGATGGCAGACTTTGGGAAATAAGAGCAGTGGGGATATGAGGGATAAGAAAGTTATGTGGTCATGACTAAACATTGGGCTGTACATGGGTGGTGCAAGCACTTCTGAGGTGTGGCACAGAGCAGCTGCTGTGGAGTTAAGATGAGAACAGAGGTGCTAGAAGTTAAGCAGTGATGGAGAATGCTTTTGGAGTTTCAGGTATGTCACAGTGTAAAGCTTCCTTAAGACCCTGCTTAGATCTCTGGCCTCCATGAACACACCAGAAAGTCTGGATTTAAAAGTGAGGATGATATCTCACTGTAAGATCTATCTAGGTCTACTCTAAAGAAGAGGAAACCCAAGGATGCACACATAGAATGAAATGAGCCAGTTATTTGGTGATTGTTAAAACAAGAATCATGATCCTTCAGAAGGAAAAAAAAATTAGAATTTCCAAAGCAAATTATATACCCTGTCAGGTATTCCATCAGAAATCATTAAAAGTACAAAGAACTTAGAAAATGGTTTTAGCAGCCAATGACTTTAAAGTAGCTATTATAAATGCATTCAAAGAAAAATATATTTATATTCAAATAAGTAAAGGAAAATATGGTCATAATGAGATAACAGAAAGGATTTTAGGGGAGGAATGGAAACTATTAAAAAAAAGAAAATTCTATAACTGAAAAGAGAAATAACTGAAATATCCAATAGATGGTCTTAACAGTAGATTATGGATGACAGGGGAGAAAACATCAATAGACTTGAGGAAAGCAGAATAGAAATTATCTAATATGAACATCAGAGAGGAAACAGATCGAAGGAAATTAAACTGAGTCTCAAAACTTATATAAAATTATCATATGGTTTAACATTCAGTAAATTGGAATTCCAAAAGGAGTAAAAAAATAAGAAAACAATTTGGGCTTGAGAACAACTGAAAAAATAATGAACAGACCTTCCTGGTTCTATGTTTAAGACACTGGCTAACAGATCCAAAAATCTCTGTGAAATTGTGTTTGTGCATGTTTGAGGTGGGGAGGGAGGGCCTGTGGGGAACGGGCCCAAACTGGCAGTCCAACATCCCCTGAGGGGTCCCAGATTATGAGAGGGTACAGGCCAGGCCAAACAGTGCATAAGTGCATGAATCCATGCACTGGGCCTCTAATTTATATATATATATATATATATATATATATATATATATGAAATCATTTAGTTATATTGATATTAGACAAAATGATAAACTGGAGTGTATCACCTTAACAATGTTATACTCTTCAAAAACAACATGAAAGACATTAATAAGCAAGCCAAAGTCTGGGAGGAAATACTCACAAAATAAATGAAAGAGAGGGGAAGGGGGAAAAGAGAGAGAGAATGAACCTCTGTGGTGAGAATAAACCTTATATCACAACTGAATGCTTTGTAGTTAAATAGTTATAAACAAAAGACAAGAAAATAATTTTGAAAGGAGCCAACAACAAACAATGAAGAATATTAGGAACATGCAAAAAGATACAAAATATATTGATTTCCTATCAGAAACAATGAAGACCAGTGAAAATGGAACATCTTTCAACCTAGTAGCCACAGGCTTGCCTGTAATTAGATGGATGGATAAAAAATTGTAATATATTCAGACCATGGGACAATTTTCAGCAGTAGAAACACATGGATTACTGGTGCACAGGACAGGAATAAACTTCACAGGTCTTGTCTCATATTGAATGAGAGAGCCCAGACACAAGTAAGTAAATGCTGTGCAATTTAATTTATGTGGAATTCTAGAATAGGCAAAATAAATGTGTACTGATAGAAATCAAATCAACGTTGGCCTATACGGGAGTATATTGGTTGGAGGAGACCCAAGAGAACGAGAGACAGAGAGAGAGAGAGAGAGAAATGGTCTACATTATGAAATGTATGTGCATTAAAACTCCTTAAATTGTACACTTACCATGTGTGGATTTTATTGTAGATAAAATACACATCAGTGAAGTTCATTAAAAATAATTCAGCCAAGTAAGATATCCCCAAACTACTGAAACTCTGAACTGTGTTCTTCTCAACCCATGGTCCTGTCCTCTTATTAGACATTTGAGTGATGGATGTGATCACCACACTCAACACAGTTAGGTAAAGCAACAAAAATGAGGGCAGGAGACCATCGGCTTCACTGGGTTAATCAAATCTAAAGACTTGCAATTGTGTCTCAGGAAGGTGGCAACCAAAGGCTAATCAGATTTCAAGAGAATAACAGCTTTCAACAGCCTCATCCCATTGCCAAGTTGTGGGGTGTATTGAGAATGAAGTTATTGTGTATAAAATCCAACTAGTAAAATTCTTTCATCCAGGACTGACTCAGCCTGTAATGTTAGTGAACTAAAATGTCGTAAAATAATGGGAGTCCTTGAAGATGGCCACACATGACTGGGTGCTATGAACTCCTTATTTTTAAATTTCTAAGCTTTTCTTAAGGATGTAATTTCCTTGCAGTTACCTAAAACATCAGTGATTAATGCTACATGAAATTTTACCCAATTATGCCTTTGATTTACTGCTTAAAGCTGTCTGCATTATCTAGAATGTATTTTTGAGCTTCACTCACTATTAATATTGTCTGTAGTTTATTGGCTTCATAACCTTAGCAGTGTTACTAATTTTGCTTCTTTATTTTCTTTCAATGCCCTTAGAGTCTAATTTTTCTACTTTGCTGAGATTATTGTTTTGTCATTAAAATTTGTTTTGGCGCATTCCCAGCCCTTCCATCAGTATGTTATAATCTCACAATTAAAATGTCTAATTTATTTCCTCATGTTCCTGATGTTATTGAAATTGGCTAGCATTCTCTAGAAAGGATGCCAAGGTCTTAATAGGCACCAAGGTAACAAAACATTTTGTCTCCTTTTATTTTTCTGTTTTCATTATACTAACAAAATAAAATATTGAACAGAGAGTCAGATGAAAATCAATTTACTTTTATTTATTTTAGAGAGAATTAGTTTGCAACTTTAAATAAAGTTGCTTTTATGAGTTTCCATTGAGAAAGGAAGTATTGCTATAAAATGTTAAGATTCTAATTTTCAGAAAACAGTAGTAATTTTAAAAAATGCCTCGCAGCTATAAATAATACTTTAAGAGAAAGGGGAGTGGTTTGTCTTCATTGTCCTTTTAGGCTGATGTGTGTCAATAAATTATTAATCTTATCATCAGAATAATGGTATTGAAATTTTAAAAAAGTATCCTGAAATTTAATGGCTTTGCCTTGCCACTCAAGAATTTCTTTATGAAGTTTTATTTATGTCTGTTATAAACTTTTAAAATTAATTGAAATTGTTAAATTTCTCCCAGTGATAGAAAGGTCTAACCTGTTGAGCAGACCACAGCCCATTGATGGATTTGAAGGATATATGTTTTGTGTCATGTGTGAGGGTCTCAGCTATGAGGGGCCCAGAAGCCAACTCTTGGACCTCCCATGTGTCATTGTCACCAAAGCCATCCTTCTAGAACTAGGCATTTCTACATTCATTCATTCTGCAAATGCTTACTGAGATTCCACTAGGAATTGGGCTACAACCAGTGCTGAAGACAAAAACATGTCCCTGCCTTCAGGGACACTTTAGTCTAGTGGGGGCTGGGAGGAGTCATAATTAGGCAATGTTATGAGAGGCAGTTATGAGGAGTAAAGCTCATCTCATGGACCACAAGAGACCCACTTAGTGAATCTATTCTTATTGCTGGGTAACATGTCACTCTAAAACTAGGTGGCTAAATACAATAATTTTGTTTCAGCTCTTAAGGCTCTGTATGTTGCTAGGGCTCAGCTAGGCAAGTGTTGCTTGGGCCTCAGATGTTGCTAGGCTTGGAGCAACCTGAAGGCCTCATCCTGTGTGATATCCAAGATGGTGCACTCACACGTCTAGTGATGAGTCTGGCTGTTGCCTGGTTGCTCAGCAGTCAACCACCAAAGTCCCTAGTGGGGCTGCTCCCTATGTATGGGCTTCTTGCAGCACAGATATACCTAGAGGGAACAGCCCAAAAGCAAGCCTTCCAAGAAGCAAGAAGGCTGTATCAAAACTGGTGCATTTAGGTTGTGTTGGTCAATGCAGTCTTAGGGCCTCCAAGACTCAATAGGGTAAAATATCACTCCCATCCCATAATGGGAGAGGGGCAATGTACCACTGCAGGAGAGCAAGTGTGACGGAATTTAGGTGCTATCTATTTTGGAAAACAATTTATCACCAGATCTAAGACAGCTGTGAACAAGTGACATTTATTCTGAGACCATCAGGTTAATAAGAGGTAAATTTATTAAACATGTATTATGTTAATGTGCAAAGATTCCAAACACCTATATATTAGTAGCTCATTTAGTCCTAATACCCTCTCTAAGAGGTGTCTAATATTATTAACTAGAGGCCTGGTGCATGAAATTCGTGCAGGTGGGGTGTCCTTCAGCCCAATCTGCACCCTCTCTAATCTGGGACCCCTTGAGGGATGTCCAACTGCCTGTTTAGGCCTGTACAGACATCCCTCTCACAATCTAGGACTGCTGGCTCCCAACTGCTTGCCTGCCTGCCTTCCTGATTGCCCCTAACCACTTCTGCCTGCCAGCCTGATCACCTTTTAACCACTTCCCTGCCAGCCTGATTGATACCTAACTGCTCTCCTGCCAGCTCAATTGCCCCTAATCGCCTTCCCCTGCTGGCCTGGTCACCCCTAACTTTCCTCCCCTGTAGGCTTGGTCACTCCTTACTGTCCTCCCCTGCAGGCCTGACCCCCCCCCCACAACTGCCTTCCCTTGCAGGCCTGGTCCCTCCCAAATGCCCTCCCCTGCTGGCCATCTTGTGGCAGCCATCTTTGACCACATGGGGGAAGCCATCTTGTGTGTTGGAGTGATAGTCAATTTGCATATTACTCTTTTATTAGACAAGATAGAGGCCTGGTGCATGGGTGGGTGCTGGGTGGTTTGCCCTGAAGAGTATCTTGTTTCAGGGTGGGGGTATTTTAATCATGAGAATGCTATGGTCAGCTGCTGTGTGGAAAATGCATTGAAGGGAAAACGGGCATTGAGAGAGAGAGAAGGGTCCACTGGAAGGCTGTTGTAATTGTGCATGTTGGAAACATGAGGGAAGACTAGTGTGGTGCCAACAGAGATAAAGAAAAGTGGACACATTTTCTGCAGACTTGTGACTGAGAGGCCACAGCTGTAGGAGATGTGGAGAGATACTGCCGTTAAGATGCCCTTCCCAGCTCAGATTTTTTTCCAGAAAAACCCTTGTTGATGGTGTTTTCAAGATGGGGAAAAGACAGATTTGGAAAGAAAACCAAGGGCTTGTTGGTGTACTTCCTGGCTTCATTCCACTGAAAGTCTGTGCTGGAGGCAGAAAGATATTATTAGGATATCCATAGTAAATTAGGCTGTATGCTTCTGTGCTCAGACATACATCTCCAGGGATTGATGTTCAAAGTCTTGAATAACATGACCAAAATTCAATCATGCACTGGCTTGTGAAGGAGACAGGCTTGCAGGTAACATGGTGTCCAAGACTACTGCCATCATTAGACTCTTCAAGATGTTGGTTTGAATACATGAAGCCTCCTTTGGTGGGTGTCACTTGATCTGACCAACTGGAAGTTGAGTCTAAAAAGGGGTGGGGAAAGGGAGTGAAAGAAAGTAAAGATAGATTGAAGTGGGAGAGGGTCATAGGGCACAAGGGACATAAAAAAGAGAGGCATGGGAGAATTCATTATTGTTCTCAAGTCTAAGTTGAGATTCTAATGGACAGTATGAATTTCTGGCAATCAATGTAGAAAAGTTAAAAAAAAATCCTCCCCATTTTTAAATTGATAGATGAATCTGATTCTGATAAGTCCAAGGGATGTTTCTACTGCTCTGAGAGAGAGGCCGGGGCTAGGAATGGCCTAAGCTAGAGAGGCATTTTTCTGGGTCGCTGGCTAAAGAAGAGATAACTCATCTTCATGAAACCACCATTTTCTAGGATGGAACAACTCTGTAACTGTGAACATAAGAGTACTTTGTGCTCCAACATCTTGGGAAAAAAACTCATTATTTAAATTGGGGTTATAGAATGCCATTTTCTCTTTAAAGCCCACATAAGTGTCAATGTAGCTCTATCAGTTTTGAAATTGGTCAGCTATATTTATTACATTGACTTTCTTTCAGATCTTGATGCTTGGAGAATAATTTCTTATTGGTATTTATTTTGCTCTAAATTAGCTATTTGCTTATTGACCCAAAATAGTTATCATCTCAGCTGGAAATATATTGGAACTCTGGTTGCCAAACAAATATTCAGCAAAAGATGAATAAAAGCATATGGGGAGGAAAACCCTACCAAGTCTGGCCTGTCGTGCTCTGGAAGGCGTTCTGGCCGGCAGCCATGTGCCCCGCTGAACACAGGCATCGGGGATGACAGTGATCGATTTAGCAGTGGGGAGGTAGTAATGATATTCAGCGCTGATGGCTGAGGCACTTCACCGTCATTTGCATTTCCATTTATCATCTCTGCATTTATCATTATGAAGAGGACGCCAGAACTAATTAAAGTCTGGGCTAACAGGGTGACCGGGGAGGCTGGTGGCCACCAATGCCTAGGAAGACCTGGGAAAGTTTCCAGCAGGAAGGACACCAACCTTACACCAAACCCAATTAACTTAATTCTTCATGAAACCGATTGAGGCTCTTTCATTGGGGTAGACTGGAGGATTTAAAGCACACTTCATATATTATGCTAAAAACCAAAGGTTTGCTTACATGCCTTGTCTACTGTGGTCCCATAGCCTAGCTCCAGTCACCCAACCCTATCTTTAAAAATTCTTTTAAAAACAAATCTTAGACATTGAAAGCTGGTGGTTATGTTTGTTTTAATAATTTTTTGAATTTTATATAATTCGAAATGAAAGGATAAATTCTAGGCCATGTGTTCCTCCTTCAGAGAAATTCTGGTGCACTCATTTAGAATAAAATGGGATTCTAATAATTCAGTCATAGTATAAACACTCCACAAGTTATAATTTCTAATGTCAATTTTCACCATGTGCAAAGTTTCTTCAATAAATTTTCATTAGTATGCCCCCTTTTAGTATCCATGACAATAAATGGTGTCATTAAATAATGGAATTCAATTTTTAATATGAGTTTTAATTAAAGACTGACATTTTGATTCTCCTTGGCTATAGCACACTAGATCTACAATAGGTTATTTTGAGGGCCAGCTCAGATTTTTTTCCTGAAGTTGATCCAGGAATATCAAAGATGCTCTTGGACAAAGCTCTTCCTGGAAACAAATGTATCTCCAAGAGTTTCAATGGGACAGGTATCTCTGAACAGAGCTATGGGCACTGTGGGTGCACAGCCAACGTTTGTGGAATGAGTGGATGGATGAATGGATGGAACGTTCACTTGACACACTCAGAATGTGCAATAGGATAGCTTCCCTGAGGTCTGTTGTGCACCTAACTTCTGCTCTGAGCCTATCCCAACTTAAACAGCCATCTGGCTCCTAGCTAGTTCAAATCCCTACTTGCAGGGTTGTTTCCTACTGCCAGTACCTCCTGAACCAAGTATAATCTTCAGACAGTTATCTAAACTCCATGGTTGCCCCTGCCCTCTCTCTCCACTTCTCTCTCTCCAAAGCTTCACAATAAGGGCCCAACAGGAGTCAACCCATGATGACCCCATTCAGTAATTTTGCTCTTTGTAGTAATTGTAGTATTTTCAATGCAGCAACAGAGACTATGTGACATAATAATCAGAAATACATATTTCATGAAGAATGATAGATTTTAACATTGGTGAAAGTACTTTCTTTTATTACCACCACATGTTAATCTAAAGAGCTGGTCTGCCATTTTAAATACAGTATTGTGTTTTGATACCAATTTATCTCACAAATGAGCTAAGTTATTCTGAATGCACAATTAGGAGCACATAGACTTGAAATGGTCTGAGTAGAATTAAACCCTTCTGAAACAGAGGTGAATATTTAGCAGGAAAATTCAGAACTTCATCCAGCACACCATTAATTATCTCACCCTTCATTAAGCCACTAACCTTGTGGTTCACCAAAGATATAAAGAAACTGATTTTTCATTTTATAATTTGATTCCAGGGAGCAAGATTCGCAAAGTATATAGACTTCTCCCAGGAGGAAGTTAAGCACCATTATCATCAACATGGCAATCATCAAGACATATATTAAGCATTTAATTGTGCATAGCACTTGGATAGTGAATAGAGAATTAGGGAAGCTGGATTTCTAGTCTTCTATGAACTTCTTGGCATGTAAGAGAGTGAATAAAATGACAAACCAAGACAAGAAATCGAGAATGAAACCACAGGGTAAGTCATTTTATATAAGACACAGAAAAAGGAAAAATTCAGACTAGTAGAGGGAGACTGGAGGGTGACTGACCAATGGTTGTTCTCTCCCTTGAGCAGAGGCAGGTGGGCTATAGGGCAACCTCAGAAACCCTAGGGCAGCACTGTGTTGGGAAAGAGACCTCAGGGGCTCCTGAAATGCTGAGGATCAGAAAACGACTTCTGGGGGACGTGGAGGAGAGTGCCCCATCACTCTAAGAAGCTCCACCCACTCTGGTCCAGGCAGCCTATGTGGACTCAAGAGGAAACTGTGGGAAATGACTGGTATGGGTGCATTAGGGTGTGACACAAAATGATGGAGACTTTAAATGACAGGGACCTTTCAGATAACTTCTAGAAGTCATATCTTTCTCATTTGTTTTCATGCTGATGTAACAAGTGTTTGATTTTGTTTACAAAGCAGAAGTTCAAGATGAAAATGCAGAGAGGTGTCTGGTGCCTGGAGAGGATGTGCTACCAAACAGGTGGCCCAGGCTCGGCTCATCCTTCACCACCACAGAGGCTCTCTGTGTGCCCTGTCTCTTCCGGCTTCCAAGGCCCCACCTGCACAGAACACCGGCCCAGTGATGACACTATTCCTTAGCCAGGCTCCAAAGCTGCAGTAGAAACATCAGGCCTCTGAGGTCTCTGGAACTCCTAGGTGTCATTGCTGTCCTGTGCTTTTCTCCTTGAGAAGATGGCTCCTTGCAAGCCAGGAAGAGAGCTTTTAACACAAACTGATCACAATTGCATCCTGAACTTGGATTTCTGGCATCTAGAACAGTGAGCAAATGAATGTCAGTTTACTAGTAAGCTGCCCAGCCTATGGAATTTTGTTGCGGCAGCCTGAGTAAGCTGGTACGTTTTCTAAGTGACATCTGATAGTTGAACCACATTTATCTGCTGCCTCTGAATTGCATTCCAAAAGACTAATCTCACATGCTAACCCCTCTTTCTGCTGTCTTTTCAAATTAAGCAACATTAAAATTAGAAAGTAGATAAGTGGTGGTCAGGGATAGAAGGAAAGAATAATGGGGTACAGTTATTTTGGGGTGTTAAAATGCTCTAAAATTAAATGGTGGTGATGATTGCAGCCAGCCAGAGCTCAGTTCATAGGAATTGATAGGCCCCTCTGGTTTATGGAGTGATTAGATGGCATGATGTAATTGTCTTTCCTGTCGTAGAAACTTCTGAGTCCAGGACCAGTATAGGGCACATGATGAAAATATTCCCACCCCTTATTTTTTCAATAAACTTGAGCTGCATGTTGAAGAGAACAAGAAGGAGAGGTACCTTATAAACATGTCTTTCTTCTCTGAGGAAACATCTGGAAAGCTGTCAGGGAGGGGCCCACAATTGATTTTTGTTGTCATACCCTCCATTGTGGAATGGAAAGGGCAGGGGGAGCCAAACCAATCATTTTAAATTGGGCTGAGAAAGGCCATTCGGTTCCACTCCATCTGAACTTACTACACACTCAGTTCAGACTTCCAAGGACCCCTGGTTGCTGCCTTCTCTCGGCCTGGGGCCCATGGCCAAGCTGACAAGCCTCCGGAAAACATCTTGAATGCATCTGGCTGAAAAAGAACGGGTCCAGCCATGAGCATCGGAGTTTATGAATAGGCATTTTCTCTCTTTCCTCTCAGGAGTGGCTTCATCATACAGTCACACCCATGGTGGAGCCCATATGTGCCCGTGCAAGAGTGTGCGCGCGCCCCCCCCCCCACACACATTTACCAGATTAAGAAAAAAGACCCAGACATTTTAACAAAGTAAAGAGAAAAACTTATAATTTTTTAAAAATAAAATAAGTTATGAAGAACAAAAGTTTAACACATTTGTCACTGGTCACACTGAGGCTGCATCAGTCCTAGCGGTAAGGGGACCAGACAAGGGGAGAATCATCTCTCTGGGCAGAGGGAGCTGTCCCATGTAGCCTCTGTGTAATCAATGAGTGGGCTGAATCCAGCACAGGTGTGGCTCACACAGGCTAGGTGAGGGCCATGTGCAGGGTAACCTGGAATGCATGTGTTCCTGTCCACACTCATGTGCATCCTAGACCCAGAGCACAGACAGGCCTGAGCCTCAGGAGACATTGTTACAGAAGGTCCTGGAGGGAAGTAGTGAGGGGACAGTGGGTGACCTGTGTGGAGTGAGTGACCTTGGGCTGGACAAGGGAGGCAGTGATGGGGACAGAGGAAAAGGCTCTACAGCAGGAATCAGAATAACAGCATCAGATTTGTTGTGCTGTTTTCTGAGCTTCTCTGAGATGCACAACTGGAAAGAGAAATACCATTTTCGTCTATATTGGCAATTATTAGAGCAGATACTATTGTACCACCAGCCAGTCACCTTTGGGAGGTGGTCAAGGTTTACTACAGGCTCCCAGATGGGCAGAGTTTAGATAGTAGGTGATCATTTGTACTGGCTGGAGGGGAACAGACCCACCTACATTCTCCCAAGAACCTAGCAAGCCTCCTAAGGCTGTGCTCCTGTGAGTGGTCATGGACAACCTGAATTTCATTATTACAAGGGAGGTAAAGGCAGAAAGGGCAGAGGTGACAGTGGTGCCCCATATTTAGTTTGTTGGCAAGTTGTGAATTATTTATATATTAAAATAAAATGATAATTTCCAATGGATAAAATCATAATAGAAAGATAAGAGATGACAAATAGATGATAGATATATACATAGATACATGATATAGATAGATGATTGCTAAATAGATGGATGATAGATGGTAGCTGATAAATCATAAATAGATGGTAGATAAATAATAGATAGATAGATGATAGATAGATAGATAGATAGATAGATAGATAGATAGATAGATAGAGGTAGATGACAGATAGATGATAGATATAGGAAGATGACAGGTAGATGATAGGTAAATGGAAGATGGAGAGAGGGAATATAGACAGAGTGATAGGAGGTTGGTAAAGTCTGAGAATTAAGAACTTTGACAACACACACAATTTCTAAACTTGGTATGAGACCTGACCCCTGGCATCTTCAAGGACTGATGTGATGAGCATGGAGCACAGGGGGCAGGGAGCACACTCTAGGGTTGCTCTTATTTAGCTTAGAGATGCTTAGGGAACCTAAGTTTTGAGTAAGAAAATCAGAAGAGATTTGGGGTTTCTCTTGTGTTCACCCCAATTATTAAGTTAGTTCCCTGGATCTAGACTCTGAGTCCAAGGTGAGGGGCCCTGACCTTTGGCACCTGCACATGTTCCTCCTGTGAGCCTGTATATACTCCTGAGTGGTTCCCTCCGAGGTCTCAGGCTGGTTCAGACATTCACCCTCACTCCAGTATTGACTGGGGAACTTGCCGATTGCTTCTTCTCTTATAGGGTGCAGAGAAGTCTATGAGAGAAAGGAAATGTTCTCAAGGTAGTTCCCAAAATATGATGATGTCTTATCATCCTCACAGCAGGCGGGGGTCCCAGGGAACCAGGCATCCACCTGGGAAGTTCAGGGGCCCATTCTGCATTCCATAAACCAACACCTCACCTGTTTTCTTTCTCGGTCATCAATCTGCATGGCTTTCAGCATGTGGTTTGTAGGCTCTAGTATCAGATGAGGAGGAAAGGCCTTGAATGGGCTCAGAGTTTTCTCTATAGAGGCGGCTGTGCTCCTGAGTTGATGTGGAGCCACATCATGCATTTTATGGTGGTTTAGCCTTCACTTTATAAGGCATCTGGAACAGTGAGATGCATCGGCTACAATTAGAGGTATTTTCTTCAGTTACTGGCTGTTTAGGGCAATTTTCTGTGGCCTTAAAAACTTGAACACATACCCATCAACACCACTTCCACCAGGTCTTTGAGTAGGAGGGTTAGCAGGAAAGACCCTGTTGTAATCAGAGATGGGGGTCTGCAAGGGTGGGGAGATGTGGGTCCAGGTTGCTAGGATTTTAGCGAGGGGAATCATATTATGTTTTATCCTCTATTTTCAACTCTAAGTCAGCTACACACACTATTCAGTCAGCCAGCAGCCATGATCCCCCAGGGACCAAGCTGGGCAAGGTGCATGGGCCAGGAATGGTAAGAGGAGAAGGAGACAGGCAGGTGAGGGTGTGGGAAGATGGGTGCCTCCTTTTTCCTTTCCTGAGCTTTGTGGTTAATAGTCTCCTTTTCTCATCTCTGTTATTCTCTCCCTTTTTGGTTTTCTTTATTTTTGCTTAAATTTTTAAAACCCTTTTCTGTTCCATCTTTTTCTCTTTCCAGTTTTTTATTTAAAAAAAAGTGTGTTTCCCTCTTCATCACGCTTGCTTTTGTCCTGTCTGCCTCTTGCCACAGACCTTTTTCTTTCTCCCTCCCTGCTGTCCTCCCTGCTGTTTCTTTCTTCACAGTTTTTAAAAGTTCCTGAGAACTCCTGGTGGCAGCTCTCCTGCTGGGCTGGTGACAATGGCGAGGCTGAGCAGCTGTGCAGAAGGAGGAGGAGCGGCCGGTCCCTCTGGGGGGCCAGGAAGGTCCCTTGTCCTGCCCTTTCTTCCTTGGAGAGCACAGGGGCTGTATCCCAGACTCAGGCCATATCCAGAACCCTCTGGGGCTTTTGTGGGAAGGTTTCCCAGAAATTCGTTCCTTGCCTGGCCCCCTGAAGCCAACTCGCGTCTCCCACACTGTTCACTCCCTTTAGAAGCAACATCCATCCTCTCAGCTGCCTTGTAAGGGGAGAGGGGTTGACATCACTGCCCTCTAGGATGTGAAAGTGAGAGGATCCCTTCCAATAGAAAAGATCGACAATAAACGCTTTAGAATAATTTGTGAAACTTGGTTATTTTTTATTTCATCATCTCATTGAAAGAAAACAAATGCAAACATGCAGAACTGAATTGAAACCAATCTCCTAAAGCAAAACATCAACAATACAACCAACAATATGAGCACATCTTAAAATAGCCCAGGATTTCCAATTTGTTGGCCCAGGAGTCTGCTGAGGGTATAATGTTCAGATCGCTGTGTGCATGTGTGTGAGTTCGGGAGGGACAGTGCCGGGCTGGTGTCCCAGCTTCGTGCCCACAGTCATAGGGTGGCAGAAGGACATGTCCCCCTCCTGTGAGAGAGGCTGCGGCCACAAAACAACAACCTGGGACACAAAACAGAGCAGAGAGAGGGCCCTGCTGCCAGTGCCCTGTGTACCCAGACCCAGCCCGTCCTGTGGCAGCCGCGACAGTCATTAACGGTAGCAACAGACAGCGATGAGCCAAACACCAGTTCAAAGTTGCCCCTGTCACAGCCGTGAAGGGAATGAGGAGGAACAACTTTACACAAGTTGTTTCGCGGCTGCTGTTTGTGATAAGGGACCTGTGCTCCCTGTCAGCCCGGTGCCATATGCTGCAGGAAACCAGGGGCCCTTGAAGAAGAAGCGGTTCGTGAATTATTGATCAGTGATTAGCAAATGCAATCGAAATTGTAGACTTGATGTTGTGCGGAGATCCATAATTTATGAGTGGACAAAATAGGAGGTAGTCGAGGTAGCAGTAGGTGATTTCAGTCCCGTATTGATGACTTAAAACAACAGGAGGGAAGTGTATGGTGACAGATGGAACCAGAGCTGACGGCTCCCGGCCGTCCATCAGCACAGCCCCAAGCTCGGGGAATTCGCCGGCTGCAGAAGCAAATGCATTTCTATTGTGTCCCTTTGATCATCATGCTGTTCTACGAGACCAAAGGACATATTTGTTTATAATTTATGTATTCTCTCGCTATAAAAGATTGATGGTGCCTATTAGATACTCGAGTATCTAAATTTCCAGATCCTCTGTACCTATCACAGCCGGCGCCACGGTGTTGTGAAAGTGTCCTTGGCTATCCACAAGCAGAGGGGCGCTCCTGGCCCCTGCTGTGCCTGGCAGCAGGTCACTGGAAACCATTGGGTCTTGGGCCACTTGCACTCAGTGCCACCACACCCGCTCCAATGGAGAGAGCTTCTGCTAAACTCCAGCACTGGCTCATGGGAAACTCAACAGGACCGGACAGAGGTGACCTGACCTTGACCCGGGGTTGATTCTCTTTAGGGTGGGAATCAGTTGTATATGGACAGTTTTTCCTTCTGGGAAGTTTAAAAGGACAATTAAGATTTCTCACATTTGTGCAAATTGTATATTAAAAGACACACTATTTTAATGACAGATGTAATAAAAGGCAGTTTGGGTCAATTCAGAGCAGTGGTTCTGAATGTGGGGGGTGATTTTGCATCCAGGGCAGTTGAGCAAAGTCTGGGTATATTTTAGATGGTCACAATTGGGAGGAGCAGGTGGGGAACAGAGATGGGGAAACTGCTAAGTGCCCTCAGGGCATTGGAGGGACCACCCGAACTGAGAATCGCCCCACCCCCAAACACCCAAATGCTGAATGACCCTGCCCCAAATGCCCAAGTGCTGAGGAAAGCCACCCAACACAGAACCAAGGCCTCTCCCACGTGGGGAGATGCAGGATGTCTTGGCTAAGGGTGCTGACTCTGTGGACTAAGAGCAAGCGTGCAGGGCCCAGCTGGGTTGTTCTCAGACCTGGGTCCAGGCCAGGCTGCCTCACCTGCACCTGGATGAGGGTGTCTCTAAGCCTCTAGGTCACAATCCCCACCAGTGAAGTGGGGAGAACAACCATGCCCCCTAGAATGGTATAGAGGTCCTTTCAATTGAGCACAGAGCCTTGGCACACAGAATGAATATAGTATATGTCAATTCTTTATTAAATTTATTGTGACTACTGTTCACCACATCTTTCACATTAAGAATTCTGCTGTGCAGGGTCTCAGCTTGGCGAATTTTTAAAATATGTCTATCATTCTAACAATCATCTATCTATCTATCTATCTATCTATCTATCATCTATCATTTATCATCTACTTATCATCCATGATTGATCTTTATCATCTATCTATGTAATCTATGCCTTACTTATCTATCACCTATTATCTACCTATCTATCTATTATCTGTCTATCTAGATAAGTTTAAACAGTTAAGTCAACTTTCCTAATCCTGAACCAAAAGAACAAAATGTGGTTATAATAGAGAACAAGAAAAATGTTTTTAAATAGCTGTTAAAATCCACAAAACCAAATACAATATTACACCATAGTATCATAAGTGATAGTAGAAATATCACTGCAAACTGTGTTTTTGAAAGTCACTGCAAAACACATTCTTTATAGGAAAATACTGCTGGATTATCAAAAAAAAAAAATACACACGAAGGCTTTTGAAATCAGTTTGAAACTCCTGCCCTCTATTGTTTTAAAAATGTAAAACAAAACAAAATGGAATTTGCTCACAAGGGCCTTCATGGTTTTTCATCATCTTTTTAACTATTTAACTAAAATAGTATTGGAGTAGTTGTTTGCAAAAAGCTGCTAGCATTCCAGTTTCCTAATTATCTTGAAAATCTAGAAAATCATCAAACAGCCCACATAGGCAATGGCTCCCAATCTTGTCAGGAATGTTCATTGCTTTAAAAATATAAATAGCCATACGCCCAGGGCATACAACACATGTGCAATGTGTCACAGCTCTGGGCCTTTGGGAGCCTGAATCTGGACCCCGTGATTTAGAGCACCCGCCGTAGTGAACGCACTGCATTGGGTGTTTCTAAACCCTGTGCTTCCTCTGCCCGCTGACCTAAAGTGCAGACTCACTACATAAACCTGTTACAAACTCAGAAAATGTAGGTGATGTCTTTATCGGTTCATAACGAGGCTTTTTCTAGTTACTGAAAATAATTCACATCAGTACATTCTGAATTTGCAACTAAAAATTCTGAATGGAAAAGTGGGCCATGTTGTCTTCTAAGTCCAGGAGGCTTCCTGATGATCAGCTACTAGTTATGGTTCTTTGATGCAGGTGCCCCCCCACACCTCATTTGACGCCCAGTTTCTCTAAGAGGTTTTGCTCATCACGGGAAGTCACACAAGCTGTGGCAGTTCATTTTGGTGTGGCAGTTTTCAAACACGGCTGCAGAATCTTGGGCAGCCCTCCCTAGAAAGGCAGGTCTATGCATGACCTGACCCTTGAATTTTTCTGGGCTTTTGACTGTTTCATCCAGTCAAGTCGTACAGAGGTGATGTTAGGTGACTTCTGAGGCCATCCAAGTCAAAAAAGGCAGCCTTGATCTGCCTCCTCAGAAATCCAGGTACTCCAAGCCCACCTTACCAAAGGGCCTCCTGTAGGTACTCAGATCAAGAGTCCTGGCTGAGCCAGGCTTCCCTCCAAACCAGACATGGAGGGCACCGTCCTGATGCTCCAGACCAACCATGTGCCTTGAGCACACGGAGTCTGCTGTAGGGAACAGAAGCCCCTCCCCTCCTCATCCCTACTGCACCCCAGCCAAGCCCTGCACATTTTCAAGCCACAAAATTGTGAAACATGATGGAAGGCTGTTGTTTGAAGCCATTAAGCGTTGGGTCAGTTTGTTACACAACAGAACACAACTGCAATACCAGACCAATTCATAATCACAGTGAGGGGGATTCTGTGGTCATAGAGAACACACATATGATTTATTTCAAAGATGGCCTTTATTTCAGTGGCGTTCAGATCCTAGGCACAGCCCACAGTCAGAAACTGTCCACAGCCGAAACCAGTTTGGCTCAGTGGATAGAGCGTCGGCCTGTGGACTGAAAGGTCCCAGGTTCGATTCCGGTCAAGGGCATGTACATTGGTTGCGGGCGCATACCCAGTACAGGGCATGCAGGAGGCAGCTGATCAATGTCTCTCTCTCATCGATGTTTCTGACTTTCTATCCCTCTCCCTTCCTCTCTGTGAAAAATCAATAAAATATATTAAAACAAACCACTGTCCACACAGGTAAGGCAAACAAGTCCTACCTACTCAGCCTTCCCACCTCCAATAACACTTGGTATTTCTATGCTCTTCTGCTATATTTTGATGTTGTTGTTAAAGGGCTGGCGAAGCCCCCCCACTGCTTTCATGTCCCACAGTCTGGAAGGCCCCGCCCCATACAATCTTCATTCTTCAACTGTGGCCGTTATCTAGTTTCTTATTTTGTTTGAGACAGAATATTTTATTTCTCCAGTACCTGTTTGGCAAGACTAATTTATTAAGAATAAAAGATATTTGGTCTTAATTTTCTTAGCATTGTTTTTTCATTCACGAAGTTACTGGAGTATAACTAGCTTAAAAAGCACACCCTACTCTTAAAGTTAAAAATAGAGCCGAAGTATATCCAGTGACTTTGGGGTATTAAGACTAGGGGGTTAACACAAAAGATTATTAGTAACCTATTTTCAGAAAAAAAAAAGCCAGTATAAAATCAGAGATCAAAATGAATATAGCAGAGGTATAAATGTTTGAGTAGAAATTGCTATTTCTTACATTTTTAGAGCTGTTAAGAAAATCCTTTTCTTTGGTTTACTTTACTGTTTGGATTATGATAATGTATGCAAATTGTGTTAATCATTAACTTTCTCGAACTTAATGTCTGAAAGCTTCATTAAATCAATGTAAATATTTACTTTGTTAAGGCAATTTATGAAACTTTAAAAGGTCTTTCTGTGCCAACAGTATACTATTATTGTGAATTTATTACTCACAAAGCTAAGTAAATCCTCTTCTATTCCTTTTAAAATAATGCTAGTTTCACCTCACTTGCTTCTGCAAATATTGAACAGTGACCGCAAGGTTTCTGACCTGTGGTGAATCCAGCCTTCTCCAAGCCACCGTGATGGAACTTCCCACGTGTCACTAATTGACTGAGTATTTTCTGCCATCCATGTCTGTCCCATGGGGAAAAAAAATAGCTTGGTTTTTATTTCACAGACATATTCACTCAAATCCAGGGATTTTCCCAGACAAACCTGTGCTTTTCCTCAAAGTTCTGCATCCTGTCCTGGGGGAAGGGCCATCGTGGTGGCTTCTCCTAGCACGGTGCCTGGGGCCTTTGGTCACAAGCCTTTTCCTGGGTGACTTGCTGTCCTGCTCCTTAGCTTTGTCAGGTACCAGCTGACTCTTGCCCTATAGGAAGCCTCTGCTCATTGGGTAGGTCACCCTCTGAGGGCAGGGGAACTTCCAGGCTTCATTGCCCACAGACAGATGGCCTGTGGTCTCAGGGTCCCAAATGGAAGCAAGCTTGGTCATTGCTTCTGTCCCACCCAGTCTACAGAGGAGGAAAATGTGGGGGAACCCCATCAGCCTTGACTGTCTGGACTCTTCTCTGATTCCTATGGGTGTTATATTCCTCAGAGCCCAAAGGGCAGTTTCTTGTCTCACTTTGCTGGTAAGTTCCTTCTAAGCCTGCTCTTCCTGGATGAACTCTGTTCACGACTCAGGATAACAGGCACTGTCCCACTCTTAAGAAACCCTTTGATGAAAAAAGCCTCGATAGAACTTAAAGACCAGGAAGTCTTCAGAAGGACTGACTCTTCTCTGCCTTTAAATACAAAACAAAATGAAAACGGCACAAATAGTAACCAACTATGAAACTGCCTACATTTAGAAACCCAATGAATTATCTGTGCTCCTTGGACTCTGATGTGTTTTTCCCCCTAGAGCACAGAAAAGGATGTGTGTGTGTGTGTGTGTGTGTGTGTGTGTGTGTGTGTGTGTATGTGTGTACAAATGCACATATGTATTTGGGTACATATGTGTATATCTATGTCTATGTATTGCATGTATAGTGCATGTGCAGGGGGTGGATATGCATGTATGTGTTGTAGGGAAGACAACTCTGAGGTGGGTATCGGGGCAAGAAGAAAAAGTCAATTTTTCTGGATCTATCTGGTGGTGTATAACTGCAGATTCATGAAACACAACGGTTTTTTTCCTCAAAATAATGGAAGTATAAGACAGCACACTGCATAAAATTTAAAACCTTAAATTTCAAGTTCACCTGAAACAATATCAAACTGTTATTACTTCCCACATCATCACTGGGTCCTATGAACTTGGGGGGAAGAGTTAAGAGTCAGGCATTGTCCACAGTTCTCTCCACACTGACAGGATAACACGTGTTTCATCATGCGATTCTCCATCTCACCTTGGCTGAGAGGACAGACATGTGGGCATCCCCTTAGCCAAAGCCTGCCCTTTCCCTGCAGCTTGTGCCCTTGCCATTGTGAACACATTATCCACATATCATTTCACTTCCAGGTTTTGGTTAACCAGCCCGACCCTTTGGGCTCCTTGACTGAGCGAAAATAAACACTTTGTTGACAATGGAGCCGTGGTTTTGCTTTCCCATCATTTAATTTTTCTCTCAACACAACAGGGATAAAAAATATTGCCAGCTGCTGAGGTCCTAAAACCCAGGCTGCCTGGCTTCCCACTTGTTCTCCTAGTGCTGCTGGTGCCAGTTTATCAGGCAAACTTCGTCTTTTAAAGATTAATTGAGTCACGAACTTAAATATAGTGCCCTGCTTGTCGGAGAACTTTCCACTTTGTAATGCTATTTAATGATTCAAAGGGTCTCATTATATCAGCATGGCCACCCTGCTCTCCAGCTGTTGCCACCATATGCCGAGCCGCCTGTGGACAGTGTGGATGGCATAGGACCTCCACCCAGAGGAGGAGGCCTACGGCCACGGCTGAGGCCTTCCCTGCCCAGAACCCTCGTTCTGCCACAGCTAACCCACACCTTAGGGATGAATGGATTTTTACATGCAAGTGAATACACCTAAGACAGGGTTTAAAAGGGGACCCATCACAGAAAGTATGAGGACTTGAAGTAGCTGCTTTTTACGTTACAATTTGTTAGGAAACTTTCCCGGAGATTGGTCGCCTCAGGTAAATCCATTGCTAACTTGCTAGATGAGAACTGAGATGAACACATCTGACAATAAGGTTGGTTTCTCACAGTAACCTTCTGAACATGAACAGCAGCTTCAGCTAAGCTCTCTGCAGAGAGTGGTTTTCCTTCTAGCACATCTTTCTCTTAACACAGCCCGGACTTTCCCTGTGGTGGGCAAGGTCCAGAGTGACCTCTGAGGTGAGAACTTCAGGCCTAGTGGGAGCTGTCAGCAGCTGCCCTCCCTGCTAAGATCTCTGCAGGAGAGAAGATGGAAGGCAACCCCAGCCCTCTCTATCTGGAGTAGAGCAGCCTGGGCGTTTCTAAAATACTCAGCTGCAGCTCCAGCTCTGCCTGCTCACCCTCCCAGAACTCAGTTCTCACACAGACGGGAGCAGAACAGGGGCTCCACGATGCTGGAGATCCATGAGCCAAACTTAGAGGGGCCTGATTTGCAAATAAGAAGAGGTAGCTGGACTAAGGCACAATGTTATCAGTGATGGTCCCATGGCCTTCCTCTCTACAAGTGCCAGTCACCACTTATTAAGTGTCTTTTAAAAATGGTCTATAATTTAGAGTTCATTCTCCCTCTCTCACTCTACACACCCACCCACCCACCCACCCACCCACACACACACACAAACACACACCCGCCAATATACACTCATACATTGCCCTAGAGACCTTTCCCATTTCTCTTGGCTGGCCAAGTGTACTGACTCCCAGGCTGACTCTCAACAGCGACTTCTTGAACAAAGCTATCAACATCACACTGTAATTTCCTATAAAGCCTTTTGGCTCATCTCCAGAACCAGCCTCATATTTTTTCCTCATATTTCATGAAGTGAAATGAGATTAATTTTGGCATCTTCACATATGGTATCATCAATTCAGTATGAAATTCCTGCATGTGTTCATTCACTCTGTGGGACTTTATTAAGGATCTACTACATACAAGCTCCATACTAGTGGTTGGGTGGGTGCTGGGGTAGCTGGCTGAAGAGAATACATAGACTTCTTCTGTCCCTCAGTAAGTTTCTTTTCTTTCTTTCCTTCTTGTTCTCATTCTGTACCTTCTTTTATTCTTAATCATATTCTAGCTATCCTACATACTACCTAAAGGTAAAAGGTAAGAAGTAATTTCTGTCTCTTAGGAACTGAGGTCCCACAGCCATATTTGAAACTGTCCTGGGATCTATCAGAATTCCTGAGACCATCGTTTGACGAAAATCTGGCTTTGGGGGGAACTTCACACAGAGAATGTGTCCTCAAAGCCTATGGATTTATCAGAGGCTCTGGTCTGCATTACATTTATTTCATTTGAACTTGGTGTTTCAAACTTTCTGTCCAATTAGCACTTAGAACACTGATAACGCCTGAGGGGCCCACATCTAAAAACTGGACTGGACACCATTGATAGGTGCAGATGGGAAGCCAGGACAGGTAGGCACTGCGGGTTTCCAGGTTCTACTAAGGACAAACAGGCACTACACACACAACAGGTACTACCGACACTCCTCTAGGCACTGGGGCCTCAGTGCTCAGAAGGCATCAAGCTGTTGTGGGGAAACAAAGCAGCTGACCAGCAACCCATGATGTCATGTAACAAGCGTTATTCCTGGGCCACCAAGATGGCCTTGCCCAAGTTTGGTGACTAAGATAGTCTTAAAGCTGCAACCCAAAGTAGGTCAAATTCAAGGGAGCCTGGCATGAGGACTTGGAGACTCTGGGCAGAGCAGTAATGGCTGTTTTGGGCTCTGGAGGTACAATCAGAAACTAAATGGAAGCTGGTTTTGAACTGAAGTGTCTGGTGGTGAGATGGTGTGGCAGCCTGGACCATTGAGCTTCTCAGGAACGTGGAGAGCCCATAATGTGGAGGAAGGAGCAGTATGTGGAAACAGAGCTTGGAACCAAGCAGGCCTTCCAACAGGCTCAGTCTTATGCCAGCAGAGGCGGTAGGGCAGCGAGGTGAGCGGCCGGGGAGGTAGGAGCTGGCAACTGTGGAGCCAGTCCCTCTTCCCTTCCTGGGGATGTACCTGGTAGACCCCGAATGCTGGGGAGGGGGCTTGGGAGCCTCCTGTTTACCTGGCACCTGCATCAGGGCAGATCCAGTGGGCCAGGGCTGGAAGAAGTTTGGGCCTCAAATCTGCTACTCCAGGAGGGTTTTAGGAAGCCTTCCCTTCTGTCACTTATCATTCTGTCTTATCTCATTTCTTCCTACTGTGCACTTCAGACTACACTGGGCCTGTGCCCACCAGGGCCTCTCAATGGACTGCTGTCCACATGCCTGGGCCCTAGGTCTGTGATGTAGAAATGTGGTGTCATCTCAAAACATCAACCAGGAGGAGCAGGTGGGCCACCCAGTGGGCCATTTTTCAAAGAAATATCCATAGAGTATTTTTCAGGAAATTAATTTTGCTATGTCAAAGCTACAGCCATATTTTGATTTTTGTAATAAGTATGTTTAAGGAAAAGTGGACTTTTATTGATTACTTTACAAATTTGAAGGTATAGGAATTTTCCTATTTCCAACACCTATCTACACATCTAAAAGACCTTGATAACAGTGTTTTTAACCATTGCTATTACCATGGAACCTAAGGAAACAGACTCTTCAAGCACAGAGGGACCCAGAGGCCACTAATCCAGCATTTCCTGACAGAGTTGGATGAGTTCCACCTAGCACAGTGGGGTATTAGTGGGCACTTTGGGAAAGAGGTGTCTGATAAACAAGGTCACTTACAATGCCTTCAGCCCTGGGCAGTTAGAGGACACACCACTGTATTAAAGCCTGTGTTTTAACTGAGAGCTTTGCAAATGAATTTGAGCATAGGAAGACCTTCATTTTCTTTTCCTTCTTATGTCATATCTCTATATCAATTATTTTCATCCTATCTATTATATATCTACCTATTATCTATTGTCTAGCTAGCTAGCTAGCCACCTATTTTTTTTTTGGCCAAGTTTGATAAATTCGGACCCACCTTCAGAATTTCATTTCACAAAGCAGGATCTGTGGATCTAAGGCACAGACTTGTTTTAAGTTCTTGTGCAGCAGCTGAAATATTTACAGGCACTTTAGTGAGGACATCTCTTGAATTAAGGCAGTTTCCATTTCATTAATTGAGTTAGAAATTCACAATTTAAATTGAATAATGCATACCCTTATCCTGTTGGAAATTCTTTCTATAATAAAATACCTTCTCATTATAACTCACTATGTCTATGCTAGGAGCATGTACACATATTTACTAAAACAAACAGCAAAAGTCTCAAGACATTCCTTAAAATCTGGGTGGAGCATTGTTCTACGTGCATTCATGCTTCCTTTTGTCTGTAAGTGGATTGAACACATGAAAGCACATTTGCAGTGGGGTACAGGGGAGCTGGAGAGGAAAGGGGGGACAGGCTGTGGAGGACTGCAGAACACAGCTCCTCGCCGGGACACAACATCCAGGTGTTGCAGAGCCTCAGTGATGGATGACTCACAGGTGAGGGCTCCAGGGCATGCATGCAGTCTTGTGTCTCTGCAACGCCTTCCCAGGAGATGTGCAAAGCATGCCATCCCCCTCTGGAGTGGCGCTTGGCTTTGACCTACTGTGGGGTCACACTAATAAGACCCCATCTTGAGAATTTGCTTAATAATCTCGCCCACAAGTCTCCCAGGCAGCCCTGGTCACTTTGAAATGAGAATTTCATCTACAATGAACTCTCTTACCCCAAAAAATTGTATAAATAGAATTATAGCATGATCACCTCCTTTCATCAGCAATTCTGAAGGGACGATCCTATGTTAGTGGGCCTTTTTGGAAGATATATTGGACTTTAATAAAATTTGATCAATGCATTTAAGTCAAATTGAATTATATGTAAGTGGATAGGGTTGACATATGTTTCAATATCTGCGAGTGATACATTATTCTCCAGTGAGCATAAAATTTAATGAAATATAAATACCCATTAATCCTCATGTTTCAACCAATCAGTCACTGTTGCTCCTGCCTGCTGTGAGCAGAAGCGGGCCCAGAAAGTCATCTGTTTCATCTAAGCAGGAGCTCCAACCTGGAAAGACATCAGAAGGCGAGAGAAGAGAGGCTGTGAGCATGGTGAGCGGGGAAGCCTGCCAGCACCTTCGCGGGGATGCGCCCAACACGGGCACCTCGGCAGGCAGCGCTCCCCTTAGCCCAAGTCTGTGGAGGTATTTGCTGCCTTTGAAATTGTCAGGGGAGAGAACGACAGCTTCTTTTTCCCCAAACTCTTTCTTTCTTATTTGTAGTGGATTTGCTGTTAGACATCGTGCAGAGTGCCAGGTGTGATGCTCCTGCCTCAGAGAATGATGCAAAGGCAGCAGGCTGCAGGGAGGAACCTGGATGGTTCCATGGTGCTGATTGCAGGGTTGTGGTCAGCAACATGTTTCCTTTAAAATACATACACAGAAATACCAAACTATAACAACAGAAGTGATGAAGCAGTCAGCTGAATTTACCACCAAATACCACCGATAACCTCAGTTAACATGGCTTCTTTCTGTGCTTCTAAGAAGCACTCTTGACCACCTCCTATAATGCCAAGGCATGCAGCAGCCAGAAATTCAACCCAAACCTCTCTGGGGATCCCTTTCCCTGTCTGGACCTGGGTTACCATCCATAGGCCACCCCACACCCTAAGGCTACAGGAGTTGATGTCGTACTTTGATAAGTTCAAACCATTTGCTAGGATGCCTGTCCTCAGTTAGTGGAGAGAAAATACATCCCAGGGCAGAAGAGCAGAAGGCCTAGAGGTCCCAACTCTATCACCTCCATCACCTCTATCAGCACCATCACCTCCATTACCACCAGCCACTGTCACCTCCATCACCTCTGTCACCTCCAGCCTCTCTGTAGGTGACTGGCAATAAGCTTCAGAGACTGGAATTGCCAGGCAATGAATCATTTGTTGATCAAAAGTCTCAGCTAGGACCAAGGTTACATAATTTACAATGAGAACCCTCTAGCCAATCACTTTGTTGATTTGACTCAAATAAAAACTTGCTCATTGAGCAATTCCAGCTCGTTGGGAGGACACAGGGACAGAGTGAGGTGCAAGCCTGGCTTTAAGAGAATGTCTCTCTAGTTAGAGAGACAAAGGGAAGCTCAGACACCTGTTTGTTAAGGGGACCTTTCAGAATTCTGAGGCATGGATGGAGCAGATAGGAAGAATTTCAGGCAGGGAGAATCAAGTGGACAGAAGGACAAAGGGTGTGAGGAGTGGACAGCTCATACTAATGGGGGAGATGGTGTGTGCCCCCAGAGAGGAGCAGGAGGCCCTGTTGGCAGAGGGGACAGCCAGAGCAGAGGTGTAGAGGGCAGAAGAACCAGTTTGCAGGCACAGTGGGGAAGGGTGGGGAAAAGAGAGGAACATGGAATTCTCTGAGCCCTGTTTTCATGAAGACCTGGAAAGCACTAGGGTTGAAGGTGATCCCCATTCTGGGTTTATGTTGTCCCACACCATAGAAGTGTGCATAACATTTTTTCAAAGAATACCTAACACTCACAGTGGCAATTGGAATAGGGAAAGAAGCAAGTAGCCATTGTAGAAGGAAGACCAGTGTCAATGAGGCTGCAGAAAATAACATGCTTTTCAGTGTGCAGTGTTTCCATGTCTAGGGGCTGGGACACAGTGAGGGGCTGCCCAAGATCCCCACAATTGGGGATCAGATTCAAGGAATGCAAATCCTTCTCTGTCCTCCTGTTCAGTGCTATGTAGATGCATTTTTTGGAGATTTTCCCTTTTAAAGGCAGGAAAGAAACACAGGAAAAATTTTTGAACTGGTGAGGGAGGTTGAAACCCCCAAAGTGATGATGGAGTTCTTGTTAATTAGATGAACTTTATGTTGCTGCTAATGTATTTATTGACACTTTAATTTTTCCATATACTTAACTCTTGGTTAATTTATTTATATAACATTACACTGAAGATGCTCTTCTTGTTTTATTTCACAGATGCAATTAGCTAAATTTAAATGGCCCACAGTAGAGGAGACTCACATATCTGCCTGCCATCCACAAGAAAACAAGCAACCTAAATGCTAACTACCCCCACACATCAAGATGCCACATTTTGTTAGTAACAATTTTTGTGCACATCTTGCAACCCAAGTTATATGTAGTCACAAATGTCAGTTTACTTTTTAAAAAGCTGTTCCATGGTTAGGAAGATAAGTGGGGACTGCTGATTCCAGGAATCAGAAAGGAGGCTTCTATAGACCCTGGTCTCCTCCAAAACCCAGCTGGCCTAGGTTTCTCATCAAGATTTTGGGTCATAGTTGAGTCTGAAACTCCTGGCATTTAAGCCATTGACTGTCTTATTTCACTGTGGATTTTAAGGCTGCAATGGAGCCGAGTGTGACCTCAGGCACACACAGCAGAACTCCAGTTGCTGGAGGTAAGTTATGCACATGTTCTTTGACTTCCAAATGAGAGTGCCTAGCCCACAACTGATGGCTTCTCAACAAAACACACCCTGACTCAGCCCTGCATGTAGCTCAGTGTGTGGGTGGCTGTTCCTGGGACCTCAGTCTTGATCATCATCATGCTTAGGTGGCACCAGCACACCTTTCTGTGCATGACACACATTGGAGAAAAAATTTGTTAAGTAATTGGAGGCACTCTGTGCCCATTGTGACTGAAGGACCATAAGTGGAGGTTGTGTACATCAAGAAGGTTGTGCACATCAAGGAGCAACAGTGCAGTGCTCAGGGTGAGCAGCACTCCCATAGGCTGCTCTGCCTGACCGAGCAGATAGCTGAGGTGGCACCACACTGCTCTGCTCCCTGAATGCTTGCTCTGAGTGCTGTTCTCCAGGGCATCCTCAATACAGGGCAGTTAGTACCTGGCATCCTCCTCAGGGCAGGGCTCAGGCCAGTGGCTCCTGTCTTCACAACATAGGACAGCTATTAAGAATGAGTTTTGCAGAAATAAAACAAGGCCCTCACTTTCTTCAATTGTTTGCATAACTGAGGGATGGACAAAGATCTCTTTTCCAAGCTTGTTCTGTTGTTTCTTAGTTACAGTCTCTCAACTCCACCCTCCTGTAAGAACTCGGCCTAGCTGTGCTGGGGTCTGGCTGTGCAGGTGGCATCTCTCCTCTGCCAGCCGAATGCTGGTGAGCACCTCCACCAGGACAGCTACCAGAGAGCACGGGGCTGGGCGAAAAAAGCCTTCCTCCTGTTGTGAGCTGCTGTCCTAATGGCATCACCCCGAAGAGGGCCTTTGTTGGGCCCAGCGTCCCGCTCCTGGTGCTGGGTTCTGGCTCCATGGGGATGTCCTCCAAGCTCTTGGCTTTGATGCTCCACCTCTTCTCTCCTCCTCCCCCGACCCCACTGAGCAAGGCTGGGACTTCAACCTGCGGGGACTAAGTTTTTATTATCTCAGGATCCCATAAATTGTTTTTAATTCTCCAATATCTGTTTGACCAATTTTCTATATAAAATTCTGCTGAAATAGTGTCATTTCTGAATTCCAGACTGGAATGTCACTTACAGGTACAGAACATGAAAAGAAGCTGGAATATGACCTGGATCATCGGCAGACTCACAGAGAAATCAAATGTTCCCAAGTGTTTATATCCACAGGTGTATTTCTGTAGGGTCCCCAGTGTCCTGCTGTGTGTGAAACAATGTGTTAACCACACAGGGAGCAGCGCCCCCCAACAGGCGCAAGCAGCCCTGGCTGGGATGCTACGTTGGAGAGGGATGCCAGGCCTTCCACGGAGCTCAGCATAGAACAATTAATTCAAGGCTGTTGATTTCACAGGGGAAGTAGAAGCTGCAGCAGACATTGAAGAATGAGGAGTTTGGCCAGCCAAGTGGGGGACAGGACGCTTTGCAGCGAAGACACAGCATGAAGCAAAAAAATTCCACTCCTAGAAGGAGCTCTGCAGACCTCACCCAGAGCCTTCCAGCTCACTCAGTAGCATAGTCCCAGCACGAGGAGAAGTGGAAATCTAGAAAAAATGTAGAGGACCTTGAATAATTCTAGAGATGTTCATATATTAAAGGAGTATGCCCAGAGCCATAGAAACCATACAATGCACATGAAAACCTTATTTTGAAAAAGACCATCTCCCTAAATGTCTCACTTTAATTTGAGGCAGTGCTGGTTAAGACATGATTGCACAGTGGGATTGAATCCTCCAGAGATAATTAAATTGTACTGAGGAGAGTGTGAGGGGGATGAAGTGCATGATAATTTCAGGAATATATGCAGTAAGATGATTTTAACTCTCACAAACAAGTGTTGGTGCTTAAAGGGGACACAGTGGGCTCTGAGAACACTCCCAGCACAATGTGCCCCACCCTCTGGGAAGAGAGCTTCCAGGATCACTCCAGGGCCCCCAGCCTGCCTGGCCTTCTGTGTTTGGGGCTCAGAGAGTCATCTGTGCTCCAGGGAAGATCCGCCTTCTGCAGTCCATACCCTGTGCGCCGGCCAGCCCATGCTCTGTGCGGCCAGTATCCCTGGACACGGCACAGACAGGCACAGCTACTGCAGAGGCATCAGGCTGCCGCCAAGAGCAGGACAGTACCTGGAATCACAGTGTTCTCGCAGATAGCAGCTCTGTGGCCTGTGCCAGGGATGCAAGACAAAGTGCCCTTCTCCTTCTCCCATTCAACTTCAGGTCTCCTCCTTTCACAGAATGCCTCCCTCCCTCCACCCCTGACTTAAAGACTCGTCTTTCATTGCAGGGCCTGGCATCAGCCCTCCTGGCTGGGAGACCGCTGCGCAGCCTTTGTGAGTCTGCCGATGATCCAGGTCTTTATGTTCTATCAAATACCATTTCCACTTCCCTGAATTCTTCCCACAAAGCTGCCTGTGGTGCAGCCAGTGGAAGTCTCATCTGGGACCATCTTTCAATTAACCTCACAGAAGATCGCAGGCCCGGCTTTTGGCATGCCAGAAGACGGCTTCTGAGGAAGAAACTCTCAAGGTCACAGAGCTCTTCAGACTTAATAAGCCCTCTATGATCCCACAGACCCACAGAATGGAAAGAATAGGGCTCTGAGCAAAGAGCCAACCCTGAGTGGAATCACAGCGCTGTGCTTCAGTTTAAGGAGAGAGCCTTCACCCAGCCCAGGGAGTCATAAAGTTTGGGCAACTAGAAACAACCCTTCACATGGGGACAGGAGTAGTTATAGACTGGACCATCAATATCATGGAGGCTCATTTTCTGAGTCAAGGATGCTGACAATCCTGGATGTGGCCTATTGGGAAGACAACCACACAAATGTATATGGTGTGGAGGGTAGTCCGTCTTTTCTTTGGTGTATTGCTGCACTGAAAACTCCAGTGGGTCAGAGCACTTTGGAGTCAAGGGTCTGGGGAGCAGACAGAGATATAAGAGCTGGTGACTGCTGAATGTAGTGCTTGAAATGAAGGCCACAGAGGGTCTGCTCTAACACCCCCAGGGACAGGGAATGAAAAGGGTCACAGTGGAAGCTGCTGAAGTCACCATGACTCCTGCAGGACCGGCATGAAGAGAGGGGCAGTGGTCCTGGAAGTCAACCCTTGAAGGGATTGGGAAGCTCTGAGAGGTGACCCACTGAGCAGGGGAGGCTGACTCAGTAGAATTCACGTTTTTAGGGAGGAAGCCCAGAGATTGAGCTGGAAGCAGCAGTGAGGAGCACCCATCCTCGACTCAGTGGGGGATGCAGAGGAGAGGGTGAAACGTCACTGCTGGAGGGCACATGGAGGAGCATGACTCTCGGAAGGTTCCAGGCATGGAAAGCAGGGTAGCCACTGAGAGAAGATGCTGGAGACAGACGACCTGCTGCTGGTGATGCCCTGCATGCCATGAGATGTGAGTGGGCAATGTGAATCAACATATAGGATAGAAACCCTCAGAAAAGGAGAAAGAATGAGGCAAGTCATGATTCCTGGGTTGTGTAGCAGCCTCCACCTGGCTGATCAGAACCAGAACCACCCACCAGAAAAACAGACTCATGAGGTGCAGATAGTGCCCTGTCAACAATTATCTACCTGGTCAGAAATAACCATCTCCTTTTGTAGAGGCAGGTGGGGCTTTGAGAAGGGGGAGAATGAGGAAGCACAGACATGACGAGAGGGTATTTTGATGATGGGATTCGATGAGATTTACTCAAAGCTCAATGCTGGCTCTGTTTTTGCCTCAGGTGACAGGTGGGGCATGCCCAAGTGCCCAATGTCCTGGAAGCAAGAGGGATATAGTGAGCCAGATAGGAGGGGACAAAGCGCAGGTAATAAGGAGTGACCCTAAGACCCGGTAGGACCAAGCCACCATCAGGAAGTGGCCCTGATGTCCAAACAGCCAGAGACCTAAACACAGACAAAAACGGGACCCAAAGCTAACTAAGCGCAGAATCTCTGGGACATATTTTGATTGTACTAAGCCTCAGGCTTCTTGGCATCTGGGTGTTTGAAAAGCTCAGAAGAAAAAGGAGGTCAGCAGTGAATTTCTAATTAGCTACCTACTTTCCATTAAATATCCACAGAGTTCTGTCTGGGTTTGACTTTATCAAAATAAACTGAATTATAAGAAAAAAACTGGTCTTCATTTCCAGATTTGCACTGACTTACATAAGACAGTGATTAATACACTGTCATCTTTTGTCTCTTGGGCAAAGATTGCACATTTTTCATCTGTCGTTTTTATTCCCTCTGATTAAAAACCCACGTTTTTCTATAAATCACAGTTAGTGTGTATTGTTAGAAAATAATTATTGTTGATTTTGTAGAATTCTTCATTTCCTTACACTTTTGTTCCATTTACTAATTTATTATTCAGTGGTCATTTATTAAACCTGTTGAATTTTCTGTTCTATCAGGAAAAAACCACAGAGCTATATAGTTCCTTTCTGTAAGTTGTAAAATGATAGCAAAGCCCTGATGGGCCCCTGTGATGTCTGATCACCTTGACCTAGGTCCTGAGTTCAGTGAAGGGCAGGAATTGGTATGGTCCCAGCATGCATTTATCATCAGTAAATGGTGTCCCTTCACCACCTCTCTCCACTGTGTGCTGTGAGGAGGAGGATGGCAATGAATGGTGAGGAAGGTCCAGTCTGAAACTGAGTGTTCAGAGGCCCCAGAACTTTCAGACTTTGTCAGAGCTTGCACTTGTTAGAGCAGAAGTGGAGGAGGGAGGTTAGTGAAGACCAATAACAGCCACCAGAATCTCCAGCACAAGCAAGAACTGCATAGTTAAAGGACACCCTAACCAGCAAGCAAAATTCTGCTGCTGCTGTCACACCATCCTTGAGTTGGATGTCAAAGCTCCATGGGCCATTCCACAAGAGCCAGATGTAGGGGCTATTGTCTGCCCCACTCAATTCCCAGAGGCCCTCAAATGCCAGCACATGGGCTCATCCTGGAGCTATAGGAGAGCCTGAGGTTCTTTCCCTATTAAAAACTGGTGAAACAGAACTCATGATGTGGGAAGCTGTCCCAATGTCAAAAGAGCCTTCAAAGGATTTGGAGCAGCCACCAGGAAGAAGTACCCACAGTGAACCTCATGGTTTCGTGGGCTGAGCTATTTGAACTGAATATTATATTCAGAATATAACAGTTGGGGAAAAAAAGACACAACCTTTTGAAAGTTCTTAAGACACATAATGCATTATTTGAGAAAGTAATGCGTACATTGGGTCTTTATAAAAGCAATAGCCATAGGGATGGGCACTAGATATCTGTAGGAAAGTATCACCATATTTGGAGTCTGCACAGATAAAACTCTGAAGTTTTCTTAGAAATAATCAATGATTTAACAGTCATGCAAGAACTAGAGAGCAGAGCAGGGTAGGGGTATTTTCCTAGGATGCAATTATCTTTACCAGACATAGAAATAACGTATCACCCTTGAAAACCTGGTGTGTAAAAACATAATTAAGTTTCTCAGGGCTTGAAAAATATTCAACCCCAACTCATCACCCCATGCTTTTCAAATTTATCCTTTTTTATCTTCTCCAGTATCTTAGAAGATATTTTATAAACTCCAAAGCTAGCTTGAGATACACAAATTGGGCACAGGAAATCAACAGGGATCCATGAATGCCTACATGTTGTTCCCAGCTCCTGCAAGTTGACGCTGTGGATCAAGGAGGGATCTGACACAACTTCCCATGCATTCCAGCAGGCACTGATCTACACTGTGGCCCTGGTTTCCATGCCTCCAGTCCCACGTGCCAACTCGTTGAGGAGAGAAAGGGTCCTTGCAGGGCTCATCCATGGTGACAAGGAGGAGTCCTGACAGCTCTGGTGCTGGTGGACATGCTGCCCATGACCTCAAATCACAAGAGGAGATCTAAGTAATCACCTTTCAGAAGACCTACCCCAAACCCAGGGCCATCTGAATTTCATTTCTCACTGGTTACTGTTCAAAAATGCTCACTGAATTTTAAAGTTTCCTCATCATTAGATAAAACACCCAGAAAGAAGAGGGCAATAATAACCATGGGAATGGGGCACTTTTTTCAAGTATTATATTCTGAATAGCAATGGTCAGTTCAAGTGAAATATGCCACCCATACAGCATGCCTGTTACTCCTCCAGCATGCAGCATAACTTAGTTGGAGTGTAAGATAAGTGTTCATAAGCATCATTCAGGAAGTTTTTTATTTTAAAAAATGTTTCTCTATCATGAGGGAATAGTGTTTAATCATGCGTTCTTTTTAAACCAGAAGAATCTTTTAACTGTCCATTTTTTATTAAGTTCCTTAATTCAGAATCTTCCTTGCTTCAGGAAGAAATTGGTGTCTCACCCCAAAGGCTGAAAGAAGAGTCAAGAACCCCAGCTCTGGCAGAGGTAGGAGAAATGTGTGTGGGATCTCTAAGTATACAACAGTAGCTATATGAGCGTTTCTGAATTTGTTTCCAAATGAAGCATATAGAATATCATTTTCCACAATATTTCAGTGTAGTCCCATTACCTCCTCTTACTATTATCAATAAACTGGAATTAATTAGATTACTAAAAAGGAGTCACATTTAGAAGGACTTGATCCGAGCGTTTTCAGGAAACGCTAGCCTGGACAGCCCTTGCTGACCCAGCTGATGATTTGCATTATAATAGTTACACTGTAAGTACACATTTTTCTCTGTCACTATGATGTAGAGGATTTAATACCACAACGAGCGTGACATATCTGAGACTGCAAAAGAAGACTTTGAAAATTAACTTGTTTCTGAAGGACTTATACATTCTTTATAATTCATTTATTTGAATATTGCCAATATAAAACCATAAGTAATTTGGCAAATTTTACTTTGTAGTCTCCTTTTTTCTTCATCATTTTCATCTTAAAGTAAGTCATGGCTGTTGTTGGAGAGAAGCAGGAATGTTGCTTGCTGCTAACCCCTTTTCCCATATTCACAACGACCAAGTTAAGCACAGCTGGAACCTCACAAAACTTTTCCTACCTGGCCGAGAAGAGGGTGAGCAGCGGGTCTCCACACCTGAGCACTCGCACACCTGCATCTATGAAATGCCTCCTCCTCTCTGATTGGCCCAGAGTGACGTCACGGAAGCCAACATTCTAGCATTCCAGGCAGCTCAGGTGCCATACAGTGTCAACTAGTGACATGCATCTCATTAGTCTTCCAGAATCTATCTGGAACCAAGATGGAGTTAAGAATAAACTAAAAAAAATACACACAAAATGAGCTGCTATGAACCCTTTGTTTTGTAGAGCCTCCTGGGGGATTGTATATAGCCTCCACAGATTCTTACCAAAGTGCAATCACACTAATGTGAAGGGGGTCTTTTCACCCATAATTATTTTATGGCCAGTAGAAATCGGAAGTCCAGTGACCTCCTGAAATCAGAAGTGGCAGCTACCTCCTTCAGGATTTTCCACCTTAATTCTAGAAGCTTAGTCACATTGGTTTTATTAATATAAGTTGGGAAGAGTTAGGGCATCAGAAATTTGATGGAGAGAATATTTGATTTTCTATTAGAAATTTATGCAGAAGTCATTATTGCTCTCGCATCATCATTCAAACTGAGTTTAGTTTCTTCTATATACAGTTTGAATTAACTTATCAACCACCTATAACATACTAGACACTACCATGTAATTAGGATACAAAAATAAGTATGATAGTAAGCCTAGGAATTTGTCGTTTGACAAAAAAAGGTTATCTTTTGGGTCTAGCATCATGTATCACAAATCATACATGAGGCACAGCCATTTGGCATCATATGATACCTCTTTCAATCCTCACAAAAGCCTACACGGCAGTGTAACAGTTAAGATGGGCTTGGTTTTGTTGCAATAACAAACAAGCCTCAGTCACCAGATGTTTACACAGCCAACATTTACTTCCTGTTGATTCAATGTATTTTGTGGGTTTACAGGGGTCCCCCCAGGACAGCTCCCTCCATGAGTTGAGTTAGCAGTCCAGGATGCTTAGTCTTTAGCCACATATCCTTCCACAAAGTGAAGGGCAGGAGAAGAAATTTGGGAAATAGAACATGACAATTCAATGCTTCTCCCTGGAAGTGACCCAAGTCACTTTTGCCACATTTTATTGGCTAAAAAATCCACATGATTATGACTCTGTTTTAAGGGTATGAGAAAAATCTGTCTTCCTTCTCCACACCCACAGAACCAGTCCTAGTGCTCAGGTACATTCATGCAGATCCCAGGGTGAACTACTCATGATGCCATTTTATTGACGAGTGAAATGTGTTAAGGGCAGATTACATGTTCAGGAAGCAACAGTGCTAAGCTTGACCCAGGCAACTTCTTTGTGGGACCCACCATTTAACCACTGTGCTCTATTGCAGTGTTCTGTTGCATTGAGAACCCAAATGGTAGAGTAAAATAGCATGGATCAGCCTGGGGAATGGTGCTGAGCGACTTCTCAGACTCCAGCCAGCTGAAGGAAGGTGCCCTCTGAGGCAGCAGTGGCCAGGGTCCCTCAGATCCAGGTACAGTACTGAGGAGGTATGAGAGAGCTGTGCCCTCACTGGACATCAGGGATGAGGATATGGGATGGAGATGGAATGCCAGTTTTCAGATCCAACTGAGCCCTCAGCCACACCTACTGCATCTGCAGGAGTTCCTGATCTGGCCACTGACCTCAGATTTACTCTTGAAGCAGCCTTGGTGAACTGAACAAGTGACATTTCCCCTTTCTTGTTTACAGCCCTTTACTCCACATGGTTTTCCATAGGTGCTGGGGGAGGAGGGTTCCCTTTTCCAAGCATGTTGATCACTATCTCTGAGAGGCCAGACAATGGGTATCACTTTTATGATGTTGGAATATTTGACCTGATTAACATAATTTGATTAGTTTCAATTACTACATGTCTCCAATTATTCTTTTGTCTCATGGTTAAAATTAATAATGTTTGAAATTGCAACTTAAATTCTGTTAGTCATGTTTCTCCAATCTGAGTAATTGTGAAACCCCTTCCAAGTTCCTGCAGACTCCACATGCTCACTTAATTTGTCTTTTATTATAATATTTTTTAAGTATATATAAGTTGTAATGTGGGTACTAGTGCCTTATTTTTAAGTCAGCCATATAATTATAAAGGTAAACAGATTTTGGATTAAATACAAACAAAATTTCAAATCTCACATAATTCCAAAGGTGACATAATTTAATGTGACAGATGAGGTTGTTTTGTTGAAACACAATTGGAGGGGACAGAAGGTCAGCCACCTTGTGGTCGTGTATTACTCGTCTGTAGAGCCTGTGATTGCATGTTGGAGAGTAATTCAACTAACATCCAAATACCCCGGGAGGAATAATATGTGGACTCATTTCCATCAATCACTGTCTCTGCTCTTCATTCCCAGAACATTCAGGGTTCTCTGCTTCCACAAATGTTGGATCCTGTTTTCACTGTAAGAGGAATATTTTTAAATTTTTAGTTTAAAATCATGCACAGACCAATGCGTTATAAACACTGCCCTGGTCTGCACATTTATACATGGCCATTAGACAAAGAACACTGTGGTTATGTGCCAGCCTGCATGTGTTTACAGTGTGAAAGTACATGCAATTCAGTGTCACCTAATAGTTGCGCAAAATCGAATTTAATCTAGTTCAGCATGCATTGGTGCTTTTGGAAGCTTCAGTAATTCTTTTCCAAACTTTAATAAGCTGAATAACCCAATTGAACAACTCAAGGTCAGAATGCTTAGACTCAAGCATTAGGGAAGACATGAAAATTTTAGAAACAAACACACATCAGATGGTTTTGAAACTATGAGTAGACACCTGACCAAAAACAACACTATGGTACATGAGATATCAAAATATGTTGTACACTATTTAAGCTTCACTTGATAAATAATTTATGTGGAATAAGGAAGACTTAAACTGATCACAGAGACATCTTTGGGGTCCATGGACTCCCTCCAAATCACACACTTAGAAACCACAGGAAGTGGGTTCGTCTCTCAGGTATTCACAGTGATTTCACTTGAAACTGCAGTATCTTCCGCATTTAAGCTTCCATATTGGTTCAATTGAGGCACAGCTTGACTTTGCAAGTCAAGCAATTCGGATAGTTGTAGCTACTTACTTTTGTGAATCAGAAGGCTTCTGATATGGGACAAGCTGAATAAATTACCACAAACATGAGTACAATTAATAACCCTAATTAAAAACTTGTTTTAAGAAAACATTGCAATTTTCTGATTGATTGACTTTTGCTAAATGTTAGTATAAACTTGAACTAGCCAATTAATTTATATGGCTCAAATACCACTTTTATCTCTTTTTTTATATCCTGAGGCTTTAATACAAAATTAATTTTAAGAAAGAGCTATGACACAGACAACGGAACAGTGGTTACCAGAGGGGAAAAAGGTAGGGAGAAAACTAAGAGGGTAAAAGGGTCAACTATATGGTGGTGGAGGAGACTAGACTTTGGGTGGTGAACACAACAGTATATACTGATGATGTATTATAGAACTGTACACTATAAACCTATATAATTATTAACCACTATCACCTTTGAAAAACAGAGACAGAAATAAGTATGAAAAATAAAGTTTAAAGTTTAAAATGAGTCATTTTGATTAGAGCAAAGAAAAGTAGGTATGGAGGTCATAAAGAGAGAGCATTTAGCTGAAACTGGTTTGGCTCAGTGGATAGAGCATCGACCTGCGGACTGAAAGGTCCCAGGTTCTATTCTGGTCAGGGGCATGTACCTTGGTTGCGGGCACATCTCCAATGTTGGGCATGCAGAAGCAGCTGATCGATGTCTCTCTCTCATCGATGTTTCTGACTTTCTATCCCTCTCCCTTCTTCTCTGTAAAAAATCAATAAAATGTATTTTTAAAAAGAGAGAGAGAGAGAGCATTTAGGCATGAGGCAGCAGACTTCTCTGGGGCAATGTGCTGGTCCTGGACCCTTGGGTGGGGGAGGAAGGGGAGCAGCATCATTTAAATCACACTCTGCCCATAGTCCTGAGCATATTGACACTCTAATGAAGATCATCTGTAAGGCCACCATGTAAAAACCTAGGTTGATATGGAACTTTTTGCATTATTTTATTGATTTTGTCAACGCAAAGTGATGGAATTTACATTGGCCCTATGCCTTCCTGGTGCTCACAATGCATTGGTAAGAGTGCCCTACATACACGATACATCATGACTGAAGTGACTTCATTTTAGGAATTCAGTGATGAGAAACATTAGAAAACTATAAAAACAAGTTCTTCTATTAACTCAATACGCAAAATATATTATTAACAGTAGATAAGTAATAAATCTCAATTCGTAACCAGAGACAATGTTTTGGATAATCAATATATATTGAGAATAACTATTTGGGGGTTCAAATTATTTATATAACTACTTAGCTAATTAAAACCATCTTCTTTTTATAGTACAATGCTTGCTTTCTATAGGTCAGAAAAATACAACTTAATTTGACAAGCAAATGTTCATTGCATCTTCTTATCACTCTCTGGGTTCGTTTTCAGTCATTACTTTTGAAGAAACAGTTTAAGAGATGCTTCGGTGTGTTCAAATGAACCATCAGGAACCTCTGCACTGACGGATCCTCACATACACTGACACCTAGTGCTCCTGGCAGGTCTGAGTTCAAGAGCAGCTATAGGTGGCTAACTTGAGAGAGAAGGATAGTCAGTGCAAGAATTTTTAGACTGATGTACATTTGTATTTCTTGCCATCTGTGCTTTTCATTTCTATTCTCAGTGGAACTGTTAGTAGATGACGAACTTTGCATTTCAGATACTGTGCAATTTACTAAAAAGTGTGCTTTAATTATCATTTCCTCCTGTATTTTTTAGGACTGAAAAGCACTTAGAAAATAACGTAGTTTTTTTTTTAAATAAAACCTTTTAATTCACAGTTGGAAATGGAAACTAAGAGACTAGCTGGTGGAAGCACTGAGCCTCGAATCAAGACCTCTAGCACCTAAGTCATGATTTCCCCTGGCGCCTCCCTACATAATTTTTTAAAATATATATATATATATTTCTTTATTGATTTCAGAGAGGAAGGGAGAAGGAGAGAGAGAGAAAAACATCAATGATGAGAGAGAATTATTGATTGGCTGCCTCTTGCATGCCCCCCACTGGGGATCGAGCCCTCAACCCAGGCATGTGTCGTTGGCCGGAATCGAACCTGGGACCCTTCAGTCCACACTCTGACACTATCCACTGAGCCAAGCTGGCTAGGGTCATACATAAAATTTTTTAAAGTTAACAAACTGCTAACCTTCACAATGGAAATTTAATTTTAATGTGTGTTCAATAAATTGTGCTGTTCTGGTGGAAACGTTTGCCACTGGGGTCTTTGGTTAGACATGTTCATGCATGGTTAGATATGTGCACGTACACACTCACACACTCCCGCACCACCTGGTGAAACCTGCATTTGTCTGAAAGTGTGGTGGGACCTCTAAATCGTCCATGTTACAGAATTCTTGGACCCTGACAGTGGCTGCAAACCAAAATTACTACCTTGCAGGTGTCCACATTTCGTTAAGTCTCCAAATTAACTGCTTAAAATACAAGCTTAGATTTAATAGGACAGTTAGTGTATGCTAATTAAGGACAAAATGATTCTTTAAAAGGCATTTGCCAAGATTTAATAGAAGCAGACGCAGACCAGTTACACGCTATGCTTGCTAAACTTCTGTAACTGAGTTTCTATTAGCCAATTGGGGTTTAATCATCAGGAAAGACCCATCTTGGAAAATCTGAATCACTTTCATGGCGAAATTTCCGGCTACTGAATGTGAACATTCAGGGTTTAATTGTTTCCTGGCATATTGCCGGGCATTCTGAGGTTCTCTGCCATAATTCACCATTTCCCTTTACTTATTTTTCTTCTTTTTTTTCCCTGATGTGATCGTATTCTTTCTTCTTATTTTAATTTATACCATTCAGAATTTTTTGTACTTTATATTTATATAGATAGACAGATGCATATATGTATATATGCATAGATATATTAATTTTCAGTATGAAATTGAAATTAAAATAGTATTTCAGTACTTCTATTTTGGAGGGAAAAGTTATTTTTATCAATTGTGCAAAAGTACATGTCCAATGAAAATTGAGGTATTATTTAAAATAAATTCATATGATTAAACTTTTGATCCAGTAAAACATTATTGAGTATAAAAGTCAAAATACAGTTGTAGTGGTTTGCTCAGGCCTCTATAACAAAACCCACAAACCTGGCAACTGACAACAGACTTTTATTGCTTATAATCTGGAGGCCGGATGTCCAACATTAAGGACCAGCATGGTGGGTCCAAGTGAAGGCTCTCTTCCTGGTACGTAGATGGCCACTTTCTCACCAGGGCCTCATGTGGCCTCCCCTCAGAGTCTTTGCATGGAGACAGAGATCTCTAGCATCCCGTTTTCTTATAAGAACACCTGTTCTTGAGTGGTTTTGTGAATGGGCAATTGAACACGAGTGTCCACTTTACAAGCTCCTTGGTCCCTATCTCAAAGATCAGGTGGATACATCCCAGATGACAACCTCTTCTGTCCTAATAACAACAACCTCAGTAACTGGCTAACTGTCCCCAAACTAGTCCAGCCAAAAATCAGTTCCCTAGTGATTAGATAGAGAAGGGATTTTTATCAGATGAGAGATAAGCTGGGGATAGATTTCAACTCTAGTGTGGTCATCATACAGATGTACTCAAATTATTCAACAATGAAGTTAACTTTTTTCTTTTTATTTGAAAAAGCCAGTTAGTTTTATGAAGCACTTTAGCTATTTTTTTCACCTTGAGTGAAGATTTTAAATATTAATGTATTTTAATTTAGCATTTCAAATGATAATAAAAGGTTTTGTTGACTCTCTTGTCTTTGAACCTTGTGCAGCTTAATCCAATAATATAAAAATCAAATTGCATTTTATTTTGTCATGAAGGAAGCTTCCCCTGTATTCTCATAATTCTAATGCACCAATTCATGTAGGGACCCTTTGCTTTCTTAAATATATATATATATTTTTTTTTTCATTGATTTCAGAGAAGAAGGAAGAAGGAGAGAGAGAGAAACATCAATGATGAGAAAGAATCATTGATCGGCTGCTTTCCTCATGCCCCACACTGGGGATCGAGCCCGGAACCTGGGCATGTGCCCCAACCAAGAATTGAACCTTGATCTCTTGGTTCTCAGGTCGATGCTCAATTACTGAGCCATGCCAGCTGTGTGGATCCTTTGCTTTCTTTAAGTCATTCTCTCAGGAGTCCTGTGAGGCCCCAGGCCCTCAGGTCCTGAGGGCACAGTAGCTAAAACTCTTACACACACACACACACACACACACACACACACACACACACACAATGTAGTTCTTTCAAGCCACATTGAGAGTGCCTTGGAGTCTATAACCCCAACTACTATCTGAAGGTTCAATTAATACCTCATTCTCGACTTCTGCTTCACACTTTATCTTCACCTAATGATGAATAAATTTTAAAAAGAGGAAATTACATTTCCTCTTTCATAGTTAAAACAAATATGTGATCTTTCTCCTTGTGATGTCTTAATAATTAAAGTGTTGGGAAATGCTTTTCTGAGCATAATTCAATGAGACGTGTAGAACTATAGATGATTTAAGAAGGTAAATTCACAGCAAAAACACGTATTTCATTTGGTGGCAGGGGAGGAAATGGACAATTTTCATGGTCCTTCAAACACTGTCATCAGCCTACTCACCACCCACCAATGGACAAGATGGGTTCTCATTAGGAACACATCTCACTAGAATGGGACCCACCAAATAGCTTAAAATAAAGGTCTTCCCAGCAATTGCTGAAGTTAAAGTTGATTAGTAGAAACGTTCTTGTGTTGTTGTTTTTTCCTTGTTAGTAATGCATCCTGAAAATGACAGGTCACACCCACCTTTGTTGGTAACACCAGTCATTTAGTTGTGTTTTCTTTTTCTGCTTTGGAAGCAGGGGCTCAGAGAGGTGGCAGAGCAGCTCCACCACCGCTCTGTGGAAGGAACTGGGGCACACAGCTGGGTCTTAGCATTAATCCCTCAATAATTAATAATGCAGCCATGAAACTTTAATTATGAGCTGATCAGTAATGGTTTGACTGCCATATCACTTGATTGTTCACAGACCAAGTTGCCTGGAAATGTTTTGATTGGTCCATCTGAATGCAACTCAATGGAAGTAAAGGAATGCAAATGAAAAAAGAGTTTAAGTAAACACTAGGGCCCTCACAGTCACTGAGAACTATACAAAACATTACTTGGAAAGGGAAGAATTCATTAAAACATACCTTGTATGGGTCAGTGACTCAACTGACTGCCCTCTTCTCAGCTTCCCTTAAATATAAGCATCATGAAATCTTGGTGTATTCACACATTTTGATTGGGTAGTTTTAATAGAGAAGAGAAAAAATTATCCACATCCTGAGTTATATCTGAGACAGAACTAGGGCCAATGAGTGGGAAAGCAAATCTGGAGTTATTATAGAAGGACTTCTCTACCAAGGACACCATAATATAGGTGCCTGCCTCATGGGACAGGGAATACTCAGGAAACTAAAAAAATAAATGCTGAGTGTGTGAAGTCTTACCATTTCTATGGTTGGTCTTGCTGGTTGGAGTTTTCCCAGCTCATCTGTGGGTCCCTCAGTGTGCTTCCAGCCACTGAGCCACCATGTGCTTTTTTGAAACTGTCCATTTTTGGATTCCAAGATGTGACATGGCATTTCAGGAATAACTTTCATTAGGCTCAACTTCTGGATGTCAACTTTACCCCTTTGCCCACATGACAGTGATGGCAAGAAAAGGCTAAAGAAGGAAAAACAGAAGCACTCTGGGTACTGCTACCTATCCACTAAAGCAGGCTCTACCCAGGTTGACCACACTGTTAGAGAATGTGGACGTACTTTAATTTCTTTCAAAATCAAAGTAAAAAAATAAATTTTGGGATCAGAGAAAACATTTTGATATTTTAATATGTCGCATTGATCTCATTGTCTTTATACTAATGCAACTGTAAAATATGATTCTTACTTATTTACTTTTTAAGGAGTAAGAGACCCTAAAGTTCCTGGAGCTCTGGAAGTCCCTGTGCAACCATGCTGGGGATTTAGAGACACTGCAGCACTACAGTCCCACTAGGGCTACAGATGTCTACTAGTAGATACCAACACACTCAACAAGTAATGACTACCATGAGATCTCAAAAACAAACATGTCAGGGGTTAAAGATGTCTTTGTTGGAAGGTTTTTAATTATGTATCTAATTTCATAGTAAATTTAAGACTATTATAATGTCTAATTCTTATGTAAGTTTTAGAGAATGTTGTTTTACTAGAAACTTAACCATTTCATTTAAATTTTCAAGTCTTTTGCTTTACATCAGTTACAATTTCCTTTTTTCCCTTCACTGTCTGTGGGATCTGTGGTAATGTCACATTTGTCATCCCTGATATATTGGTTGTGTGCCTTCTCTCCACCTATTCCATGAATCTCTATGAATTTACCAAGTTTTATTCATTTTATTAGTTTATTCAAACCAACTTTTAGTAGTATAATTATCTCTATTATAAATTTATTTTCCATTTCATTACTTTTAGCTCATGCTTTATGTCTGACATTTCCCCTAATGTCATAAATAGATCTAATGCTATTATTTTTCCAAAGATAAAACTTTAGATGCATCACTTGAGTTTTTACATAATCACTGTTTTAATTTTTACTTAGTTAAAAATACTTTCTAGTTTCTTTTTCTTTTCTTTCCTTTTTTTTTCTGGCTTGCTTCATTGTAGTCACTGTGAGTAATTTCAGACCTTTAAAATTTATTGAATCTTATTGTATGATCCAACATATACTCAAATTTTGTAATGTCCTATGGTGCCTCAAAAGAATTCATAATTTGTGCTAATTAGCTCTAATATTCTGAGTATGTTAATTGGAAATTACTTGTTATTCAATTTATATTGTTCAAATCTTCTAAATTGCTACTGATTGGCCTTTACATACACTGGACACAAATCCCTTATCATGTATCTGATTTGTATTCATGACTTTTCTCTGTTGTTTTCCTTTTATCTATTTCATTTATTTATTTAGAAATCTTAATTATTTCCTTCCTTCTGACTGCTTTGGGTACAGTGTATGCTCCTATTTTCTATTTTATTCAGGTGGGAGGATATATAATGAGTTTGAGATCTTCCTTACTCATTCTAGGCATTACAGCTATAAATTGTCCTCTAAACACTGTTTTACCTGTATTCCACAAAATTTGGTATATTGTGTTTTTGCTTTGTTATCTCAAAATATTTTTTTTAATTTCTCTTATGATTTATTTTTGACACATTTATGATTCAGAAGTATGCCATTCCTTTCCCACATATTTAGAAGTGTGTTAACTTCTACATATTTGTGAATTTCCCAAATTACCTCTAATATCTACTTCTAATTTTATTTAATTTTAGTAAAAGAACATACTCTTCATATATATCCTTTAATTTGATGAATTCATCAGATGTAATGTTCTAGAGGGAAATAGCCAGTTAAAACCATCTCAGGTCTATTAACATTTCTAATTACTAAATGTTGGTCAGTTCATTTTCTCCTTATTAAATCTAGAAATCTAGGCTCTAGCTATCAAGGAATATGAATCATGGGAACAGGATACTAATTTTTATGTCAATATTGTCCTTTAGTTATGTAAGCAGAGGACATCTCAGATGCCAAAGTTTTCTCACTACTATAATCCTTCAAAGGAAAAAGCAAAAACCCTTCCTATATAGCCAATAGACAATAAGATTTTATGCTAATACATCTTTGCTCAGTGAATTTCTGTAAATAAACTCTCAAGGGCCCAGAAGTGCTCAGTGTAGACAGAAATGTATGGTCTTATGGCAACTCAAGTGCCCACCCATGTATCATGTCATCTCCAGGGGATCCTGTGCTCTGAATTGTCCATCTTCTCAGCCCAGATACATTTCTCAGTGTTAGACAAAGTAAGACTATCACAGTGTCTTATGACCCTGCGCCCAATTTAAACTCTTTAATTCCTTCTGTCTCAACTAGCAACCTGAAATTCAACACATGCACCCTCATTCTCCCAGACCACTCCAGAGAATGAAATGCCATCATTCATGTCCTGCAAGACAGCGTGGCAGGAGTGCCAGGGACAAGGGCAGCTTGCGTAACTCAGGAGTGCTCCCAAAATGTGCACAGGTGATTGGGTCCATTGCTGCAAGAACAACACCACCATTTAATGTGGATGACGAGAGTATTAAATAATAGAAACTCTCATTAGGTGAATTTATGAAGAAACTACGAAAAGTTATAACAATAACGTGTTCCCTTTAACACGTTCCACTCAGTGAATGTGGAAGTGGCCCTGAATCATTTATGCCAACATGCGGGAAACTGTTAAATTTTGAACAAACTTAATTGAAATCACCCCTGGAGTGTGTGAAAGGATTAATTCTAATGATCCCACCGAGTGTCACAGCTCTAGACTGCTTCCTTCTGAATCCCTCCCCCCAAATAAAAGATTCCAAACTTCAATCAAGAATGCATGTGAGTTTAATCACATCTTAGAAATAAAAGGCATGTAGCTTTACCATGTAATGAGACTTAAAGGAGATGTTTAACCAGACAAACCGTTACGTTTAGCTTTGTTTTAATAGTGGGAACGTGATATGTTTGACCCATTAGGAGCACTACATCCCCTCTCACAGGATGGTGGGGCCCTTGACCCTTGCCAGGAGGATTTGGGGTGTCTGTTCTCCACAGCATGGATGTTCCCATCTCCATGAGACATCATTTCCACCCGGCGCTAACTTATTCCATAAGTGCCACCTTTCAAACTTCATGTTTACAAATTCTGGATTGACAAGTGAGAGACTCCCATCTGGATGGCATGGATCTGCCAAACCATAGGAAGGCCAAGTGGCAGGAGATCCCTGAAATCCAAACCCTCTGTCACAAAGGGGGTTGAGTGTGGTCTTTCAGGAGACAAACTTGCTCTTGGCTGTGGAGAGGGGTCTGCTACTTCCATAGTGATGGTTTCTATCAGGAGTGACTAGCCAACTCAGTGCCCCAAAAGCATGAAGATAGAAACATGGTTCTTTCTATCTGGGAGCAGTTTGTCCTGGGAGAATGCAGTTCTGCCTGCCCACCTGGCTCACCTGTGTAGTGTCAGTCAGGGGAGAGGAACTGTCTCACTGAGTCAGAGAGAGGGTGATGGGGAGGCTCTATCCCTTCCTGGCTTAGAGCTGATGGCCACAGCCCAGGTCCTGCTCTCTCCCCTCTCCCCCTGAGAGCTTTTCACTTCTCACCTGGACTCTGGTGAGAGCTGGGAGGGACAACTTTGTTCATTTAATCTATATTTTTTAGTGATTTTATTATTATTTTTTCTGTTCCATTGCCAGCTTCCAATTCTCAAATCTCAGTTCCATTTCTAAAGCAGAGCAACCGTGTTTGCCATTAATGCCTCTCTGTATATTCAAGTTGAATGACTTTAATACCAATGTCTGCTTCCCAGCCTGGTTCCACGGGGTCAGCAGGGGCTGGTGCCCTATTCCAACAGGTAACCCATGAGTAGGTACTGATACATCCCTTCCTCATCGTCAGGACCGACCTTCCATAAAGAGCTGGCCTATGGGACATGGAGTTAAAATCCTGAAAAACTGTCTGTTCACACGACTAGGGGAGTGGTGACCAGCGTCTTAGTTTCTCTGTGCTCCTATAACAGAGCACTACAGGTGGGGCTTAAACAACCATGCTTACACCTCACAGCCTGTAGGCTTGGACGCCCAAGATCAAGGCCCTGCACATTCTATGTGTGATGAGGCCTTGTTCCTGATTCATAGAGGCATTCCTCACTGTGTCCTCACATGGTAGAAGGGACAGGAAGCTTTTACAAGGATTCTGATCCCATTATGAAGGCTACACCTCATGATCAAATCACCTCCCAGAGGTCCTACCTTCTAACACCATTCATGGGGGTAGGATCTCAACATATAAATTTGAGGGTGAGGTACGAACATTCAGTCTATAGCAACAAGAAACATGAATTTATTTGCAAATGAAATGACCCGTTGAAGGACAGAATTCTAACCTTCATTTTAGCCAGAGGTTTCTATAGACAAAAAAGAATCATTTCTATAGCATTAAAAACAAAAATCACAATGGAGGCTGCTGTTGTTCTAGGGAAAATTTTGTATAAAATGCTGAATGGTGGGGACAGAGAGAAGAGGGTGTGGCTGTCCCAGAAGGAAAGGGGTCCTCACTCACCACACAGGAAGTTGTATGTGCAGACTGCACAAGGCCAGCTACCTGCCTTTATGATCAGACTAGAGGCCTGGTGCATGAATTCATGCACAGGTGGAGTCTGGCTGGCTCTGATCAGAGTGGGAGGCCAAAAGAGGCTGGAGCTGGCTGGAGGTTGGCCAGCTGTCTCTGCTCCTGATCTGGTAGAGGGGCCAATTGGCAGAGCCAGCTAATAGGGGGACTGATTTGGGACAGGGCTTGCTGGGGAGAGGGACTGTGGATGGTTGAGGGGGCTGATAGGGGCCATGATCAGGCCAGTTGGCCACCACAGTGTGGGTCATAGCAACCAATTGTTCCAGTCATTCTGGGCATTCTAGTTGCTTGGCTTTCATAGATATAGACTAGACGCCCAGTGCATGAAATTCGTGCATAAGGGGGTGTCTCTCAACCCAGCCTGCACCCTCTCCAATCTAGGACCCTATGAAGGATGCCCGACTATCCAACTAAACGGGCAGTCGGATATCCCTCTCACAATCCAGGACTTCTGGCTCCCAACTGCTCACCTGCCTGCCTTCCTGATTGCCCCTAACCACTTCTGTCTGCCAGCCTGATCACCCCCTAACTACTCCCCTGCCAGCCTGATTGATACCTAACTGCTCCCCTGTTGGCCTGTTTGCCCCTAACTGCCCTCCCCTGTCTCTCCCAACTACCCTCCCCTACTGGCCATCTTGTGGTGGCTCTCTTGTGTCCACATGGGAGCAACCATCTTTGATCACATGGGTGCAGTCATCTTGTGTGTTGGAGTGATGGTCAATCTGCATATTATTCTTTTATTAGATAGGATAGAGGCCTGGTGCATGGGTGGGGGCCAGTGGTTTGCCCTGAAGGGTGTCCCAGATCAGGGTGGGGATTCCCTTGGGGCATGGGTGGCCTGGGCAAGGGGCCTGTGATGGTTTTCAGGCTGGCCATACCCCCTGGCGACCCAAGCAGAGGCCCTAGTATCTGGGATTTATTTATCTTCTATAATTGAAACTTTGTAGCCTGGAGCAGAGCCAAGCATCCTGCTTTCTCTGTGGAGGCAGCCATTTCTGTTGGGATTTATTTATCTTCTATAATTGAAACTTTGCAGCCTTGAGTGGAGGCCGGGGCCTGCCAGGGTGTGAGAAAGCTTGTCTTCCTCCATTGATGGGGAAACCCAAGCCTCCCTCCTGCTCACTGCATCCTTGTTGGGGTTAATTTGCATACTTGTTCCTGATTGGCTTGTAGGCAGCTTGTGAGCATGATTTGTGAGTGTAGCAGAGTGATTGTTAATTTGCATATTACTCTTTTATTAAATAGGATAATAACAATATTGATAAAATATGAAGAAGGGTAATCTAATCATGTGAAGGGCTACAGACCTTTTCTGATTTCAAGTCTGGTTTACATGAGTACATTAGCTACGCAGAAAATTTGTTTTACAATACTTTCCATATCCTCTTTGATTTTTATATTTTCTACAATTTTCATTTCCATTTTACAGATATAGACCAATAAATAAAAATCTATCTCCCTTTCTCCTCTCCTTCTCCTCTTCTCTCCTCTCTATCTCCCTGTCTTTGTATCCCTCTCCCTTATAGCCTCCTCCCATAAATACTCATTTTCCCTGTTTTTGGAGTTTCTCTGTGGGCACTTAGAAGCAAAGGCTGTCCAAGATACTAAAATACAGTGTTTTCTGTCTTAGGCGGCCCCTCTGTGTTGTCCCGCAGAGCCCTGCAGGAATGCAGGAGGTGTGAACGCTTACACGGAGCTTGCTCAGGTGCTTCAGCACATATTAGGGCAGGCTGTCCTGGGGCCTCTTCTCCATTACTGAGCTGGGCTCGGCCCAACTGAAGCCACTAAAGTCTATCCCTGGAACCCAGATCCTGCATTTTAACTCTATTTCCAAATATAAAGCCTTCAGCTGTGTCAGGCACTTTGATTTCTCTGGATGTCAGGCTTGGTTTTCAAATGTAAATGTGCCCCAGGTTAGTCTTAGTAAGTTACCTGGCCTGGGACCAGGAGCACACCTGTCAGGTGCGGCCCCGTCCTTGCCCCTTCGTGTAATCCTTCATGTCTCCGTCTCCTATCAAAGACACCCTCCCGCCCGGAGTTGAAAGCAAAATCACTCTGGAAGGAATTTATGACAAATAGAGTAATTCCTTTAATGCAGGCACTGTTTTATCTGTAGCACGTTAACTACAGAGCACCACCAGGAAACCGCCATCCTGTCCACGGTCAGCGTGTTCTCTTTAGAAAACATAATTAATCCTCTAATTGCAGTGAGTAAAGCAAGGTTTCCTCTGCACGGCCCCTTGGATGCTAATCGGAGGCCACACGGTCAACTTAGAGGAGACTCCTCAGGTCACTTGGGCAAGTTCATTTCCAGTGGGGACCCTCCTGGGTTGTTCAGACCTTTAAGACACTTTGTCCCCTGGTAATAGCTTCTCCCAAGTTCTGAGCCAGTTTTAATTCCTTCCTAACTTCTAGGTCATATCAGTCTGGTTTTCTCCATAGGATGTTAGAAAATGCTCAGGTTCTGTCTTTTGCTAATATGCATGGCGAAATCATCAGCAATGTTCGGACCTCCTTTTCCTGACTCTTTCTCCATTACTTTGAATAATCAGACCACTCAGGAATTTCTAGTCACACCTGACGCTTCACTTGGATTTTTTATAGTCCCCAAACCAGGCATCAAAACAAGTTTGGAAACTCAGTCATTCATTTACAAGAAGAGACGAGTCAGGCACTGCATGATGGCAGACTGGCATTTGGTGGCTTCTTTTTTCTCACAGGAATGTGTTTTTGGGCTCTGCCATGTCCTGGGTCCTCCTCGGAACCTCTGTAAATGTCAGCCAGTGTCCACTGTACAGCGCTGCAGCCAGCTCACAGCTGTCAGACTGCTAGAAGGTTTCCAGTTCTCCCTGTCATCATGAGAAAAGGTGCAGACATAAAATCGTCTTTGGTTCACAATTTATCAGGAGCATTGTTCTTGGCAAATAATTTTAGTTGACTATATGATTTTTGAATCTTATGTTAAAACATCAGCTTAGAAATTAGTGAAAAAAACACTTCAAAAAAGAACCATAATCTTACTTCATATATCTACTTCAAACATATTAGGGTAATTTTTGTCCCAGACTTTTTCTTATGTATACATAAATGTTTACGTTTTTCTCATAAATTTGGGATCATTAAGAGCTTTTTTTTTAATTTACTGTTTAAACGTTCAAAATGTGAACAATTTTTCACATGCTTATGTAGGGTTTTATTTTGTGGACACACCTTACTGTATTGATCCAATTCCCTACCCATGGATTGTAGCTATTTCACATTTCGTTTTTATGATTTATGTGTAACACACATCTGTGCATAAATCCATGTGGCATTTCTAATTCTTTTCATAGGCTGCATTTCTTAGGAGATGTTCCCTATATTTACCAAAACAACTTGATATAACAACATCTTAGACTTGTGCTCGGTTGCACCTTAAGGAGGATACAGCTCACACTGGGCTTTCCTCGGGTGAAGGACGAGTGTCCCTGTCTGCTCTCTCCAGCCACTTGAAGGCTTTCAAATCAAAGTAAACAACTACTGAGTCTGAAGACCTGATTCAGGTAAACGTTTTATCCTTCTTGGGCAGGGCAGAGTGCCAAACACATCAATGGAAAATAAGACTTCACTACAAAACCTTTGTTTTAGGACTTTGAGAACTTCGTAAATGAAGAGTAGTGGCAGGTGAACCCTAGGAGGAGAGAGAACAGAGGTGAAGCCAGAGGGGGTCCATTGGGGCCTGTTTGTACCCTTTCTGAGGAAGAGCCAGCCCCGGGGGCACAGTGGTGGAGATGCTCTCTGTGAATGAAGTACTTCCAAGGCTTTTTTTCTGGGTGTTTTGGGTTCAAGGCTTTGTCCTTTGTAGCAGTGATAATGAGGAGCATTGTCCTGAAATAGGCGCAGCTTCGTGCTTGTTTTCATCTGCTTTTGGTGAGAAGAGAACAGGGAGACTGGGTTAAATTATATTTCCATATGCTTGTTCAGTGGTTTTTAAGGTTTCTGTGAAGATTATTTTCCTGGTAGGGTAATGCAATGGGACTAGCCTGTTGGCTGCTGGGTTTGGACAAGGAGGATTTGGACACGGCAGAGCAGTGGGTAGGGCATGCTCTTCTAGCAAAAATCCTGGTGAGGTGGTTCTACCAGCAGCTTCTTCCAGGGACTTACCAACGTTGCAGGGGCCCCATGGAGCTGCGATGCACAGATAAACATCTGCACCCTGAAAGGTTTGATAAATGTCTGTTTCTCTTTATTGTGCAACTGCAAATTCTTCTCTTTGAAAATGTTCAAAGTCATTCCTTCCACATTCTGAAGCTGTTTATAAAAGATCTCCATTAATGTGTTCTTATGGGAGCGGCATTTTACCGGGGGCTTTACGTTAAAGATGTTAAATGTATATGAGAACATTTAAAAGACAGGTTGTCTGGGAGTATGTTAGTTATTACATGAGTTGAACTCTTCAAGACCTCTGCATTGTGGTGAGAATCTAAATCTCGTGCCCCGGGAAAGTACAGCATGGTCTGGACAGTTAGGAAAATATTTAGGACTTTTACTATTGTTAATACCATGTGTGTTACGTATGCACTATTGTAACAAGATTATTTCCACTGAGAAATGCATTCAATGCTTAACCTTACCTGTGATTTTTCTTAAAGGTTCTGTGGATATTATTTCACAGCAGACGACTCTGACAAGTCTATGCTAGTGAAGTATGCAATTCTGGGCGATTCCAATCTTTCTAATTAATTGAGTTACCACCAAAGTAAAAGTAATGTTACAAAAATATGTTGCTGTGGGTGGTGTTCCCTTTGGCAAAGTAGCATTCACAGAAGATGAAACCACGATCAAAAAAGAAAGAAGCATTTAGCTTAACATTAAAACAGCGTATTGCTTTGTTTCCTAGAAGGAAAATGAAAATCCTATCGGGCTGGCATTCTCTGAAACTGTGTGTATTCATGGGGTCAGACTTTGCCTAAAGTAATTGCAAATGTGAGCCCAGTCCCCCTTGGTGGCTTGTTCTCCGAGTTTCTTTGATCTCAGAGTCCTAAGCAGACCACGCATAACTCTGAGGATGATGCGGGGTCCACTCCACAGAGGGCCTGCTGTTTCTCCTCAAAGCACTGAGCGCACACCGCATAGGCTTTATCTCAAAGCCACATTTTCAAAGAAGAAAAAAGTTCACATGGAATCATCCTAACCACCTGCCTACCTACAGTTTTCCATGCTTGTTTTCGTTGACAGGAACCCATCGTTGGCAAGAGAAGGCCCTTGCGAAAGAGTTATTTGGTGTTTTTATTTGCTTAATGTAGTTAGGTATAGACCACATTCCAGACACCACTGAGATCTTTTGAAAGTATTTTTTATTTTTATTTTTGTAGTTGCTAGACAAGAAGTTCACCAGGTGTGGACTGCTTCTTGTGTGTATTTGTGAAAACAATATACAATTGATGCTGATGACATCTAATGTTATTGCACTCAGTGTGGGCTGGTATTTTACACACATTGTTGCATTTGTTCATAGTAGCAGCTTTACCATGGTGGGTGCTGTGACTATGTCTCCATTTCATAGGTGAGGAAATGGAGGCTCTGTGGTGGGTGCATTTCCAGGGTCCCATGAACTTAGAAAAAGTCACCAGATCCTGGCCTGGTCCAGACTTGCAGTATTCCAGTTGGGTCACCCTGCTCCACCTAGTGCTGCTGACTTGTTGAGCCAGGTTGTTCTTGGTGATGGGCCTGTCCTGGGCATTGCAGGACTTTTATAGCATCCATGGTCCCACCAGAAGCCAGTAGCTCACACCAATCATAACAACCATAAACATCTCCCGACGATGCCCAGTGTCCTATGGTTGGAGCTGGTGCCTTTGCTCCTATCGATGCGCTGACTTTTGTCTGCCTTCCAGTCTTGGGCTCCAGGCCTCTGACCATGTTACAGAGCCGATAGCGTTATGGCTAGGGCACTACTGGGGCCCTGTCATGGCTCCTTTGCCTGTCACTGTCCTTCAGTGCTATGATGTCCTTCATATCATGGTTGTCCAGAAGCCCTGCTGGTAACAGCTGGAAGGTCTGGAGCTGGCCTGGGTGCAAGGGCCTGCACCAGCTTCCATTCAGGCAAGGTGTGCTCAGGCCTCAGGTGATCCCAGGTCACATGTTCTTCAAGAAAGCTAAGCTAAGAAGAGGTGGACTGAAGATTTCAGCAGATATATAAAAGATCCAACTAAATCTTAGCCGAAACCGGTTTGGCTCAGTGGATAGAGCGTCGGCCTGCAGACTGAAAGGTCCCAGATTTGATTCCGGTCAAGGGCATATACCTTGGTTGTGGGCACATCCCCAGTAGGGGTTGTGCAGGAGGCGGCTGATCGATGTCTCTCTCTCATCGATGTTTCTCTCTATAACTCTCCCTTCCTCTCTGTAAAAAATCAATAAAATATATTTTTAAAAATACTAAAAAAAAAGAAATATAAAAGATCCAGTATCTTACCATGAGACCAAAGATGAAGAGGTTGAGGAGGGTAGCATGCAGGGGGAGGGAATGGGATGGGAACATACCTTCCTCTGGATAGCAGTAATGAGCATGTCCAAGCATCTTGTCCCAGACCCCTTGGGTAGCCTTATGATCTGGCTTGTGGACCCCTTATGAAGCTTCCAAGGAAAAGACAAGGAAACTATGGTCTTCCTCTCGGATCCCTACAGTATCCCTTTATCCCAGGGGAGTATTTCCACACCATGATTTCCAAATGTGTGAGGTGGGGCCAAGGCACAGGCAAAAAGGGTTCACATGTTCAAAGGTCAGAAACGTTAGCGACACACCTGTCATCTGAGGCAGAAGTGCAAAGGGGAACAGCCAAGGATTTCAGACCCAGGAAAGGGTGGTGGGCAGAAAAAGGTGGCCAGGGAAACAGGCAGGACAGAGGCTGGGAGCAGGTCACAGAGACCACGAAGAGGCAGGATCGGCCTTCTTGAACAATTATCAATTGATTATAATAACAAATAAAAGAAAAAAAAATTGTGTTGTTATTCCTACTTTATTTTAAAATATCTTTTTCCTACTTTATTCCCACACACCATCTTTGTTTCAAGTTTTCATTTGCTGGTTCTGGTCTCTGCTGCCTCCTCTCCATCATTGACCAATTACAGCGCAAGTCATGGGCCTAAGGGATGGCATCTGGTTAATTCCAGCACTTCTCAGTGGGGATTGCTTTGGGGGAGGTGGTTGGTTAAGTAACCTATTTGGGGTCACATAGTGCTCGTGGGCAAGCCAGGGGCACAATTGGCCTTCTCTCCTGTTAGTGGCTTAGCCTGCCGCACCCACCTGAACCCATTATTTTTAAAACATACATTTCCATTTAGTGATTCATGCTGGGTCTAATTCACTTGCTGTTTAATGTCACTTAATTATCCGGAGACTAAAACAGACCCACAGAGAACAGATTTTAAAAGTATATTTTAGAGATAAAAATGGGCCTTTAATATTCTACAGGATTTCAAATCCCCAGACAAAGGATGTCAGCTTAAATTTGAAAGAAGCCCTCTAAGATCTGTCTTTGAAAAAGAAAAAGGCAGCCTTGGTCTTCGCGCAAGCAGAGGACTCACCTTTTTCAAATTACAGTTTTCAAGTCTGATACACTAGATAATCATCAGGGGGTCAAATAAAATCATTATTTTGTCAGAGAGAGAAAGCACGTTCAAGGGGGAAATTAATGACAGCAGAGAAAGAACAAAGTCATTGCTAATAGGGAGAGTTTCTCAAAGATTAAAGGAGGACTTGCCCTTAGTTTTGCTTCAGGTGTTACTCTACAATCATGTTTAAGGCTCCACAACAATCCTGCCCCGAAAGCAAGGACTGAGAACCCTCTCCAGAGAAAGGGGCCCCGAAACTCCCACCACACAACCTCAGATGTGAAGGGAAACCTGAGTCTGTTTTGCAGACACGTCTCTCTTTTCATCCTGAATATATCAAAATTGCTTAACTGAGCGGGCAAACGCAGAAGCAGAAAATGTGGTGACCCCGGGACAGCATGCCCTCCTGTGGAAAAAGAAGAAAAATTCTGTTCTGAAGGATGCAGAAGGGAATTTAAAGGGTCGTCCAAACCTTTTTAACCTAAATTCCCAGGGCCAATCTTTAACACAGTGTGGCCTTATTCTGACGGCCAGCTGTCCACCACCACATCCTGACTTTGCTTTTGCCAGCTGAGGCTGGTGATGGAGGGTGAGTCCTTCTCCTCCTGCCCCTGCCATGCTGCTGCCTTGGTGCAGTTTTCCTAACGGACAAACACCGAAGGGTTGGCTGTGTGGCAGTCACCACAGAGTGGATTTTGCAGGCCTGGCCTCCTGCAAAGACATGCCTCCGGCTAGTGCTCACACTCCGAGTGCCCGGTTATGTCTAGAAGGTCACATTGTTCTAGCTGCCATGCTGTTATTGTCCTTCCACAAGTGATGGGGCTGCTGTGATGCTGGGCGCTGCCTGGAAGGCTGGTGGGTCTCCTTGGTGGAGGTTGGTGAGGGAAGGAAGAAGGGTAACATGTGCCGGCACATAGACGTGTGAGTGCCAGATATTGATTTAGATGCCCTCGGAGTTTTGCTATATATGAAACGTTGCTGCAGGCCCTCTCTTGGTCACTTGTGTGGTCGCTGCTAGCTGGCTGCTACATTTCTCTCCTGCACGGATCCTCTGTCTCTGCTGGAAGGTAAGGTGCCCGCAGAGGTGCAGGGAAACAGGTTCTCGCTCAGCACCTGCCAGGTCACCGCTCTCCCACAGTCCTCACTTCTTCCATGTCCCTAGAAGTTCACAGCCCAGGGAGCTCTTATGGAAAGACCTTTTATGACTTGATGCAAATCAAGATTTGTGATTAAAAGAGTATCTAGCATGTGGATCAGCGAGTGCACTTTACTCAAACAGAATAAGATAATAAGTTTCTCAGTGTTGGCATTGTTATCCGGGCATGTATAATGGTCTCATTTTATTTCCTCATGATGTCAAGTGATTCACTCAAGTGTCTCCAAGAGAGGGAGCTATTTTGCAGAGCTTACATTTCCAAACTTCCGACTTTCGGTAATGTGGAAATATGCATACTCAAACATCTCTAGAGAGTCCTGAGTCTGGAGGACCGAATTAAAAGGTGAGGAGTTGTGTTTGTTCAGCCCTCAAAGGCCTGGTCCAGCCACACACATCTCCATGGCCTGGTCTGGGAACAGGTGGCATTCAGGGCCGTGCCACATGGGAGCAAAATGTATTAAAACATCTCACCCACCTATTCAGGGCATGATTTGTGTGTGTTTGGCCAACAATCTGCCCCGGGAGGCAGATTTACAAAATCACAATAGGGAAGCTTATTTGTATTTCTATTACAAAGGATAATGTTTTTGTTCGGATCCTCATAATACCAATCAGTGTCTGGACTATATTTCTCCACCAAGAGACAATGGGACAAGTGCTGGGATGAAGACACACTGTCCAGGCCCCACTCAGGCTGCCATCTTCATGTGGGGATCCCTGGGACTTGGTGGGCACTGAGGAAGCAAGGATCTTCCCTGATGCACCAAAGATGGATGACTTTTCAATGAGAAATAATACATTTACAGGTATTCACATCTACTAAGTTTCTTGTAAAAAGAAAAAGAAAAAAACCAGAAGCTTCACACTCACCACCCATCTGAAATCAGGTCCCATTGCATACGCTTTGTTAAATTCCAATGTAATGAATGGCTGGACTTGGACGTCAGCCCACGGGCAGGACACAGGCTTGCCCTTGAGAAATTTCACTTCTCGGGAGAAATGCTGGCATTTACAGAGCGGGAGAGTGAAAGCACACATCCTGTAAACAAGTAATAAGCCTGAAAGGGACAGAGAGATCAGTGGTGTGCAAACCACAGCCAGAAATCCATGGTGCGTTGGAGGCTTCTGTGCAGGCCCTGGGGTGCTTCACCTGAGACTCTTCGCCTGGGACACACACTTCCCATCTCTCAGCCATAGAGACAGCTGTCTGACCTGCCAGTTTGAAACTGAGAGCTCAGAGGAGGCATGGTGGTTAATGAGTTCCTCTGTTTGGAATAGCAAATGAAGGGAGCGTGGGAGGGGCCCAGCAACATAGCAGTTACCCCCAAGGGAAGAAATGTCTGGGGAGGGCAGACTCCAACCAGAAAGTTTCCACATGATGGAGAAGAAACTGACACTGAAATGTCTGAAAACCACCCAAAACATGGCCCCCCATCAGGAGTGTGTGTGCAAGTCTGCCCATGCAGGAACTCACTGAGCTTGGCCAGACCTATGCACAGATCCAGGAGGGACAGTGCGGGCCATCTGAGATAAGGACATCCACTCTATCCTCATGGTTTTCCTTGGATTCTTAAAATTCAAGGGACTTATTTCTACGCAGTCATCTTGGTACCCATGAGCTCATGAACAACTTCAGAATGATGTCACTGTCATGGCTGTGTAAGCCCACTCTTTTCAGGGGTGATTGCAGAATGGCATGCACACATCCTGGCCAATTCGGGGCGATCCTCTCAGCTCGGGTTCGATGCTTGGCTTCAAGAGGCGTGTGCAGCATGCTCTGCCTCTGCAGAGAAGCGGGATTGTCCCGGTTCTGACAGAATGACGGATATGCTTCGGGCTCTTAAGCAGGCTTTGGCAGCAATGCTGACTTTCTGGGTCGGCGCAAACATTACGATATTGTTAGGGCTGTGAATGGAGCTTTTGTTCTGGTGTTATGGGATTACAGTATTTAGAGGAGCACATCTTACTCAAAGATAACTTTGAATGTATTTAAAGTGCATTTCTTGACAGGCTGTTATTGTAAGTGGATCTGGTTAAGTCACCCACACTTTTAGGAATTCTGCATCACAGGAGGTTGTCTTGCACTGTGACCCTACTGCAGGAATGCACGTGGCCACAGGAGACATGTATGGGGACAGTTGTCCATCAGTGATCCAGGACAGAGCTCAGGCCGAGCTCATAAATCCAGGCAGCTGTTTTAGAGGAATTGACTTACAAGGAAGTCCATAACCAGGTACAAGAGGAATGAGCAGGTGGAGCATTTGGTTCACACAATCTGATTGAGGGAGGAATACACCCGAGAAGGGAGTATCCTGTCCTGTCCCAGAAAAAATGTAAGCTAGTCTGAGGAAATGCATGTGGGAAACATAGGAACACAAAACTTAGCTTGCACATGGGACTTTTATACTCCAGGAGAACATGAAAAACACCGGATACATTTTCTAAGGTACTATTGGATGATTAACGGACTGCAACCAAAATAAGTATGTTGAGGAAAGCTTTAAACACCTGCAGTATTTCACTGAAGAGAGTAATCACCTGTCTTCCCTCACCTCCTGTAAAGGGCAAGAAGGAAGGCAGTCATGCACATTCAAGGTAGGTTCTGGGAACCTTAGAAAGTTCAGCTGTCTCTCTAGAATTCTAGGATAATTGGCTGAATCTGTGTCGAAGGAGTTAGCTAACCTCAGTGTGCCATACTGCCTCCGACTCCCTGTTTCCCAACAGTACTAGCACAGACTTAACATGTTATTTACCACACATGGACTTTGCATCCCCATCCTAATCTGTGCAGGGGAAAGAGCAGAAGATGATGTACAGTATGCATAAGAGCTACAGGGCTACTGTGGGTGGGTAGGAGGTGAGCAGGAGAGTGAGACAAGTAGCCATTGACTACTAACACAGGAGGCACAGGCAGGCTGCCCTGTGTTTGAGGTTCATCTACATACAGAGAAACAGCCCAGCTACTGTCACTGTGAGTGGATCTGGTTCAATCACCCACACTTTTAGGATGGCAGCATGCATACTTGTTAGCTCACGCAGTCGCTGCCCACACCCTCACCTCCTGACCCAGGCCTGAAGACACACCGCACTGATACCTGTTTGAATTACAGACTTTAAAATATTTATTTATTCTATATGGTTATGAAAACTTGATGCTGGTATAAAACATTTGATCTTGTTCTTGAAAAAAAAAATCAAAGGATATGAGTAGAATGGAATTGCATCCTGACTACCCAGCCTCCATCAGGGAAGCAGCCATGGCTACTTCACTCCACACTCTGTCCTGACGACGGCCCCCAGCTCCTGTAACACAGATCAGGTTTAGAAGGAAACTGAAAGGTGAAGGTCTCAAATAATGTCCTGACGACCACAAATCAAGGTGAGAGGCCCTTATCCAGAAGAAAGAGCCCCAGGCAGGAGGTGCTAGGACGAGAGAAGGTGGGGACCTGTGAAAAGGAGAGAAGGACCACATGAACAATTTGGCATAAAATGTATGAAACTCAGCCTGATTCACAAATGGAAAGGGCAGTATAATACTATCAATGCCACAAAACATCATTTAAGCATTTGCAAGGGATAATACAAGTCATTCCAAACAAATGTGAAATCAAAGCACACATCTATCATAAGCTGGGTGCTTCCAGACTAAAGACTGGGTGCATGGCCCTGCCTGGATCCCACCAGTGAACATAGAGAACTATGACACTCTGAACAAAGCTTTGAACCCTCATTCTAACCATCATGAGAAATGATTTCAGACTGGACAGCTTGAAACAACAGAAAATCACACCCTCCCATTCTAGACTAGAAGTCCAAACTCAAGGGGTTGGCAGCTTGGTTCCTTCTGAGGCTGTGAAGGCAAATCTAGTCCAGCCTCTCAGCTTTCTGGACATTGCTGACATTGTTGATGATTCTTGGCTTGTAGAAGCATTGCCCCACTTCTGCCTTCATGTTCACATGGTGTCTCTCTGAGCGTGTCTGTGTCCAAACTTCCCTTTTTATAAGGACCCAGTCATATTGGATCAGAGACCACCCTTCTCCCTTATAACATCATTTTAACTAATTACATCTACTATCACCCTATGTCCACACATGGTCACATTTTAAGGTTTTTGGGGTTAGGACTTCAACACATGAATTTGACTAGGGGACACAATTCAACTCCCCATCATTGGAAGACCTCACTGCCAAATCTCCCCTAGCCCTGTCTTCTTCGGCCTGCCCAGGATCTGGGGACGGGAGAGTTCTGGTACTGGATGCTGACTGGTGTCCATGTGATGGAGCTATCTGCCACCATGTCCTTCCCCTGACCCCAGCCCCGCCAGGCCCCAAGTCCTCACCTGCTCTCTGTCCTCTAGGTAGTAACACTAGCCATCTGGCTGCACTGAGATGACCCTGCAGCCAGGATCACTAGCATCCTGGTGACCCCAGGTCACCGATTTCCCCAGAATCATGTGAGCTCCTGTGGAGAAAGTCTACCTGCTCCTTTTGTTTAATGGGGCTCCTGGTAATAAAACATGTACAATGACTAAAGGAATGATTGTATCTTCACCTCTGCATGCATTAGTAATGCAGGTACTCAATAAAGCCTCACCGCTTTCCGCTGACAACGCTCAAACTTCTCTTTACACCACGTGCTCACACCCTTTCTGCAGGATGGCAAAGTCTCAGGCAGCAGCTGGGTGACACTTGCGCCGAAACGTGGCTTTAATTGTGGATGTCTTGCGTGGGGCAGTCCTCTCCATGTGCTTCTCATCTTTGAGAACACCAGTTTAAGTTAGTGATTGAAGAGAGGTGGAAAGAAAGTTGTGTGTTCATGCATCCAGCCCGACCTGGCCTTGTCAAAGCTGACTGGTCCAGTGTGCTCCTCACTCACTCAACTGAAGGGCCCCTCACTAGTGTCCCCCAGGCCTGTGCTATCCATCTGAACACACCATTCTCCACTATTTTGGCCACATTGTAAACATTAGCTACTGCCCTCCAGAGGCTAAAATTCATTCTGATCTTGGAGTCGATTGAGCCAAGTTAGGATCTCAGACTCAGGGGTAACGAGCTGCCAAGGAATCATTCCTGAGTTGGCCTGAACTTCTGGCAAGGAGGACCATGTTCCCTCTGAGACCTGCTTGTCCTGTTTTAGCCATGTGTTTGTTTCGCCGAGGCAAGTTGATCCACTTGCCTAGCACAGAGGATGTCGAACCTATTCTGGGTTTCAATAACCCTAAATTCTGCCGTCAATGGGAAGACCAGCTGCATAGTTAGCCCAAAGTCCCCAATAGAGGCCTGGCTAGACTTCAGACTTCCTGTGCCTTGGAATCAGCCACCTTATAAAGATAACTTAATCAGAAATTTAGTCTACTCCATGAGGGTGGCTGGGCTTCAGTTAGGTTGTGCACTGGATACTTGATTGCTATTTTCTGAGTAAATCTGGCACAATAGAATTGGACCCTTCTTTCACCACCTCTCTCTTTTCCCTTGTCCTGGTATTAGAGAATCACTCAACCCTCTCTGCTGACACCAAAATTCCATCTGCAGGGTCAGGGCTGGACACTGGATGTCTGCTCATCAGAACTGGGCAAAGCAGGTCAGAAAAAGGACAAAAGTATACATTTGCCCACTGGGATGAAGGTGCCAACTTCTTCTAACCTATAGCTGACTCATATCCTATAAGAGAACGCCTTGCTCTAGCCGGTTTGGCTCAGTGGATAGAGTGTCAGCCTACAGACTGAAGGGTCTCAGGTTCAATCCAGTTAAGGGCATATACCTTGGTTGCAGGCACATCCCCCGTAGGGAGTGTGCAGGAGGCAGCTAATCGTTGTTTCTCTTTCATCAATGTTTCTAACTCTCTATCCCTCTTCCTTTCTCTCTGTAAAAATTCAATAAAATGTATTTTTTTTAAAAGAGAGAACCCTTTATAATGTGGTGCCAGTAGATACCCTGAGGGTAGTCCTGTGCCAGCCCTCCTGCCCCAACACAGGGACATCCACTCACAGGCACAGACACACACAGGGTATATGTATACCCATGATCATACACAAGCACACACTCACATGAGCCCACATATATATATCACATATGCATATACACTACATGTGTACATCCATACATACTCACATAGGCATACATGTCATGCTTGCAAACACACAAGCACACAGACCACACATGCATGCACATACACGTTACACAAAGCCTGTGGCTCCGTGGTTCCTGCCAGTACCCATTTCCAGGCTCATTGCTGTGTCCCTGCAGGCCTACATCTAGTCAAATCTGGCTCAGCTATTCGTTTCTCCAAAGAGGCACTGCTGCATGTTTCATACGACAAACACACGGCTCTACATTTATAAAAGTATCTGAGGTCTTCAAATGAAAAGATTTCTACTCACTCAAGATGCAGGAAGATCCCACCCGTCCTCTTTGATGTGCATTTCCTGAGTGCACAGAGGGTTCCTGGGAGGCTGTGTGAGTCCCCTTTGTTTCTAGAATGTTTGGTTGATGTGCTTCAAAGTAGCAGTAGGAGCAACTGCTGGCAAATGTGTGCATTTTAATTGTAGTCTCTGGGACACTCAAGCTGCGAGTCTGGCCCAGGGAGCAAAATCCCATACCTAATCCCAAGCGCTCAGCGCTGACAACACACCCTCTGCGAAGCTGCACTGCCACTAAACTGTAAACATCTTGGAAAACTTGGCCAACATTACTCAACCTAGGCAGCTGGCTGTTGTTTTTTTATCATTTCCAGGTGCATTTGGGGGAGAGGAACATTCTAATGGATGTAAATCGGCTGTGAGATCCAAACCCTGGAAGTTATACCCACACATTTCAAAGCGATTCTGCTCCAGAGGCTTAAAGGAGATAAAATGCCCCCAAATCAAGGGTGCCATCGAACACATTTTCAATAAATGCTTAAACACAGTTTTCTCCCAGATGGTCTTCTCTGAGCTATTATTCTCTGATTCCAAATTCTGGGAAGAGACTGTGCCGAGGCTGAAATGTGCTGAAGACTCAAAGTCCAATTTCAGAACCTGAGATGGGATGTTTCCTGTTATCCACAGACCCTGAAACTATACAACATGTTGGCGTCCCTGGAACACAGACTGGCATTATGCATTCCTACATGGAAAAGTGTGTGAAGCTGGGTCCCTCTTTTTGAGAGAACACTGTGTCCTAACAGGAAACTTGAAAAGTTGAAACTTGATAGGAAATTTACTTCTTATGAAAACATTCACCAGTTCAGCTCCAACAAAGCAAAAATGTGGTTCATGCTTTAATTTTTATTTATTTATTTTTTTTTTTTGAGTAGAATCAGGTTGGGATCTTTATTACTGGGCCTGGGGATAGGTAGGTGCCATTCACCACTCAAAGATTGTACATTTCACTTTAGATTCTTAGGATGAACTTTGGCAAAAGTCAAACTAATATACGTCTAAGTGAGATGACAGAGGAATGGTCACCTGTCCACCCTCTCTAGTCGGTGCCTGAGCACTGACCCCCACAGAGCTCTCCATGGCCACCTCAGATCATCCTGATTTGTTTCTTTCGAATGGAACTATCCTATTCAAGGCCCTCCAGGGGCCCCTGACTACTTGAAGAAACATTTATTCTTACGCATAGAGCCTCCTCTCCCTACCTGCTTTTTTTTACCCACATACATTTCCCATTGCTCGCTGGCACTAATCTCCTTTCTCCAGGGTATGCTGACATCTGTTGTCCTACACAGCATGACCACCCCACCTCCTGAGTGGGGCAATTTGGGCTTGCATTCCAACTCTCTAAACTCAGGGGCACATGCATTTGCACCGGATCATATCAACTCTTCATTGTCTCCAGAGAAGTGAATTGGTGATGCTCCCCACTGCATGTCAATACCACCAGCTTGCTGCCTTCTGTGTGAATTAGTAAAGGCCAAGGGCTTTGCTTTATGTCTTATTGCTGCCCCACTGCACCAAGCAAAGGTCCCAATGTACATTATTCACTCCAGAGACTTTGTGGGCTTTAAACCTGCCGAAGGAAGCAAGGGTGCCATCTGGCCCAGCTGTCTGGGTCCAGCGCCTGGCCCCTCGCTGACCCAGAGTGTCAGTCTCCTTCCAGGCAGCCAGATCTCGGCAATGAGGCCAGTGACAGTGCAGTCAGAGCAGAGCTGCCGGATGTGCAGCTTCTGCTCCAGGGTGACACCCAGTGTTTCAGCGATGGGCTGAAATGTTAACAACTCTGATTCTACCAGAACACAGCAAAGTTCCCTATGGGCTTCCCTCCTAACTGAGCAAAGCAAGCTCAAGACAGTACCTGGTGTCTCCTGACAATATGGGGACGCCAGGAGGGTTTGGTCTGAACTTCTGATCAGCCTGATAGGTTGGGGTTAGCCTGGAGGAGACACAGAGGGGGCCCAGTTCCTCCACAGAATGAGAGTCATCTTCTGCTATGGCTTCCTTCTAGCAGGTCCTTGGGAGCCATCGTGATATTGTCTGCTCTTGCCATGTGCTACCTCGGGCTACCATAAAGACATAAAAGCTAGAATCATGGCTCCATCACTATTTGAGTCTCCATCTCACACCTTTCAGATCTTTAAGAATTCTTCTGAACATGTCAAGGCCTGCTTGGTGGGTGTGCGCTTTCTGACTCTGAGTCTAGTTGAAAATTAATGCTGACATTCATGAGGAGTCAGGCTTCATCTCTGCAGGTCACAGGTCATTGGCCTTTATTGTAGCTCTCAGGGCATTTACTCCTTTTCATAGATTTTTATTTTTAAGTCTTACGAAAAGATCTATTTGTAATACTATCTAATAAAGTAATATGCAAATTGACCATTACTCCAACACACAAGATGGCTGCCCCCATGTGGTCAAAGATGGCCACCCCATGTGGACACAAGATGGCTGCTTCAAGGAGAGGTCAGTTGGGGGGACCTACGCTTGCAGGGGAGGACAGTTGTGGGGGACCAGGCCTACAGGGGAGGGCTGTTGTAGGGGGGGAACCAGGACATCAGGGGAGAGCACTTAGGGGCAACCAGGCCAGCAGGGAAGGGCAGTTAGGGGTCACCAGGCCAGCAAAGGAGCCATTAGACATTGATCAAGCTGGCATGGGAGTGGTTAGAGGGTGATCAGGCTGGCAGACTGAAGTGGTTAGGGGCAATCAGGCAGGCAGGCAGGCAAGCAAGCAGTTGGGAGCCAGCAGTCCTGGATTGTGAGAGGGATGTCCAACTGCCCCTTTAGACCAGACCCCACAATCGGACCTAAGCGGGCAGTCAGATATCCCTCGAGAGGTCCCAGAATTTCATGCATTGGGCCTCTAGTATGTAATAAGAGTTAGCAACCTGTTGGTAGCCTTCACTGAAGAACCTTGTAAGTGAAGGAGCTTCTTCTGGCGACCTTCCGTGGAGTTCATGGTAAAAATTCTTTCTTCTGTATTTCATCCTGTTCAGAGGAGTAACCATTGCCTGTAAAGCACTTTCAAAGGCCTGTTAATGAAGATGGATGGAAATGAATGTGTCCATTTTAATGCACACCACCATTTTTGCTACAGAATGACTGGTTTAACTTGTGAAATTGAATGAGTTTAATGCAAGATAAATATTTATGTATAGACCCATGAGAAGGATGAGCTGTCTGCAAAATAATAAAGGCAAAGGCCATCATTTTCAGAGATCAGATCACTCATGGGAAGGCAGGCCACAATGAATTCTCTATGCAGAAGGCATCCCCACTCCCCTTCCATCTATCCCCATGCCTTATGCATATATTGCACACCAGAGCCAGCGCGTCTAGGCCATAATACACCTTCAAGGTGCAGGACAGACAAGGCCCACTCTCTTTTCTCTGATAGGTCACTTACATCTCTCACTCACACATACACTTTCATACCTACTCACATATTGGCACATTCACCCTCACACTCACACACGCACATACTCACACAAACATGCTCTCACACTAACACATACAAATGCTTTCTCATCTGGGTCCAGGTGGAGACTAAAGGGCAGCCAGGCTTTAGTTCCTTCCAGTCAAGATCAATCACACTCTGCACTTGGCTTTTATGCACACACACATATAGAAGCCTCCTCATTCTGTACAAGAATGTAGACCACATCCAACAGTTGCAAATACAGCATCTGAAAGGGAATGGCTGAAGGCGACCAGGTTGGAGGAGAAAGGCCTCCTTGAGGGGCCATGGCAGTTGAGCTGAGAAGACAGGAAGGACAGCAGTAATGATAGTTCCTTCCAGGAACCATGAGAACAGGTCAGGCCATGGAGGTACTCAGGGATAAATGGTGGCCAGGTATTCTTGTGAATTCCGAATATTTACCTGCTCCTCTTGTACCTTAGGGGTGTTGCTGGTGTATTAGGATTGTTCTCACCATTGAAAAGAAATGGCTGCTTCTGAGATCTTCTGGCTTCATGCCCATCAAGAGCCCCGATGGATCTATGCCTTCTCATCTGGGTCCAAGGGAGATTAAAGGGCAGCCAGATTAGTCCCTTCTGGTCACAGGTCAATCACACTTCATACCTGGCTTTTAGTGTAGCTCTTGGAGCATTTCCTCCTTTTGACGCACCATTTTTTAAAATCACAAAATGCAAACACAAGTTTTGATGATAAAGTTTGACTTATTCTATAGAACAATGTTTTATTCAAAACTGCAAATAAATACCTCATATTTGGTGATAAAGTTTGACTTATTCTATAGAACAATGTTTTATTCAAAACTGCAAATAAACACCTCATATTTCCTGTGCTGAGCTGGGAGAATGATAGCTAAGGAAAGAAGGCAATATCTCTGAACTCCCAGAGAGAAGACCAGGATGCTGTCTGAGGGTCAGATAACTTACTGTGTACTCCCATGACCACCTGCCTAGCAAGTTGGCTCTTCTGGCTCCCATCTGAACAGTCAAGGAGCTTGTGGGGGCTATGAGGACAGAAGTCTCTCTGGACTGTTGGAGAGGCTGCTCGTACCCTCTGCTCTGGGAAATATCCGGACACTGCAGCAGGGTAGCTGTACTCTTGAACTGTGGGAGGAAGCGCTGCTCTTGGAACTTTCCAAATAAAATGAAAAAAAAAGACAGAGGGTGAAGCTATGAAGTACATGACCAAGGACTCCGCATATCAGCTTCTTGATGGCTATGTATAGCTCAGACCTGATATGCCATGTGGAGAAACAGGATGAGACACAGAGTTGCTCTGGCTGTAACTTCTTGCTGGGCCCATAACTTTGGGAATAAAGCCCCAGCATATTTTCTGGGTGGGCTCAGTATCTGATGAAGAAATTGGACAGCCAACACTATGATTGCTATAGTTCAAAAAATAATGAAGGGTGACCAAAATGCAGCATAGTTCATAAGACATTTTTATACAGTGATCATATGTCTTTTTCATGGACAGAGAAAAGTAACCCTTGAACATAATTTTAAGCAGAAATTTTAAACTTGATTGTTTCAGGTATTTGCAGAAAGGATATTTGGAGAATGGTGTTGAGAAAAATAATGCCATTTGAGCACCCAAGAGACACAGTATCGATGAGTTCAGTTCACAGTGAAGTGTCTGGGATAACAAGTCATAATAGTATGTGCATTGTGTGTGTGACTGTGCAATGTGCATGTGATTATGTGTTGTGGATGTGTGTGCATGTATGTGTATGGTGTATGTGTATATTTTTCATTCAGCCACAAACTTTATGGTTTCAGTGTTCTCAAAATAAGCTCTGGTTAAAAATGGTGAATAAAATAAGCAGGTGCATCACCTCTGGAGTCCCCAAGTTTGGCGGTGGTGTCCTCCATCTACCCAGTGATGTGACTTGTCTTCATGGAAGGCTTCCACATCTGAATTCCAGGACACAAGTTTCACAATCTCATCACTACTGAAAGGGGGTTGACTAGACAACCCCTCAGGAACCTCATCGATGCAACCTGGAAACAGACAATCCAACTGACCAGCTGAGCCACTCCTCAGCTATTTCATTTGACTATTGAATGTCTGCTTTGCTTCCTGCCTGAATTTCTTATTAAATTTAAAAAGAGAGAGTTTTTTTCTTTACCCTTGATTTCTTACCAGTCCAATATTGAAAGGAGAAACAGAGCTCTTCTTTTACTCTTGAGTGAGGCAGTATCTGTCCTGGAGGAGACCTCATACAATGAATCTCACCAGTGGGACACCCCAGCCATCAAAGAGAATCCACAGGAAATGACCGCTTCTCCTCTGAGCCCCACTCTGCTATTTCCTTCACCTGGCATATGCCAGTGAGAAGAACTAGAGAATAATGGAAACTTGCTGTAGCACATTTAGTTAGAAAGGAAATTCCACAGTAGTCAGTTTACATTGGACAGGATCCCATAAAAATTAAATAGTCAGTTGGCTAAATGCTCTCATTAGTGGGTAGAGTGGCCTAAGCAGTGTTCCCCAACATGGATCCCTGAAAAGAGTCCCCAGCCATTTTTTGAGTGTATTTGTTTCTTAGAAAATTGCATTAGTCAAGTGATAACACATTTAGTAAGAATGAGTATCAGTTATTAAAAATATTCAATGAGGACTTATTGAGCACCAATCCTGTGCCAAGCATGCCTGGGTCTTGGGGTGCAGCTGTGAAGATGATAGTCCAAGCCCCAGACCACATCATATTTGTCTTCTAGCACAATTTATTTCCCATTTAGGATAATGTGTCTCTTTAATGCCTTTATTACCAGTTCTTTATTGTGTTCCCATGGTTATTATATTTTAAATTATAAAAATATAAAATTTAGCCAGACTAATTTGATGTTACTGCCTGGTTGGTGTTTTATATAGCTAACCTCTGTATTTTGCAATGTTTACAGAAATGTATCCTGCTTCTTAGTGTGTCTAGTACTCTAAGAAGTAAAACACTTTAGGAAAATCTAATGTAGGTTAAACGTAAAGACTGTTGAGGAGTAAGATTATTATTATTATTATTATTATTATTATTATTAAACAGATTGACACAATCTTATGCCCATTTGATATTTTCTTTAATTTATTGAAAAGATTTCTGCCCTAGCTGGTTTGGCTCAGTGGATAGAGCATCAGTCTGTGGACTGAAAGGTCCTGGGTTCAATTTCAGTCAAGGCACATGCCAAGGTTGTAGGCTAGATCCCCAGTAGGGAGTGTGCAGGAAGCAGCCAATCAATGATTCTCTCTCATCATTGATATTTCTCTCTCTTTCCCTCTCCTTTTCTCTCTGAAATCAATAAAAATATATTAAAAAGAGAAGAAAAGGCTAGATTCCTTGGAAGTGGCTGTTCAATTTACTTTTTTTTTTTAGAGATTTCTTTTGTCTTATCAACACAAAATGTGGAATTTCTATAAACAGCAATGCTATAATTGGAATTAAATTATTATTCAATTTATAAAAATCAGTACCTCTAAATTCCACACATGCTGTGTCATGCTTCTGTGTTGTCTGATGTGGGTGACAGTGTCCAGGTCTATGCCACTGAGAGGGAGCTCAGGGAGTGGAAATCCCTCATCACCAAGAGTGTTATCAATGTCTCCAGCCTGCATTGACTACAAGAACTTATTACTGGAATCTCCTTATCACCAGGAATCTTATGACTTGGTCTTGGAAATCTTGGGCTAATAGATCTCAACAAGCTCAAGACCAAAAGGTTTCCCAGGATGCTGATTTCAGTGATAAAACTTTGACAGTTCCAGGCAATCAGGACAAGCAGGCCACTCCACTTCCAACAGATCCTGTTGGTCCAGCAAGTCACTATAACACAGCTCAGAGTCAAGAGGAATGGAATTGAAGTTCACTTCTCAATAGGAGGAGTGGTAACAATGCTATGGCCATCTTTACCACATGTCACACAAAGGAAGCCCTAAGCATGTGGAAATGCACTTTCTGGAGAGAATACTTGTTATGGCAAAGATTATCGTCTTCCTAGTCACTGTGTGAATTGATGCAATTGCAATTCAGAGCTCCAGATCATTTCTTTTTGGGAGACTAAGCTACAGAAACCTCCAGTCGATGTACGAACATATTACACAAAAACCAAGAATGGAAGGGCAAATATAGAGCAAAGATGGATGGGTCAATACATTATGTTTAAAAAGTTGATTATTCTTGTGTAACATAATTTGATTCCTATCTTATACTGTACATGAAACCACACTACAAAATCTCAATGTGAAAAGCAATATCTTAATTCATTTTGCAGATTATGTGGGTAGTTGCCCTTATGATTTGGAAGGTAAGAAATTTTATTTTTTTAAGGAAGAATCAAAAGCAAGAAGAAGAAAGTAAATCAGTAAAGAAAAGAAACTTTCATTCCATTAAACTGAAAGACTGGCCAACAAAAAGTACTACAAAGAAGTGATGAGAGAGGTCATAGATTTGTATTGCAATTACATAAGTGATAAAAGATTGGTTTCATGAATTATAGACAAGCCTTTCAATATAGATAATCTCACAAGAATATATAAAGGGAAAAAAAGATAGAAGAGAAAACAGAGGGATAGCTAATACCATTTATAGAAGAGAACACTGAAAAAAGGTCTGAGAAATGGTAATTATGATAGATCATACTTGTCGATTTGGTAAAATTGTTTACAATCTGATCTAGGAAGTATTATTGAGAATGTAGATAGTCTGGGCATCTCATATGCTGTTGGCAGGAGTGTAAGTTGCTAAAATAACTTCAAAAGTAAATATGGTGACACTGATGATATCCCACGGAGGGTCCATTTTTAGTTATGTAGCCTAGGAATGTTTATTTCAATCTTGTTTGAGATGGAGAGAAATTGGAAACAATGGCAATCCCTAGCAAAGGGAGAGTAGATAAATAAAGTATGCAATATTCATGTAATGGATACTTTACAGTAGACTTTGTCTGAGACAGGGATCTGCAAATTGGAGCCTGCAAACCAAATCTGGCTGGCTGCCTGTCTTTGTAAATTAAGTTTGATTGGGACACAGCCAAGCCCATTAGTTTACTCATTGTCAATGGCCACTTTCATGTACAGGACACATTTGAGTAGTTTGCCCACAAAGGCTAAATCAGTGATTATCCGGACCTTTACAGAAAAAGTCTAAAGCATTGAAAATTTAAAATGTAACAAAGAATGACTCAAAGCAAGTTGTAGAAGGATAGCTTCAGGGCCATGCCATTTGCATAATATATAATGTGTAAAATAGCACTCTATATGGCTTATGGATGAATAGGGAGGGAGCAGAAACTCAAAACACACACAGTGATTAACACTGTATACACACTGGTGGTTGCCTCAGGAAGAATAGACAATAAGACAAGAAGGGGTCACCCAGAGCAGTGCAACTGCCTCAGTAATTTTTCTGATATTTTAAAAACCATGGATAATATGATCAAGTTACAGGATCTGAGATGAACATACGTTCTTGGGTAGAGAGTCTGAAATGGATATATGTTGGATATGGGATCTGAGATGGATGTGTGGTGGATGTGGGGTCTAAGATTGATGTATGTTGGGCATAATGCATTCACTAGATCATTCTGTGAACATTTCATGAACAAATGAGCCAACAGAAGATTGTCCACGAAATGTGTGACAGGAACCAACACTCAATAAAAGAGAAAGTGTCACAGAAGGAAAGCAATCCTAATATCTCTATCCAGGCTTTATTATTTTTGCTTCTTTTACTACAGTCTGAAAAAAAACAAGAAACGTACAGAAATAAGTAACAAAATAGAAGCAGGTGCAAACTGTATGAAATAACTCAGCTTACAAAGTACCTGGTGTGTTCCATTTGGAAGTCCCAATGAGTGCTTTGGAGGTCAATAAATTTATTTAGATCATCCTTCTATTTTCTGGTTATCTACATCCAAAGCATGCATATGTTGTTAAGAAGTTATATATCTTTTCATCCACCAAATATTTTGTGGATGAAAAGATATATAACTTCTTATTTTTATGAAATATACAACTTCTTATGCAAAGAGGTAGCATGAGAAATGTAGAACAAAAGACCTGGACATCTCAGTTTCTATTTGCTATAGGTCAGGTTATCCTAATTGTTACAGGTTGAGACAGAGATTGAAGTTCAGGCTCTTTGTTAGGGGTGATCTTGGGTTGGGACCTGTGGAAGGTGAAGGAGAAGTTGGATTGGGAAAAGAAGAGACTGGCCTGTCTAAAAGGTTTGGGCTGAGCCCTTGGCCAACTCTTAAGTGAGTTATTTCCTGAGAGTTTTCTTGGCATGGGTGAGGGGACCATTGTCCCTGGAAGAAGGAGTGACTTGGATGTGACAGTGTTCTGCATTTGAGGCAGCCCCTTTAAACCAATGATCACTGAGAGCTGTCTGCTGGTCTCCTTCCCAACAGCTGGGGAAATGAGCTCTTGACCCCTGAAGGGACATCTGTGTGACACCTCCACTGTCAATTACACCAGTCTTATTATATAAACAAGGGAGCTATGGGTTCACATAAAATTCTAAAGCACTCTACACTTTAAAAACGTTAAGATTAATGACTTTCAGTAAAGCTTGAGTTACACAACACCCATGTTCACTATATCTTCTAGACTATTTTATTAGGGGTTCAATTTAGTTTTATTGAGTTTTAATGGGTGAGTTGTTGTTAGGAAGTAATTTTGATTATTAGAAAAGTTAGGTGGAGCTCATATCTTCCTTCCTTGAGGGTCCACATGACTCAATTGGAATCAGACCATCTGGCTCCAGTGTTGTGGTCTGTGTGTTTCATATGGCCAGCAAGCTTCGCCCTCTGCCCACTTCATCTCAGAACTTCTTTCTGTTACTCAGCCCACACTGGGGAAGCATAGGCTCTGACAGGTGTCAAACCTGGACTTCAGACCAATGATTCCCTCTGAAATTGGTGATATGGGAATATCTCAGCCCCTCTGGAGTCATCTTTTCTCATCACCTGATATGGAATTGATACTACTTTCTTCACAAAGTGTTCATTAAGTTCAAATTTGATTACATCTATTAAATGCCAGCTTAGAAGTAAATACTAAATTAATGTAAGTTTTCTTTTTATCTCATTCCTTTGAAATTCTACTGGATTTTGCCTCCTCATTTGAAATCCAATTGCCATTTCATCATCTACTAAATTCTTTCCCCAGATTGTTTATTTAAAATTGTATGTATATTATACCTTCTAGACCAAGTATATCAGACTCATGGTCCATGGGCTTTATGCCTCGTTTATTTGGCCCATGTTAGTTTTTGAGTTTGACACACTTGTTCTAGCCTATACATCTATACTGTACATGCCAGCATCAGCTTTTGCTTTTTTTTGTTGTTGTTCTGTTAACCTGCTGTCTACACCTATGCCAGAACCACATCCAATCTATCAACTCCTTGTGACCCCTTCTGATTTTATGACAAAGTGTGGATTTAGCTTTGAGGTTGGCCACTTCAATAGAGCCTTGACTTTGAATCCTGGCATCCTCTATGCTTCCCTGTCCACCCAGGTCTTCATTTCTCTGAAGTTTAGATTTTCTGGTTTCTCCTCCAGGAACAAGTGTGTCTCCATTGAAGATTTCTGTCATTCCCCTTCTATGTATTCCCTGATGCAGCTGTGCCCTCCTAGGGTACAGTGTTTCTGTTATGTCTTCTCCACCCTCCAACACATTCCTCACAATGCATACCCAAAGCTTCACCACTTCATTCAAGTTGCCCTTTGCCCTTGCCTGTCAATGTGCATCCCTTCAACTTTATTAAGAACATAAAATGCATTAGGGCCTTTCTGCCATTTTACTCAGATAGTATTCCACCTCTCATGCCTCTTCCCTGTCCCTCCTGCCATTCTCCCCTGCCTGGGTCATTCATGGGATGCTGGATGCTAAGGTCCTTCCTAACACTCAATTCTCTCATGCCACCCATTCTCCAACTTCAAAAGTTCCACATCACCCAACTGCCTTTGATGATACTTCCCAGGCTTCTCTTTTCTTTCATGAATGAGTTTCTCAACATGATGGACTAACAAGTTGATTCTTCCTTGAGATTCTGTGTCTTGGCTTCCCCTCTCAGTTATCTATTTTTAAGGGTTATCCTGTGTCTTGGCCTTGGTCATGTGTCCTTGGGCTTCCTGTAGCCATGTTTACTGTGATAACCTCCCTGGCATGACCCTGTTCCCTGCACTCTCCAACTGATGCACGCTTTGGTTTCTTAACTCCAGACCCATGCTTCTCTGCCGCTTCACACACTTCCCATCTGTATTCACTTAAATGTTCTCATCACTCAGTCTGTGGTTCACAACCTCACCTCTGCTTTTCCCTTAATTCTGAATTATTTGAATGATTCACCAATCTTCAAATACTTTGATAATGAAGATTCTTAATTCCACATCTCCAGTCCTAACTCTCTCCCAATTCCCAGCCCTTTATTTGCAAAACCTCTTGAACATTTCTGTTTGGAGGCTTAGGCTTCAATTCAACATGTCAAAAAATGAATATATTTCCTCACCTATTTGTCCTACCTTTGACTCAAATTCCAACTTCCTTTCATATAAACAGCTTGCCAGGGTGTGAAGTTATGGAAGTTATGACCATATTTCCAGTGCTACTCTTATTCTTCTGAATTAGCACTCTTTCCCCAACAGTATGGTTTTCTAGAAACAGGAGATTGTATCCCTTTGCATTTTAAAAGTACATGAGGGTTTTACACAAGTAATATCTCATACATTTAAGTTATCTGTTGGATTAACTCAGTTGTTTAAACCTATGTCTGCTTTTTAATTTTCATACACAGAAATTATGATAAAATTCTTCCCTGTTCCCCACACCTTTAATCTCTTCTGTTTTTATCACAGTGTTTGTGTATTATTTATGTGTGCCTGTGTGTGCAAGTGTGTATGTGTGTTTACATGTATGTGTGTGAATTTTCCCAAAAGGTCTTTGTGATTATTTGTAGCTACATAATTAATTTTAAGACTAAACCCAATCCATCACCCAGCCTATTGTGACTACTTAAACCCTTTATTTCTCTCTTAATCACCACCCTTGGGCAGTCTGTCCCTGAAATGTCTGCTTGAGTTTGGTATCCATCACCAAAGTCACTAACTTACCTGTTGGACAAATAAGCACCCAGGACTGGGCCAGGGAACATTGCCCAGTATCCACTTCCAGGCTGGTATGGACCCACTAAATCACACCTTTGATTTGGTCAAAAGATGTGCTAAAATTCACATCCTATAGGAATAACAGATGCCATTTGTTGAAAGCTGATTAGGTGTGGACACTTTCATATAGTACTTCATCAAATTCTTACAACTGACAACCTGGATATCACTGTCCCCTTCATATGGAGAAGGGATTTCAGGACAAATTTCCATAGGACAATGCATTATCCAGTGCCTTTGTCATATTCCTGTGATTGAGTCATTCTTACCAATCAAATGTGTTCATTCACAGCTTCCTAATTCTCTACACGTGTCTACTTCTTTGTTTGTTCTTTTTTCTTCCAACCATTCACCCTGCTAGGCACACCCTCCCCACACCCCTGATCTGACCTATAAATGCCAGCTCAAACTTTACTTCCCAACTGAACCATGTGACTTCAAGCAAAGTCTATATCCTCACACTCTCTGCCTTAAGGTCTGTAAGAGAGTGGATGATGTTCTAGAGTGGTTAGGAGATGAAATAATTTCTATAAAGTACTTACATCACTGCCCAGGGTGTAGATGTTCAATACAAGTTAGCATTTAGGCCTTTCCCCATCTTTCTCCAAAGTGATTATAACAACTGCCTGTAAAGGTCATTGCTGATAAATAATCAATTTACTTTCTACTATCAAGAATTCACCTTAAATCACTTTATTATTATTTTTTTTTTGCAGGTACTTACTGCTTCCTAAGACTAGAAGACTCTTAAACTTATAGAAAGTAACATTTTATGGTCCCTGAGAGTATTGACAGTGCTTTTCATGGTCTCTTTCTAAAGTTCTTTTTTTTTGTATCTACTTCTATTTTTTTTTATTAATGTGTTATATGTATACACATCTTCCCATTGCTCCCCTCCCAGGCATACCCTAACCCTCCAGTGTCTTGTGTTCATTGGTTATGCTTATATGCATGCATACAAGTCCTTTGGTTGATTGATAGATAATACCAATTTACATATAAACACTTGTTATATGTATATTATGTAAATAATTAATACATAATCAATATAAAATATAAAGTATGTGTTCTGTATAATATTAAAAGTTATTAGAACAGTATATATAATAAAATATATATTAGATAATAAATTATCTATTATTCTATAACTGACCTTCAGAAGAATACTTTAGAGCAAGCAAGATATATACTTTTTTATGTCTTATACTGTATAATATTATATATTTGTACAACTATATTATGTATAATAATATATTATATAATTATGTAAAAACCAAATTTTAAATATATATGTGTAATGTTCTCAAATTTTACAGAATGATCATTGTTATTTTTATAATTATAATGAGTGCATACATCCTATTAGTAACACAGAAAAGCATAAAATTTACTGATTTGACCTTTAATTTCTTGTGTGTACATTCAATGTCAAGTCCAGCTATACCATGTGGCTGACTATCTATTTGCAGATGAAAAGATGGAGACACAGGAGAGTAAAATAAAAGGCCCCAGACGTGGAACCTGATAAATAAATTTCAGCTCATGACAACACACACTGACAATGCCAAAAAAGAAAAAAGCGGTGCGCTCTCAGCTTTGACGCCATCAGCTCCCCGCTCTATCTCCCAGTGCTGTCTAGGTGTTCAGTAAGGACCGATAGCTGGCCGAGTCCTGATGGAGAGAGATGGGCCATTAATCTTGGTTAGAGCTAGCTCCTCGCTGACATGGAGCTCCTTTCCCAGAGCACTCCACACACAGAGACTCTTTTGATGCCCAAGACAGGGTCCAGCACACAGATCATTTAAATCTTTAGCATTCTAACATAAACATATTTGTGCATTTCCACAAGGGTACAGAGAGAACATTACTGGGCTCTTATTTTTAAAGTCTGCACTCCTGAATGTTCTTATATTGGCAGGCTGAGTTTTGTTATGACCAATGGATGAATTGTTTTGCATCTCAACATGGAGAGAAGGACTGGAAAGGGTCAGGTCCACAGAAACTGCCTGTTGGAATTCCTCTTGGAACTCACTTTGAGAAAGCATAGTAAGCATAGTGAGGGGCAACTGGGTGCAAAAGGAAGACAGAGTGAGGCTGCTGAGATGCAATGCTGTCTGTTTCCATGATAGGCAGCACAACTGTGCTCTTCTCATCCGCCTGATAAGAAGGCCTATCGAGAACCAACACCAGGCACATGACTCTGATGGACACCCGGGCTTACCATTTAACCAACTACCCAGAACTGTTAGGCCGTTTTTCCTTCCGAAATGAACACATGTGACAGGCGACTACTCATGCATATCCACATGCTTGCAGGGATTGGGTTTAAGTCATAAACTGTAAGGCTTATTCTTAAACTCCTCTTCAAATTCAGTCAAGACATCTTGCTCCAAATTTAGTTCCTTGAGCTCAGTTATCTGGGTTTTTAAAAGTGGCCCTATGTTCCTTCTATAATAAGGAGGTTCTGATGCACATTCATGAACTCCATTGTGACGCACCCAGGAAAAGGAAGAAGGGGAGACCATTTCTTCCAGACCAGGGACACCAGACCTCCCAGTGGTAGTAAGGTGGCATAAGTGGACTGTTAGGAGGTGTGGTGTTATCTGTTATGAACACTTTCCTATGCACTGCTAAGGATGACTTTCTTCTTCTGTAAGTTAAAGCAGATTGAATTTGGGAAGGTAATAACATAATGCTCCCTGGCTTGCATTCTAGAACTTTCTTTTGCATGAGTATAGCATGTTGCTAACTGTCCCCAGATAGAGCAGGGGCTATTTCCCAAACTGCTGTGCTGAGATCTCCCATGTGTAGTAGGTGTACCCTGCAGTCCTCCATCTGTTATTTCCCTCTCATGTTACTGTGGCCTCATCTGTGTTGGGGAACTCTACAGCATTGAGCCTCTGCTTATGAAATGGGGGTGAGCAGTTTTGTGCTGCTTGTGTTCAGTCAACACCCCCCGACTGGACTATGGGAATATGGGACCTGCATGTGGTGTCCCCAACTCTGCAGAGATGCTTTGCAAAGCTGTTCTGAAACTTGCACCATTGATCAGGAGACAGAGTCTTGGGAGGCCCTCCTGAACAGTCATATTTTTTAAATTATTCTTAATTTTAAATGGCAAAAATGTTATTACATTCCTTGCATATATACATATTTTGTTCTATGTGCACCTGAATATCTTTTCATATTTAAATAATCATATAGTTGCTTGTTTGTAAATCTTCTTTCTTTTTCCCCATGAATTCTTTTGATGACACATTGTCAGTTGACTTAACTGATTCCAGTACTTCCTCTGTGGAGATGGGGAGTACCAGCTGGGGGCAGTGGGAAGAGACCAGTGGTGACCTGGGGCCTGGAGGCTGGTGAGCAGGTCCTCTGACAGGGTTTTGCAACTCCAAGTCCTAGGCAGGATTGTTGAACACGTGGGTTATTCCCACCTTTATAATATGGGAGAGCTTTTGTGTGTGTGACTTCAAACAGAGCATCATTTCTAGCCGGCACAGACTCCAGGGAGGCCCGACCTATGTGCACAGCTCTTTCCAAAGCTACTAGGGCAGGTGTGGGCATTTCTTCATTTGTGAAGACAAAAGCGAGGGCACAGAGAGGCAGGCACCCCAGGTTTGGCCCACATTCCTGAGACCACAACCCAGATGCTTTTTCCCTGCTGACCTGTGGCTCCAGTCTTCTGATCTATGATACCTTTGGTTGTTATCTAATCAATTCCACCCAAATTAAAAAGGTGTGTTTGCATTTATTTCAACACCCTTTGCTCCGGTGCTTGAGGCGGTGACCTTTCAGAACTGATAGCACAGTCCCATCCAGATTACTTCCCTAATAAATAATGGAGCACCTTTGGAGGAGAAAGCGGGCTGCCTGGAGAGGTTGGGCAGGGATCCTGCACCCACCAGGCCCACCTGCTTCAATGTCCACAGCTCAGGTGGGAAGTGGAGCCTACTTGTGGACCTTTCTTTTTTCATTGTGTTTGCCTGATTTTCCAGGGATTGATTTTAATATTTTTTTATTGTAGTAAAATGCACATAACATAAAACTGACCAATTTAACCATTTTTAGGTATTCAATTAATTCATTAAATACATTCAAAATAGATAGTTATCATCACTATTTCCACAACTTTTTCATCATCACAAACAGAAACTTCGTACCTATTAAACACTAACTCTCAATCCCTTTCCTCTCTAGCCCCTGGAAATCTCTACTCTAGTCCTGTGCCAATAAATTTGCCTAACCTAGGTATTTCATGTAAGTGGTGATATGCAATATTCCATGATTCTGGGTCACCATGTTTTGGCATGAATCAATACTTCATGAACACAAGGCTGACTTTTAGTTTTCATTTCTTCTGCCACACACACACACAGATAAGTTAATTATTAAAGGAAAAATGAAAACTACTTTTAATATCAAAAAGCCAATAGAAAGTGTACTCCTTTGAAACTAAAAGAAAGTCTCAGCTGCTTAGAGTTCACAAAATTAAAGGGTATTTGAAAGAAATTTCTATAAGCTAATAATGGGTTCACCGTAATAAATACTTCAAAAGCGAAGAAATGGTGATCAAGTTTTGTGTTAGAACATAGACCAGGAAAATATCTTGTATGCATAAGCATTATCATCATTTTTATGTTTTTGTATCTGTAGTAATTTACAGCTTAGAGTCATAGCTATATGAAATGGTTAGCTTTACAAAACTTGAACAAACATTTAATCAAATGAAATGAGAAAAGGTAAAACCAGTTATGAGAATACATGAGGATGGTAAGTGTTCATGTTGACCAGATATTATATTTGTTTCTGATTTTTTTGTTTCTTGGGTGCTCAGGTCCAAAGCACCTGTTGCATTCACTGCATCATAACCTTCTAGCAGTCTCTGAAGTCCTGGAGGCTTTGAGGAAGAAGTAGGGATGCAGAGAGATCAAACACAGGCCATATATATCTTCCTGTTGGGCCCCTGTCTGGACCCTCAGGTTATAAACACAGGACCTGGTGCCAGAAAAGAAAAGCATGAATGGATGAATATTAAATGAGCTGAAAAAGTGAGTGACCTAGATAGGTCATCTTCATAGAGCATTCTGAAACATGCTGACCTTCCTATCAAAGCACCTGGAATAGACCTTGCCACTCACAGAGGACACCTTGACACTGGGCACAGTGATGCAAAGGGACATATCTGGAGTATCTCTGAAGCCTAGCCTCCTTCTGGGCCATGTACATCAACTCCTAGCAGCTGAATGATGTGATTTCAAAGACACTTAATTCTCAGAGCTCTAATTTGTCTCTTCCTGAGGCATTTAACAAGATGATGAGGATGTGGTGGTATTGATGATGATGGTGTGGTGGTGACAGTGATGATATGATGATGATAATATTGATGATGATGATAGTTATGATGATGATGCTGATGGTGATAATAATGATGTTGATGATGGTGACTTAGATGGTGATGATGATGACAATGGTGATGAGGGTGATGATGGTGATGATAACAACTTGGTGATACAAATAACTTCAATTCATTGAATTCCTACTATAGGGAGCACTACAGGAGTTCTTTTTATAACTTCCAAAGTAAAAAAAAGTATGATTCTCTTCTCCTGCCTGAGGACACAGGTCAGCAAAGAAAAGCCACCTACACAGAAGTGACAGAACTGGTTGGCAGATCTTACTTGCGGCCTCTGAAACTTTTACTCTTTCCAGTGTTTGATGCTGATTGCTCAAGAGACCTTACTCTGAGCATTTTCCTTTTCTTCACAAAGCTAAGGAGGTGCCAACTGGTCTAAGAGGCACAAGTTTTATAACCTCAAACTCTGTTTTTGGCCTATTGTATAACAGAATTCCCTTTTGTATAACATGAAATTCTTCTGGTCTATGGTCTAGTCTTCCCATGTGCTCGATTAACATGACTTACTTTTCTACTGCTTTGAGCCCCATCCCACAACCTCTCCCTGATGTGTCACAGTGTTATGCTCACCTGCCTTTCCTCTTCTGCGTTGTCCAAGAGGGCTAAAGGCTACTGAGTTCAAGGAGAGTCAGAGTTTCAGGTGAAAAGTATACATATTGTGGGTT
>JAAGEH010002531.1:54219036-54280692 GCA_011751065.1 Lasiurus cinereus | reverse complement strand
CACACACATATATATATATATATGTGTGTGTATACATATGTATATCCAGCACATATCTTTCTTTCTCTGTACCTGCACATGTACAAAAGGCCTTAATATCGTTAGCTGCTGAGGTGAGTCGAGGGAACGCAAGCCCTACAACTGAGAGGGTTTTCTGAACCTGTGAAGCTGTGTGCACAAAGTATTATAATTGACGATCCTCAGCTATGGGGACTCACTACACTCTCCCAGGAAGATTGCAATGGGACTCATTTCATGACCAGGAGGGCTGGGCCACGTTAAAGTGCTTCCAAGTGCTTTGTCTGAAGGGCTCCGAGGAACCAGCCCTTGACCAGCCAACCACCACATATCAAACTGACAATCAGAAAAGCAAATACCCTGGGCTTGTCCCGGCCACATTGGGCAGTGAGGTCGTATTCCTTCCATCTCATGTGGTGGTTGTCCCTGTGTATACCTTGTCCCCTGGAAACCACTCAGGTATATATAGTTATTTAGGTGGAAACAGCCAGGAAATTAAATGTGTTGGTTTCTTAATAAATAGCATTCTATTAACACACAAATGAGTGTGAACACTCACATGCAGGGTACCTGATACACACATGTTTTGATCACTTGAATCTGAATTTTGATTCTGTCTAACTGGACTTATTCTGTCCATTTGGGAGAGTATGTCAAAGTAACAAAGGAGGTGTGGTGTGGCCTGGGAAGGCAGCTGGAACACTAATGCCACACAGCTGGAATGAAGGCCTAAGGAGCATCCGCAGGAACATGCGCCATCCTGAGGACATTCATCCCAGGTAGCAGCATGCACTGTGCCTTGGGCTTCTAACAGCAAGTTGAATTGTTCATGTTTGAATTTAATTCATGCTGGTGGTGCATTTTATTAGAAATATTTTAATCTTCCATGGTAGATCAATCAAAGTGAAGTTAATTGGCCAAAAAAATGCTAATGATCAGTTATTCCCAATTGTTATTTTGCATATTAAGAACTCGGTGAATTGAAAAGCTATGCAAGAGGCATTATTATTAATGAGGAAATGTTTAATAGTGAAATATGGCCAATCTGATTTGCAATACATATCACCTCACCATGTTCTCAACAAATATTCATTAGTTGCTCAAAGAACACACTTTCCTTCAAATAATGCATAAAAATGCTCTATTCTCCAAACAAAGGTGAAGCAGAGAGAAGTAAAAATTTCCCATGAGCACTCAGGAAAGAATGAGGAAATTGAGTTTAATGACGGAGAATTATAAGCAAGTCTGCGTCTGGAGGAGAAAAAGTGCAAGCATAAAGATTGCCTTGTGCTGGGGAGAAATTTGTTATTGCCCTGACGAGATTAACCACGGTAATTGGCACCTTTTTTTTTTTTAACATATTGCGCAGCCCTGTAGAGGCGGTGGTAATGAATAATGTGCACTTAGCCGCACCATTGGTCATTGCCGTCCGATCACAGCCACCTCCCCCATCTGGGAAGATAAATGTGATTTAAATTAATAGCCAGTCCTAAATAACTCCTCAGCTGGTAAACGGCGCATTTATCAGGCCCAGACAGGCAGTGTCCTTTGATTCATGGTCCCCCCCCTACAATGTGAAGGGTGCGTACAAAAATTGTTATTACTTTTTAATAAAGTGTAGCAGTCAGTCCTCAGTCATTTATCAGAAACGGTGGCATTCTGACAAACAGAAATATCTTAGCAGAGGATGAATGAGAGGGATAAAGAACACATTTCTCAACAAAAATAATCACTGCCTAAATAATCTCATAAAAGTCAATTTTTAAGTACCTTGAAATAAATGTATCCAGAAAGATACAGGCCACGTGCGTTGTTGCACTAGAAACTATACAAACTATTTTCATATTCACCTTTGCAGGAAGGAAAATGCCTGTTATTGTCATCAATGCTGAACAACAATATGGATTCAAATACACGTCGAGCCAGTTTAAAACGAGGTGGCCACCGGCTTCCCTATGGACAGGACAGAGCTGGAACAGCCATTGGCTTGTGCCAGGCAGACCTATGCAATCGCAAACAAAGCAAGCGCCTTAAAAACGGGCAACACCTCTTACTACGTTTTCAACATTGAAACTCCACGGTGGTGGCTTTTAATTCCTCCCTAATATATTTTTCAGAACAGAAGCCCACTTTGTTGGATCTTGATTTATTTTGTGAGTCATTGTCTGTGCTTTTCGAAACACACTTGCAATTACCCACATCATTAGATTGGTCAGCGAAAATTACAAAGGAAGCTCAAAGCCCAGGCTCCGCTGAAATCCCTTCTCTCTTAATTAAATAAGGAGTAAAACCTCCCGGTGTCAGCAGGTCATCTTTTCAAAGATATTGGGCAGGTTCAGAAAGCTGCCGAGTGCCGATCCCTCCTCAGTAATTTCCTTTGTGCTTCGGGAGAGGCGGCAGCACACCGGCGGGACCCCCTTTCGTTACACATAATGATGTTGGCAGAGCATCGGCCAGGTCAACCTTCGCGGGGCACACAGCGACCATAACCAAAGTGTCTGCACCTTCAGAAAGGCTGAGGAGTGGGATGTTCTTTGCAATTTGTAGCGCCTCCGCTATGATACAATTTTCAAGCCTCACCAAAGTGTGACTCTGCAATGAATTGACATATCTTAAAGAAGGGCTGGCTGAAAATCAATTTCCCTCTTAAGAGGCGCCAACTCCAGTCACTCTCCCTCCCGAGGTTTTGCTCCTTCTTTTCCTAGATCGGCCTGTTTATGAAGGTGGATCTTATATCCAGGGATTAGATCAAATCTTTAGAGTGTGATTCATTAGCCATATTGCTGTGCATTTTAAATGAATTGATATGGGCCGAGCCCATAGAGCAATGTGCAGCACGGGCCGCGTCCTCTGGGAGAGTTGGTATTATTCTGACCTTACCCTAATGCACTCATGTGCTGTTTATCTGTGGAAATGGAGAGGAAGATTATGCAGAAGAAATAAACAAAAGTAAAAATGAGGGAGGGCATCACACCCTTCAGAGCACTGGGTGGCGTAAAATAACATTCCTCTGTGGACATTGACACCCATAACCCCTCAGACTTACTGACCTGAGTGGCATTTCCACTTTCACAGGTATTTATTTGCTGAAGACTACAGCTTTATTCTGGATAAAAGGGTCAGCCAATCTGATCTGTGTTCATTTGATTACCCTGAAAATTTCAGGTCAACAAATTTAAGTTCACCACAGGAAAGAAATTCCAGGGTTGGCACTCCAAGTCAGTGTCATCAAAATGAAAATAAGCATTTTGCTTGAGATGTCCCCTGCCCCCCAGATTTAGTATGGCATATACGGCTTGCCTGTATTCCCATTCTATAGAAATAGCTAAAGAACACTGTTAGGATCCCCCTTGGTTTAGGCACATCAACCCCACAACCACAGGGGATCACTGGCAGCTTTTTCCATTCCATGTGGATGTTTCTGGGAAACCACCTGCCCATCCAGATGTGTAGAGTCAGTTTTTTCCTAGCCATGTCAGTGCCTGTCCTGGATTTTCTGAAACTGCCTCAATCCAGGATGCATTGTCCGATGGCTGGGTCAGGCATGCTGGGTGATAAGTTCCGATACTGCAAGAGTAGGTTCTGGGCTCTTCATCTAACAGGATTTTTAAGGGAAATAGTTATTGTGGAGAAAAGTCAGGGCTTGCTTCTGGCCCTCTTAGAGCTATGTTGGACTTCTCCTTTTAAAGACCACGTCTTCTTGCTTGTTATTCAAATTATTTTTCAGTCTGCAGAGTTCTGTTTTAATTCTTACACTCCAATCCCTCACTACTAGAGATTATAGCAAGAGTCCCTGAGCCGGTGCTCTTTTTAGATTAGCTTCCTACTGTAGGAAGGAGACAGAGTCTGGGAGGGAATTGGGAGCTGGTTTCTTCCCCTAACACAGTCCTCAGAATCCATACCGTGGGGATTAAAGGTGGATACGACTTCCTCGCACCTTTCCGACTGGCCCTCAGGGGAGGACGCAATGATCCCCTCGTTTAGTTTCCAGTAAAGAAAGAACAGGGTGCCCCAGTTTTCCAGCCCTCGCCTCACGCACAGGTAATAGTCAATCCATTAACCTTTGCTGCCCGCCGACCTGCCAGCCGGGCGCTGCCGTCCCTGCTTTAATACCGTCCCCTTAATAGTGTGGCTGGGCCCCCGCAAAAGGGCAGAGCAGCGACTAGCGACTCTCAGGGCCCGGCAATAATAAGCTCCCGCTCCGGGTCCCCACCTCCTGCTTCACTGCAGTGTCAGCCCCCATTTTTCTCCCTCTCTCTCTCTCTCTTTTTTAGAAGCTAATCTAAAAAGAGCCGCAGAGGCAGAGGTCATGTTAAACTGTAGCGCAAATGTTACTCCTCGATTATCTGGCTGGGGTAAATGTCAACTGCTTCAGGCGAAAGCAATTGGGGAGCGAGTGTGAGGCTGCTACAAAGCGAGGGAGGCAGGGCTGGGGCCACGGCTCCACCGCACAGAAGAGCACCTGCTTCTCCATCCTCCCTGCCCAGCGTGGCCGGCCAGGCTCTGCACTTCTCACCTGAACCTGTCCCCCAACCTGCGCCTGTCTGCAGTCAACCTCTCTACCAAGGTGAGGCTCTGCTGAATGTCACGTACCCGCTGGGACAAGGGGAAAAGCCTTTAAAAATGACAGCAGTGCGAACACCTGCCCCTCCCACTCACGCAAACACACAGGCATACACCCAGAGCATACTCCACACACACGAGCCTACATGCACATACACACATGCACACTCACACACATGCATGCACACAGGTATTTTTGTACAGAGATTTATACAAGCAAGCTGAGTACATCTTATAGACAGACAGAACTTGTTATGAAAGCTAAAGCTTTTATATTTTATATGAAAAGGCATATTTTAGGTTCCAAAACACATAAGACTTAACATGAATAGCATTAGAAAATGTCTCGGAGCCCTGCCAGCCAGCTAGTGACAAGAGGCAAGGAGAATGAGAAGGAAACAGCTACCCTGTTTGGGGGCAGAGCTGGGATTTGGCTCACTGGTCATGTGCCCTTGAGGCTGGTGCTTCTGCAGCACCATGGACCCCTCTCATTGGAGGACTGGAGTTGGTAAGAGCCAGGCCATTAACCTTAGTGAATGGAGCCACCTGGTTTCAATCAGTGGTTGCCCGCAGCCCCAAAGCCCTGAATTCTAAGATTCTACAAGCCAATGCCACAGAGTCCCCCGCTGGGTGCCAGCAGTAGGGCTGAGGCTGAGGGGGAAGCCTCCAGGAATGCAGGCAGGTTCCCACTCTGCTGGGCAGGAGAAGCAGGTGTGGGGCTGGCACACCTGGATGGCCCCCAGGTGGACAGAGATTTCATGTTCGCTTTAGCTTTCTCTTCCCCCTGCCCCACTTTTTTTGGTCCAGTTCCCCGGGTGATAGGTGAATCTTATTACTATTTAATGTTAGGTGTAGAGATCCAATTATTTACATATTCATAATTTAAAGCCATGCAGTGGCCAGTCACTTGCTGTCAAGCTGACAGACTATAAATAACAGAACAGATTCCCTGCTTACCCAGGCAGTGGGGATAGGACGTGGCTGTAAGCAGGTGCCTCGAACAGCGGTAGCCTTCTCAGGAGCCCAGCCCATCAAGTACCCCCAGAATGTGTTTAGAGGCCTTACTTCCAGCCTGTAGTGTCCAATGGAGGCACAGGAAGAACGTGGAGGGGAAGGTCAGGCCTGATGAAGAGGCTGGTCTCAGTATGGAAGGTTCAGATGTCAGAGCACAGTCCTGTTTGGGTTCTGTGAACCTCCAGGGCTCTCACCCCTCCCACATGCCTGAGGCACCGAGGAGCAGCCTGCAGAGGGCGCTGTGCCGAGCATCCTTCTCTGTTTGCTATAGAGTGACTTCTGGACCTAATAGCATCAGAGCAAAGTGCCCATGTCAGCACTTCTTGGACTCTGAAGAGGGGCCAGGGTGCTGAGGTGTGTATGTTTAATTTCTAACTGATGTGTTTTGTGAGATAAAATAATAATTATCTCCTAGTAAAGGAAATTTTAAATCATAAAATCCCATGCTGCCCACTATCTTGGTATTAGATTCAGGCCACATAAAACCACTCTGTCTAACTAAGAAAAACCTTCCACCTGCTTGCGGTCCATGTCTCTACACATCTCCTCATGAGCCAGGAACAGTGTTCAGAATAATTTGCTCCAGATTATTGGTGTGAACGCAAATAAGGGAGGTTGGCCTCCTGTCCATTAGTTGAGAAGGGGCAAGCACAACCCAAAGTTCTGGTAGAGAAGAATGACCATCATCAAGCCTCCTGCCCACCAAGCCTGACCTCTGTCTGCTCTGTGTGATCTCCGGAAATCGTGAGACAGTGTTTCATAATGACTGGGATAGGACAGACACCGCACCTCTCCAAGGGAAGTCCCCAGGGAATAGTAGAGCCAACTTTCCCTCACAGGAGAGTGTCCCAGTCCTGGCCAGTGGCCCTCCTGGACGGCATATAGCATGGTGAGGTGCCAGGCCCTACAGGTGGATACCTGCCCAGTACTTGGGTAAGTAAATAGGCCAGGTTTATCTAGGGTTAGAAATAAGTCGACTCTGTTAGGGTTTTGTTGTTCAGGATAGAAAAATTAAACATATACACAACTATTCTTTTAAAACAGTGAGGTAAATATGGATTAAATGCAAATTGATGATTTATACTTTGCCTTGTTCCAATGAAAATTAGATATTTTAGCACTGAAACATAGAGAGAAGATTTAAATTTAATTCTAGCTCTTTCAAAAGTTTAATTGTATTTTAATTTTCAAATAATAAATTAAACTGTTATCATGCATTGATATAACATCTTTTTCAAGGAAACTCCATGCAGTCATTAAAGAGGGAAAAAGGCTTTGTTAGCCTCCTAGGACAGACTTTGGTGAGTACTGTGCAGATGAATTAGTTTATGTAGTAATTGGCATAAAGGGCACTGCCTGGGGACATGGACTGGTTTAAAGCATTATTTATGTTGCTCTCCCTCTAACAGGACTTTGCAAATATTTATGAAACTTCACATCAATGTTGCTTCCTTTTATCGTTCCATTCGCCCAGCCCTGTTACAGCCTAATTGAAATACAATAATTATAAATGGGCTTAGTTTCTCGATTTAATTTCCTTGCGAGCAATGCCATTTATTTTTCTTTGGCTTTGCTAACATGCTTTAATTAAAAGATTTAACAAAGCTAAGGAAACAAGATGCTGTGGGGGGCATCGCACTCTGTGTCCCTTCCACAAAACAACACTGTGTGACTGTGTCCACATCTACCTTCTGAAGGGCAGGAAGGAAAGCCCTCCCCCACCCATGGAGCAAAGCGGCCCCTTCCCAGCCCAAGTGTGCAGAGCACGGAGGAGTTCTGAGGGCAGGAGCAGCATAGAGCCCAGGAGAAGGGCCCTGGAGTCCAGGTTTGCAGCCAATGCAGCCACATCCACACTGCTGTCCTTGGGGGGAGGTGAGTGATTCCATTGAGTCTCCATATCCTCATTTTCTAAATGGGATGATGACAAGACATCACAGGCTATATGAGTAAGAATTGTGTTATTCAGATAAAACCTTCCCTTACTGTAATTATCTGGTCCACTCTGGGTCTTTAACCAGCAAATGGGCTCCCTAAATTTGGATAAAAACTAATTTTTAAACATTAAATAGCAAGTGTATTTTTATAATGATAATAAAAATATTCTGAAAAAAATGCTTCTATAGCTCTTGAAAATACTAGCAGTCAGTTAACAGTACAAAACGTTTCAAATGGCTTTGTAAGGTATCTTGTTCAATCACAAAATACTCCGTGGCAGCTCTGGATGCCAAGGTGCATGGCTAGCTCTGCTCTGCTTAGGTTTTAAAATCAGTTTAGAGACACCCTCATCCACCAAGAAGAAGCAGCACAGATGGTCAAAAACTAGCAGATGTTACATAAATGTTAGTCTTTTCACTGGCATTTTATCTCGAACTGTACACTATTACCATGGTTGAGGAAGACTTCTTGGTGGAGGTTGAACTTGAATTGGGTACTGAAGGATGACCCAGGTCAAGTAAGTAGGAAGATGGGATTTCCCGGGAGGCTTTTGGAGCTAGTGTAGGCACCTGCTTGTCTGTGTGTCGGCAGAAGTGTAAGTGGTGGGTGTTAGAGGTAAACAAAAGAGCTGGGGCGGGGGCCATGAGGGGCTCCGCATGCTTTGTTAATGTGTCCGGATAAGTACTGTCTTCCCCTGGCTCTGTGGACAACCCACAATTATGCATGACCTTCAGGATCACAGTCTTAGAAAAAGGACCACTTAATGATGCTCACCTTGAAGAAATATCCCAGGTGCTGGTGTTCTCCCGGGGGCCAGCTTAGGTGATGTGGACTGCAGTACTGTAAGTGGATATATACATGGTCAACATCATCAGCCACTTCCCCTTCTATGACTCAGAAGGCAAAGAACTTACTGTTGCTGCAAAGCTGGTGACCCAAAGAAAAAGGACAGTGTCAGTGCTTCCATTATTCCCTGGGCTTTCAGGGAGCAGGCCTAGTGCTCTGGGGAAAGAAGGATACCGCCTGCCCTCCAGAGGCTGGGCAGTAGTCATCCACTGCCTCAGGATTGGTCAGGACCTTCTGAAAAGCAAGGGCAGGACCTAAGGCAGGAGGGGAGAGGAGGCAAATAACATGAGGGAGAAGGGGCACACACTACACCAGCCGTGGGTTTGTAGCCGAGGTGACTGATGGTCAGGAATGAGAGTCCACAGACCGTTAACCTCTGGGACTTCTGAGTGGGTGACTCGTGCCTGCTCACGCATGGCACATTCCTTGCCAGCAGCCTAACAGAGGCTGTGGTCTACCCAGAGACCTCTCATTCCTGGAATAATGACTTTGCTGGCTGTGTTTCTCCTTGTGTGCCAAACTTGGGAACAAGAACCAGCCTGTAAACAGAAGAAGCCACCATCATGCACAGCTGTATGGACAAGCTGTGGACACCATCAACAAAGGGACCAGATAAGCCCATCTGGCTTTCTCTTATAATTTAGTTCAAAAGCAATACAAGGGACCTGAATAGTCACGATGAACCGCTTTTGCAAATCCTGCTTGTACAAGTAACATCAACAACTGAAGCTGCTTTCTACTGCCTTTATTTTCTGCTCAGTTATTAAAATTAAAAATTCACCTTCATATTTTAAAAAATTGGGTTTTCTGTTATCAAAATGATGCATATTCTGTAGACCACAGGGTTCTGGAGGCTGAACCTACTCTCTCTTTCCTCTCCTCCTTGTATCCTCATATGCCAGTGTCCCTTTTATAATGTCCTGATTAGCCACAGTGCCAAAGCTGCTGATTCCAGCCACTATCTGGACAAAGGCAGAGCAGCCTGCAAGGGGAGGTCCAGGCACAGAGTGCACACAGAGCCACCAGCACCTACAAAGACTCACACCCTTAAGGATTTCCTCTCTACCTTGGTGAGAAGATGCTCATGAGACTAAGCTCCTTCCAAAACATCAACCACTATCAACACTAATGGACAAAGATGGGCCAAAGCATTTGTGTTCTATAAAACCAATCTCACTTGGCAATAGAGTGTTAAAAACAGTGGGAGGTTTTAATTAGATTTTTTTTATTTCCAACTCTAGCTTGCAATATAGGCTTTATGAACACAGAGGTGAGTCATCATTTGGACATTAAGTTTAGGGTGGAAAGAATGAATTCAATCACTTCCTCCATCAGCCATCTTCAGAGTTCAAACCGCACTCAGGGCATCCAGAGATTTTATCCTAGGATCCCAGCAGGAGACACTGACAGGGGAGCAGGAAATTGGACTGTTCCTACACAGGAAATCACAGCACTCCGTCACAATCTACAGGAGAAACATGTGTTCAAATTTGCTGTCAATGCCCGGCATATCTGATCAAGAGCAAGCTGAACAAAATTACAGGAGTGGAATAATATCTGTATGGGCAGCATCCCCCATACCAGGGCAGCCGGAAATGCACTCCAATTTCACAAAAGTGGCCAAATACTGCATTCTCCAACAAATATACCTCCTATAAAATTTGCACAGGCATATCATATATATTTTAAAATTCTATAGTGATTTTATATAATCAGATATTGAAAAAAATAGCCACGGTCAGTAGTTATTCATTATGTACAACCAAACTAAAGGAGATCAAAATGGGGCAACAGAAATTGGATTTAAAAAATTATATACATATATGTGGCATTATATTTGATGGAACCTATTATTGAATTTATGTTATAAAATATATTATGATATGTATGATCTCTGAATGCATAATAATCTGGCCACTCAGCGTGTGTGTGTGTGTGTGTGTGTGTGTGTGTGTGTGTGTGTGTAATATATATAAATATATAAATTAGAGGCCTGGTGCATGAATTTGTGCATGGGTGGATTCCAGCCAGCCTGGCCAGGGGGAGGGAACATGGGTGGTTGGCCAGCCTACCTGCTGGTTGAACTCCTGGTTGAGGGGACGATTTGCATATTAGCCTTTTATTATATAGAATATACACTGAGTGGCCAGGTTATTATGCATTCAGAGATCATAATAATCTGGCCACTCAGTGTATATATCATATAATACTGTACATATTATGTAATATATAATGTATTGTATATTATGTAAAATGCAGTATATTAGATCTTAGTAGTCTATGCCCTATAAGACAGTGTGCTTACCAAGCACTTGGACCAGCTCTTTCTGCCAGCCTGCAGTGATGCTCTTGAGAAACCACATCTTGCACAACTTCCCTGTGTTTACAGATGCTTCTTGACCAAAGTTAGCAATGGGACAGGGGTTAGACCCTCACACCTGGCTTGTAGGGATGTGCACCTGATGTTCCCACAGAGTCAAAGCTGAGGAGATGAGCTCTGAAAGCATAAAATAATAACTTCCTGTACAGAATGTTCACAGACCTTCACATACACCTTCTAATGAAATAGAGGTATCCTTCAAAACCACAACAATGGAGGAAAATACTTTATTCTTGAGAAGTTATAGGAACGTATATTTTATATAAAATTTCCAGAATAGTATTTATTTTCTTTAAAAAAAAACCTTTAGTTTTAGAACAGTTTTAGAGTCACAGAAAATGTCGCACAGTACAGAGTTTCCAGATATAAAAAGTGAAAGTGTGTGTGTGTGTGTGTGTGTGTGTGTGTGTATAGAAGGAAAGAAAGGGGTTGATATTCCAATAACACTGTAAAAAAGTAAATGTGGGAATATGTAGAGGCACAATTTTGTTTACTCTCTGCCTATTTCTTCTTTTCCTTTAATATTTTGCCCCTGGAAGGATGGTTGCCCCTGAGGATGTTATATTTAGAAAAGCAGCTGGAGTGAGCAGGGTTACCTTTCAAATCCCCCAGCAAGTTGATCAAATAGAGCCTTCCTATGTGTAGCTCTAAGGCACAATTATGTGTAAGCAGGACCCCCTCTGAGAATTCATGCGAGAATCCAAAACTGGAGATGGAGTCGGAGCCCATTTGTGTCTTATTTAACATAATTATTCCAACAGCTAATCTTTTGCTACTGCATCTGTCCTCTTCTGTCTATAACAGAAATAGGAGATCAGACACTTCCACAGTCCCGTTCCTGAGCTGTGCACAGGGCTGTGTTTTGTTATCTGAAGATTCCATGGGGTTGCAGACTGTTCTGTAGGGCTGGCAAACTGTAAATGTATAATCATGTGTCCAATCATCCTTCTATTTGCATAGTGCTTCCCATTTTTAAGAACTAATATATTGTATCACTCCTCGCCCTGACCCTATGTGCTAAGCTTGGCAAATAGAAATAATTACATTTCACAGGTGAAAAACATAATGCAATTTAAATCATCTAGATTAGGGTCCCTCAGCACTAACATCGGCGTAAGCAGGCCAGCAGGCGTTGCTTCCCAATTCTTCTCCCAGCCCAGTGACACAGGTGGCAGCAGAATGGGAGCTGATGGTGGCTGCCTGGGGTTCCAACTTGTCAGTCACTCACAAAGCCCAGGATACAAGCTATTTATCCTCCTCTACCTCCTCTTTCTCTGACCCTTCCTCTCCCACTAAGGGGCTCTGCTTCAAGGCAGCAACACCCACTTAAAGCTGACCCCCCAAGGCAAAGCCATACCCAGAAATCTTGGGACCTGGAAGTCTCCATGCATTACTTAAGGTTACACACATCCCCTGATGTGTCATAAGATAAACTTATACACCACCCAATAAAGTGACATTTTTCTCCTGAATGTTACTTGTGTAGAGTGTGAGAGCCACCATTAGGCTTTGAGCTGAACCACCTCATGTCTGCCTGGTGCAGAAGCATCCATCTCCCGAATGCTTCCCAGATGTGAACTTTCTGCCTGGAGTTCGAGTTGCTCCTCATCCACACACTGGGAGGAGGATGGGCTCTAGCTCCTCGCATGCAGGATGCCTGGAACATGAAGAGAAAGAGCAGGCATTGGTCACATTTGATAAACGCATCAAACATGAGAGCCCTGTGGATATCAGCTATTGGGTATTTTGAAAGCAAAACTCTAGAAACTTGGACTTTTTAAAAATTTTTCTGAAGAATTTGTGAAAGCTGACATAAATTGGAGCCATTATATTAAGAGATTCAAGTAAGTAGATGGTTTCACTTAAGGGATCAAGAAAATTCCATTCAAGTTGAATGAGTTTGTGAGCCTCTGGTGATTTGTCTTTGATGGGGTCTTTAGTGGAGGCCTGACAGGGCACAGAACATTCTTGAGCAAACCCCAGCCTGTGTCCCCTTCATTCTTCACTTCTCTGGGCTCAGTAGGGTGCCTTCCAGGTCTCCTCCTGGCACATTGCCTGCCATGAGTGGTTCAGTTCCCTCTTTATCGACATAAATTTGTCTTTTCAAAGAGCAAACTCAATAAAGTGCATGTGGTTTTCTGAGTATCCCATACATTTTATAAAAATTAAATGTGCAGTGGCAGCTGATCACAAAAGAAAATGAGGCAACACACACATGCTGATTTGTCACAAATACTGAAGGACATTCTCTGATCGGTCCCATCAGTCCAGACGTGCCCAATTACCCTGTGAAGGAAGAGATGAGCTGCTCACCCAGTGGCTGTATTGTAAGCTACCTATTATTTAACTTGATCATTGAACTAAGAGCTTTGTATAATCAAAACAAAATAGAAACAAAAACTTTCAAAAGGAAAAAATGTCATACTACATCTCCTTTGGGTCTTGAGAGGTAGGTCATTATTTTCCTGGAACCTTAGCTTAATAAGCTGACGGTTTTACTTCAACTATATCAACATTCACAGGACTCCTGGAACCCTTCAGTTTCGGTTTTCCTGTGTGATAGCATCTTAGGGTGCATTGTATTTTAAAATTATTTGGGCAGATGCATTCTATGGGTTTTATTCCTCCAGTGTGCTCCATCCGCCACAGAGTACTGGCAGCATTCAGCGCTTCAGGAGTGGTTACAGACATGCTTGAGGCTGCTTTTGCAGCTAGACCCCAGGCAGGGAGCCCTAAGTGAGCCTGTGCATGTGGGCACTGTGGGCACTGTGGGCGCAGGAGGCATCTGCAGCACCTTGGAGAGCAACCTCCTCTTCTGGGAGCTTCACCCATATTTACAGGAACCATCTGCGCATGCTTTGTTCAGGACCCACTATGTCCACAGTGTGGCGTATACCCTCCCACATTGCTTGTCCTTTACAACAGCACTGTGTTATCAGGATACTCAATGTTGTCACCCAGGCCATAAACATGGGTCACTCACTGACCTTCTTCTATCGTTACTGCTTGTCTTTAGTCCTCCCTGGATACTGTCCCACCTCTTGCTTGGAAAACTTCACTGGGGCCATGTGTCACTTGTCATTGCAAACTATAAGCTGATTGATTTATTCAACACACCATTATAACTCCATGTCAATGCACATATTCATTTGCTTTTCAATATTTTTAATTGAATGAGTAGTTGAAGAATTTGGTCAGTAAATGCCTGTGTGTATCTCCATAAAATCCTGAAACTCCAAAGGGTCAGCGAAGATTGTACAAGTATAAAATAAACAGGATAATGAAAGTAAGAGAGTAGAGCAGAGCAAAACACTTTCAGGGGCTACTTTATAGGGAGACAATTTGCACCTATGACTGCCCCTGAGGACCCCAGGAAAACTGATCCCTTTATTTCAGTGCCCTGAGGTCTCCTGGGATTTTTGTTTCTTTTGGTCTAGCGTTTTCCACTAGGCATTTGTTAAAATCACATGCGGAGGTGCCCGTCTGACACCTATTCTGAGTCCAGAGCCACACCTTACCCCGCCTATGGGGACCCTAAGGGCCCCTTCCCCCTCCAGTGCCACACCTCCACTCGGCCTCGCCTCTCTCCCGGCATCCTCTCGGCTTGTCATTGGAATGCTAAGGGTTCACTGTGCTGCCCAGTGCTGGAGCCTGTGCCCTCTCTCTGCAGTTTATCCAAACCCTAAGGTCTTGTATCTGTTTTAAAAATCAGCAGAGTGTTTGAGAGGATTAAATCTAATGGTATTTGTAAAATTTTAAAAATAATTTTAAAATACAATGCACAGTGCAAATACAAGAATAATTATAAATAAACAATTAATAAGTAGAGAAATCCCACAAGTGGAAACCATGTGAATGTTTCAATGTGAATGTTCAGATCCCTACATAATGCAATTAAGTTACACAAACTGTAATTACACCCCCACCTACTGCTGCAGCATCTAATAAAGCATGTCCTAAAACAGCTTCCATGAGGTTTGGGCTACAGAAAGGCTGCCCACAATTTGCTACTTGCTTCTCCTCCTGTTTGCAATTGAACTTTACACTCAATAAGGTCAACGAATTAAGTCAACCCAGGAGGACCTGAGAGTAAGAGGGAGGTTCTGACCCCCACCTCGAAAGGAAACCTCTGTGAAATCAGTCCCCCTGGCCACGTGCTGGCTCCCTAAACTCTGGCAGAGGTCATCTTTTCAATGGAGTGTGACTGGTATCAACTGGCAGGGCTCACATTTCAGTAGGGCTCAGCTCCATAATGTGCGTAGGGGTTTCACTCCTGTCCTTACCTAACTCACATCTAGTGGGAGAAAAGGACAGAGAAGCAGCTAAATCTTGGAGGTAATAACATAGAGTAGGAGAATAAGACAGGTGGAGGTGAGATGGGGAGGTAGAAACAGATAGAGATGTCAGGAAAGGACAACTTCAGGAAAAGGTGACACTGGAGAACAGAGATGCAACAAGAGAAGAAGCAGCCATGAAGATAACCTGGAACTGAGCTTTCTGGTGAAGGAAACAGCAAGTTCAAAGGCCATGAGGTGAGTATGCCTGGTGTGTTTAAGAGCAGGTTGAGGCTGTAGCTCGGGCAGGGAGAACACATGAGTGAGTAGGAGGGACAGAGCTCTTGGGCAGAATGTGAGAGTGTGAGGGTGTGAGGGTGTGAGGGTGTGAGGACCCAGGCTTCTATTCCAGCTGGCTATGGACCACAGGAAAGCTTCAAGCAGAGGGAGAGTGAGTTCATCTGAGGCTGTTATTTGTTTGTTTGTGTTCTACTTTAAGGGCAGAAGGTTTTCTGACAGGTTGAGAAAGATCTCAGAGGAAAAGCAGACCACCCAGAAGGCCGCAGTGGGGGAAGTGTAGGGAAGGGTGCTCATGCCAGGGCCACAGCACGACAGGCGGGGAGAAGGGTCTGGCCCAGTGTGATTTCCAGGGGGATGTGACAGGATTTGCATGGATACCTGACAGAGAGGATTTAAGAGCGGCTCGGAGATTTGTCTAGAACAACGGAAGGAGTGCCCACAGCTGCCAGAGGGAAATGAATGGGAACAGTTGGAGAGGATAGGACCCTGGGAGCTGCACTGAGTGTGCAGACTTCACTGTCTTGTATCAAGAAAGGATGTTCACACTCATGGAAACACTATCCTTGAGATGATTGGAATGCTAAGGGTTCAACTCTGGAGAAATCCAGTGGGTCACCTGCCTTCCTGGATAAATAATCCCCTCAACTCTTACAAGCCACTGGGGTGTTGATCTCCTTAGTCCAAACCAGTTTATGAAAATGGCTGGAAGCTGAACACCTAAGTATCACACAGAGGCGTCCTCTCCATGGAGCCCATGGCCCAGTTTCCTAATTTACTGACTCAATCACATTAACTAGTCACTGAAATGGGTTTGACTCTGGAGATTTTCTCCTGACTCCATTGGCAGCTGTGTGTGGTAGGACTTGGGCTTCCCATTCCAGATTTGGGGGGGAATGTCATAATGTGTGGATGTAAAATGAGTGTTTATGGGTCAGAGAAATTGAAAAGAAAAATTTCTCCAACACAGCACAGATGAACTAAAACAGGATTATTTCACTGTCCTTCAGAAAACCTCCCCATATCTGGTTTAGGCAAGACGAGTTAAGGTGTGAGGCTTTATCCAGGGAGGGACACACATAAGCACATACTCCACTGCACACCAGGGAGCCTTTCCCAATAATAGCAAGACAGTTGGCTTCTCACATCTGCAGCAGCAAGAGAGGGAGAGATGGGGATGGAGGGGGTCCTGGGCCTTGCCAGCTGCTGCCACCACCCTTCCTGCCGAGCCCGGAGCCCTGGGCCCCATGGCAGGCAGAGCAAGCTGTTGACATACAGATTTGTGCTACTCGGGGACAGTCAGCTGATCCGAGCCAGGGCGGCTCTGGTCCTCATCTGGGGAGGGGAGGGGAAATTGGTGCCCACAGTGAGAACACAGACCAGGCTCAGAACAGATGGCTGGCTGCCTGCTCAGCGCTGTTTCTGGGGCTGTTTACATTCTTAAGTGACTAATTTTGACATGTTGAACTAGTATCGGAGCTTTTCGGTGTGACCCAGTAAAACGTGTGCCATGCAGCCGAGGCCCCATGGTTCGGCACTGGAGCCTGTGCAGTCTCTGCTCTACCTGGTGTCAGGGAGATGGCCTGTACCATCATGATGACCAGTGCGGTATCCAGGACTGGCTGAGTGAGAAAAAAACGCACCTGCGTACTGCTTAGGACAACAGAAATGTGTCATCAAAGCCAGAGATGGGTTTCTCAGAGGTCACTAGTCTGTACATATTTGCAATGACAGGAAGTAAAACAAAGCAAGCTGTCCCCTGAGACTGGGGATGGTAGTGAGCTCCACCTGAATAGGCTTTCCCAAGCCAACAGGAAGCTCTTACGGTGACCATCACTTTGTGTCTGAAAATTAAGCTCCAGGGAAACCCCACAGCTTTGGTGGGCAGAAACCCCACTGCAGTGATCGGCTCTCTCCACACACTGTTGGACCACATGGAATTCAGGATGCAGCCCAAACACACAATCATGTCCTAAAGAAGTGGACTGTGAAAAGGGCCATCAGTGAACCAATTTGATAATGCAGCCAAAGGTGGCTCTGGGCAAAAACTCAAGAAGCTTTCTAAGTTTCTCAAGACCTGTCTGCATGCTCCCACTCTGCATCATAGAAATGAAAAACAGCCAGAAAAAAAACAGACTATGCAGCTCACCCGTGCCAACCAGACCTTGCCTAAAAATGTGCCTGCAACTGACACCCGACCTAATAGGCGTGTTGTGTGAACATGAGTGATGCCTATGTTAATTATCATCATCATTATTATTATAAACCTGCCCCCACATTCTAGCTGCTTGCAGAACTAAGATGCAGAAAGTTTAGAAAGAGCATAAAAATAAGTCTTTTGCAAGTTGAATTTGAGCCAATATTCTCTAGATTAGCTCCCTATTAACCTGAGAACATGTATAGTTTTTACATATGTGTGTATATATGTTGATATTTATAGATATATTATTGACATTCAAAGTATTATTATATCATACTTAATATAATTCCTTATTCATTCTAATAGTGATTTACAAGGAAATATGTCTCTATGTTTATAAAGTATTCATTTTAAAAGTCAGTAATTGACTGCCTCATCCAGTCTTAACACATAATGTGATTTTTCACATCATTTCACACATTTTTTTATCACCTGTGTGCCAGGAACAGTGCTTGTATTTCTGGGAAGGCACAAGCAAGTCAGATGTGATACCTGATCTGAAGGAACTTGGTAGAATAGAAAGTCATGTTTATTAATATAACATGTCAGAGAGGTGAAACCATAAGCATTGAATTAACACCCGGTGCCGTAAAAGTCACTACAATGTCACTGTAAGACGAATTGAACGAGCTGCTTGTTACCTGATAACAAAGGGAACCCAGATAGAGCATGATCTAGTGAAAATTTTAAGATAATAAAAGACAAAAATCTAACCATTGTTTAAACAAATAAATCTGACAGATTTTGTAACTAGCCATCTATCTAATATACAACTCATGTTCTAATATGGACTTTAGAATTCTCCCAATTCCTTCAAGGGAAAGTGCTAATACCTGTTGATATAAATGCTTATCCCAGTAAAAGTGATTTGATCAGAATAGCAGATTTGTATTCATATGGCCCTGATATTAAATTGAGACCTACATAAACAGAATTTTTTTTAGTATATGTGTGCTTACAATATAGTGCTCATGCGATGTTGATCACAAATATTGGTAAAGCAAACTTTGTGCAGACTTAGAAAATTTTAGTCTGAAACCACCCATGTCTCCAGAGGCAATATCCATGGCAGTGGACTGGTGCTGTTATGCAAATCCATAGGTACATCCAATGGCAAATGCCATTGGAGCAGAAATTACCTAATTGTGTGTCTTAGAGCTGGGCACAGAGTTAGCATCTGGCAGGTTGGCCATAAATATTTATTGAATGTTGGGAGATGCTTGGAATACCTGCCCTACTGCAGACATTCTCCAAAGAAGTGGGGGCCTGTGGTCCCTGAGCCCTGATCTGAGGGAAAGCTTTAAGAAAGAGGTTCTAGAAACAATTTCATGACCCTGCTAAAAGCTGGTTATGTTATTGTTTTAAAGCGATGACTTAGAAATCTTAATATTTTAATTAATGCTTTAGTGTGCTCCAACAAGAATGGCTTAGACACTGCAAATTTATGGAATATGAGTTTCTGATCATTCCTATAACCTGTCATCTACGTCACATATGACATGCACATGGATATACACAGGTCTATTCATAAAGTGTGACTCCACCTTGCTTTAGGGCATTCAGCTCATTGAGGGAAAAGAAAGTTTTAAAAGTAAAATGAACATTAAGAAGTATTTTCACTGAAGTATTAATTGAAACTCACACTCAATTGAAACAAGTGTAAAACAGAAACTCTCGTAGTGAATGAAAGGGAAGAGTAACACACAGCAGCTGTTTGAACAGAGTGCAAAGTGAAGCAATGAGAAAGTGCTGGCTTGCCTTTGCCCTGGAGCAGGACCATCAGCGCTGACACAGTATTTCCAGAAAAGTCCTGAGGAGCAGAGCATTCGCCCTCATGGATGAGGGGACAGAATCTCTGGGAGAGCAGGTCTGTGCATCATAGTCTGGGAAAGAGGGAAGGACATGGACCGTGGTAACAAGAATGAGCCAGTGGATGCTTGCTGCTGGTTCCAGTTCTTCAGTGCACCTCAGAGGCTGGGTGTGCTTCTGCTGCAGTCACAGCTGCAAGTCCAATGCATGCACCCCAAGTGACATACATCTTCTGCACACCCCTCGTCTTGCTGCTAGAGAAATCACTCCTGCATGTGGCACTGACTGCGCCCCCGCCACCCACTACTGCTGGTCCTAGCTGCTGTGGTTTGCCATGGTTGCTGCTGCCCTCTGGGAGAGCTCCCCTAAAAATATGATGTCCCAAGGTCTGAGGTTTCCCAGGAGCCTCTGGGCAAAGGCAGCTGTGTCAGGAGGCCCCTGGGTGCTGGAGAGATGGGTTCGCTCAGTGTATAAAACATGCAGTTACTATTTCTTTCAATCTTGCTCTGTGATAGTTGAGTCAATACAGGACTGTATTTTATTTCCTTTTTTTTAATTTAAAAGAATAAAAGAGAGTGACAAACCATGGTTGTGGCCCTCAATGTCCCCCATCTGGTCAGCCTGACTGCAGGGCCCAGCAAAGTGACTAGGGAACTTTTTAGAGAAGGAGCAGGTTCACAGAGCAGCCCCAGGGCCTCCCAAGAGCCATCTCTGGGACCCTCCTCCAAATTAGAAATATCAGAGTGACAGAAAGTGGGTCACATGCCTCTCAGAGGCATTTCTTCAGGGATCATGGGTAACAAGGGCAATCGTGCAGTTGCCAAAGTTGAATGCCTCGTGCGCTTGACAGACCCTTGTATATCTTCTCCCAGCAATTGGCAGAGCAGACAGGAGCCCAGCAAAGTCACACAGGGTCCAAGGAGGGGCTCTGGGGTTGGGGTGTGGTTGGCAGGGTTCTCAAAGAAGACAATTGCAGTGCCTGCTTTGGGGAGTTTATCTTCATCTATATATTTTCTAAGGGCACTGAGCACTCACCCCCACCGGATGAGGCAGAACAACTTCCAGCCCAAAGTTGGAGGAAAGGCAGAGCCATGATGCTAAATATCCCTCATAAAAAGTCAAGAAAGAGGCGGAGAATAACCTTCTTAAGTTATGGGATTAATGTGTGCTCCAAGTTTCAAAAGCATTTGCAGATGCATCAGCTAAGAAGTTAGAATTGTTTGCTTTCTGTGGGTGAAGAAACGGAGTCAGAGAAACGTCACAACTTGCTACAGCTTGGGTCATTGCTGAGCAGTGGGGGTGAGGTGGGGGGTGGCTGATGGGCATCCCTGACACTACTGTTCAAGTTAACCCCAGGAGCTATTCCCGAGGGTCACGCCACCAAAAGTACGGTGAGTAGAGGGTAGATGGGTTTATTGACTGGACAACTGGAGAATTCTTATCTGCCATAAAATGCTGATATCCATATGTGTTTAGAAAGGTAGCAATACTTTGTAGTCTAAAATAAACACCATTTAACTGTTGTTTAGCTGTTGTGTAAGAAAACCCATGTGTAGCCCTAGCCAGTTTTTCTCAGTGGATAGAGCAATGGCCTGTGAACTGAAAGGTCCCAGGTTTGATTCCAGTCAAGGGCATGTACCTTGTTTGTGGGCACATCTCCAGTGAGAGGTGTGTAGGAGACAACTGATAGATGTTTCTCTCTCATCGATGTTTCTAACTCTCTTGCTGTCTCCCTTCCTCTCTGTAAAAAATCAATGAAATATATTTTAAAAAAGGAAGAAAACCCACATGCAAAAGACTTCCGTCTCCCAGAAGTTTCCTCTGCTTGGAGCTGTTCCTCACACGGTTGCCAGGCTCCACTTCAAATACAGAATTATCTACAAGTCGGGATGCAGTTTTACTTCTTGACTTCAGAGAGTGAAACAATGTTTATAGAACAGAGAAAAAAATGAGCCTTCTTTTGGGAAAGCATTAACTTTGCAAGTCTCAGGCCTGACAAAGGAAGGACCAGGGCATCTGTCCATGTGAGAAGCCCCTCTCCAATCCCAAAGGCTGTTAACCCTTGTCATGGCCTCCAGGTGTCTAGGTCACAAATAGGAGAAGGGCAAGAATTGGGTGCCCCTCTCCTGGGGCTCCCGAAAGCTAGATTTCTGAGTCCTCCCCACACCTGGTCCAGGTTCTAACTGAAATCAGATTGACTTTCAGACATAAGAGCAGAGAGACCCAGAAAATGTCAAGATGCCAAGAGCTGAGGGCATGATAAGCCATTAAGGTGTGATAGAGTGTCACACTCAACTGAGTGGATTAAGCGTCTGGTTTTCAGAAAATATCTGCAAAGAAGACACCCACATGCAAGGACAGGTTTTACTGTAAGAATCAGAGTGGCTATAACTATCAGCCAAAGGGCCTTTAAGATGAATGAACAGACAAAACATGTCACAGTGGGTTTAGGACAACGCCGCATGGGACGCAGTCGGCGGTGGGCAGCGGACAGACAGACAGAAGGAGACTGGTGGCAGGCATGATGAGCCTGCTGGCTTTGTGCAGGTGCCTCCCTTCTTTGTGAGCCGAGCAGCATGGCCCCAAGCAGCATGGCTGCAGCCGTTTGGCACACATGTGACAAGGGCACTGTAGTGAGCAGACAAGGAGGGGAAAATAATGGAGCGCCTGCACAGCCCACTGTGAGCTGGCAGATGTGCTGGCTCCCACTCCCCCGGCCTGGCCGCACTCTCTGGGCACCTGCCGCAGGAGCTGGGGGCTGCAGCCTCGGCCAGGGTTTGGGGAGGGACAGGAACAGTGTGTGCCCCAAAGGAAAGGGTTCAAGGAGAAAAAAGAATAAGAAGAAAGGCAGAGCTCTGTCCTTGGAATGCAATGCATGGGTACCACCATGGGCTGAGCCTCAGCCTCTCACCTAGATATCTGAACACCTGTCTGTCTGCTCAGGACTGCCCGCTTTGTTTCAGTGCTCTGGGTCCAGCAAATGTCCTGTCATTACCAGCTCCACTGGCAGCCTACAGAACAATGAATGAGCAGATCTACGTGTACTTTGCAGCCAGATGTTACAGCCCCAGCAACACCTGGAAAAGCGGCAGGGCAGAGAGCAGGTGACCTTCAAACATGGACTGAGCCGCCTAACTGCTGAGCCGCAGGTATCCATCCACCCACTGCAGCGTCCATGGAGCTCCTCTGTCCACCACAGCTGCTTATGGAAGAGACGCCAACCTCCCCTGCCTACAGCTGCAGGGCTCCGAAAGAACCATCTGTTAGGGCATGAAGAGCTCAATGTGTGTGGGACATTGAGTAAACCAGAGATCCTTTGCCACTTTTCCCATGCAGGTCTGTGACTACCTGCTTATCACTGAGCATGGACTGTGTTAGCAGCTTCGGTGGGCATGTTAGATGTCAGTGATAATCTTCAGGAGACCTGAGAGGGGGTGTTCTCTCCCCAGTGTATCAGGGGAGAGTGCAGAGGCTAAGAGAGGTCCATGCATTTGCCCAGCACCACACAGCACATTGGCGCCCAATCAGCCTGGGTCTGCCACCAAGTTAACCCAGGTCTGCTTTTATGGGAAATTATGAGAAGGGTCTGTCTTCATACATCTTGACCTCAGAGCAACAACAATTTGACATCTGGTTTGGAAAATCAGGTAGTAATATCTCTCTCTATATATAAAAGCCTAAGCAACCATTACAACCAGACAACCAGATGACTGGCTGGTAGCTCTGATGTGCATTGACCACTAGGGGGCAGATGCTCAGTGCAGGAGCTGCCCCCTGGTGGTCCGTACATTCCCACAGCCGGCCAACCTCCTGAGGTCCCTCCCCCTGGCCACTCTGATTGGGACTGTGTGAGATCACCCAGATCAGCAGGGAGGGACCCTACCTGTGCACAAATGCATGCACCAAGCCTCTAGTGTTAATATATTGTTTAAACTAATGTTGGACTCCTTTTAACCTTCAAAAGGCATACATTGTCATCCTAGGTATAATTTATCGCATCAGTTTCCTGGTTACTCTACCTCTGCTTCTGGTTGGTTTGGGGGTGTAATGGTCCCCACTGAGATTGTGGCAACAATGCATCTTGTACACATGAACTATACATATGAGGGTTCCAGCAGCTGGCTGTGCAGTGTATTCTGGACCACAGAAACTTCGGTACTGAATTGACTCAGAGAGGGAAAGACACGCATCTCTCAGGCTGACCAGGTACTTTGAGTCACTCTAGGCCCTGCTAAGGTTCCAGGGAGGCCATATCAGGTCTCGTGAGTCATACTTTCCTGCCTGGTTCAGCTCTTCTTGTTCCAGAATCTTGTAGCTTCTCTAACAACACCTGGGAATGGAAACACCATGCCTCTGGACTTGATCCCCCCATAATGTCATCTGCCCCAAAGAGACAGAAACTCAGTCTCTGAGTTCCTCAGCATCTCAGTGGCCTCACATCATCAGCTCAATCATGAGCTGTGAGGGAAGCTCTGGGGAAGCCTTGCTCTTGTCTGTTCTCTGGCACACCTGAGTCTTTGGACTATTTCTGCAGGTATCTTCCCTTCCACGTGTCCTCACCCCGAGGGCCTCTGAGAATCAGAGACAGACAAATGCTCCAGTCTCTCTCTGGCTCAGGCATTGTCCACTCAGCTCCTGTCAGGCTGGCTTGGTAAGAAGGGCACTGGCCCTAATTTCTTCCTAATGTGGAGTTTCACCAGGGGCTGCAGCTCCGGGAGGAGAGTTTTCCAGCTGAGCAGAGAGAGGGGCTTTAACAATAGCAATATGAGCCCCTGGCCTTTACTTCATGAAATCTCAGTGCCTCATTTGGTGGTGAACTTGTGATCAGTAGTTTTAGCTGGAAGTCCCACTGAGCAGAGGAGAAAAAATTTATATAAGAGTCTTCCCTACCCTGGGAATTTGGTCCTGGGGTGGATGAGATGGGCAGCAGGACTGGAGTCCCCTGCTCTGCCTCTGGATCCAGCCTGCCCTCCTCCCATCACCTAAAACAGGCAAACAAACTAATTACTAAACACCTCCCTGTGGCTCCTGCCAGGGGCAGTCACATCAGCATTTGAGCATAGTTCAAGGCAGAACAAGAAATATCTCCCCAGCTTTTGTTTCTCAACTTCAAATTCTACAGCCACTTGACCACAATATTAGGAAAACGGCTGAAAATTGCCTGACTTAGGTAACAGGTCCTTTCAGTCTACATTCGGGTCCTTGAGGCAGTCCCCACCTTTGAGAGCTTTAGAAGCCAAGGCATCCCTGCTCTTCTCACTATAGAGCACCAGATCCATGGGTCTAATCCGTGCTGAGGTCAAGATCCCAGGGCCTCCTCAATGCCAGTTCCTGGAGGTTCTGTGACCTGGGGATGCTGACATTTTCCCCATCAGCTGAAAAATGGTGCAAACCGCTGAGCCGGGGTCTCATCTCCAGATGGGGAGAGGACAGAGAGGGAAAGACACGCATCTCTCAGGCTGGCCAGGTACTTTGAGTCAATTCAGCAAGACCCTATTTATTGTAACCCTGTCATTTCAGAGCACAAGGTGGGCAAAAGCACAAGGGCCCCCTGAGAGGTGCTTCAAGGTCAGGGCCATAGAGAGAGGACATCAATGTAAATGCAAACCCAGCGTCCAGGACCAATCAGTCCTCACACACACAATTTGGTCCAGGAGTTAAAGAATGGTTTTCTTTCAAGAGATACATATTTTTTAAAAGTGTTATTTTATCCTATTCTCTTGATGCAGAATGGTGAAATTAAAGTGACACCCAGTGCATTCCCCATAGGTGATGCTTCCTTGTCTGTGAGCAGTGAGAATAAATTTCAAATTTGTAAGGTCCTTCAGAGATATAACAGCATGTGTGTGATGAAGCAAGCAGAGAACTGGGACAGACTGAGTGACAAATAAATGAGTCCTGAAGATGGAAGACCTTTTATGCCAGTGGCCTCTAGTTCAGGCAGCTCCTAGGCCCCTCAAGGACATGATCCAGTCCCCAAGTCCTGATGCAGTTTCTAACCTGGTGGCATCTGGCAGTTTCTCCCTCCTAGGGTCTGCCTTTGTTGTGTAAAGTAATTGTGCACTGGACTGCCTCCACCCATAAAGTTCTGTAGCAGCCCCCTCTTACCCACTCCGTGCACAGGATACCCACCTGCTTACCATCAGCACTGCCAGGCGGTTCACGGTGAAGACAGGGCCGTCTTTCCCACAGTGAACACCCAGCATCGCCGACCTTGGGAGGGCAGGCAGGCAGTGAGAAATGAAGCTCTGTGGTTGATTCATGAATCTCACGTAAGACTGAACATAATGGAAGCAAATTATGCATAAACAAGTTGTGGTTTAGATATATGGTCATTAAAGTTTTGAGCTCCGGTTTCCTATGTAATTTATGGCAAAAATCACGCATGTGCTACTGTAGGCAGTATGGTCTTCTTTAGAATATCATTAAACAGCCCAAATTGCTGGGTTATATTTATTTGTGCATTTGAAATATTCTTTCCTTATAGAGGATCATGTGGGCACACTGCCTTCTGGATGACTGGGCAACCCAATCTCACAGAAGCAATGACTGGGCTGAGGGCAAAAGTTATAACATCAACAACATCCCTGCTCGAAGAACCGCACACACAAAAATAAAAGAGCTTATAGTTTATTACTGTGCCTGTCACTGTCATGAGGGGACATCATTATCACCACCTGGACAATCAATTCATCTCACACTCCAGATCCCCTCCTAAGAGAGTCCTCCATCAGTGGACTTGCGATGCTTACTCCGTTTTCTTAAAAGCAGCACCACACAGTGTGTACATGTTAACAAAAGAGGAATGGTGAATAAGAAATTTGTATTTTGGTGGCATGGGCAAGCAGCACATGGGTGGCACTCAAGGTCTGTGGCTGTGGCTATAGCATTCCACTGTGTGTTGCCTTCGCCTGGCTCCTGTGGACACTAACGATATGTAAGACAGGCCCAGCAGAGGGAATGGCTGCTCTGTGCCCAGTGCTTGACAGCTCCGCCGAGAGGAGCAGAGAGTTTTATCTAGAAAACACATTCCTGTAGATGCCACACTGAGGTCCTGAGGACCAGAAGTAAGCCTGATGACCTCTCTGTGTCCACTGGTCAGCAGTTGGCAACACCTGCAGGAGGCTGGCTGTGGGGGAGCAGCAAGTGCAGGAATCCAGAATGAAATTCAAATGAATAGTTGAGTGTGGAACTTTACATGGCTCAGCTCTAGCTTTTGCCAAACTCCTGAGGCTGAAGAGGCATGAAGTGGACATTACTTCCAAGAGAAAGCAGAGCATCTGGTGTGTTTGGAATAAAAAGCACAAAAACACCAAGCTGTGACATGGTGATAGCAGAGATTCCTGTCAGCATCATCTGGGCTCCAGCTATTCCTAGGACTCCCCTAGTCCCCACAGGGCTCTTGGCTCCCATGGGCCTTGTGGGCAACAGGCACACTGTGAGGAGGTACCCCAGGACACCTGTTGCTTGTAGGGCTGAGGGTCAGGTGTGGTTTGAGCGTAGTCCTGTGAACCTGTGAAACTATTACAGTGGCAGCCACCACCTCAGTGTCCAGGTAGGAAGTCTACCCCACAGGGAAGCAATAAGACTGCATCTCTGTAGGCAGAGGGCAGGGCTAGGGGAAATGATGGAAGGTCTAGCCCAGAAAGAAGTTTCCTTTTTGCTTTGGGTTGTCAGCCAAGGGACACGGGCTGAACTCCTCTTCTGTGCTAGAAAGCGCCAGTTGGACCCCACCAGTGAGTAAATGGTGGTACACAATGCAGTCACTGTTCCCAGAATTACTTGATCCCTTGTTGCATGGGGAACCTCACTCTGTGACCAGAACTCCTTCCAGGGATAACAGCCACCTGACCTCAGGGTCTCCCTCTCAAGTTTCAACCCATGTTCATTCATTCATTCATCTATGAATCAGTTCACTCACTCACTCACTCATCAAACATGGTTAAGGCCTAGTGCTAACAATGCCTCCAGATATCCCTTTTATTGGTGACCTAGATGAAGCTCAGCGAGGACATTTCTAAGGCAGTGAATGGGCCTCAGAACCCCAGAGCATGGGCAGAGGCATGCTGGAAGTGGGGTGCTCAGCCAGGTAAGGGAAGAGAGGCTATGTCTGATGCTTGCTTCTCTGATGCCCGGGGAGTGGCATCCACTCCAGTCTCTGTGAAAGGGACTTTTGTGCTGACCTCCAGGAGCCTCAGACACTATCCTGCCTGCTCTGAGAGGAGCCAGCTGCTACCTCCAGAACTGCTGGCTTGAAGAGATCAAGGCCTCTGTCCAGAGCTGAGTCAAGTTAATACACACACCTGTGGTTTTAGCTAATAGTGCCACCCACCAGTCTAGAGGGTACCATGTGCTATTTAACTTCACCTATATGCTTGTGTCAGTGAATTTGAAAATGGACAGGCAGGCACCAAGAGATAACCCCCTCCAGTGGAGGTCTTCACAGAGCTGGGGATGCTCAGGACCCATCAGGGTCTTTCCAACATGTCCCCTTAAATGAGAGTTGGATGCTCCCAATATGTAGAGGTGACAATACAAATTAACTCCCTGTGAGCACACCTGGACCATTGGATGAAGAGAGGATGGCACACTGGGTCTGCCTCTGCCTGGGACTTGTCAGCGCACCATTAGAATTTCCAGAAATACAGATTCTAATGATTAAGATAAAAAATGGTTTCCATCTGGAAGGTCTTAACTGAATTAAAGCGTTTTTGAAAACTGATAATAGAAAAGAAAGGACAAGAAAAGAAGCTTCGGAGAAACTAGAAGTGTTGCCCTGGATCTAGAGGAAAGGGAGCACATGGAGCAGGCGGGCCTCACGCGCCTGAAGCGGCGCTCGCACCGGCTCGTTAATCACAGCCTGTTACTGTAATTTTAATGAATCTTTATCCTATTTTCTCTGTGTAATCCAATTACTTCTGTTTTCCTAGGCAGCACAGGGGATCTCTTGGTTTCCAGAATTCTGCCAGTCTGTCCACTTTATAAGAAACAATTCAATTCATTATCATTAAGCGCCTACTTTCAAGATCACTTTGGGGGGAATTGGTGAAAGAGAAGCCACTGGCGGCTCTCGTGCTGCTCAGGGGAGCCACGCTGTTCTGTGCACCTGAGTAGACTGGGCTTTGTCCTCTGGGCCCCTAAAGACATTCTGGGCTGCCAGCTCATCAACTACCCCATCGGCTGGCAGCCCTGCTTGGCAAGAAAGAAACTGCATGTTGAATTGAAGGTGGTGAGAACCGGCAACATCACAGGGAGATAGGTGATCTGTTATGGATGCTGCCAGGCTTGGCTGGGGATGAAGGAATGGCCTCTGTGCATGCCTGTGTGTGGATGCCTGTGTGTGAACATAGGTACATACACGTGTGCATGTGTGCATGCACTCACACTCCTAACAGGAAGCCGTGTGTTCTGGTGATCCCATCATACTCTTGTGACCCACACTGGTTGGAGTGGCCACCATGACCACCGCAGGGACAAGGTGGTCTGTGAACCTCTTTATGAAATTAGCCAAGAAGACAAAGCAGCTGTTTCTACTCAACAGATGAAGCTGCTCATTATAAACTTATTTTCTTTCTCTCAGAGTTAGGGACTAGGTACCATACCTGGTGTTCTTCATTGTACTCATTTGCCAGCCTTTGTCCCTGTCTTTATGCATTGTGCTGGGAAGCAGGCACTGTCTTGTGTTCCCTGGAACCTCTCTGTTCATCTCATCTTGATGGGATGGAGTTAAGTGAATCCTCATGGAGGACTGGACAGATTCCGTGAGCCACTGTGAGTAGGTCAATGGCCTGGGGCAGAGTAGATATCCCTCAGACATTGAAAGGACACAATGAAGAATTGCCTGAGGCTTATACAGAGGAAATATAAAGGGGAAACAAAAAATCTTTAAATGCCAAAAAATCTTATTCATGCACCAGAAGTAATTGGAACCTGTGGTGGTCAGCAGATTGTACAGAAGGTGAAGGTGCACAGTCTATAGGCAATGGCCACCCAGGACCATCATGAGGGCACACCATGGTTGAACTGTGGTGGATGACTGGGTCAGGAGGGAGACTATCAGAAATAGACAATGTATTTAGAAACTTCTATTTTGGGAATAGCTTAGTATTCGAAGTTCCTAAAGAAAATGTGCAAAGATTAAGGGTTCAGGAGGTAATACATGCTAAATTATAGAATAGCAATTAGCCATTTGAGAGGAGCAGCTCTCTTTCAACGCTGTCACCCTGAATGGCTTCGCTGACCATGCACATGCTTGACTGGCAGTCCTGAGCAGGCAAGGATTTGAACGCATGTTCACAGGGACAGGCAAGTGTCTCATAAGACCCCCAATCCACTGGCCCCTTCCAAGGCCTGATTCATTCTCTTCTGTTTGCACATATGTAGGAACAAAGATATCCACAAGTAGGCTGCACTGCAGAGAAAGGTCCTGCATGCACCCAAAGACTCCCATGGGAGTTCTGAGGGTGCCACTGCCACAGGCAGAAAGATCAGCCTCAATTTCTTCAAATGTCTCTGAAATACGTGATGATAAAGAACATCATATGCTTGGAAGCAATGCTTCAGCTCCAAAGCACTAAACAAATGCAAGGAGATTTTCTTTTTTAATTATAAAAGCATTTTATATATTGAATTATGTAGTACACACAGAAATCCTGATGTGTAGATGGATCATGGGTGGGCATTACTGCATGGATTCTGATTCAGTGGATGCAGAGGCGGTGAAGCCTGAGATGGTGCATTTCTAATAAGTTCTGGGGCACTGCTGGTGCTGCTGGTCCTGGACTGTATTTTGAGGAACAGAGGTTAACAGAGCTGGCCCAAAGCCAGCTGCCAGCGCTCTTCTAGTTTTGTCTAATAGTCCATATCACATAGACCTGTGATTAACTAGTAGAACATGTAATGCTTGGTTCCATGCCCAACATGTAGAAAGTTGGCACTGATTATCATGGATACTCTTGGTATTTCTTTATTCAATCATTGGGTGGTGCTAGATATATACTAACATCTTGATCTTGGTGAAAACACTGCTTATTTCATAAACTTAAATTGCTCTTTTGTTTGGAATAATATATGCAAATTAAAACAATTTTCAATGACCTAGAACATATTATTTGATATTAACATTTTAGGAAAACAGCCCTGGTCAGATGGCTCAGTCAGCTGGAGCATCTTCTCATACACCAAAAGGTTGTGGGTTCAATTCCCAGTTGAGGCACATATAGGAGGCAACAGATTGCTGTGTCTATCTCACATTGGTATTTCTCTCTCTCTCTCTCTCTCTCTCTCTCTCTCTCTCTCTCCCTCCCTCCTCCCTCCCTCTCTCCCTCTCCCTCTCTCCCTCTCCCTCTCCCTCTCCCTCTCCCTCTCCCTCTCCCTCTCCCTTACTAAATATATCCTTAGGTGAGGATAAAAAATATTTTAAAGAAAATAAACTACTATATTTTATTTACACTGTTTTTGAAGCATTTTTTATTCTTTCTTAAATTAATTTTCCCAAAGCAGTGTACATAATGTCTTTGTAACATCATTTAATCACAGCAACTAAATAAGCTATCTCTGTTATTTGACTTCTCCTTTCAAAAACATACCAAAAACTGTTAAATATCACTGCATCAGGTGTACAATTTATCTCTCAATGAGATACTTTTTTGCTTTTAAAAATGGCACAGTTTCAACTTGAGATCATTTTCTTTTTTAAAGCTATCTTCTGTGTATGTTCAGTGTTTACTTATAGCTTCCAATTTAAGGAACACATGCACCTGGTCACTATCTCCCTGGGAGATAGTCATTCTCTGAACTGTTTGGTGGACCTGTGAGCTAAAGAGCAAACTTCCATCTCTCCAGAGACATTGAGATCTCTAATGCCATCTCATGGGTGTCTCTCTTACTACTGCAACCAACTTCCCCATCAGCCTTTAATAGTCAGGATCGTGAAATCATCTCTAAGCAAACAGTAAAGCCCACTCTTCATCTTCTGTGTCAAAAAATTCTATCCAGTATGCACATTAAAGACACTAGAAGATAGTATTTGATATTGAAATTTTAGGAAAATAAAATTCACATTAAAAACATCATCCTTAATTATGTTTTGTTTGCACAAATTTTACACATTTGTTTCATTTTTTTAAATATATTTTATTGATTTTTTTACAGAGAGGAAGGGAGAGAGATAGAAAGTCAGAAACATTGATGAGAGAGAGACATCGATCAGCGGCCTCCTGCACACCCCACAATGGAGATGTGCCCACAAGGAAGGTACATGCCCCCGACCGGAATCGAACCTGGGACCTTTCAGTCCGCAAGCCAACGCTCTATCCACTGAGCCAAACCGGTCTAGGCATTGTTTCATATTTTTATCTGTGTATTTGCTTCAATGTCCCTTCTTTAAATAGTAAACCGGAAGGTGGAGAAGTATATTTTTAATGATGTTTGCACAGTACTTAGCACTAAATCTCATTGAGAATAATAAGATCAAATCAAGTAATCTGTGAGAGTTCAAGCACATACATTTTTTTCCAAATCAATAACTCAGAATGTTTATTATGATACATATCTTTTCCATGTAGGTATCAAAGGCTAACATTTATTTAGTGCTTACTACATGTGTGTGTTTATTTAAATGCATTTGTTCCTTACAGCATAATAACCACAGAGAGCATTACTGTCTATGCCTGGCAAATAGAATCCTTGGAGTGTTAAGTTAAGCATATAACTAATTTGCCAAATTCACAAACCTGATAAGATTTGAACCCAGAAGTTGGACTCTCAACCTTGTTCCCTAAGTACATCTCCAAGGTTTCTCAGTGATGACATTTATGTTAAGTTTCTGTGCTGTGTAAAAATTACACAAAATCAGTGCCTTAAAACAGCACCTAATTATGATCTCACAATTATTGTCATAAATGTGAGCATAGATTAGTGGAATTCTCTGATTCAGAACCTCACCGAGTTGCAATCTAGATATTGACCAGGTGCCTCAGAGACTCAGCTGGAGCAGGATGCCCTTCCAGGCTACACCAAGTGAGTGGCAGATCATGTCTTTGAAATTGTGGGACAGAAGTCTTTTTTTTTTCTTGCTAAATGTCAGCTGAGAACCACTCTCATCTCCAAGAGTCCACAAAAGTCTCTTATCGTATGATCCTCAAACATCATGGCAGCTCACATCTTTAGATCCACAAGGAGTCTAACTCCAATCTGCTAACTTCATTAATGTGAGTGTCATCTCATAATATTTGTCAGATCCAATTGGTTAGAATCAAGTGGAAGATTTCACCCATACTTAAAGGAGGAGATTACATAAGGTCAAGATTCATTGGGGGTCACCCTAGGGCATGTCTGCCACAATTTATCATGGAAATAATGTTGATACTATAATCTCACAAACTTAGGAGCCCAAGGATGAATTTAAGCTCCATTAAATATTAACCTCTCTATTTGAGACTCAAGGGATGCACAGCTGGAAAGACTGTCCTCTGGTAGCAGACCTAGGCTTTCTCACTGCCTCTGTCACTGACACATGTGGTGAGCACAAAGAAACAAAACACTAGATGGGAAACTGAGACACAGTTACATGGAGAATACCTCACGTGACCTTATAATTTATCATAAAAACTAGGACACTTTGGGGAGTGAACCAGAACAATTTTAATAATGATTCCAAGACAAAAAATGCAAACCAGACCTATACTGAACATGTGAGGACATGTGACTGCCCTGGTAACACTCATCCATCAGCATGCCTCCCAGAACTCAAGAAGCTGCAAGGAAGTCAGATAATGTAGCACCATGGTTCTAGCACATACTGGACCACCGAACTCAAGTTCAAATCTCATATCCAGTTCTTACTTTCATACAACCTTGGAAAAGCAATGGTCTCCTAAGTGTAAATAAGAATAATTAAACATTTTAAACTAAATATTTGAGGAGATCAAATAATATATGTAAAATTATTAGCAAAATAATTTTGAGCGTAGAAGGCACTGGTGAATGGTGGGCACCAAACTGTTATTATTGTGATCACTTGTTGAAAATCTAGCACAAATGATGAAAAGCCAACCACCTGAGTTGGAGGTAGAAATGTTGCCATAGAAACAGAATGGATCTGAAGAGGAAGCCAAAGATAAGCAGTTCCCATCTTGAAACTGCTTGGGGGAGCAGAGAAGTTGAGACCGAGAGGGAGGGGGATGGACACAATGGTTTTGTGGTTCTTAAAAGAGAAGAAGGAAGTAGAACCACATGAAATGTACAAAAGAGAAGATATATATAAATGTGGATGTAGATGTAGCATTGCTAAATCATTAGATATGTTTTCAATTGGTTTTTCAATAAACATTCTAGCTTCTGTGCTCAAATAATGGGTCCACACCACTAGTTGATGTGGCATATGTGATCCTAGAGGTACGTTGGATCACCTGAGTTGGGAATCAGTCTATAAAAACCTTAAATGACATTTCAGGACTTGGAATAGACGGGGTGGACGACGAGATACATTGATGAGATAAGCAGGTGTATTTACAAATCAATCTACTAGGAGGATGGATGGGAATGAGGTGAACGTGCAGATAAGATGAGAAAGAATGTGAGGATGATAGTCCTGTTAGAGAATATGGACCTCAAGGTCAGTGGGTTGGCAATGGAGAAGAGGGAGAGCACTTAAAGACCAGACAACCACTCAGCAAGATACTCACTAGAAATGCAACACACTAATGCCACTTTCACAGCCTGGGTTAATTTTCTTACTTAAAACCTTCTTATTTCCTTGTCATTAAACCCAGCTTTAATTGTGCATACTAGTCAGCTTTAAAGATAACTTTATGGTATAATCTTCCTCAGCAGTGAATTATAGGCTACTCAAATACTTTTAATATTTTGCACCTACTCAAAGCTAATTCTTATGTGTTTTTAATATCATGGCTTTTTATTTTTTTACAGGTATTTTATTTTTTAAATGTATTTTATTGTTTTTTTTACAGAGAAGAGGAAAAGATACAGAGTTAGAAACATCGATGAGAGAGAAATATTGATCAGTTGCCTCCTGCACACCTTCTGCTGGGATTATGCCCGAAACCAAGGTACATACCCTTGACTGGAATCGAACCCAGGACCTTTAGTTGCAGGCCAACACTCTATCCACTGAGCCAAACTGGTCAGGGCAATATCACAGCTTTTTAATGATCACAGCACTATGTGCAAGTACCTAAAGATGTTACAGAAAAATGTGAGCTGTGTTAGGCTCACTGTGTGGGTCAGCATTGTCCCATCCTGTTGTCTTTCCTGCATTAGCCTAGGATAAAAGTGTTGGTCATTACAGTGTCCTTAACATGCTGACAATTCCTTGGTACACTGTATAAAAATCTTCAATCCTGCAATACAGAGGCACCTATAACCAGAGGTCCATCTTGATCCCTCTTCTGCAAGTCCCTCTCTAGGCCCTGCAATTGCTTTAGCTAACCAATAAACCAACATGAGAAATTAATAGGAAGTATCTTGTTTAAATAATGCATTTACTTCAAATATATGACTATGGAGTTTGGATGGGAAACCACGGGAGGAATTGAATGTAGTAAGGATCATGAACAAGGGAGTTAGGCTTTTAATCGAGTTCCCACAAAGTTTTCCTTCCAAAATACTCTGAAAATAGCATGTCATTTCCTTAGCCCCCATCTTAAATGAGATTGTGTCTGAACCTGAAAGGGGCCAAGAATTTGTGAACATCTGTCATTTCGCTTATCTAGTATCTCACTGTGATACTCATACTCTTATCCATTTGCCAGTGACCAAGGTCTGTGACTAAGATATTGGTCTAATGATCATTTATTTGCCATTGCCGCAGAGAAAGATGTTGGCCTTTGTTGAGCAGACAGATTTGAGTCAGGTTTAGCAGATGTTTATTGAGAGTGTGTTATAGGCTAGACACTGTGGGATTATAAAGATGAGAAAACTTCGAACATTAACCTTGGGAATTTATAATCTAGTCAGATGGGAAGATAAAGCATACTGCAGCATCACATAAGATGTAGCTTGAAAGCCGAAACCAGTTAAATATGCAGCGTAACAGTCTCTCCCTGGGGTGGGACCGCTGAGCTCAGCCTGGAAGGATGGGCGGTATGTTGGCAGTCAGGGTGGAGGAAGCTCCTGCACAATCCAGATTTGGGAAATTCCTGACAGAGTTGCTGACACAGGCAATGATGAGGCAACTCTAAGGAGCACAGCTCTGCTGAAGGCTGGAACAAGGGGAGAAGAAGCTGGAAGCTCCACCTTGGGGTGTCAGCAGTAGAAATGAGTTAACTTTCACTCCTGGTTGAGATCAGGAGACAGTGAAGGTAATAGGACAATTTCATCCTCAGAGCTGTGTTCTGCAGAGATTCCTGGCAGGTCACATAAAATGCATGGTAGTGGTGAGGGTAGCAAAAGCCAGATAAATTCAGACACTATGAGATTCCAGTCAGGGGAAGAAGGGACAGAAATGCCCAATTGTTGAGCATCTCATAGATAATTGTATCTTATTCTCATACAACTTTGCATTAGGAATTATTATCTCCTTTCCTGCCAATAAGAAAACTGAGCTCAGATGGAGCTTAAAATTCCACCCACTTACAAGTCTAAGGCAATATCTGAATTGAGAGTGAAGCCTAATTAAGGCCCAGGGCCAGAGAAGTCATGGAAGCCATAGGCAGAGTACATGCAAAAGGCAAGAGGCAGGGTTTGTTTATTCCCATTGAAGGAAGGTATGCTGCAGGTCTGAGGTCCCCACTACCGCCACTATGCTGAGCTGGCCAAATTGACCTGGAGAGAGAGGAAAAAACTGCCTTTCTGGAGTCTTCCACAGAGGTCCCCAGTGAGGAGAGGCCTGGTGAGAAGGTCATGGTTTCAAATGGGTTGGAAGGGAAGGCAAGCAGTTCACACTAGGGCACATAATTAATCCAGGAATGCCACAGCTGCAGGAAAATGGGGTGCCCTGGGTCACATTGCCCTTTAACCTTGGTGATTGGGCCATCAGATCAACTTCTTAGCTCAGAGCTGGTGCTGATGACAGACATCATCTTAGGCCACTATGTAAGGTGGCCACTACCTGTCCCAGCTGGGAAACTCCTACTTCACCCTCACCTGTCATGCATGGCCACTGGAAGTGTGTCATAGACCTGCCAATGCCAAGAAAGCCTTTGCCTTGCCACCTGCTCCTCTGGGAGTTACAGTTGTAAGAAGCAAGGTGCTGGAGGAATAGGGAGCACTGCCTGAGTGTCCCAAGGACCTCAATGGTAAAGACAAAGCTCTCCTGTTGAGTCTTAAATACAGGAACAAAAAACCTGCCTCTTTCCCTCCACTTTACTTTAAGAGCATGTGCTGATTTTAATCCCCCAACTGCCCTGCTGGCTTCTCAAAATAATGAAAAAGAAAATAATTAGCAGCTGTACTAGCAATGGGGAGCAAATCACCCTGCACTGGGTTTCTGGTGTAGAAATTAAGTGCAAAGTAAACTTGAACATTTAAATAAATATTTTTAGTTTCTCTAGACTTGTTGCCACGATCTTGAGTGAGGGGCAACATTACTACCCTTGCCTATCTTTTAGTGACAAAAGTCACTCAACTACAATTTATAGAATTCGCTTAAATATTCCCTGTTTTGCCAGAGGTACTTAGAGTTTGGGAATTTTGTCATATTTTCCCTGTTTATGTAAAAATTCAGAGCTGGATATGCAATATAAAATCTATATATGAATTGATAATCTAAATACCAGTTACTATATCACCAATGTTAAAGGTATAGATAGTTAGTATGTATGTGTGTATGTGTGTGTGTCTGTTTATTTGATATGAACTCCAGACAAACTGAATCATTTGCCCCAGGGTTGCACAGCCCAATGACAGCAGTTGATCTACAAGCTAGATCCTAATTGAGCCACCAGCACTGTAAGTCCCAGTCCAAGTCTGAAGGTCTGAGAATCAGGAGAGCTGATAACATAAGCTCTAGTCTGATTCCAAGTCCAAAGGCAGAAAATGACTGATGTCCCTGCTCAATTACAGACAGAGGAGGAGATAGCAAATCCCCCCTTACTCAGCCTTTTTGTTCTAAGTTTCACTGGTCGAAAGATGCCCACCCACACTCAAGAGGTTGGTCTGCTTTCTAAGTCTACTGATGTAAGTGCTAATCATCAGAAACCCCCTCACAGACACACCTAAAACAATATTTACTCAAATATCTGGGCACACATAAAATTAACCATCACATGGGCTTTAATGACTCAGAGATTTAAAGTGTGTCCTAGCGTCATCTGTGAGGTCACACAGACTGGTTGTGAGGTCACACAGATTGTGACCCTGGTGCTGGAGCTGCCACCTCAGTCTTTTCAGTTGGCGGAGGTTCTTACCAAGCAGGGTTGCCATTCGTGGTGGCTGACTCAGGGTGAGATGACTGTTAGGATGAATATAATGGAAGGAACAGCGGTGTGGGTAGTAAAATTCTAGAGAAGATAGCATGAGGAGAGAAGGAAAACAAGGAGCCAGGGACAAAAGGCAGAGAGAAGACAACCAGGAAGTGTATTTTCAGCAAAACATACTATTAATTCAATATGAAGAAAATGGATATTTAATCTGCTAACAGAAGCAAAGCAATTACATTAAATCAGGAATTACTGGGTGGCCTTGTGGTCATGTGGACTGGATTAACTGGGATTCAACCTGCTCGCGCACCAGTCAGCAGAGGATGGCTGCTCTGCTCAGGAAGCTGTCCTCTGGGGCCAGGGCTTGGAAAAGAGGAACTCATGTATTAAAACTCTTCTTTGGATGTTCTGAGACATTGCAGGATAATGCCTGTGATGAACTCTAAGCTTATTAAGAACTAATCCTCACCTCATCACACAGGGAGACTCGTTATAGTGGCGTCCTCAGGAGTGGCCCGGCCAGGTGAGTAGCGTGTGGCGCTATAATGACATCTGAGTGGCATGTGCAGAAACAGACCCCTGTGGGCTCGGTGCCAGCAACCCAGGAAAGTCATCAGGAGCCTTGAGTAGGTGTGGGGCTCTCTTTTGCCAGCACCTGTGCTATGGGCTTTGCACATCAGGTCTCTTATCCCCCTTCTCTGTGCTTTATGGACTCTGGGTAAACTCCTCTTTGTGCAGGGGATGAATAACTTGCTTACAGCCTAGCAAGGCAGTGCTTGTATGTAAACATAAACACAGAAGTCGGCGACAAAAACAGGCCCCTGTCAGTGCTTGATGTTTTTCGTTGGTCCAGAGAAATAACCTTTCCTGGGAGTGGGTGCCTCCCAGAGCCATGTCTTCAATGGTTTCTATTGGAGGAAAGAAGGTGACTGACAGGCTTTTTAATAAACTCATAATTCAACCATTTGAACTTGAACACGCAGCTTAAGGTCCCTGCCTGTTTTCTCATCTGTGAGGTAGATGGATGGTGGTGTAGAATCAGAGTTCCCAGTAAGTGCCACCCTGAATTTCCATTTCTCCTTGCTTTCTCATGGGAGGGAGAGAGAAGAAGGCTGGACATTTCATCGGTGGACCTCAGCCTGTTCTCCACACTGAGGAGCACTGTCATATCCTGACACAGACAACACCTTTTTTTCAAACTTCCCCGAACTTGGGGAAATCCACGCTTCATACCCATTCTGATGGATTTGTGGAACAAGCATGCAAATCACGACAAGGCCAGCCCACCTGCTCTGGGCCGCTGCTGCCATTCCCAGCTTTCCTGACACACGGCTGGGGTCTAAGGAGATGATGGACATAAAATATGCAGAAGGCCCGGAAGAGCAGCATACCACTCCACTTCAGCAGATAGCGGAAAAACCTCATAGATACCATAACCTTTTTAGATGTGCTTTTCAATGTGAAACACATTGTCTTTCATTTAAATAAACCCAAGTAAACCCATAGCTTTGTTTCAGTTCTGTACACCCTGGTGGGTCCAGGCAGGATGATAATGCACCTGAACTGCTTTCCTTCTTTATTTCCTTCTTGGTCTGCATGCATCCTCCTCCCGGACCCCACTGTGTGGGGCAGTCATTTAGCCACGGAGGACTAATTAACCCTGCTCTGGTGGGAGGTGGGTGTTACAGGACTTCCTCCTCGCAAGCTTCCTCCTTCAGTAATAATTAAAAACTAAGGGCCAGAGAGTTAAACCGTGTTGCAGAGACCACGTCCATGGATCCCCTGGAAATGTCAAGAGAGTGTAAGGTATGATTCTTCAGAGCACCTCTGGAAAGTTTGCAGGCTCAGAATGCAGTTTTGAGAATTTAAATGAGTACTGTATTCAAATGACCAAGTAAGAGGGATTTATGCAAGTTTGGGGGGAAATGCATGGGTTACAGTTGTCATAGAAACCTTAACTACACTTAAAATGTGCCATGTAAGAAAGGTTAAAAAACAAGTCTTCTGAATAATGAAGTAAATAATAATTTATTTTGTCTGTATCACAATCTATATAGCTTTTAATAAGGATTGTGGATGAAAGTATAAAATTAAGCTAAATCTATGACCACTTCAACGGTCCCATCTTGTAGTTTGGATTTTAAAGAATATTTTCCCAGCATAAATGAAGCATCTTGTTCTCAAAAAAAAGTCACAGAGTAAGTATACTTTCTGCAGAACAAATTGTATCTTGTGCTGGCTTATGAAAATTGACACCTCTTTTATGTGTCTATAAACTTTTAAAATGAAATTATTTGTCCCTAATATGAACCTAACATAACACCATAAGTATAATTTACTGATAAATATTTGAGTTTTACACATGTAAATCAATAGCAAATGAATCAGTGATGAAACGTATGAAATTTGCCTGTAAATCGAGCCCCATGGCACATCCACTACGAAGCCCCTCTCAGTGGACACCCTCCACCTCCAGCATCCCCTCATCTGGAACATGTGAAACATGCAAATCCTGGGCCCCACCTGTGGCTCCCGGATGCTACAGAGAGAGGCTCACCCAACATTGTGCTTCACTCGCCCTGTGGGCGATCCTGATGCAGCAGAAGCCTTAGGTTCTGCAGAAAACAGGACACTGGCCAGCTGACTGCTATTCTCACCATAAACAAAAGCGTAGCATATGGCCAAGAACATGGGCAGATCCTGAATTCTGATCTTATCCTCTGACCATGCTGGTGGTGAGGTATTTTGAAGGAATACATTTTCCTAGAGTTTTCTATTGCATAATTGCATCACTTGTACATCCATGAAGAATTAAATATCAGTCATTTTAAAGTGAAAAATGAATTGATCAACGTAGCTGGTTTCACCTACAGACTGAAGATCCCCGAATTCGATTCTGATCAAGAGCATATGCCTGTGTTTCAGGCTTAGTCTCCTGTGTGGGGCATTCAGGAGGCAGCCAATCAGTGATTCCCTCTTATCATTGACTAGAGGCCCAGTACATGATGCCCACCCTGCCCCCTCTCACAGTCCAGGAGCCCTCAGGGGCAGGAGGCAACCTGGCAATCAGGGGAAGGTGACACCCCATCACACATCTGCTGCTGCCACTGCTGGCAGTGCAAGCCTCGGCCAGCCCTGGTTACCTGAGCCTCCGGCAGCCATGGGCAGCTGGGGGTCTGAGGATGGACCTGGCCATACCATGCACCTGCCTCCCCCCTTCCCCAGTGGGACTGAAAGTACTGAGGGGCTCTGGTGGGGCTGAGGGGACTGGGTGCTGCCATCTTGTGGCTATGGGCACCACCATCTTTGTGATGGTGTGATGGAAATTTGCATATTCTCTCTTTATTAGATAGGATGTTTCTTTCTATCTGAAATCAATACATCCACTCCAATGATCCACTCCACTCTTGAGAATACAAACACTCCCATTTGATCTTCATCTTAAATAATCATTTTATTATTATTATTTCTCATATAATTCAGCCACTAATTCCTGGAATTCTAAAGTATCCCATGTTTAGAGATGCAATCATTTCTTTGATTTGTACCAAATTCCAGAAAATGCTTTTCTGTGAAGAAATCTGCAATAATTAACAGTAGTTGCAAGTAAGGGTCGAAGGGCACTGTGGCCAGCTGAGCTGCCCCCTACATGCCCTGAAACTGCCTCTGTGGGCACCAACTCTGGACCACAGGCTAATCTGGGCTTTGATCCTTTCCTGGGTGACATTTCTACCTGCAGATTGACCAGTGCTGCTCCCCAAAGTGTGACAGATATGGTCACCTGAGCCTGTATTCCTGGGTAGATATTCTCCATACACTTACTCTGTAGACCTACTGGATGGCAGACCCTTGTTAGGTGTTTAGAACTGGGAGCTAAAGACCTGATCCTGCTCTCACAGACCAAAACAGTCAAAAAGTACAGTGGGCTGTGCACAAGGGGCCGTGGGCCTGGAGGGACTGGGGCTGATGGGGGACGGGTGGAATCTGCTCAGCTGGTGCATACTAACTCACAGGGATCAAGGTCAAATTTTCAGAAATTTAGTAAACTGGTTGTTAAAACAGCCATTATTAACAATTAAACATCAATGTATAAAGAAATCTTATTCTAAATATTGATAATAAACACTCAACACCAACCATTTCCTAATTATTTTATTATATTTTTCCACTCTCTGTACCTTTGAGGGTACTTGTTTACACGCAGAGGACTAGGGTACTAAGAGTGAAGAGCATCTGAGCAAAATCAGAAAGTCAGCTGCATTTTCTTCCTTTTGTCCCTTTTTATAGCTGTCATTAACAACAAACATGCAGAGTGATTGTGGGCCCTGATGTGGGTACACCTTCAAATATTCCAAAAATAAAAAAGGGGCAGAGCAGCAAGTGTCCCCTGTGCCATGAACTGACCTTTCTATCATTGTGTGTGCTGGACAAGCAGACCCCAGCCAAGGGGGTGGGGGCCCTTTACAAAATGAGCCCCTTTAAAGTGAAACAGCATTATTGATCAAAGCTGGGTGGCTCTCTATGTAAAGAAGGGACAGCTGGTGTCCCCCCATGCCACTCGAACACTCTGGCACAGATATCCCTCCACCCCTTATTAAAAACAGGTTGGATTGCATTCCAGGTCCAGCCTGCAAAATTAATGACAAGCTTGCAATAAAGTACCAGCATGGACCCGGACCTTGTAATACAACGTGATTACTCGAGCTGTGTTTATTAGCGGTCTGAGCAGCAGGCCTGGCCGGCTGGTATTTGACACACAGACAGGGATGTTCCAGGCGTTCTGCGCGGCACAGTCACTTCAAAGTCGCAGCCCTGCTGGCTCGGTTTACACCTGAGCCAATTAGTGGTGAGATCAGAAGAGGCCTGGAAATGGAGCTGCGCCCTCACTTCTGGGCTGGAGAAAATCACTTGATCCCAGGTAAGATGATACAGAGAGAACAATGGTGGATAAAGTGGAGGAAGGAGAGGGAGGCAAGGGGGCGGGCATGGCGCACCCCACCAGGAGCAGAAAATAAAGAAACCCTGTGTTGGGCCGAGCGTGGGGGCCTGGCCCCCTCTCAGGGTGTTTGTCCGGCTTTTGTTAGCAACAAAGGGGCTAATTGAAATGAAACAGTCTGCAGTCTGTTTGTTGGCACATCAAATATGCTGTAAGATATGCTGATTCGTGCTCCTCCTGAATTATTGAACAGCATGGCTTCCAGAAATAAGACAGGCGTGCGACCGGGGAGACCTGGGGTGCCTTTACAAAAGTGACATCACTTTGCTAAGGTTCTGTTTGCATTTACTTCTTTTCAAGAAGGTAGAAAATAGAGCATTTAAAAATGGATACTGTAGGTTCCACACAGCCTCCTAAACTCTCATCCCAGACAGTTATGAAATTGCAAAATATTCCAAAGCCCTTTGAGGAGAACAAGGAGTGTGGCCATTTTAGATTTTTCTCAGTCAACGGTGTGGCACCCCATTCCCCAGTGCCTCCTACATGGAGATGCCATTGGTCTAGGACAGAGTGAGGGTGTTGACACTTTCCATTAGGACAAAGAATAGGACTGAATTGAGTTAGGTCAAAGTTCCACCCATTCAATAAACATGTCCTGAGCAGCTTCTCAGGTGAGGTGACATTTTTGATGTTGGGACACAAGGCCTGGCTCTTACTGTGGCCGAGCCTCTGTCTGTCAGGGAGGGACAGACACAGGAAGAAACCTTGCTGATATCACAGGGTCACTGCAGAAATGGAAGAGGGCCAAGTTCTCTTTAGGAAAACCAGGAAGAGAAGCAGAATATGCACATAAAAATAAGTGTGTATGTGGGGTGTGTGTGCATCAATCAACATGGGTGTGCTCTGTCTGAGGCGTGAAGGGACCGAATGCTGGGTACAGTGCTGAGGGGGACAGACACTGACTAGACCCAGGACTTAGGAACCTGAATATTTAAAATATCTAAAGCCTAAAGGAGGCACATAGGTTGATGAAGTTCATTAATACCTGAAGATGTGTTTTTATTTCTGCAGGAAGTTGGAATTGCACACCTCTGAATTGGGCAATAAGAGAAAATCTCAGGTGTTTCTTTTTTCCACTAGGCTGGGAGATCACATCTCAGGAACGTATAAGTGGCTCTTCCTCCAGTGAATTAGAGATCATGCTCTAATTGCAGAGCTGTCTGTGGGCAGCCTCTTGGATTTCAGCCAAATGCGCATAATTATTTTTCTAATAAAGGGAGTGAGGTGGTGACCATAGCTGATGAGAACAGGATGGGTGATGCTGGGCACGGAAGACTGGGATCCCCTTTTCCCGAAGGTGGGCAGGTGTACCAAGGCAGGGGTCCTTCCACACGTATCCTGTCACTATCTTTCTCCCGTTACTCTTACCTCTTCGTGTCTGCACAGCTGTCTTCTCTTCCTGCTTATGCTAGTGCTGGACATAACTGCATCAGTTTTGGACATTTGGAGGATCAAAGAAGGAGAAAGTGGCAAATGCAGCATTCCAGATGTTATTTCTGAGAGTGTGAGCTCTTCTAGGACCCGTGTGCTCAGTTTTCAGAAACGTGACTAAATGAGTGAGGATTATTCTGGGGTCCTGTCAGCAGTGTGAGACATGGTCCTTCTTCCTATCACTGTCACTCCCTAAACCAATAGCAATACACAGCCATGCACATGCACACACACACACGACATAAGCCCCAAGAAATACTCATCCTACCCAAGAACAATGAAGAGAAGAGATGAAAATCCATCTCTCCTTAGTCTGTTCTGGGATGAGGTGAAGGCAATGAGCTGAGGAGGAAGTACATGCCACTTGCCTGCCCCCTTCTCTGCCTTGCTTAGACTTGCAGGAAACTACATGTCCAGGTTCTCATCATTGGCACAATCACATCCTAGGACTAAGGTCTCTCTTTTCCCGACTGACCTCTTAATGAAGCAGAGAGTGGGTTTTAAGTGTTCTCTTCCTTTTTGGGCCAAACACAGCAGTTGGGCTCTAGAGTAAACTGAATTTATCTGGGTTGAGGGCAGAGAAATGGGGAGGAATTTGATAGGGAGGACTGAGTGCAAAAGCCCATAAAGGGTACATGTTAGTGAAATCAATGCAACAAGAAGCAGAAGAAAGCATTGAACCAATATATTAGTCACACAGTGTACATGGTGATTATGGAGGATGTTTGATGATGGATATTGTGAAGTGCAATGGCCTTAACATGATGCCTTGCTCCATTGTTCCTGATCTGGCCCTGTTTCCTAGAGGCAGTCAAGACCCATGGTCAGCAATCCCCTAACATTGCTAGGCTTCAACCCCAGCTCTCACCTTCACTGTGCAACCTTGAAAATGTGATCAAGCCTCTATTTGTTTACCTATAAAATGGGAACAATAAAGCCCCTTCTTACAAAATCTATCAAGATTTATTGGAATAATACATGGCTGGGAGTTTTAAATTCTTTCTACAAGTGAGTTTTATATTTTGCTTAGCCTACAATCTCTTTTCAGGCCAATCTTCTTGTCTACACTGCTCTAAGTCTTTTTCTATCTCACTAGTTTTCATATATTATAATATTTTTCTAAAATATTCCTCCTCTAATTCTTTTTCCTTTGCTAAGCTTTATCCATCATCCATGTATCACCTTAAGCTTAATTTCCTCATCCTATATAATAAAAGCCTTATATGCTAAATATCTGGTCATCCAGTCATCCATTCAACCAATCAAAGAGTAATATGCTAATGATATGCTAAGGCCTCTCAACCACTTGTTATGATGTGCACTGACCACCAGGGAGCAGTCACTCCAACTAGTAGGTTAGCTTGCTGCTGGGGTCCAGCTGATTGGGACTGAGTGAGATAGGCTGGACATGCCCTGGAGCCCTCCTGGGGTCCTTCCCCAGCTGGCCAACCTCCCATGTCTTTCCCCAGCTCCAATCATGCACTGGTGGAGTCCCTTGGCCTGGCCTGTACCCAATTTGACATTGGAGGATGTTGGAGAACTAGTTTCAGCCTGATCCCACAGGCCAGGCCAAGGGACTCCAGTGCCAAATTTGTGCACTGGGCCTCTAGTATTATTATAAGGTTTCCACATTTGACCTGAAGTAATTGAATAAATAATAACTTTAAGGAAATTGGTTTAAATTTAAGATGTTCATTGTAATTTCTAGAGCAATGACAAAAACTAAAACTAAAAAGCCAATAAGGCAATTAAAATGAAGTGTTATGTTATTTTGAGTCCTCCAAGAAGCAAGCACCAAAATGGGATTAGATATCTAAGCAATTTATAGGAGAAAATGCCTGTAAGAGAATATGGGGCTGAAAAATTGTCAGATCATGATGCACACAGAAGAGAGAGGGAAGGAAGAGGATTGAGTGGGAGATGTCTTAGACTGTGAGACAGGCTTAAGTTTTGACAAGTCCAATGGGGAACCCTCAAGCAAAATCACCAAGCAGACTTTGTCCTATATCTCACAGGAATGAGCTGGCCACAGTCAGTTATTAATTGGGAACTGACTGGAGGATGTGGCAAAATATAGTGATAAGCTCATGTTGCAACAGCTAGAACTCTGTCACTTAATTCCCTGAATCAAAAGATCTTAGAGGTATATTTTCATGGCCACCACTGAGACTAAAAATATTTGATAAACAATAAGATTGGAAAGGAGGGACATCAGGACAAAAATAGGTGAAGAAAATACAAAACCAGTAGCAAAATAGTGATATATTTCAATATAATCATAGCAACAATTATACTGGATATAAATGGACTAAATATATCAATAAAGGCAGAGATTGTTAGAATGAATAATAAAACAAGAACCAGCTATATTCTAACTAAAATGCACTTTAAATACTCCAGAAAAAAGTGCCTGAAAGTAAAGATTAGGGGTGAGAAATATATGCCAACTTTAAGCATGAGAAAGCTAGATTGGCTCAGCTAATATGGAGAAAAGGGACCTCTATCCAAGAGCATTTCTAGAGACAAACCCTTTTGTCACTTTGGCATGATAAAAGGGTTCATATACCAAGTGAATTTAACCATTAGAAATACATATATGCACCAAATAACAAATTTATAAAGCAAAAGTTCATTTTAAACTTCAGTTCTCATCTTCAGCCCTCGGAGATTGTTGAGAGCTCAGAGTTTTCCCTGATTCTGAGCCCAGGGAATCTGTAAATGTTTCAAGGGAAATTGGTTCTGAATGCTAGGCTCATTTCATTTTGTCAAGGAGCTCTGTCCCTCTGGTCAGTCCTAGCTGCTTTGGTTGTTCCCAAAACTTTTAATTATATTTCATTTTTCTGTTTTGTATTTTTATTCAGCTTTTCTAGTTATTTACAAATGGAGAGATCAACTGGCATAACTAATAATTATAGTAAAGAACAGTTTTTTCTAACAACCTATTCTCTCAAACAATACTCTATATACTGTATATACTTGTTACACCCGCATAAGATCCTGCCATCTTTCCTTTTTCTTTATAGATATCACCATAAGTTGGAACCATATACAGATTTATATTTGTATAATTTGTATGAATAGGTAGATATAGATAGATATAGATATAGACATAGACATAGATATATTGATATAGATATATATTTCAACTATAAGTTAAGCTCCATGAGAGTAAAGACATCTTCTTTTTTTGGTCCATCACTCTATCTCTAAAACCAGCATCAAAATAGAAATAAAACAAAATAAAGAATGAAAGAAAGATGATAGGTAAATAATAAATGAATAAATATACTTCTAAAATATAATTCTCTATTTTCTCTACATACAGATTGCATATATTTCTTCAGCTTCTGTGAGACAGTCCCAGGGAGAAGGGGGAGATCAGGTAAGAACATAGTCTCAGGAAGCATCGTGCATTTCATATGAGTATTTTCAGAGGATTCTTGAGGAAGCACCTTGATTGGTAAAATGATTTTGTAAAACATCCATATAGATAGAAAAATCTTTCAAATATAAATGTTATCAACAACAAACTTAATTCACTCCTTTGTTGCATCTGCTAACTAAACACCAAGGAAACACTGGATAAAAGATGGACAATGCTTCTGAGGACTCAGCCATGAATTCATTATGATAGTAGCTTTGGCAATACAATTAGAAAGAAGATACTAGGGCTGGCTGCTGTGATCAGGACCCCACTCCTGTTCTGGGTATTTGAGCATGAATATGGGACCTGGAGGACCAGTGCCTGGGCACCAGCCACGCTACCAAGGCCCATCTGCTGCTGACTTGAAGTCAGACAAACACATGCCCAGTTTCAAATGTCAGCCCATGCTGCAGGGACAACTTTACAAACACTCCCTCACATTCATGAGACCACAGCCTCCAGCTCCATTGGGAGAATAATCAACTCTTGATTATTTTAAATATTCCTCCTTAACTTTATATTTTTAAGTAACACACTTATACTGATGCTTTCTAGTTCTTCAGGTTTAGAAACCATGTATTGACTTTCTATTCTAAAAGATGAGAACTTAGTGGGATTACCCCATCCCTGCCCCACCCAGTGTGCACACATGTTCACAGCACTGTACAAAGTGGACTATGGCTTCCTTTCTTTACACAGATTCTTGTTTTTATTTTGTTTTCTTCTGGCCTTCATAATTTTTATTTACCCCTACTTCATCTATATTCAAACTTTCTGTTGGAGCAAGAAAATCCTCTTGGCTCAGTGAAACACATCCGACCATTTCAGTCCCGTTTGATGAGGAGGGGGCTCTGTTCTGCTATCCTGTTAGGAGGCGTTGTCTCCAAGGCCAGGTCTGTGCTCCCTTCAGGAGCATGTCCCCAAAATCCCCCAGACTGGGCACTCTTACTTTCTTATGTTAGACTAGAGGCCCGATGCACAAAATTTGTGCAAAGGACTCGGCCCTGGAATCCCCAGTGGTTTGCCTCAGCCCTCGCAGCCCCAACTTCATCCGAATGATCATCCAGAAGGACATCTGGATGGTTATTTGGCTACCTGGTCTAATTAACATATTATGTTTTTATTATTATAGATGCTGTGTTCTGGATCCCCATTTTGTTCTTTTAGTGGAAGCACAACACCCAGTAGTTTTTGTGGAGAAGACAGTCTTTTATTGATCCTTTGAATATTTAAAAACAATTTTGAATTTAACTTTTACCTTTGAAATCTGTGGAATCCTTGGAAATAACTGAATAAATGTATGCATGTAAGTTGATGTTCCAACTGGAAGAATCTCAACCTGAAAACTATGAAAGAATTGGGCTCCTTGGCTTGGACTAGATTTTCTCCAGAAAAGAAGGCTGTAACTCCTATCAGAGTTCTTAATACAGAGAGGAAGCGCTGGATGCATCCCACCCGTGAGATCGTCATCTTTGTAAACACACCTGCTCAAATCCTCAGCCCTGCGGGTGCCTGGGGATCACAGCCCCTCGGTATCTCCCCTCTGGGTAGTGGGACTCCTGCTCCTATTTGCCTATGCATTTGGGGGTAAGGGACAGTTGCTTTTCTGTGTGGCAAGAGGAAGGAATTTGCATATATTCAGCTCTTTATAAAGTGCAGACTGCCTCCCTTCTCTGCCCTGACCACCATCCCCAAATCCAGATCTTCCTGGTGGCTCTGACTTCCTCTGGGTTGGCAGTGCCAGTTGGCTTCCTCTTTTGGGGACTCTGACACCATTCCCTTCATTCTGCGAGGCCGGCCCTTTTGTTTTTCTTCCTTCCACTTACCAAGTCATCTGACTTTCCTGGCGAGGCTTCGTCCCCCTTCTGATTCACTCTGGCTCACAAGTTCATGCCTGCTTTAAATCTTCAGTTTCATGAGAGCTCCAGAGAGAGAAGATACCAGTCTCTGTCCAAAGAAATACAACAAACTGGAAACATACTGATTGACATTAAGAAAACAAAAGAAGTGTGTGTTAAAATATGTCATGTTACTTTTCCATTGTGTTCTGACAAAATAAATTCTGTCTACACAGAGAGACATGGAGCACGGTCATCTCACTGTGGGTGTTCTCTCTTCCTCTCTGGCTCCTTTCTGGTCTTCACATCAGCCCTTCATGTCTAATGTCACACCCAGCACCCACCCACCCATACACACACACACACACAAGCATGCACACACATCTCAAATGGAATCGCCAGAACATAGCCCTTGCTCTGTATGTCCAGGGAGCAAAGCCAAGAGCGCTCAAACTCTTTCCAATATTCACCACATGTTGGATTGCCTTTAGGTCACTTCCCTGAAGATCTCTGCGTGCTTATCTCTTATATGAAGCTTTTCATGTGCTTGCTCTGACTTTTCTTATATATCTATCGCTCCCACTCTTCTTTTCTCAGATGGGTCTGAGTCCATCTCCATGTGCAGCTCCTGGGTGCTGACTGCTGGCTTCCCAGCACCTGGCTCTCCCTGCTTCCTGAAACTGCTGTACTTGCAGTTATGGAGTCAGCATCGTTCCTTCTGTAGTCTCTGGCTCCCCCAGTAGACAGCCACGCTCCATGCACAGCGACGGCCTGCTGCTGACACTGGCAGATCCCTGATGGTCTCCTGGATGAGCAGTGACCCCCGGCCACACCTAGTGGAGACTCCCTGGCTTCATCTTGCACAAGAATCAGAGCCCCTGGCATTTGGAGTATTGATTTTAAAATGAGCAAGTATTTTTCATTTTAATGATATTAAGAACTAGAAAGTTATTTAAAATTCTTACTGGATTTGATTTATGAAAATTGCAAGTAAATTTTGAAACATATGAAATACAGCATAATCCTTAAATGTGTGTTTATGCACATTATTATACATGTGTGGCATATCATTTTTACATTCACCATATTAAATATTATTTCAGAATTGATATGTGGTACCTCATGTTATGCCTTATGCATCTTAAAAGCACTTTAATGTAATAATATTTTATTTATATATAAATATAACGCATACACATAGATACACATACATGTCATATACATACTTTGTTTCCCTTCTGGTTAGAATGTAAGGAATCAACCCTGATGTTTAAGATGCTTATAACCTCAATTTTTTAAATCTCTATTGGCTTAATTGATAATGTTCCTCCCTCTTTTCCCCAAATAATTATGTCCACTTATGATATTTTTGGAAAGACAATTTCACAGTTAACATTGACTTGAACAGGGAGAAGGAAAGGTGCTCCGTGTGCTGACTGAAGTTGTGGCACATGGTGCTCTCCTAGCAAACAGGACCACATGTCTTTCCCATGAAACATCTACTGGGAGCCTGGAGGACAGTGGGCAGCCAGAGGGATGATGCCCAGTACTTTTCAGGCAGGGGACTGATTCCCACCACAGTCATTTTCTGTTGTTCTTCCCCCAGCCTGAAAGTTTAAAGACACAGAAAGTGGATAACTACATTTGTAAAACTATATTTTAAGCATTTTCATTTATTTAATTTAAGCAAGCCATGGTCCCACATTAGCACACATGGTGCCCATCTCTTTCAGTGCACATCTTTATAGCTCCAAGGGGTCACCTGCCTGTCCATGTCAGCCAATGCCGAGTCCATTTCATATTTTGGAGCAGAGATCCTGTTCCATCTCTGTCTCTTCAGGGGCCTGAGTCCTGCTCCCTGTGAGGTTCCTGCCTCCTCTCCTAGAGTGAAATGTGGCTAACACAGTGACTGAACCATTTGACTACTTAATTCCTTTCTGGAGCATCTTTTCTTCAACAGATGTTTTCAAAATAATTAAGAGATGAGGAGCATGCATTATTGAAAATGCTGGATGCCTCTCTAATGCTCTCTGTGTCCTTGTATTTGTCAGCACAGAATTGAGTGCTCAGGAATGCTATGCTATTTATTTTGCAAATTGCCCAGCATTCACCCCAGCCAAGGAGGACAAGAGGCAAGAATGCAGCCCAGCAAGGTCTCTGGTCCCTGCAAATGTCCCTCAGTCAGGCTTTGAGAATCATGGAGTCCTGTATGATTTGGGAACAGGAGCTATTTAAAAAATATATCCAATTGATCACTGATTACCAAATAATTCCTGGAATTGGGGCCATTCGTTTATTTAATTTTAAGATATCATGCTTTTTGTTTGTAACCTTTGTCTAAAAATAAATAACTCTTGGACTAGGAAGTTTCCTTTTATAGTGAATAACTTTAAAAAAAAACTTGGTCTATTTCATACCTAGAATCTTCTAGTCTGGTTCACCTACTCCAGCTTCTCAACTGGCTTGGGGTGAATACTGGATTCCCACATCACTCAGTAGTCTTGGTTCTGATTATGTCTTTGTGCTGGAGAGGGAGGAATCCCAACACAATGCCTGCATCTTCAACATTGGGTTTTACCTGTTGAACTACATTTTCAGTTTGCATGTGACCATCTCTGGGAGCTTGGAGGGTAGACAGGCAGCCAGAGGGTTGATGCCAGGTGCTTCTTAGGCAGACATCCCACCCCAGATGCACTAAGATTCAGTGCTGGGGACTTGCCAGATTCCTTGCTGTCTACCTATGACAGTACAGTTTTGAATGTAATTGGAATTAAGCTTTAAAAAACTTTTGAACTTAATGCTTCAGATTTTGGCTATTGACCTACCCTGACCTGTCCATGCAAATTTGCTAGAACCTACTCTGAGGTCACAAGTGATTGAGAGAGTCAAGATAAGGTGTTTTCATCAAAGTAAGGAAAATCTCAAGTCCTTAAGAGTTGTTCAAATTCAAGAATACCTTTCTAAGAAGAAACACATTGTTTAAGAATGCCTTGGACTTGAGGATGAAAATTTTATTGATTAATTTTTTCATGAATATTTAAGGAATACTTACCTCGTTCTAGGTGCTGTGGATAAAGCCATAAATGTGACAAAGGAACCTCCAGCTCTCACAGAACTTATACAGATTAAGATGTAATAAACAAAGAGGTACAGAGTATCATTTCAAGTTCTGATTAAGGCACATAGCGGTCTCCTGACAATTGTAGGCATGAATATTTGTCATCTCCTGATGATCATATTTCCGATTACTCCATGCCAAGTTGGATATCTGCCCTAGTCTTTGGAATTCAAAGCAGGTTTAGGAAGGTCTCAATCTAAACTGGGTTCCGGAATACTGGCTTAGTTAGAGTGTTGTCTAAATGAGACATTGTAAGCATGAAAATGTCTTAACACATCATCTTCCCTAGCAACTCTATTGCAATGACAAAGGACCAAGTCTAGTACCATAACCTGTATCTGATTATGAAATTCATGGAGAGTTGTCCCATTCTCTGCCTAATAACATTAGTTACTATCTCTTGGTTGAATGGGATATTAAAAAGAGAAAGAAAGAGGAGGAAGGGAGAGTGAGAAAAAGGAGGGAAAGGACAGGATTATTTAAAATACAAAAAGGAAAAGAAGTATGCATTTAATTTTGATATTAAATGGTATTTTGATATTACATAAATTTTTAACAAGAGATATCTGTATAGAAAGTCTAAAGGCCAGAACAAGTGATATACCATCTTTCAATTACTTAGAGCTATCAAACCAGAATCCTAACTGAGAATATCCTTGATGAATTAAGGAAATATCAAGGCATTCTCAAATGAAGAAAAACTTAGAAAACTTCCTGCCACTTAATATACACTAAAATAATGGCTAAAGAGGTTTCTTTAAACAAAAAGAAAATTATAAAAGAAAGAATCTTAGAATATCAGAAATAATGAAAAAAGGAAAAAATAGTAAAATTCTAGACATATACATTTTCCTTCTCCTCTTGAGTTTTCCAAATTATATTTGATGATTAAAACAAAACTTTTAACACTGCTTGATTTTATTCTACATGTATGTGTAGAGAATACTTCAGACAATTACATTAAAAACAAGGAGGATAAATAACATAAAGAGAGGTACAGTTCTATACTTCATTAAAACTCATGAAATCTTGTCAAGTATACTGTGATAAATTATGTATGTGTAATGGAATACATAGAGCACCCACAATAAGAGTCATACAAAGGGATATGCTAAAAAACACTAGATATAACAAACTTGAATTCTAAAAATAATATTCAAATAACTCATAGTCAAGCAGGACAAAGAAATAAAGAAATAAAAACAGAACAAATAAAAACAAAAACTTAAATGGCAGAATTAACCACTAACACAACAACAAATATATTAAATGTAAGTGAGCTAAATATAGCCATTAAAAGACCGAGACTGGCAAAACGGATTTTTTAAAAATTGTAACTCAACTATATATTGACTACAAAAACTCCCGGCCTAACTATATAAACAGGATGAAATTAAAGGGATGGCTCAATGTAATATCTATCAAAATCCTAGTAATTTTTGTAAATAAATACAGTATTATTCAGAACAGTTCTGATCAAAAGCTAACAACAGGGCATTACATAAAATGCAGAAAGATTCCACAGAAAAATGTGACTATTTTATTTCCATAGTAAACTTATCTTTTAGACACCCAAAATAACAAATAACTAAGATCTATTTTTAGGGATTGAATGCTCTCCCCCCAAATTCATATGTTGAAACCCCAACCCTGGTGATGGGGCTTCTAAGGATGTAATTAAGTTTAAATGAGGTCACAAGGATGAGAACCGAACTTCATAGGTTTAGTGCCTATGACAGAGAGCTCCCTCTCTCTCAGGGCATGCACTGAGGAAGGCCCAGAGGACACAGTGAGAAGGCGGCCTCACCAGGAACAGGACCATCAGAATCTTGACCTGGGACTTCCAGCCCGGGAACCATGAGAAAGTAAAGGTCTGTTGTTGAAGCTGCCTGGTGTGTTTTGTTACAGCTGCCTGAGCTGGCCAATCTATAGCTTATACTGCATTTCTCATTTCCCAAAGGTCAGCTGTCAATTGCTCAGGGAGTGAACAGCAGACGGTGCGAGGGATTTGCTGCGGAGCAGAGGTTGGCAGGACTTACATTCTACTCTTTTACGTAAATATGGCTTATTCTGGTGTACGGCAGTCTGAAAGCTTCCCAGATGTCCCTATCAGCTGCTGTTTTTTTTTCCTTGCATGTGGGTGGAAGATGTGAGGTGATAGCCTGCTTGTTTGTTTTCAAGTTCTGGGAGTCATTTCTGCGGTCTGAGTAAGAAAATGGAAAGAGGGAGAATGAGGAGGCAGAGGAAGTGGATGCATTTGGTCACAGCGTGCTCACCACACGTTGAGGAATCATTCACACCACAAATTATGATTTTACATTTCAGGACTGAGTTGTGGTCGGTGAAGTCAAGCTTAAGATACCCACATAGTCTGATTTTGTGGGCAGGGAATAGTGATTGGAGGAGGCCAAGGCCCTAAATGTTCAACACTACAAAATGATGAAGTAAGATGGGGTACAACCATGTGTAATAAAAGATCACCCTTGAAATAGTTAGGAAGTGTAGGTAATAACATGGAAAATGTTTAGTAAAAACACATGCTACAAAGTTAAGTAAAAATAGTCACTTACCTATATGTATAAAATGTAGTGTATGTGCATATGTGTGTGTGTGAGAAAGAGAGTGGAAGAGAGAGCATAATCAGGAAAAACACAACAAAATAAAGGTTAACTAAAGTGGGAGGTGGCACTGTTCTTTAATAAATTAATCTTTGAATAAACCCTCTGCTTTAAATAAGGTTGTGTGAAGTCTGGCTGGCCGGGAGGAGTCAACAGCAACCTGCTCTTTTCTCACTGAAGTCCTGGCCCTCTTATAGGGCTGTCCACCCAGGTGCCAAGTGCTTGCCTGAATCAGTGATCAACTTCCCTCCAGGCAGACAGGGAATTCTCCTGACAAGGACCTGAGAGAGACTGAGGTTGGTCCCAAGGTCCTTTCTGAGCCTGGAGTGGGAGCATTTCTTTAACAATGAGAAGAGGCCAAGCAGAGCAGAGGTCTGCAGAGAAGAACTGCTCTGAGGCCTGGTTCCTCATTTCAGAGCCAGCTGGTAGCCAGGAGGCCAGCTCACCAAGAACAAGTGGCACAGAGCTCTCCAGTTTCCAGCTACAGGTCTGCGTTCAAATAGCTTCATAAATACTAGAGACTAAATACGGAATCTATCACTAGGCCACAATACTGAGCCTACAATGACCCCCTCGTACGATTGTTCACTTTTACAAAGAGGAAGGTCGGTTGACTTTGAGCCCACGGAATGGCTGGTAAGACCCCAAATGAGAAGATCAGCAGAAATGGGCTGTTGGACTGTGTCCGGGATGAGAGGAAAAAGTGTAAATGGTTACTTCTTAAGCTGAAACTATGACCCTCACCCCAGTCAGGTTCCAAGTGCAGCAGCTATGCATTGAAATTCCAATAAAAGCCATTCTCAGTGTTTGGTGCTTGTCCTGCATATAATCCCAATGAAAAAGCAAAACAGATGTGTGTGTTTTTTAAAGAAGAGAGAATTTTAATATTATATTGCTTACTTCACAGCAAATTATTTCATAATTTGTTTCTGAAAAAAGACAGCACACCATTTATTTTGTGTTTCTCTCATAGTATAAATGAATCTCTCAAAGGCATTTAACAAAGGCATCACCACATTCCATAAAGAGCAGGGTCAGGTCTGGGATGTCTCTTTGGGCTGGGCCCTCAGGTAACTGGACCTCTGCTCCCTCACACCACATTGAATTTGCTGAGGTTTGGTATCATTTCCTTTTTGGTTGCAACCTCCTTTTTCAAAAGCATTTAATGATATAGAAACTAGTTGAGAAAGTTTTCTCTGAAATCAAGTATCTCTTAGCAGACATGCTGATGACCATTTCCAAACTCAGGGCCACATTTCCCGTAAGATGTGCATGGCTCAGAAATGTAGGGGGTAGAGCTTAGCAAAGAAGCTTTATAGTGCTTTTCCAAACCCGGATGTTAGGATCCTTTGCCAGAATTCAAACATGCCTTGGTTTTTCCACTACTTTCCCCCAAAATAATTAATGGATATGATATGTGAGGGCCAGTCATTAAGAATCAGCTTTGAGCATGTGTGCATATACATAAGTACATACTTTTTTCACATTTTTAAGTATTTTCCAATGGGCATTTCTTAAAGTGTGGTTGATTTTAATATTAAGAAATTTAAATACTGAGTTCCCAAGATAGAATATGAAGTGCATAGAACCTGCAGCAAAACTATACATAGAAAAACATTATTAGAAATACAGGAATTCAGAATTTAAAGTGTGAATATATGTTGGTTGAATTCTTTTCTTTTTTTATTAATAAACCTATTAGGAAACATGGTGACTTTTGCTTAGCCATAGCAGACAGTTAGCCTTGCCAAGTTCTCTTAACAAAGACCCCAGCTGACCTCAGCAGCCCCTGGCAGACACTGGGCGATAGCCCTGGCATCAGTTGCTAATAAATCCTCCTGATTACTCCAAATGTGTGCACTAATGAGCAGCCAGGATTGAGAACTGGTTGTGAAGTGAAGTTACAACAAACAGAGAAAATCTTGATGTGTTTGCTCTGGATCACATAAAGGTTATCAAATTATAGTGTTAAGGGCAAGTTTATAAAGAACTCAGGATGGGTTCAGCAATTGACATGATGCCTCTTCTTTGTGCTAAAAGCACTGAAAATTGAGAAGGGGCAAGGGGGTATGCATAGGAAAAGCACAATAAGAATGAAAACACAGGGCACCCACAAGGATTTCTTCAAAAGGGTGACAGGGGAAATCTCCTTGTGGGGTATGATGGTGGATGGACCACAGGACTAGAATCAGGAATGTTCTATCACTCCAGTCCACACCAGTTCACAACTGCTCCTACAGCCGTGGCCCTGAGAACCAGTGGCCTGACAGCTGTCATTCTTACCGCTTTATCTATTAAAGGACGTGTTTATGTCTGATCATATCTCTGTTGCACTCTAGATATGACCTACTAACCTTTCCCATGACTTTCCTGACCAGGCAGGTCCAGCCTGGCTCCTGACATCTCACGAGGCAGATGACCCCCTACTCTTCAAGGAGCCCGGTGGTGATGGCTACTCCTGATCCATCAGAGCCAAATCCCCACTCTCCCCAAAGGTGACCAATGTCCTGGGTTGGGGGAGGGGCTGGTCCTGAAGGCTCTCTGGGAGGCTGGACTTTCCATTTTAAAACTTTCTCAGACCCTGGCACAGCAGGTTAGGCTGGTTCCCCCAGACCAGCTGGATTGGGCCCTCCTTCTCTTCCCCCCCCACACCCCCCCTCACCCCCGGTGTCATTGCCTCAGGCCTTTGCACTAACTTTAGCCTTTTGGGGTCAAGTGGGTGTGCAGTGTGGGGTCCCTCCCATAGTATGACAGCAATTTAACTTAACACTGGCTTTGTGGAAAGTTCCACAAGAATGAAGACATATCATTGATAGGACTTAATGATGATTATTGTTCCAACCAAAAAAATAAATAAATCTGATAGACCCCCTAGTAGTAAGTGGGAACAAATAACAAACATGTTATTTTTTGTTTGTTTGGTTGGTTGGTTGGTTGGTTGGTTGGTTGGTTTTATTTTCTTTGGTTTGGGTGCCATTGGCATGGTATCTACACTGCTAATTAATTAAATTAAATTAATTAACTTTGAACTCTTCCAATGCTTTTTTAAATTTTACTTCCCAGTGACCAACATGGGGTTTGCCATATAGTATGTGTTCAATAAATGTTTGCTGAGTAAATAAACCCAAAGATCTCATTGAATCTTTAAAGAGAGTAGAGTGTGGGAGGCGAGCAGACACACTCTTCAAAAATGAATTAATGTTGAAGGAAATTATTATGGAAAACAAAGCAGCCTCCAACTAAAATACTCCTGAGGGGCAGAGACTGACATTGCAGTAACTCCCAGTGACTGTGCCTGGCACCCAATCCATGTGAAGAGGTTCTGTTTAGTTTTCCCCAATATATTTGATGAACAAAGAAATGTATTTTTTGTTTGTAGATTAAGTCAGAACTATTGGCTTTGGAGCTTTGGGCTGGAGCATCTTTGCTCTAGGTGTGTGGTCAAAAGTGGAAAGAGGAGACTCTACTACATAGAGCATCCAGTGCTTCCACATTGTGGTCAATTGAATTAAGACCCTGAGCTTTGAAATACTGATGTGCTGTGTGGCTCTGGAGACAACATGGGAATCAGAACAGCCTGAAAATCATAAAAATTAAACGTGATGAGAAGATTGGACCTCCTGAAAATAGCAGCCCTTAAAATGGATTCTGTTGGAGAACCCTGCCATCATCCTATATCATTTCATATGCTTTATTTTATATGCCTACTTCCTTTTCTCTGAATATTTCGAAGTATTTCAGCATATAATTTAGCTTTTGGAAAATCCAAGTCTAAATTAATTACGGTTCTGCTAACGGGAAGAAAAGATATTAGATGCCCAAGCTAAAATAAAATGAAATCAACTTTTTTCTTTTCTTATTAGATTTTAATGGTATTATTATAATAATTAAGCTTTTCATTAATTTTTTCATGCTTATTGAGTCACGGTTCCCTGCAGATTTGAATCATATTTAACACATAATTATGGCAGTCCGGTTTGGGAAGGGAATGGATGTGATGTGGGACTTCACCTAGGCTTCTTAAATTAAAAACGAGCAAAGAGGCTGAATCTCTCTCTGTTGCAGAGCCCAGCATGGCTTCAGCGAAGCTTCTTGCTGCTTCTCAGGCATGTCTGGGACTGGACCCCAGATTTGGGGTAAGTATGGGGAGCTGTTAATTCTAGATTTACTCTGCTGTAGTTCAAATCTGCTATGTAGTCTTTGGGGAATCAAACATTTCAACATGGATGGCTATTGTTATCTGCTTTATGTATCTAAAGTTGAAGTACAGAAGATATGTCGAGTCTCAGGGTTCCTCCTTTGCATACTAGGGACTCTACATAAGGTATTTGGGGGGACATAATCTATGGTAGAGCACCTATAAATAAGAGGGTCAATGTAGTCCACCTTAGTTGAGATTTTAATCTATTGCTCCTATGTATTTTTCAGTAAAGAATGAAAATTACTCCCCGGCTGCAAGAGCAAGATTGGTCACTCACTCTACAGGTTTATCTAACAACTAGAGGCCCAGTGCATGAAATTTATGCACAGGTGGGGTCCCTAAACCTGGCCAGCGATCAGGGCCAACCATGGCCTTCCCGCTGCTGGCTGGGGCCTCCCATCCCTGGCTGCCAGCCGCCAACCAACTGTGGCCTTCCTTCATTTCACACTGCCCCCTGGTGGTCATCACATGTCAAGTAATTGAACTCCCAATCTCTCGGTTGAACTCCAAGGGGACAATTTGTATATTGTACACACACACACACACACATACACACACACACACACACACACACGATGCTTCAACCTCATTTTAGGACTAGTTATGTGAAGGAGAATGAAGGAAGGAGTTGAAGGTGGAGGGAAAGAGAGAGAGGTTCACCCTGGAGAAAAAGATGGAAATGAAGAGTCTCCCTGTTTAGGGAATGAAAGGGGAGGGGAGGGAGAGGTATGAGAAAAAATGGGGAAAGGAGAGGGAAGAGTAGGAGACTGAAAAGGTCTAGAGACAGGGACAAACATGGACTACTTTGCTAGTAAACAAAATGACTCCAATGTGACCTTTGCATACAACTCCATATGACCTTAATGCATTTTGGATCCTCTTTTACACTGGTCTCTCATGAATAAAGGTTATATCTTGTATGTAGTAGTTTGGGGAAAAGTCCAGAGTGCACTGCTGGTGGAAATTGTGAGGTTCTTGAGCCCTTTTGGAAAGTGGCATGTGGTACCATCTATTGCAATGAAGAAAACACACTTTGACCAAGTAACCTTGCTCTGGAGACTCCATCCTCTGCACTCAAAGGTACCAGACATGCAAGGATTTCCATGGCAGCGATCGAGCAGAGAGCCAGTGCAGCTCTGTTCAAATGCATGTACCCACAGTGAGCACCATGCAGCCATGTGGAAGAACACGGTAAAACTGCTTCAGAAACTATGGAGAAGGCTGAGGTGATATGAGCCTGCTTGTGCAAAACCATCGTGTAGGGGAGGAAAATCCCCTCTACACATGAAAAAAGAGAGAGGAACATGTTGACAATATTTTTAGAACTTGCAAGTGTATAAATTTGTCTAAGATTGCACTTAGACCTGCGCATTTAAATGCAATGTACACGTAAGGGTTTATGTACATGGCTGGTCACTCTCTGTTTGCCAAGGATTATTCTCAGCCCTGTTCTGACAAAAGTTTAGATTTTGTTTTCAAGTTATCCATCTACATTTTCAGTGTCTGATTTACAAGTTAATCACAGGAAAATGGCATTTTGATGGCAGTGTTGACCCTATTTGTAGTTCAATGGGCTAGAGCAAGTCCAGCTGGCTGAGGGGTATTGATAGAAGGCAAAATTGGTAGGACTCCTGATCTTGAATGATCCTTCCTGAGAGTTCTCAGCATGTGAAATCCCACCTGTAGTCTGGTGATTGTAGAATTCGTCAACCTTGAGAGTGAAAAGAGGTGTTATTGACCATGAGACTGTTGACCTTAAAATGTGAAATCTCTGTGTTGTACACACGCCCTAACCAATGCGACAGGGACTCCCCTGACTAAACTAGTCATCTTCCTGAGCCCAGTTTTAACAAAGAATCCTGCTAAGTCAATTAATGGAGAACACCCCCCTCCCTTGTTATCCAATCAGGCTCCTCTTCCTTCACCCTGACTTCAAGTCCAGTCCCTCTTGATAATTTTCCATCCTCTCCTTCACCCTCTGCCCTCTCTGTAAACCTCTGCTGCTCCCTGTTGGATTCAGAGTTGAATTTAATCTCTCTCTCCTATTGCAATAATCTTGAATAAAGTCTTTCTTGCTGACTTTAACAAGCTTCAGATAATTTCTCTGTAACAGATGAAAGGGCTCACAAAGTTCTGGCTCTCCTCAGCTGGCCATTAACTAGTGCAGAGTTGTCTTTTGATAGATGGGGGAGAAGGTGGTGGATATTCACGCCAGGATCCCACTTTGGGGAGCACTCAACAGTCAGCCCTGAAACAGGTTGGGGGGTCAGACAAGTTGGGGTGGCATGAGGAAGTGGAGTGTGTGGAGGGAGTC
>JAAGEH010002531.1:53969290-54219026 GCA_011751065.1 Lasiurus cinereus | reverse complement strand
TTTCAGTAGCAAATTCACAGACAAAGGCACCTGCCTACAGGCACTGGCTCCTGTGTTTGGGAGTCTCCTTTGCACAAGGCAAGCTTGCTCACAGCGGGATGAAAGCAGCCTCGCCCAGGCAGGTGGCCTCGGCTTAGACACCCTGAACTCACATGGAGGATGTCTTGCCGAGTGGCCAAGGGCCAGCGACCTGGTCTCAAATGTGTCACTTGGGTGTAGTGAGGAGTCCAGGGGCCTGCAATGGATGAAGGCCGTAAAGCTCCCAGGGCACCGTCCATGTTGAGAACACAGCTCACAGTCCTCACAGCTGGAGGTTCATACCCACAAATGTGCTGTGACTTTTACAGCTCATTCCTCAGATGGTCAGGGCTCACCAGCTCTCAGAAGCGGTGGGGTGTTTTAGGGTTCAGGACCAACAGATATGAGAAGAGAATGGCTGAGTGATAGCTCTCTGCCTCGCCGGGTGGGGAGAATGGTGGCCGTTTCCTGCCAAACCCTGGCACCCCCAGGACTGGCTGCAGCCTGCGGTTAATCCAGAGAAGCCCTGTGTCCAGAAGGGTTGCCTCACTGAGAGAAGGAACAGTGTGTGCTGGCGCGCTTCTTTGTTAGACATTGACAGCGAGAGAAGGGATGGTCATGGGTGTGAGGGCCGCCAGGTTAGAGGGCAAGGGCGACCAGGATAGAGAGACCATTGTGTCATCTCTCCTACAGCCATAAGCCTCTGGGTGGGGCTCTAATCTGGGGTGCAGCTCCCCAGGCACAGCCTCCAGGAGTGCCTCGGTGTCTGCAGAAGGGGAGTTGGGGGAGCACTCTTCCACCTTAATTCCCTGCACTTCTCCATTCTAAAAAAACAGGACCAAAAGGAAAAAAGAATGAAGAATAAAAAGGGGGACTCAGAACTTGGGGAGTTTGGAGATGCGAGGAGTTTCCACCCTTGAAGCTCCCTTAGTTCTGCAACTGAGCTGGTGTGTCTCGGCCTCACTACGTGGGAACAAACTTCCTTATACCTGGGCCTGTGCGTCTTTATCTCTCCTAGTTCTGGTGTTGTCATCTGTAAAATGAACTTTGGAACTGAATCCGGGTTCCAAAATGTCATGTGTGCCAGCAACATCAGGCAGCCCAATAGAATATATGCAGGTGCAGGGGCGTGGGGAGAGGAAAGGGGGCTCTACAGGGGTCTGAGGCCCAAATGCACTTGACAGCCACCCCACCAGAGGCTGCCTATGTGGCTTCTAGGAATATCCATTGTCAAGAGGGTCCCTTAAAATCACTCCTGCCTCCTATAGCAAAATCACCTTCCTTCTTACCACTTTACATCTTTCTTACTGCACATCTAGGGCATACCCAGTGCTTTCTCTTCTTCTTTAAGCAATGCCCATGCGAGGCATAGGATCATGTCTTTATGCCATGGATTTCATTTGAATTTAGGTGTAAGTTATTCCAGATTCCAAAGTTTCCCTGTGCTTTTCTTTTAAGTGCTTAAGGACATGAAAAAGACATGGAAGGGGAGTTGAGCACCCAGGCGGGTGGGATTGCACCCACAGCAACTCACCCCAGGGCCGGGCAACTGGTCTGGGACCCTCCACGTCCTCCTTACTAGAACTGCAGCTTGGTTTGGTGCCTTACTACATGTTACCAGCACTGCAGCTTGTTTTGGTGCCTGGGGCAGGTGCCCAGGGAAAGGTGGACATCCCACCGTCCCAAGTCAATTGTCTAGAACTAAGCCTCTGGCTGGGGCAGGCAGTTTTCTGAGCTGTGCTTAGAAGGTTTGGCAAATCCATCTTGCTACTTGTGAAAACTGACCAAGGGGTCGAATATAAGACAATGATTTCTCCTCTTCTGGGGCAGGGGTTTAAAATGATATAAGGCATGGTCTGGCCTGGAAGCAGGCATTCCCACAGTCCGTCATCCCACGAATGTGCACGCCCTCACACAGTCTCCTTGGAAAGCTGATTCCAACATGGAGCCCCACAGCTGCTGTTTCTGTGAGCTGACAGAAATGGCCCCTAATCAACATTCATGAGCTCGTCCCACTGAGCTGGGTTCTTCCCTGGGTGCAGCCTGGCTGCCAGGGAGGCTCCGGCGACGCGTTCTACCTGAGTGCACTTTGCCAGACGGTGCGCCTCATTCCGACAGCTGACGTGTTGTGTGGAGAGTTTACTTGGCATGCCCAAGCTGCTCACATCAATATATTATGAAAGGGAAAAAACCCTAAGGTTCACCCCAAGTCACTGACACAAGCCTAGAGTGTCTCTTCCACGGGTGCCCAGAGCAAATGCTTCTGGGCCCCGTAACATAAAGACCCTTCCTGTGGACAAGCAGAGAGAGATGTTTTTCTTGCATCCTCCCCTAGCCCCACCCCCACCCCAGATATTCTCCAAGGCCACTTGATTGTCCCTGGCAAAGCGTCCTTGGCTCTGGCCAGGAGGCGACTCAGCGGGTTTGAAGAGTAAACACAAATGGATATTGCTCGTGACATGTTGTGAACGTGTCTCTCTCTTGTATCTGGAGAGAACGCAGGGCCTTCTGGGCCTCTTCGTGCCCTGCTTCATTTTTAATGAGTGTCCCTGAAAAGCAGAGAAAGCAAGATGTTGTCACCTCAGAGTATTTCATCCCTGATCAAACACTGGCTGGCAGCCACTCTGAATGTCCTGCCCCTTCCAAATACTAAGGTCCAGGGGAGAGAAGGCAGGCTTCTGCCCACCTACCTTCCTTGCCCCCTCCTTCATGGAAACCTGTGTTTTAGAAGAAAAAGCCCCTAGCATGGCATCATAAACCTTTGGGTTATTGGTGCAGATAGAATTATGGTTACCTGAACCTTGAACCCACCTATGGTTCAGGGCTCCAGGCAGATAGAATTGCAGAGTGTCTCCCACAGCAGCTCACCCAAGAGCCAGGCAACTGGTCTAGGACCCTCCACTTCCTCCTCCTAGTTGAGGCCTCTCTGAAGATAACCTGGACTCTGCAGTTACTGCTGCCTCCATTGGGCACAGGAGCTTCCCTCTTCTATCTCTGTGGATGTGCCCCCTTTGCTTGGAAAATCCCACTCGATGGGCTCCATCTCTAGTCATGTGGTCCTCACTTTCCAGGTACTATTGTCTCCCACTGGGCGCTGATGATCTGCCCCCTAATTGGCTGCTGGGACCTATGACGTGCCAATGCCAGGTGTGGCCAGGTACAAAGCAGGAAAGAGCACTCTGCCTCTTCACTGAGACATCTGCCAAAGAAGTGTTCAGGACCCTCAGGACAAATGGGGCCAGTTGGTGAACCCAAAACCTGATGATTGTCTGTGCCCTGAAGAGCTTTTAGCTCCGGAATTCTTAGACTCTGCAGTGTATCTGCTGGTGTTATTTACTGCAAAAAAAAAAAAATCCAATCTTCTTTCTTCCATATGATGATAAGAATCTGAAATATATAAAAGTTATAGTATTTTAAAATTATATTTTAAAATACTATAAAATATATAAAAATATATAAAAGTTATAGTATTTTAAAATTATGTATTTTAAAATTTAAATAATATTTAAAATTATTGGGTACTTAATTCAAATGCCCCTTTTCTCCTTCTTCTGTAAATGAGAAAGAAACTCATGTACCTGGATGTATAATAGCATTCTACCCTCATTGATACCATTAGTCATTGGCTCTCTCTTATTGAAGCACCACTCCATGGCAAAATATACCTTCTACAAGGACACTTAAAGCAAAACCTGACTAGCACATCACCCATCCATCTCTCCATTCATCACCTGCTTATTGATTCACTCATGTAACCACACATCCAACCATCTATCCATTCACCAATCAATCTTGGCACCTTCTGGCCATCTGCTCTCCCACTCAAGAACTTCCACCAAATCACAGAATTATTGGTTATTCTGACCTACCACACCTGTCCTCTCTCTAAGTCAGTGGACAAGTGCCTTGAAGTGTGTGGAGAATCCTTCCTGCAGTGTGGAGAGAAAAGGAGGGAGAGAGAGTGCTTCTCTACTTCATTCTCAAGGAATGGCAAGGGTTTATTCTCCTCCACCCAGAGGAGTCTATTCCTCTTGAGCAGCAGGAATCAGAATCAGGATGGATGGGTCCATTTTATAACATAAAGAAGTTACTGGAAGTGCAATAGGCACAGTGCTCAGTAAGAGTCTACAGAGTGAGGTTCCGCAGGGATCTGCCTGCTGACCTTCAATGAACACTCCAAGTCCCCAAGTTCATAATGGACCTGATTGCCTTTGTGCCTAATTGGATTCATATGAAAATTGACATAACCTTTGACATTCAAATAATGAATGCAGTGATTCTCCCTGTTATGTCTACCCATGCGGTTCAATGTAGTTTTCAAAATAAATAAATGTCACCCACAGTTCAGGTCCATGATCTCCATAGGTTTACTGAGCTGTGGGGAAGCTCTGGCTACTGATACTCAGCCAAACCTGAAGCGCCTGCGGATCCCACACTGAGTGTTGATCCGAAGGCACCATCACCTGCTCAGTGTCAGACCTCAACTCCAAGTGGTTCTGCGACCAACGACAGCTTCTGGTCACTTCTGGGGATGGCAGCAGGAGGAAGGGCTGGTGCATAATTTAATTGCTTTCCTTCCTCCCTCAGGTCTGCATATTATATTATATTGAAAAGTAATTATGCAGCAAAAGTAAAATGTCACCCAGACGCTGTCTGGGAACGGCAGCCCATTTGTGAAGCGCTCTCCTGCGCTCGCCTGCAACGTCTCCATCCGCTTCAGCCACACAGCCAGCGTGTGTGCCTGTGCTGCAACGCTTATGCACACGAGATGAGGTTTGCCGGGTTGTATTTTTTTCCCCTTCCCCTTGCAGGATCTAGATCCCAAGCTGAGGTGCCTTGTTGGCAATGATTGATTACCCAATATCTAATTAAACCTGATCCAATCACTTATTATGCAGAGTGGAACAAACAAACTGAAGGCGACTGTCAGCAGGGTGATTGATGATGTGGCCAAGCCGGCTTTTGTGGCTCCTGATGTCCCGACGCTTGTTACAACCAGGCAAAGCCGCACTGGACCAAGCGCCTGTCACTCCCACTGCCCTGCCACCCCCACCTCCTCCAAGTGAACTTTCAATGGAAAAGTAAATGGGGTGGAGGGGGGCACACCAGTTATTGAAACCTGATGAGATTCTGTTTGAGTTAGTTACATAATGAGATCAAGTCCTCCCCAAATAGAGTCCTTAAGTGGTGAGTGGAGAGGTCACAGGGGAATGTGCGTGTGAAGGAAGAAAACAGGGAAGGTCTATGGTTGTGTGTGTGTGTGTGTGTGTGTGTGTGTATCATTGGCCATGCATAGGAGTTTGCTGCTATGATGTGTGTCTCTCTGTTGTGATATATCTAAGTATTTTTGGTGATATTGTGATTATGCATGACCTTGGTTATATGTGTATATGTGTCTGTCTGCTGTTGTATTGTGTTGTATATGCTATTGTGTTGTTTTGTGTCTGTGTGATGCTGTGTCTGCATGCATGTGTGTTGTTTTCATGTGTCTGTGTGCTATAGCATGTATGTTTGTGTGTGTTGTATGTGCACCCTGGGCTCTAAGCTTCCAGACCATGACAGTGTACACCTCAGAAGAGTGACAGATAGGACATTAAAGTGAACCTAGCAGGGTAATAATTTTTTTCTATTGTCTGCCAGGCAGGATTCTCTTAGCAGCTCTCATTTATAAATTTTTCAGTTTTAATGTTTTAATTATTTAAAGTGCAAATAGGTTCAAGAAGAAAGCAGCGGAAAATACAAATTCCCTAAACAAATTCCCCTTCAAAAAGGCTTCCGGGCTGGGCAGGGTAACCCCCATTGGCATGGGGCTCTGTCCCCACCAGGGCCTTATCCTAGACCCAATGCTTAGACTGGGGAGACTCAGGACCTCTGACTGCACACACAGGACCGTGCATGAGACACACATATGAAGGTGGGGGCAGTGAGTATGATGTGAAATGTGGAAGATGTCAGGCACCCCAGTCATTGGAGGTTAAGACATCTGTTTGCACACCTCATCCTCACACTAAACCCACATGTGCAAATCTCACTCATCTCAGTGCAGGTGATGGGTGCAGGTCTCAGGACATACACATGGGCCAGTCATTGCCTTCATGGCCTCAGAAACTCAGTAAGGTGGCCTCCATGTGGACCAGGTGCCCTTGCACAGAGGGTGAGGGAAGGAGGGTCTGGCCCATGCCTTGAGGGCTAAGGAATGCAGCTCAACCCACATAGGCCAGCCAGGATGTGGGTACAGGTGACCCCAAATCTGCACTGCTGCCACTGCTTGTGCTCAGTCAACTGAGAAAACCTGCAGAAGGGGGTGAGTGTGAGAGGGCCCCAGAAAAAAATGGGGCATGAACAGTTCTACACAATCGTAGGCCAGCCATCCCCCTTTGTCTGCCCCTGGACGTGCAAGTAGGGCCAGAAACAGGCACACACAGGTACCCCCCACTGTCCTTGGTCCCTTGTGCACATGCTTCAGGCTCCATCTTCTGCACAACCTATGCGCAAAGGGTTAAAGCAAGTTGCAAGTGTGTGCATTTCTTCTAGGGAGAAGGCCTATATTTTAGGAAAATTTCCAAGTGCTGGTGAAGTAAAAAATAACCATCAGTAGCCAACTCTCAAGACCAAGAAAAGCGTTTCAGCAGGTCCCGCTGAGCTTGCTCTTCTAGGAACTGGAAACAATGTGGGATTCGGAGCCAAAGGCTCAGGCTCACATCCCACTTCTCAAATTTGGAAAATTCTTCAGATCTTCCAGAGACGAATTCCCTCATCTGTGAAATGGGCAAGTGTTACCTAACACTTAGCCCAAAGAAGACATGTTGAGTAGAAGCACTTGTAAACTAGGCATGTGCACTTGCTTATGGGAAGAGCATGAGTGACAGACACTCAGGTCTCTTTCCCAGTCAGAAACCTCTCCCTACTTGGCAGCATGCTAATGGTCACGTGTGTGCTCATAGGACCAACAGTATTTTCAGTCACTCATTGTAACTTAGAAACTCTTTCTTGTGTTAAAAATGGACAGCAGTGCCAAATACATGAACTGTTCTATTTGTGTGGCTTCTCTGTACCTCACATGCGATTCTCTTTCATTTGATCACTGTAGGAGGTTTCTCACTTCCAGCATCAGGGACCCTAAGGCCTCCTATCCGCCACCGCCCACCCCACTACTTCTCCCTGACACAGAATGTCAGGCTTTGGGGTTTGAGCTCAAATTTCAAATCTGAGCTTGACATGAGCTGATTAAACCATAGGCACCCTTCCTTTTCAGAATTGACTGACTGATGAATCTGACCAAAATGGAACATACAGTTTGCCCAGGTAAACACAACCCTGTGTCCACTCCCCACCTTTCACAGAGAACAGTGTACACGGTGATGTCTGGAGGAGCTCAGTGCTGGCACAGTCACTCTTCGCTGTGTAGCTATTCCATTTTGGTCACAGGCTCTGCCATGTGGTTGTAGGGCACATGCATATAGACTCGTGCCACCATGAGTTCTTAGCAGGACCAGAGCTTCAGGAGAAAACAGAGGCTGCTGCTACGAGACCAGAAGTTATTCCCTACAGTAAAGTGAGATCAAGAACACACCTTGGGACTGGTCTGAACGCTCTTCTCAGGGCTGTGGGCCCAGATCACTGGGAGTGCTGAGCTCTAATCATGAAGAAACCTGGACCTTGGCCATCCACCCAATCCCAGGGACAGGTTACCTTTGAGACACCTGCAATCAAGTATTTAATCCCACCACCCCCAGAGCCAGCTTAAAAAAGTCAACTGGAAACCAAATATGGTTCTTCACATTGAAGATAAGTGTTTTACATGAGGGCGCAGTGCGGCCGACACCCTGGGTGCAGCTAAATTTAGCCTGAGAAAGGTTATCTCAGGCAAGCGCGTATGGTGCTTTTCTCTAAATTTTCACTTCAATTAATCTCTAGAAATTCAGTGTCTGATCCCTGTGACAGTAGCCTCTGGCTTCTTCAGAGTGACTGCGAGGAAAAATTATCTGACACATATCAAACAAGCCAGAAACGACACTGGACAGCATTAATCAAAACTTTCTCATTTCCCGAAGAATTAAGCATTAAATAATTAATCCCAGCACTACAGGCAGCTGTAAAGGAGGCCATGTGCCTCCCTGCTGCTAAGAATTTGTCCTTGTCTAAAAGAGTAGATTGATATATTTATTATTTATCAGATTAATCACGGCCAGGAACATTATGGATTGGCGGCCAGGCCGGGCCGGCGACGCGGCTGGCCCTTATCTGAGCAACAGAGGCTCCAGCAGAGGCAGCACCCAAGGGTCAGGCAAAAACAGGCACCCCCAGGCGAAAACAGGTACTCCCAGACTTCCTTGGTTAAAGGAAAGTTGTCCAAAACATTATTTTTAAAAGGAGATAATGGATATCAGACAAAGAGAGACCCGAAGAGGGAGGTGCCATGGATGTGGGGCTGAGGGGGACCAGGGCAGGGTGGGAATCCCAGTGGCCTCCAGGACACCACCACGTAGTGTCCTCTAACTGAGGAGCACATTCCTAGGGATCCTTAGTCTCATCTTGGATCCGAAGGTCCTTCGCAGCCCCTCACCTCTCCTGTCTGCTCCATAAAGCCCTCCTGGAAGGCAGCTTCCTCCATCATCAGCAAACACTTGTTCTCCGGGTTGTGCCATCAATTAGTTAGTGGGCGCATCTTAGGGGTGAGCACATCTAACTTAATACAACTGAGAGCGATGCTTAGCCCAAACAGCATGTGAATTGCTGGCAATCTGATGCCATTAAAATGGAGCCTGTTTCCTAAAAACAAGGGCTCTCTCATTAAGCAAAGCCAGAAGTCAGGGACCCCTCCCTCCCACATCTTAGATCTGACCAGTGAGGCCAGATTTGGAGACAATATATGCAGAGAGGAGCATATACATTTGAATCTCCCGGTTTTTCACAGGGAGATGAGGGAGGAAAGAGATCACTTGGCTCAATAAACTTAGAAAATCTGGGTAAATAAGTTCAAATGAGTGGGTGGCCTTTCCACAGAGCTGCACAGGGCCTTTCCAGAGAGAAAAGGCTTTGCCCGACCCTGGATAGTTAGGGTGCAGGGCTGCCCAGCCGAGGCTCTGCACACACCTCCCAAGCTCGGCTAGAGAGGGTGGTCCTTGTAAAATGTGCTCTCAGGTTTTATCTCTCATAGTGGCCCCAGCCTGTCTCCTAGCCAAGGGCTTGAGGCTGGCTCAGAGCCCAGACAGAGGCAAGGATGACTCTCACCTTCCACTTCAGAATGGCTTGTCCTTACTGAAAGGCCTTGAATGAGAGAAGGCCCTCCCTGGCCAGGTGAAGTCACACACCTGTTGACTGATGAAGGGCAGCTGTCTCAGTTCTCTGCACCCCTAACATTCTCTGGGTATACTCCCAGGCATCTGCGCAGCTAAGTTGGGACCTGCAATATTGTAATGTTGACTCGTGTCTTTATTTCCTAAGTAACACATATCAACAAACTTATGTAGTAAATAATTATAAATGCTTATTGAAAATAGTTATGTAAGCTGTGCAGAATAAACTATTTTTCTCTTGGAGTAAAATCCAGTAACTGTACATTTCTCACATAATTGATTCAGATTGCACTTTTCTTTGCCCTAAGTGTGTGGTCCTCATCTCCAGCTTCTTCTGGGAATTCCCTTACACTTCCCACTCCTCTGTGGACACATATCTGTCCAAGTTGGTCAGGGATGACAGCCACAAGCTAGTTATACTCCCTATTCATGTCCCCTCCCTTTCTACAAGTGGTCAACACTGGTCCACCACAGACGGCCCAGCCCCAACCCTGCTAGATGAGCTGTAGGCTGGTCTGCCTTATGAAATATGTGGGTGACATTTCCAGAGGTGGCTCACCCGGGAGGATGGGGATGGGAAAGTCTCCATTTGGGATGAAACCCAGCCTGTAGCTATACCTTACAAGGCTCAGGCACTCAGGGTTTTCTCTGGGTTTTCATCAACATCCTATTTTTCTCAAGTGGGTTTGGTTCTCCAAATTAAGATAAAATGTCCTGTTTTACAGAAAGAAAAGCTAAGTTACTAACAGTTTAAAGTGACTTTTTCATTGCTACCTTCTGTCCAAACATAATTTAACCATAATGTCACTCCTTCTCTTAGCAGCACCTCAGCTAGTATAATATAAATGTTACTATGTCACAAAATGTGCATTAACAATCCACCCATGCCACCCAGGACCATCATAGAACCATCATCTGTGGATTTGGAAAAGGCTGTGAAGAGTATGAAAAATTGAACGTTCATTGCTCAGCACGCTTACCAATGTTTTTAAGTCATCTATTTTTCCTCTTTCGTTTGATTAACCAAAGTTTTCATCATTCTTAATATTGCTGATATGTCCTAAGCAGGCCTGAGTGCTTAGTACTGCATACAGACATGGCCCAGGCACTCCCTGCGGCTGGCCATGCAGGCAGCACAGGCAGGTGAGCAGTTGGGACAAAGAAGGTGAGTGCAGCCTGCAGTTGGGAGCCACACCAGGGGAGCAAAAAGCCCGCACCTGCTGGGAAGAGGGGCAGGAGGGACATGCCTGGAGGAAAGAGCCCATGTCAGGAAATTGCAGAGGCTTCCACCAGCATAGGCCCTCGCAGCCACTTGTCTGTGGGACAAAGTCCCTACAGACAGTACCTTCCTGTAATGAAGTGTTTCAAGGAAGAATCTGTTTACCAAAGTGACTGATACTAACCACTCTGTTTAGTGGGCCAACTTGAACTCTGTAAAAGAATTCATGGGAACTCAAATACTCTTTTGTGCAGATTCAGGTTGTGGATGTGCCACTGAAAATGCCAAGATTCCTAAAATAAATGAACAATCATGCAGCCCACTCGGGTCCAGGATCTGAGATGGGCCTCCTGCCCCCTCTGCCTCTGCCTGGCCATCTCTCAGGTGCTACTCTCACCTACTGCCCTTCCTTCTGAGAATGCTTCTCCCCTTCCCTAGGAAAACCTCCCTTGGTCCCCACCTGTTGACTGGTATCCTTCCTATAAGTTCCTCTTCAGTCCCTCTCCCCACAGGCAGGCCACAGCGTGTGGCTCCAGCACATAGTGGGAGGTCAGTAACTGTACTGAATAAGCCCAGCATTCCCAAGGCCAATGAATTCCAGGAATTGAGCTGGTGTGTTGACTTTTCACTTTAATAACCTCCACAGCTAATTCAATAGAGTCCAACTGACTCCGGAGAAACTTTCATCTGAAGAACTCATAGCATGATGAGTTTAAAACCAAACCAAGCTCCATATCACCACCAACTGGGCCAGCCAGGGGGTTGGGGAGAAAGCAGCTATGGGGAGCAGGATGGTGTAGATCACCTTCTTTCCAGCTTCAAGAGACCAGGGGAAAGCTAGAGTCAGGGTGCAGTGGTTGGGGTGCATTTGGAGAACCTTCAGGGAGTGAAAAATTACAAGGATTATAAAGAGAGTTTTTCTTAATAACTTGAATACATCAGTACAACTTATAATATTCTGGTAAATAAAAATAACCACAATTAATTCAAGATGAAGGAACTGTGAGGCGATCAATAATGATGAATGGAACAAAATCATCAAATAGTTTTTTCATCAATCAATTACAATCTTTATGGCAAGGTGGATTTATTGGCTAGTTCTGTCAAAACTTTAAGCAGCATTATATTACAATACCATAAAAATTACAAGAAAGTTGTAACTCACACACGAGAGAGAGAGAGAGAGAGAGAGAGAGAGAGAGAGAAAGGAGAGAGAAAGAATTCACTTCAGTTCATGAAAATAACATACATCTGGATATCTAAACCTGACCAAGGAGTGAGAGTGAGAGAAACACAGCTCAGCCTTATGCATGTATTTATACACCATACATGAGAACTGTTAAGTAAGGATTTTGCAAGCCACTTGTTAAAATGGCTATTATAAAAATCAAATTATGTCATCTTAATGTTAAGTAATTGTATTTTAAAAGGAAATACTAAAAGTACTCACTTCCTGTCTATTTTACCAGCATGATTGCTCTATGTGTCTGGCACCAGTAGGATGGAATACTGCATAACAAAGGTCACTGAGCTTCTCTTTCCAGCCCCACAGTCCCTGAGGCAGGATACCCACTACCATGGTGAGATATTTACACCACAGACACTGGCAGTCACAGCAAACCCAGCCTTGGTTTATTGTTTTGTTTTGTTGACTGTCTAGATATAGAAAAGTGAAAAAGAAGTGCATATTAAACTGAAATGTCATGTCATTAGTGATTTTATTGTGAATATAGCACAACAAATTCATGAATGATTATCCCAATATGTGAAAACTATTGTCTGTTGCAGCAAAGAAGTAAGTCCCTTACATTATTCACATTTCGTTGAAGTTTCCACACAATATCAACCCATATTCATCTCATTCATGTTGGGACTGTCAGTCCATCCCAAGCATGGGCTGGCTGCAGAGTTAAGGGCTCAGAAAACCCAGTAAAACATTTGAGACCTGCTTGCTCATTTGGCATCTACAACATTGTATTATTTATTAATTATATGTTGTATATCCTTTAACTCAATAAAATCTATTTAAAAACTATGGTGTGTATAGTTATCATATAATTTTCTAGAGAGCTAAGAACTTGCCAACACACTACTGCATAAAATATTGATGAGTCCAATTCAGTAAATCTACCAAATCAAAATTAATTTATCAAAAAGAGTAAGGTGGCTTAATTTAACTATATATGTATTCATATGTCATATCATATAAACCAGCTAACTATCAGGAGGCCATATAGTCACATAAATAGATGTACAAAAGGCAAACCTATTAACATCTTCATATACTACTTATATATACTAGTAATATAATCATATATTAATATTATTAATTAGTAATATTCAGCTACTCTATCTCACTAGTTTAAAATTTCTTTAAAGAGTGTGTATTTAACCTGATGAGGAATGTTTGCCTCAAATAAATGCTCAACATTATTAATAGCAAAACTCCAGGGTGACTGCACTGAAATCCACAGATGTCCTGTGCTCCCTGTGACTCCCCAGGTTACCAGTGGAGACTGACTCCCCAGGTCAGAGGTTGACTTCTGCTTTGGCCACCAGCCAGCCCTGTAACTGGGAATAGAGTTTGTTTCTTCTGCAAGAATCTGAGGATTAAATCAGATAATACAGTGAAGTGCTCCTTGTGGAGTCATAAACATTGAGACCTCAGTAAACACATTATGAGCAATTTGAATCAGCAATTAGAGGTAAAGTGGCAGAAAGTGGGGAGTAAGTGATCCTCACATGCTGATCTTGTGATTTTTGGTGTTTGTGTTAGAGTCAACTGAAGATAGCAGAGTAAATGAAATGGCAGAACATTGGGTGGACATGTGTGCATAATGCCACCAGCTCAGTGCTTTCATGCCAAACTGCAGTGGTCATTTGGAATATATGACAAGGCAGCCCATGTGAGAAAAGTATTATTATAAAGTGAGGGAGGTAGGAAAGTTTAGATTAAAGGAGAAGTCAGAAATATGTAGGTTTTTTAAGTTGAATAAATTAACATGGGAACCATTTCAGAGTTAAATGTGACACAATGCTTCTCTCTAAGCAGGCCCTTTTTACTACCTGGGCTAAGACACTTAGAGGCCTACAGTTCCTACATAGCCATGAATGACAATGACATGCCAATGGCCCCTGTAACACACCTGCCTGGGCTGTCTCCCATATATCTACAAGGCACCCAACGCCATACCTGAAGACAGGACTTGACAAATGAGGATACTGACTTTTGTTCTCTTTCAGATGAATCACCACCAGGATAATGCAATGGTCAGTTTCATTTTCTTTGAGTGTGTCACCTGCAAAGTGTCATAGACTCATGCATTTCACACTGTGAAAGATGTCTTTACCCATTTCCACCTTTTTAAGCCTTCATAGGTCTTGGCGGTGTCCTTTAAAGAGTTCTAGGAGGTAGGACATGGTTCTGGTCCCATAATTATTGGGTCTGTCACATTTTCTAGTGGATATTCTGTATCCTAGATTTAATTTTATATAAATTAAATCAATAAGCTTTCTCATTGCTACTTACTTTACTTTAAAAAGAGCAAACTAGGCAAGAAACATAGCTGTACAAATTAAGATAATAAAATTAGCATTTCCACCCACAAGAAGAGGTGGCATTTGCAATCATCGCTATGCTTTGATAATGAGTGGAGTCTAATCTTATTTTAGTTTTAAGAAATAGGACATTCATCTTATTAGAAATAAATATTTTATACATGTTTTCATAATTTTCTTCATAACAGATTGCTGTTGGAATTGTTCACATGCTTCTATCTTTTTCCATTTGGGTCTGGGTTACCGAGTTTGATTATTTCTTCATTGAAGTTGTTTCATCCCACTGAGCATTAATACTTTGAATTTGTATCATTAATTTCAAACCTGACCCTGAGCTATATTTTTATTACATTAAAGGGTTCTGGAGTAGGTTGTGTTCATTTAGAAATAAGTATTAGAGGGGAAAAAAAACAGCTGAGAGTAAGTTGAAGCGTTTCCTACTCTGTCTGTATGTGCTCCTCTGTAAATGGGGTTGTCATTCGTCTGATGTGCATGTGTGGAATGTAGAGGTAGAAAAAAATGCCTGGAAACTGATGTGGCCCCTGCAGAAACCCCTGCAGGACCTTCTGCAGGACCCACCTTCAGTGCCTCAGACCCAGGCTGCCTCGTTCTGTTGTTCCTCTTATGTGATTCATGATAATGCTTTGGAGCAACCTCGTTTTGACTGCCTATTGGCCAAAATACACCCTTCTCCGGGGCAGCTCCACCCTTCGGTTACCTTTGTGGAAACCAGGCCATGCCCCAGAGGTTTCCCTAGAGCTTCCGGTTGCTCTGTGTACAGAGACACTGGGTAAAACCCCAGCCCAAAGGGAAGAGTCACAGAGAAATTTGCTGAACACTACTATGCGCCTGAGAAGATTTTGGTTTTGGTGTGTGTTTTTTAAGTCACTTCCACTTAATTTAACATTGGCAGCTGAATGATGTCCACCTGAGTAGTTCTGGAGTGTCCAGGTTCAGTCTGTAGCCATCCTCAAGGTCGGCTCTAGGAAATGCTATGGTTTGAGTTGGAATGGAAGGGGCTTCCTTGACAAGTGCCCCAGAAAGATTAGTCTCACACCTGACAGGGATTTAGAGGGGCGGGTAACAGATCCTTCAACTGTCCTGTCAGCTCCAGAAAAGCTGTAAAGATAAGACTGTACTTTGTTAGTTAATTATCACTGCCATACAGCCATATACTCATGTACATACACTCACACTCTCACATGCACACACTTGTATACACACATTCACACACATACATGTACTCACACACTTATACACACATACACACTTATATACACACACTCAAAACACACACTTGTATACACACACACTCATACCTTTCCCCTTTTCCTGCTCACTGTACATGAGGAACCAATGTGTGGAAATCTGCTAGTGCAGTGGTCAGCAAACTGTGGCTTGCGAGCCGAGGTTTGCCACTCTGTTGACAAACCTCGTTTTCAGACCACTGACCTAGCCTCTCAATTCCAATAATTCCAGGCTGTTGTTGTTCCTTGTGATTAAGCCCTTAGTGTGGTGACAATTTCTTTGCAGAAGGATGAGCTAAAAATGGCTATTGTTGGCCCCCTGCTCTTCTCCTAGCTTCTAGCCAAAGATGACCACAGCAAACAGCATTCCACACACCCAGTCAGTCACCACAGGCCAGGAGTCCTCATCCTCGAGCCTCTGAGCACCAGAGCCCTAATCGAAACCTGTCTCTTCTGTCGGTGATCAGCTGCAACCTCAAGGATCACCATCTACATGGGACCCCTGCTGCTCAGAGAAATGAGCCTGAGAGCAAGGCACTAAGTCTTGCAGGAGCTCCAGGCCTCGCAGCCAAGACAGCAGGACACTGAGCAGGGATGCTCATCCAGATGATGCCTGTTCACCTTTAAGTCAAGATGAAGACCTGGCCAAAGGGTCCTGTTCAGGGAGGTAAATGAGTGACAGCTTCACAGGCTGCAAAGCTGAGACAGTGGAGTTCAGATGTTTTACCTATGAAATGGCTACTTGATAATTTGTTAAGCAAATATCAAAAATATGCATACAAGCGCCAGAGGGAGTGCTTTCGGGTGTTCTATTTACAAATTTTTAATTACATTTTCTGTTTGAATTGCTTCTCCAAAGAATTAAAAATAGCAGCCTGACTGGGGTACAGCTCTCCGGAGCTCCCCTGTGGCCTCATTCCAAGCTTGCCTGGTGTTCTTGTGTGCGGGCATTGCATTTGTTAATTAGGCTGAGTGGGTGCCCGAGAACCACAGCTGGAGTGGGCCATGAGACTGCCCGGCCTCCAGCTGGGCAGGGGGACCCGATGCGGTTGACTTACTTGTGCTGAGTGTCACCAGCATATTAGCTTGTTGAAGCAAGAGGGTATATTTATTCTTTTAAGACGTGATGGGATATGTTGCTCATTATTTTTCCCTCAGACGCAATCCTTTAATGTTATATTTAGAAGCCTTCCATCTGCACAGCAGCAAAATAAACTTTTAAGAAAACTGGTTGGAAGTCATTCAATGACTTCTGAGGCTCTTGCTACTATGGGGAACTATTGAGATGCTGCAGGACAGCTGTTCAGCATCTGCCATATCCTGGGACATTCACACTTGAAGCTCCAAGTTTGCTATAAACATAAACACCTTCCCCCCAACAGACATACATACACACACAAACACTTTCCTGTAGTGTTCTTTCTCCCTGTGTAAGAACGGGGTAGTTCACTGGCTTCTGGTGTCCCATCAAACACATCTCCATGTACATCTGAGTGGAAACAGAGAGGTATAGTGATATGATGGTAAATGAGGATCATGCTGCCTCCAGAAACATCTCAAAGAGTACCAATTTCACAGAGCCTTGATATCCTGAACCTCAAAGAGCAAAAGCACAGGGAGTCCTATGCCTAAATAAGACTGTGCATAAGAAACAAATGATCCCACAGTGACCTTGGAGAAGGTCTTCCTACAAAACTACTGTGAGTCTGCAATTAGAGAATGAGATCCTCTTCTTCTTTGCATCTGAGAAGGTGAGGGTCACTGGGATTACTCTCAAGTCACAGGTTTGGGAAGATCTTAGACATGCATCTGAGTTCCCACAGGGCATTCCTGGAGAGGCTGGAGAGATAATCCAACCCTAATGGCCAGGCAGCTCCCAGCTAAGCCCAGAGTTGTTGGGTCACCTCTAGGTCCTCATTGTGATGTTCAGATGTCACAGTGAAGTATTGTCCCCAAGAAAACACTATGTGTACAGGTCCTTAGGGTGAGCCCTGCCTCCACTGCCCTGCTAGGGGGTAGGTGTTGGCGGTGTAGTGACTCTGCCTTGGGTTCTTGGGCTAAGTCCCTGTGCTCTGTGGACTCACGACGGGGAGGCCTCTTGCTTCAATACATCTCAATGTTGGGATCAGTCAAGTAAACCAGACCATGTCCTATGGGCAGAGAGGATTCCAACCCGAATGGCACTTCTTCATGTAGACAGCACTCCTCAGCCTGCCTTTGATCTCTCCTTTCCTGGGAATCCCTTTCCTATTCTAATACCCACCCTTCCTGCCCCTCTAGCCAAATCATGGTGCTTGTGCACATGTGCATAGACACACACACATTCTTTCATACAAACTCCCACACATACACACACTCTCAGACACAGACATACATACACATGTGCATGCAAGGCAGGTGCCCACACCGGGTCCATAGTTGTCCTGCAGCCATCACTCATTCCTACCCAGCAGGCTCTAGCCAGGCTACTCTAAAGAGAATTTCTTCCTAAACACCTGCTATCTCTGCCATGAACACTAAAAACCCACAAATATGCATGTGCACAATGCACACAAGAATGCACACACAGCTGAAACCGGTTTGGCTCAGTGGATAGAGCGTCGGCCTGGGGACTGAAGGGTTCCAGGTTCGATTCCGGTCCAGGGCATATACCTTGGTTGCGGGCACATCCCCAGTAGAGGGCGTGCAGGAGGCAGCTGATCGATGTCTCTCTCTCATCAACGTTTCTGGCTTTCTATCCCTTTCCCTTCCTCTCTGTGAAAAATCAATAAAAATATATTTTAAAAAAAAGAATGCATACACATATGTGCACACACAAACTTAATAGTTTGGCCCAGAGTGTCTGATACATATAATTCATTCATTAACACTCTTAAAATTACTCATCACCACTTATAAAAGGGGTAAATGAATAAACTTACTTTTACATTTATTTTGAAAGAAATCTGTCCTGTGTTTCAGAAATCAAAACACTTCTTTGAGAGCAGGACTTTAAAAACCGATTCTGAGCTTGAATTTCTTCAGAACTTCGTGCATAGAGACATGAGTGCCACCTATGGAATGAAATCAGAGCCACGTATTTCCTCAAAGTGAGTGATGGGGAGAAAAGTGGGAGCAAGAATGAAGAGGAAGCAGGGGAGGGAGTTCTGAGTGTTAGGGCAGGGCTTGCCTGTGCCATAGGATCTTTTTCAAGAAGCTTTGAATTTTTATCATAGCTCCCCTTTTATATTATAAGTTTAATTACATTTACTATATGAAAGATCTGGATAATTTTTAAAGAAAACAGTGGGCCTAAAAACACACAAAATTTTATGCAATTGTCAACACTAGAGAAAATAATTAAAAAGATAAGATTTATTCAAAGATGAGAGGGTCTTGCTTTAAATTCTAGTCTTTGTATCTTGGTTTCAGCAAAAATAAAATGACATGAAGAAAGATTTCAATAGTTCCAAATCTTTGTTCCCCCAGAGTACAGTAAAACAAATAGAGAATTTCACTCTGGGTCTTTCACCCAATTTGTTTTCTTTGATCTTCTTGTCTGGCCTTCAGTTGAATCTATAAAGATATAAAGTGTTTCTCTTCTGACACCTCATGAAAGGTTTCTCTCCTATATCTGCTCGTCCCCTTCCTCAGCTGTAGGAACCACTTTCTTTTCATGATGAAAAGGATTTTAATTGCAGTGAAGGGAGGGGTGTGTGTACTCCTTTATCTGAAGCCTTTTCTGCTAGTTATAGATCTTTAAGTTGCAAATATATCTGGCTTATAATTTAAATCATAATTGTGCTTTCTATGGAAGATACTAGGATGAAAAGCAGAGGGCAGCCTACCACATACAAATGCAATCACACATAGACACACACGCACACAAAAAGAGAGAGAGAAAAAGAGAACAGAAAAAAGGATGAACAGAATAAAAACAGCTTGTGTCAGTCTTTTAAAAAAATCCATTTGTGATCACAAATGAAACATTTCCAATCTCATAATGGGTAGATTGCTTGGTTTTATTACCAGCCATGCAAAGCAAGACCTCATCAAAAGAAGAGCCGCAGAGAGGTCCCAGTTTTCCATTAAAATAATTTCAAAAAGCTTTTTTTCTCCCACTGAAAGAACCCATTTTGCAAGATGATTTAGCTCAAAATCTGCTGGGAGTAACCCTTGACATAAAGTCATATTGTGTTGGAGTTTAGTCCTAAATTCATACATCAATTATTTACTGTCAACGCCGATTGTATAAGTGTAGAAAATTACTAGGAATGATATTTTCTCTCAGGCAGAAAAAATGTGATACAGCAGATACACCCCCCTAATGCGCCTCCCTCCTGTCCGAGCCCAGAATTATTTATGCATTGGAAAATAGCGCTGGGCAAAAGGGAGTAAGAGAGGGGAGAGCCACAGACACATTATTTTAAACCTTTCATAACACCCATAAATATTTCATAACAAATAAATAAAGAATGTCGGGCTTGTGTGGAGACAGCTGTAGACGCATGGTTCAATGCTCTGCAAAGCTCTGGGGACCCCACGCTTACCCTCAGTTAAGCCCCCATTTCTTTTTAATCATCCACTTAGTGCATTATGGGTAGGGGAGCTCTCCAGGTGAGTGGGGACACTGAAGGTTATGGCTGTGAATGCCACTTTTCATCCTGGTTCCGTTCTGTGCTTTCTTAATTCTTTTAGACATGAAAACAGAAGTCTTACGTTTCTAGAAATCTTATCAAAAGTCTTGCTAGAAGGTGTTCAGACCAAGCTTACTGACAAGGTGGCTTCTACAATTTCCCCCAAATAAAAATAGTAATAATTTTATAGCCCTTAGAAGCCCTATTTTGAGATTAACACCATTTCAAACAACTACACTACAGAAGGCTTTCCTCAAATACAGCTATTGTCCTTAGAAAGGCACAATGTGTCCTTTCTGACATTTCCCCCTTTTTGTTGGCTTTTAAATTGATAGAAACCCTTTATGAAAAAAAGAAAGAAGAAAAAAAAAGAACACTGCACACACATCAGCAGAGACCAATTTGCTTTTGATTCCAGAAAAGGTGTGTGTGGGGTGTGTGTGTATGTGTGTGGTGTGTGTGTGTGTGTGTGTGTGCGCGCGTGCGTGCATACGCGGGCACGTACATGGATGTGTTTCTGTCCGACATGATAGCATCTGGGGGCTTGTTTACAATGAAAGAAGCAGTTCCAAATATACAAGAAACCGTGTGTCCATGTGTCTGGGCCTCTGAGGCTCTCTGGAGGGTCCTAAGGAAGAGTGGGAACATGCATGTTCTGCTTAAAGCAGAAGGCCACCATTTTGGTGCCTCTATCCCACAGAGCTTGAGGGACTCCCACACTCCTGCACACATAGGAGACATGTGTTGCTGCAGCTCATCTACAGATGAAGGGTCACATGCAGGTGCAGGGCTCACCTGTGGTCACCTGGCACCTGGCTCAGACTAAGGCAGGTTGCAGAGATGGAGCTGACAGGTCCCTCCTGAATGAAAGATCACTCTAGATCAGCGGTTCTCAACCCGTGGGTCGCGACCCCTTTGGGGGTTGAATGACCCTTTCACAGGGGTCACCTAAGACCATCGGAAAATGCAGATATTTACATCATGATGCATAACAGTAGCAAAATTTCATGGTTGGAGTCACCACCACATGAGGAACTGTATGCAAGGGTCGCTGCCTTAGGAAGGTTGAGAAACACTGCTCTAGATGGATCATAGTCCAGAGCATGAGCTAAACATAATACTAGAAATGTCAAAGGCTGGTTCTCAGTTCAATGGGCCTGGCCAGCATCCACTCTGCTCCAATGCCTCTGGAAGGCTGCCAGCCCATAGAGTCTGCAGACCTTCATTGGCTCTCCCAAACTCGGCAAGAAGCTGCCTCTAAGCAGGACCTGCACTGGCTCTGAGGTAGAGGGAGACTGGGAGAAGATGTGCTTCTCAGTAAAGACCCTCAGTCCCCAGTCTTGAGTCACTGACACATTGGGAGCTGATTTCCGATCTTCCATGTGCTGGTAGGGGCTATGTCTCCCCAGGATCCCTTCTTCAGGGTTGCTCCAGGGGTGTTCTTCAGCCCCATGTTCTGCAGCAGCAGTAGTTCACCTGGGGGAGATTATGTGGTGTTGCTCTGGGATTGAGTTTGTTTCTGAAGGCCAGGCTCACAATTAGGTTTTCAACCATCTTCTGAAGGCTTACTAACCTGTTTTGAATCCTTTGGTCATGATAGCTGGGGTGCTTTCCCTACCACAGACCAAACTCTTCCTAGGGGATTCTTATGGATCTTATCACTCTGCCCCAGGCTCTGTCCCCAAAACCCCTCTGCAGCTTTTGCCCCTTTTTAGAAAATAGATCCCTTATTTTCTGATTTTAGGAAGAAAGTTACATTATGAAATCCTCTTACTTAGTCATAGTTTAAAGTTTTAATAAACCTCTTATTATTTTTTAAATATTTGAGGATATAACAAAGATCCTAAATAACCTGCTAAATATTTATTTCATTAATACTTAAGTACACATTTATTTTTTGCTAATTATTGCACACATTGCTGAGATTTGTTCACTGGGAGCTCATCAGCAGTAATTTCAAGTCTAGAAAAAAAGCAAGGCACAGACAGTTAAATTCATTTTCTCCAGCCAGAAGAAAACTTGCTGTCACTTTTACCAGGCATGGTCCACTTGTTTCTTCAGTCCCAGGCACACATTGTAGAGCCATCCTCAAGTGTGGGGACACATCCATACTTACATATCATTGATGATCCTCTCCTTTCCTTGCATGGCAAACCCAGAAAATCATTACACAAAATGCCATCCTCAGAAAAGCAATAATGTGAGGCTTAGAGGATATCAGGCTGCCTGAAGGAGAGGAAGGTGCTTGGTAGAGGAAATGCAAACTATAGACAATAGGTACATGGAGGAGACATTTGATCCCATTGGCAACTCAGATGGGGAACTGGAAAATTCCTGTGAGGAGTGTGCACTTGAGTTCATGAGTAAGCTACACAGACTTAGTCCCATAGTGGCTATCTCTACAAAGCCTTTGTGTTTTGATATTAGCTTTATGTGCCCTACTTTTCCCAGTGCAAGTTCTACCAGCAGTGGGCATTGCTTTGGACACACAGGTTTCCATGATCATTAATTTCAATTACTGTTCATTAGAAAAGTTGAGGGTATGCTTTGTTTTTGGTTTTAATTTTTATTGCCTTCTTTTAAACAAGGAGAGTTATTTTCAGAATGTTATTTTAGATAACATGAAATTTTGGAAACTTTAAGTATGTGGGCATTATCTAGGGGTCTATTTTCCTCAGATATGATACAAGGTGTTTGGCTTTAATCAAACAACTAAAAGGCATGCTAAAAAGCAAGAAAAAAAACAAAGCAGGCATTGGGTTCAGATTTATATAACAATAATGATGGAATCATCAAATAGAAAACTTAAATAACTATTTATAAGAACTTAAGAGCTCAGTGGAAAAGGTCGAACGCATGCAGAACAAATGGGTAACCTAAGTAGAGTTGAGATTTGAAGGAAAGCCCAAAAGAAAATACTATACATCAAAAATATTTTAACAGAAATAAAGAATGCCTTTGCTGGGCTCATCAATACCTTTGACACAACTGAGAAAAAAAAATTAATGAGCTTGAAGATTGGTCTATAGATATCTCCTGAAGTGAAATGCAAAGAAAAAAATGAGAAAAAAAAACAACATCCAAGAACTGAGGGAAATTTCAAAATGTATTATGTATATCATTAGAATAACAGAGGAAGAAAAAGAACAAACAAATCAGAAAATATATTTGAAGTAATATTAACCAAGACTTTTCCAACACTAATGACAGACACCAATCCACAGATCCAAATAGCTCAGAGAACAAGAAGCAGAATAAATACAACAACTATACATGAGCATGTCATATTCAAACTGTAGCAAACTAAGACAAAGAAAATATTGAAAGAAGTTGGAAGGGAAAACACTTCCCTTCAGAAGAATAACTATTACATAGATATCTCATCAAAATCACTGAAACAAGAGTGAAATATTAAGTAGATTAAATATTTAAATGATTTAAAGAAAAAATCCACCAACCTAGAATTCTATAACCAGTGAAGAAAAAATAAAGATGTTCTCAGACTAATAAAGCATGAGAGAATTTATCAATCTATAATCAAAGTAATTTACAATACAGTAAAAGAAGTTTTTCCAAGACAATAAAAATGATGTAGGTCAGAAACTTGAGTCTACATAAAGGCAGAGAGTCAGAGAAAGAACAAGTAACAGTGAAATGTATTGGACAATCATAGTGTATAGACAAGTGAACTAAATGGTAACAGTGTCACAGGGATGGTGGGTTGGGAATTCTCTGTCATAAAGTACCTGTGCTGCACATGCAGTAATAGTGTTGCTTGTAGGTGGGCTTTGATTAATTTAAAACATATATTGTAAACTTTAGGAAAACCAGTAAATTTTTAAAAATAAGTTTAATTGATACATTAAGAATGAAGATAAAGTGTACTCAAACAAAATCCTCAAGTAAAGCCCAGAGGCAGAAAGAGAATCCTTTAGCAGTGAGTAAAAAACAATGACAGATGTGGTTAGTCGTATTTGAACAACCAATTAGATCAATAATCACCTTAACAATAGAGTAGGAAATATGGAGACAAAGACTGAAAGAACTGAAAGGAGAAATAGACAAATCCACTTGTATAGCTGGAGACTTCAATAATACCCATCAATAGGTGATAGATCAAGAAAGCAGAAAATAACTAAAGATAGCATTGAAATTTCACATTTAGTGATTTTAAGAAAATTTACTGAGAGAGAGGCTCTGAGGGCTGCTAATAGTGGAAACAAGAGAGCTCCCCAGGCCTGGTGTGAGACCCTCCTTTCTCTAAGGCTGTGGGCAGTTGCATCTGGTAGGCGGGCATGCCTGAAAGTAAACTGTTCTCAGTAACTATCAGGGAAGATGAGGAAACATGAACTTCTCTTGGACCTCTTGTTTTTAAACATCAATGAACATAATAGTCACTGAACATACTCAACGCTAACCCTAGAAAATCTTCCAAATGTCATACATCTGGGAATGAACCCCAACATCTGCTAAGTTAATAAGCACTCCAAGTGGAGATCCAGGTACAGGCACTGAAAATGTCAAATTTGAAGATTACAGGACGCATTAAAATCAGGGAAAGCATTGTGTCCCCATTGGAAGTTAGGTCCTCAGTCACCAGAGAGACCCAAGGACTCCACTGTGCCCATAGAGCACTGAGTGCCAGGGGAGCGTGGAAGGGCTGTCACTAGCTAGGCCAAGGTCCCATCACCAGACGCTCAGGGTGTACTTACCCAGTCTATTTTTTTACTTCAATTAGTAAATACCTAGTAGGAGCCCTGATTACAGTCTCTCTTCATTCATCTCACTATAAGCTTTTGTAAGGTGGATTCTGGGCTGCTTTGCAGACATAAATGCCTCTCTCAAAACAAAGGACGCTGAAGCCATGAGTGAGAGACAGTTGGCAGGTTCCCTCCAGGGAAGCCAGGGGCAAAGTGGGGACTGTTTCAGGTCAGTGCTCACTCCATTCCATAAATTGATTCTGAACGACAATTCATTAAGTCACTTACAATTTAAGCCATGCTAAAGTCATCTTCTGTCAATAACCAGATATATTTTATTATGTTTTCCCTTCTGGCAGAGAGTTAAGCAATCCTACCTGGTTTAGCCATTTATGGGAAATGGCCATAGTCTTTCCTTTTATATGAGTAAAGGGTAAGTAATATTTTTCATAGTTCCAGCTCATACTTGTCCCCAGAAAAAAATGCAAAGTTATTGTATAAAATCTAGGAAATTATGTGAGAAAGATATGTAAGAACAGGAACATTTAAATACTTGTGACAGTTCTCTAATTATATTGCTCAATAATCCATTCTCCATGAAACAAATGCATAAACAAAACTCGAAGGTGGATAACTTGCATTTTGCATCAATGAGCAATGAAGAATTTGCTCCTAAGTGTGGTCTGGCTTGCAGCCCTGGGCACGGTGTTCCGTTGCACACTGGAGCCCTGCCAACATTAGGGGAGCCTTCTCCTGTCCTCTTCCAGGGGGCCCCAAGCCTGGGCTGCAACATCCACATATGCTTCTCAGTTTTGTTGATTTGCTCTGTTTCCTTTTAGTGGTACAGGATAGCGAGATGGCTGGGGTTAGGTATTTTCTTTCCCCCTGTAAATCAGGCTTTTAGTTTCTTATGAGGGCAGGTCTCATTCGGGAGAACAGATACTCTGATGTATTTCACAATGATTCTTTTTCCTTCCTGCTTCCAGTAGCTAGAGGGGATATTTCGCTAACCTTTTCTGTGAGGACCTGGTGGAGCTCTTAGAGGTCAAGATCACAGAAGTTGGGTGCCTCCATGACTGGACCCCCAGAGCTTTCACCTTCCAGACCATCCACCCTGAGCTTTCAGCGCTTGCCCAGGTAAGCTCAGGTTTCCTGCCCACTGGTCCTCCTAGAGGGATTTTCCCATTTTCTGGGTGTCAGCTTCAAGCAATGGACTTGGAATCTGCCTTCCTGTCTCTCCAATTCTGAAGCAGCAGTTGAACCTGAGACCTCACTTCTCAGACAGATCTAAGAAGAATTGTTATTTTTTTTCATTTGTTCAGCTTTTTCCTTATTGGGAGGGAAGACCTCTAAGATCCTTGCCTTCTGAGCTAGAAATCGCAAGTCTGACTCTTGCTCTCTTCCAGGCAAATAAATGAGGCATCAAAGGGCTTTATGAAGAAACCATGATTGTGGCTCAGGATGTGGTGGGCAGCCTACACCTTTTCCCATTCAGGGTGATCACAGAGCATTGAAAGGCAGACCTTTATCCACATTATAGGAGCCAGTGTGTGGGGGTGACCGTCCCTAAGTGGAAGCAGCTGACACAGATGTCCTACCTTGGGGAGGTAAGGCTTGGGCACCTGGATCCTTGGGCACTAATCACTGTGCTTTTGCCTGAGTTGAGCACCAAGAACCAAGGGTCCTAGTGGACTAATATCAATGAGACATGTGGCTTTACCTTGTTTGAGCCTCAATGTGCTCTGGCCTTCTAATCAATCCTGAGCACTAGTTTAGACCCAGACAGCAAACTCATTTCTCTGTTCTTAGATTATTCAGTCAGTTACAGTGTGGGCAATGACAACCCCTAAGGGCACATACTGTGGCACCTTGTGGCCAGGGGCTCTTATTAATTTACCTCTTTCTACCTCTCTCAGTATCCAAAAAGTGTAGGATACATAATGACTAGGGCATAGCTAGGAAACTGAGTAAGAGGAGACATCATCATCCAGCAAAGACCCTCATGGAGTGTAGACATCCATCAGGCTTTTATCTGAGCAGCACACCAAAAAGACACATGAGTCCATGCCTTTCAGAAAAACATGTGTACTGGAACCTGAAGATTCATTGTCCTGCAGGGAGGAGTCCGACTACGGCCTTCTGGCCCAGACTTGCCAGGGCTCTGCAGACCACCAAGAGCACTCAAGACAAGGAAAAGAATGATGGCATGAGAACTGAGGATCTGCAAAAAAATTTGAAATCTCTGTGTGGAACCCACATGACAGATATTTAGGTACTGGATATGATTTTGGTCATTTTAATTATTAGTGATTTGAAATAATTCCACCAAAGACATTTTGTTCAGCTGCTTTAGACAAAACCAAGAACTGACTTCTCTTCTGCATGGTGATGGAGGATGAAGATTCTACTTAGGTATATTCTACTGGGGGATTCTATTTACAGGTAATGAAAGTATCTTTGACTCCAGGCTACACACAGGCTCTCCCTCCGGCCCCCACTTTCCTGCCATCCCTGTATTTTGCTGAACACGCCTCCCTTCACTGCTCTGTCGCCTGTGCACCATATGTTCATTAAAGGTCTAATTACCCTCTGTTTCACTAATCAATGATTAAGAAAGCAACAACAACATGGAAACACTAAGCCAAAAAATATATAAAATAAATGCATCAGTTAACAGTTCCTTGAATTCTTTTGAGTTTCTTTTTTTGCCTTGCTTTTAATTTGTACTTCACTTCTGGGGGGCCCTATGCATTTCATAAACACTGGTATTAACTAGGTATATTTCACATCATGAACTAACAAAGGGAAACTTCATAATGATCTGCAGTTACATCTTTCATTTCTACTGGGGTTCTAGATGATAAGCACACATGAGCCCCTTGCTTTCATGTATAAAGAAGATTACAGGGCTCCCCTGCCATCGTCAGCTGACCTCCAGTCCAGCATGAGGCCCGGCCTGGATGTTGCAGGACTGGGAAACTGGACTTGCAAATTGGCTACCCATTTGGGTTATTATGGACCTAATGGTGGACAGAGATTTGCTATTCACCTACCTTCTAAGTTGCCCACATCACCCAAATGGCCCCGTTGGTGTACCAAAGGGACAGCTAAAATTCTGTGGATGTCAGTCACCCCCAGCTTTATAGTGTGTTCTGTTTGTCTTCCCATTCTTGTTTACAAACCCTCAACATGTTAACACCTACATAAACCAGCCCCTGATTTATTTCTTTTAATTCAATTTAAAAAATTAGCATTTGGTGTACATTCAACATTCACACATCTGATATCTTAAGATAGGATATGTTGCTGGATTGCACTCTATTAATTGTACCCCTAATTACTTATAAGCAATTGCACAATCATTTGACCCAGTTATGAGGGAGCCACACAATATTATGGGAAATGCCAAATTGGTTACCAAATTGGTTACCTCTGGAGTGACAGCTTACTAGTGATAAACTGCATTTTTTTTCCATTTTCCAAGTTTTCTCCAATGAGTTACTGCAGAGCTACTTTATAACAAGCATGTTCCACCACAACACGTATGAATTTCCTTCCTAAAACATTCATTCTTGCATGTGAAATAGACATTCCTGTAACCAAGACGACTGTGTAAAGTTTTATATGCCAAGGAACTTCAGGGACTCTCTCTTAAGACTCTCACCTTGGAAAGTGTACCCGGTTTCCCTAAGTAGCTCCATCTGAGCTCCCGGAGGAAATGCTGTTGGTGCCAACTGTACAGATATAACTTCTCTCTGAATCGCCAGTTTCTCCTAGGTCAAGAAGAACGCAAGGCGTAGTTGCTCTAATTATAAATTTTAACTCAGAGCTGCTCTAATTTATTAGAAAGTGAAATTGTCAATGGCCCTCCCCAATTTTTCTTCTGACAATGTTCTTTTGAAGAATCCATTCTGAAAATAATCCATAAGAGATATTTCTGTGTTTCCACTTTTGACATCAGAACTAACATGGTTTTTGTGCATTTACCTGGGTCCTTTCCTGAGCATAGAGGGAGGACAGCCCAATGGAGCCACTCATCTCCCAAAGGCAGAACATCAGTGAGTCCTGGAAAAAGTAGATGATTTGTTACAGGAAAGACAAGGGTACATTAGACCTCAGGAATCTTCAGAAGGAGAAAGGACAGCTGTGAGCACATGATAGTAATCAGGGCAAGGCAGAGAAGCTTAGGAGATCACAGAAGAGTTGACAGGTAACAAAGAGAGCAAAATGCAACCTGAACAGCCAAGCACAAGTGAGAGCAAAATGCAACCTGGACAGCCAAGCACAAGGCCTCAGAGGCCAAGGACTCAGGCAAGCTCAGAGCCCAGGTGGCAATGGAAGCTCCTCTGGACCAGGGCCGTGTTTTAATGTGATGACCCCCTTGTTGTCTGCTATGATCATTTATTCCTGATTTTTGTACGTTTTCTGCTCCAATCCAGAAATCAGACATTTCTTCCAGAAGCCCAGGCTCCTTCTAATGGGAAATGGTGCTTCAGAACCACATCCTGAGCTGGACATGATGAGTGTTTCCAGGCATCTAGAGAGAACTGAGTTGTGATGTTTACACAGAAACATGAGTACCTCTGGAGTTCATGTTGACACTCACACCTCAGATCCGACTATGGAAATACATGCTTAGCCTCTTGTCCATTGTACTTATTTTGTTCACATTAAACACAAACAGCCTCAAGACATCAGTAGTAATAATGCCTTCAGAGGTAGAATTAGTGAGGAGAGTTTTGCTTGGTTCTGTGTGTAGTTATGCTGGTCTCGAGTATCTGAGCATGTCAGCATAAAGTACCCCTTTAATTCCGTCCCATTCTGCAAGGTCTATACATTGGCCCATTGCCAATCCCTACATCCAAGTTTCTTTGTTGTTTTCTTGTCTGTTTTCTCCAGCAGAGTTCTCAGAAGGGGCTCATAGGATAATGCTAACAGTCTCTCTGGCTATAAAAGCATTGGCTCACATATTCTTTACTTGCGGATATGTTATCCCGTTTATTTCTAGCATAAAATGTTGAGAAAAACATAATTTTTCCCTCCCTTATAAAACACTGGTAATTTTTATTACTTTAATTTTTTTAGATTATAGTTTATATTTAATATTATTCTGTATTAGTCCAGACGTATAACAAATTAGTTAAATCATGTACTTTGCAGATTGGTCTCCCCTGTTGCTTCAAGTACCTATACATATTTATCTTGATATTATTAATTATATTCCCCATGCTGTAATCTACATCTCTGTGGCTGTTATGTAGCCACAAATACTTTTACTTCTTATTTTTTTATTTATAAACTTGTTTGTCTTCTACCTTCCACTTCTTTCGTTTATTTTCTTCACATTTCTTGTAGTTTATTCTTTGATTATTTTCTTCTAATTATTTCCTGGACTTTTTCACCTCATTTCTCTGTATTCTAATTCTATCATCTTATTTTGTTTTGTTTTTGTTTTCCAGTCTTGTACTATTGTGTCCCTTATCTTATTCTGAATGAGTAAGCTAGAGGTTTGATATGTCTGCTCTCCCATCATTGTAGGATGTCATTCTGTTCCTCCTTCTTTTCTGATTAAAGCTTTATTTGGGATTTTTATACCCTTTTTATGTGAATTTAGTTTTCTTGAACAGGAGAGAGTGGTGAGGTTCAGGGTAGTTGTCCTCACTTCACCCAATTCCCCGTGGTGGAGTCTCCAGTGTACAGAACTGGCTATTGCTTCCTGAGATGCTGGCTTGGCCCCCTTTCTCTGGGCCTCCCTTCCTCGGCTTCCTTTGTCTCTGCCCTGCTCAATTTTGGGTCTAATTAAAGTAGTTTCTCCTTAGAGGAGCCCTAAGCCAGGAGGAAGCCCATAGGGCCTGGACTTGGCAAACCCCAAGTAGGCAAGCATACCCCTTTGAGTGCTTCTCTGCTTTCTCAGGGTGGCTGCAGCGTTTCACAGAAGCACCTTTTGGATCCTGTATGTTCCCTCCTTCCAGGCTCATCAGTGACCCTGTTGCTCACACCCAGCAGGTCTCCAGCTATTGGTTTACCCTCACCACATGTACTTTGGGTTCCTCAGGAGCCTTGTCTCCTAGATTTCTTGCAAAAGTTGCTCATCAGCTTTTATTTTGCCAGCTAGCAGCTCTGCTTATTCTTATGTGTACACTGAGAGATTCAAAAGCTATTCCACTGCCATCGTCTTCCCAGGACTGTCTTGACCTTATTTTCAGTAAATTTTTCAAATGGGGAAGGTAGTTTAATTAATCCCTTGCAAAAACTGTATTTGCCGAAATGTAAGAGAAGGGCTGTGGGACTCCGCTCACATTCTCTGAACGTAATCATTCACTAGAATAACAGATTATATTACCTGTACGTTCCATTCAGAAAAAATATCATACTAAGAAATTCAGACTCTTAATTCAGAAAGAAGCAAACAGAAAAGATGTTCCATCTAAAATATGCATTTTCTTCATTTTTTATTTTTTTATCACTAACACATACCTCCAGACAGGATGCTTCTCCTTGGTGAACACACTTTCAGCACTTTACTGAGATCACAGATGTGGTTCAAGGGCTCCCTGCCCCACCTGCTCTCATGGGACAAGGTCCACCAGCAGAATAAATATTTTCCCTTCCACCCCTGACAGAGACACGCTGCCTTACTGCATCCCCAGCTGTATTTGCTCTGAGTCTCTGAGCAGTTTTCCATACATTAGAAGATGTCTCTTTGCATCATCAAAACTGAGACAGAGTGGGTCTTATAGAAATCGGTGGTCCTCTTTTTCTGCTTTTCTTCCAGATATTTTTATGTTCTTGGCTTATGTTACTTTTAAAGTCTACTCTTTTAAATTGTAAAATGATTACTTGTGACATGTTTCATTTACAAAAATTAGAAGCTGGAAAAAGATAAAGACAGTTAAAATCAGCTACAATCACAGGATATCGAGGTTTATGTTATGTTTTCTCACTTTATTTTTAGATAGCAATGAAATAATACTTTTAATCACTAATATGAATTCCAGGCACTATCCTAAGTCTGGAACAACAAACCATAGGGCTGGAGCCAAATATGTCCGGTGTTTGTTTTGTAAAGCCTCAAGCTAAGAATGTTCTTTACATTTTTAAGTGGTTGAAAAAAGTCAAAATAAGAATATTTTATAGCAAGCCAAAATTAATGGAAATTCAAATGTCAGTGTCCATATGAGATTTATTGGCACAGCCCCACATGTGTATACGGGGTGCCTGTGGCTGCTTGTGGCGACAATGGCAACGTTAACTAGTTTTGAGGAAACTGTGTGGTCTGAAAAGATACTCACAATCTGGACTTCACAGAAGTTTGCGGACTTGGGGCTATGCACTCGGCTAGTTAATCCTCCCCACAAACCTGGGAGGCACTTACGGTTCCAATCCCCATGTCACAGGCGGAAAGTGAGACTTGGAGATTAACTTCCCCATGTTCCAATTAGGAAACCATGTCCTCAAGACTGAAACCAGCTTCCCCTTGGCCGGGCGAACATACTCAAGGTGCAGGTTCGATCCCCAGTAGGGAGCATGCAGAGGGCAGCTGATCAATGATTCTCTCTCACTGATGTTTCTAACTCTCTCCCTCTCCCTTTCTCTCTCTTTAGAATCAATTAAAAAACATTTAAAAAGTATTAGAAATTATGCTACATGAGTTTAATTCCATTGTTCATTATTACTACAATTATTTTTGAACCAAATTGTTGAATAGTGTTTAAAATTATGAAAATCAGAAGGACCACAATTAAGGCAATCAAAGAATGTCACTGCACTGTCAGCCATTAAGTAATTTTCAATTTTTGGCTATTAAAACTACACTGCATACACTCCTACCCACGTCTATCTCTATTTATCCATTGCCATCCTGGAATCATGATGACTGTCTTAAGCTATTTTATAGTATTTTCAGGTCCTTGATCTATATTTCCACTCTTCTCTCCCAACATGTCTGCCTCACTTCTGTCATTTGTTTTTTGTTTGCAAAATGTGGATGCTGCCAATGCTCTCCTTCTGGTTGTAGAAATAGCCCTGACAAGTGTCAGCTATGAATACTGGGAAATACAACCATTTGAAAAAAGCCAGGTAACGGTGGCAAGACTAAGACAGTCCTAAGTTTGCTGCAACCATATAAATATAAGATGTTTAATATCAACACCCTGCAATGTGCTCAACTCTCTCTTCATCCACATTCTGAGGGGGCACCTAGGAATAGGCAAGTGGAGAGCCCTGGGAAAGAGTGGGTTTGAAATAAGAAATGAAACAGCCACAAAGTCAACTCCCGGAGTTTGTGTAACAGAAAATAAATGGGAGAAGGTTTGGGGAGAGGAGAGTGATGAGCTCTTATTTATAGGTAGAATACTTGAATTATTCAGGATATAAGAAAAGTACTTGTCTACTAAACCTCACAGGTTCATAAAATCACTCTTTTACAAGAGAATGGATTTCAAAAGATGTGGTAAAGCTTTCTAGATTAGTTTCCATCATGCTTAGAAAAGCTCTGTGAACAGATCCCGCCTCTTCCTTTCCATCTGACTTTGGAAAGCTCTGCACTTTCTCCTGCAATGCCCTTCGCCCCGTCCTGCAGCTCCCCTCTTGTTTTCTGCTTATAACCTTTACAATACTTTCATGAGCATATGCTATAATTCTCTCCCCTTTTCTTTATCTTCTTGTTCCTACAAGCTGGCTTGAATAAAGGAGTCATTATCAGCAGCCCCACAATGGACCCAGACATCCTCAGTCAAGATGTTGTGCAGATGAAATATTGATCAGTCCTCCGTGAGTAATCGCGCTCCCGTGAAAGGAGCATGCAGACAGTAATGGGTCTGCCCCTGCCCGCCACAAACGAGGCATTCAGCAGCCCAGAGTCCAGTCCGAGGATTATAATTACTCCCTACAACAATAAACGCCAGGACTGTTTTTATTTATGGGCCACAATCAATGAGTGTCTGTGGGCTACACATTGAAAATTCATTTTACAAACCAGCACCCCAATCAGGTTATTTGCTTTTGTCCAGTGACTGCTGAGAATTAACCCAAAGCTGTCTGCTGGGCTCAGGCAGCAGGAACAAGGATCCTGGGGTATTCCAGGGAGTGGAATCAGGAGGATATTGGGGATGTGGGAGCTAAGACAGGTCTTCACAGGGCAGGCCCCACAGAGAAGAAGCCCTCTGAAGAGGGACCAGACTGAAGAGCTGGACCGCAGGCATTAATAGTCCCAACCCACTGAAGGGCAGTTAGTTGGATGGTTGGCTGTAGCCGCATCAAATCTCCTAGATGCTGGCACCCCTGGATACCAGAGGAGGCCAAAAATAACTTGTTCCAACTTGTTCCTGGACATAGATACAGATTTTGATAAACTTTTTCAGTTTGTTCATTCAAAATCCCAATACCTAAAAGTACATCCCACCCCTAAGTCCCAGCTCTTCTGCATGAGAAAGCAGAATGTCTGTCATTGCTCATGTAGGGAGGTGCCTAAATTGAAATGGTGAAGCCTGTTCAGGAAACTGAGGGAGGAGAAGACCCAAAGATGAGGCAACTTCAGGAGAACTTGGAGAAGGTGCCTGGGAGTCCCGAGTTTTTGATAGAACCTGCGCTCAGGGCCTGGCTTGTGACTATGAGCTTCTCTGTAAGAAAGAGCTGACTGTATCCCTAGCTGGTTTGGCTCAGTGGATAGAGCTTTGGCCTGTGGACTGAAGAGGTCCCAGGTTCAATTCTGGTCAAGGGCACATGCCAGGTTGCAGACCTGATCCCCAGTAGTGGGCTTGCAGGAAGCAGCCAATCAATGATTCTCTTTCATCATTGATGTTCCTATCTTTCTCTCCCTTCCTCTCTGAAATCAACAAAAATATTTAAAAGAGAGAGAGAAAGAAAGAAAGAAAGAAAGAAAGAAAGAAAGAAGGAAGGAAGGAAGGAAGGAAGGAAGGAAGGAAGGAAGGAAGGAAGGAAGGAAGGAAGGAAAGAGGAAGGAAGGAAGGAAGGAAAGAAGGAAGGAAGGAAGGAAAGAAAGAAAAGGAAAGGAAAGAAAGAAAAGGAAAGGAAAGGAAAGGAAAGGAAAGGAAAGGAAAAGAAAGGAAAGGAAAGGAAAGGAAAGGAAAGGAAAGAATGAGAGAGAGTGAGGGAGAAAAATGACCCAATGTGTAGGGGCTAAATTCTGTTCCTCCAAAATTGATATGTTGAAATCCTAACCCCAGCGCTTCAGAATGGGACTATATTTGGAGATAGGGTTTTTACAAGGCAATTAAGTGAAATGACACTTGCAGAGTGGGTCAAAATTCAATATGACTGGTATCCTTACTGGTGTCCTTATGAGAAGAGGAAATTAACACACAGACATACACAGGGAGAAGACAACCATCCACAGACCAAGGAAAGAGGGCTCAGGAGAACGCATCCTGCCAACACCTTGATTTTGTACTTCTAACCTCCAGAACCTTGAGAAAGTATATCTCAGTTATTTAAACCCCTGCTTGTGGTTGTTATGGAAGCACACACAAACTAATACTCAGGGTATCAGAAAAAAGACTGACCTTATTCAAAGGGCCCAGGGTAGGAAATGTAGTCAGTGATATCAAAACAGCCCTCCCTCTGCTAGGAGGGTCTTGCCCAGGTGCCTGGCCTACATGCCTCCTACCAAGAAGATGCCAGGGACCTTGCTGACAGATAGACCTCAGGGTTTGGTCTGCATACACTAGAAAGCCAGCTCTTACCTTCCAAGTTATTGGAAAAATTACTAGGGCTCAGTGCTGTAGAAGTTAGGGACAAAAGCACAATTGTGACTGTTCCCCTGAAAAACAAATGTTCTAGGAAATATTGCCTCATTCCCCCTTCTGGAAATGCATTGTTGGACACTTCACTTTCTTCTGAAATTGCACAGCCATCCTTTTGGACAGCCAAACCCACTCACCCCTCTGTCCATAACCCCTCCTCCTTAAGGATAAAACATGTCTCTTCAGACTGAAAGTCCAGACCAGGAAGAAACTGGGAACCATAGAATAAAAAACAAGACCCAGCTGAAACCGGTTTGGCTCAGTGGATAGAGAGTCAGCCTGCAGATTGAAAGGTCCCAGGTTCGATTCCGGTCAAGGGCATGTATCTTGGTTGCGGGCACATCCCCAGTAGGGGGCGTGCAGGAGGCAGCTAATCAATGTCTCTCTTTCATCAATGTTTCTAACTTTCTATCCCACTCCCTTCCTCTCTGTGAAAAATCAATAAAATATATTTAAAAAAAAAAAAACACAAGACCCAGAGATAATGAGGGGCAAGGAAAAAGCATGTTGGTGTCCAATGCAGGGCTGGTTGCCCCTGTGTGGGCGGGGGAAGGTTGATCCTACTGAAAATTAATAAGATGAGGACCAATTTCTGACCCCATTTTTCTAACTGAAATTTGAAGATGATCATTTGTGCTTTATAACCCTACTAGAGGCTCGTTACAGGAAGATTTCTGCAAGAATAGGGCTTCCTGGGCCTATTCCTGAAAGAATAGGGCTTCCTGCAGCTTGAGCAAAGCAGAGAAGGGAGTGGAGCCCATCAAGGTGGGCTTCACTCCCATCTCCACTGACTCACTCCCTCCCGTCTCTGCTGCCTCATTCCCTCCCTTCTCTTCTGCCTCACTCCCTTCTCCACCACTTCACTCCCTTCACTCCCTTCTGCAGCACTTGGCTTCCTTCTACGCTTTCTTCAGTCTTCACTCCAAGCCTGTGTATGCAAATTAACCACCACCTTGTTGGGTTAATTTGCATACTTGCTCCTGATTGGCTGGTTGGCATAGTGGAGGAATAGTCAATTTGCATGGTTTCTCTTTTATTAGTATAGATTAACAAGATGGCTTTGCAGTTACAAACTCAATGTAGCCAATCTCCCTCACTGGTTCACAGAAACACCAGAGAAGCACTTTCCAAGGAAAACCTCTGGGGCAGTGTCTGTCTGGGTCTCAGTGGGACTGGTGCACAAGGAGAGGTCTGTGTGCATCCTGCTGGCTGCCCTGCCCTGTCTCTTCACCCTACTCAGTCTGCTCCCATGATGGTCCTCTCCCTCCTGAAGAGGCTCACCTGCCTGCAGCCAGAGCTGATGGGCCAGGGTTTCCCCTCATAGGAAGGAGCCTTGCCGGGAGTTCTATGCTCTCCTTTAGATAAATCAGCTTCTCTCTCAGGAAGAGCAACAGTGGCTGTGGAGGTTGCAGCTGGGCTTGGACATCAAACCGTGGACCTGTCTCCCACCAGTTCTTAACACTGGCCAATGCATAGCCCTCCCCATGACCATAGATAGAGTGGATCAGAGGGGTTAATGTGGTACTGTATGTGGTGTGTCTGAGACAGAGAAGGCTGCCCAACCCAGTGGTGGAAGCATTATTATTTTAAATGCTATGCCTATGTCCAAAGGTGATTCAAGGACAGCAACCATGAAGCTTATTTCTTATTGAGTTTAATAAGGCCTGGATCATTTTCCCCTTAAATATCAGAATGTCCAGTGCATGTACGGGGGGGACACATGTATACACGCATTTTTCAGAATCCATTGTAATTAATTCTTGTAGAGGAGATAAAGAGCAAGTCATCTCTGCTATGCTTTCTCCAATGCTGAGCCTCAGGCTTGGTGCCCAGCACTACATCAGTGGGACCCTCAGCTCTCCTCTGAGGAAAACACAAAATCAGTATCTGTGAGAGCCACAGAGACTGCAGGCCATGACCTGCCCACACAGATCTCTGTAAACACTGTCACTGGGCCGGTGTGAGCATCACCGTCTGTCCCAGACATCCTTGCCCAGGGCACAAATGAAACACACTCAGAAATCTGCAGAGGGATGGCCAGTGGATGAAAGGTTTTGCCATTGTTGGATCTTAGGGTCAGTTGTAATAAGTTAGTTATTAGGTAAAGAGAGAATCACCAAAAGCCGTGACTACCAAGTCTCAGAAAGAAAGGAGCGATTTTTCAGGGTTTATTTTGCCTGCATGATGTAGAGCTTTTCTTTCACCCTCTTTTTTTTTCCGCTGCAATTTCAAACTCGGACACACATCTCTACAGCACACTTCAAGAGCCAGACATTTTTTAAATTAATTTTTAATAATGTGTAATAATCCGAGTGGCCCTGGTCTGTGTGCAGAATTAGAATTCCTCTGATAGAAGAAGAAATATTTGTGCAGAGTTTTATGAGCAAAGTTGACCTGAGGCTTCCCGAGGCTGATTGAGAAATTGCAGGCAGCTGCTTAACCCCTTCCCTGCCCCACGCGGCTCCCCATCTCCCACTCTTCGCCAAAGCATCCGTCACTTCGGGTTTATTAGATGGACTGAGGCCGAGAAGACGGGCTTCTAGATATTAGAAGAAAGAGTCTGAGATTGAGCATGGGCTTTATTTAAAATGCCCAGAGACCACGAGGTCACAGGTCGACCCTTTCATCCCGCCAGGCACAAAGCCTCGGCCTTCAAAGGCCCAGTGAGGAAACCCGAGCCGCCTGCGCTGGGCTCCTACTCCAGGGGCCAGGCCCTGGCAGCCCCTTGTCCGCCCCCAGATTCCTCAGCCAGGGAACGGCCTCTCTGAACAATGGGGGTTCACAAAGGGACAGAGTATCATAATTGTAACAACAGGCATGATGTTGGCAGTCTTACCCCTTTCTTGAGGTGCCTGGATCATGGGTTAGCCAGGGTTAAGAATATTTATGCTCCCCAAAAATAAAGAGTTGAAACAACAGGGCAGCGGTCACCTCACCTGTGTTAATTACACGAACTTGGCATCCAGGGAAACGTGGTGTGCTGATGGCCAACCCCCATCAGTATATGCTGGTTCTGCCAGCAATAATCAGACTTTTTCATCACTCCCAGAGACTCAGAAACATGGAATCTATGGCTCCAAGGATGCTCTTCCCAACACCAGGTTGAAAAAAAAAAGGCATCGCCAATCCTGCATTTCCCAAAGGACCAAGTAGCCCTAAAACCAAAGCCAGGAAGTTCTCAGAGAAGATAAGGACTGCAGCTAAAGGGGATTATTTTGTTTTTCTCTTCAGCCTTTAATCTAGGTGCCTTAAGGCTTCAGTGGCCTCGCCTGGCATGAACTATTTCAATATGACAATCACAGTGGTGTTTGGGTTACTTAAAAGAACACACTTGTTGATGAAAGTCTAAAAGAAAAGGAAAACCTGTAAGTGAACTTTGAAAATAGCGGTTGATTTTTAATCTGTGCTTTGGAGCAGATCATATAAAATTTTTTGATAATCAACAATTTAAAGGGATCCCACTTTACCTAACTTTGCCAACAGTGATAAGTTATTTTAAATCGGCAGCTATTCCATGTCAGAACCAGAAGCAAGACACAGGCGACTGTGGAAACATGGGTTTCACTTACTTGAGGAGGGACATGCTTGCATTCTATCCACTTGCTCTGAATGCTTGTGACCGGCCTCTCAGATCTGCCGAATGACCACCCTAACTTTTTCCTGCCCTGGCGTGCTTCTTCCCATTGGATGTTTCCATGAAGTGGGCAGCAGGAACAGAAGCTCCAACCATGAGAAGGAAGGCAAGGCGGGCCAGCAGGAGTTCTGCCAGCCTCCCCTTTTTTCATAGGGGCTCTCTCAGTCTGGAAGCACAATTTCTATCAACTAGAAAACTGAGGGACTGATCTTCAGCAAGTGTGCAGCCTAAACCTTCATTGGTGTTCATCCTCTATGTCACCTGGATCTCCTGTGTCTGTGTCTCTCCATGGTCTTGGACTTGTCTGTCTGGAGGCACAGGTAGTGGCCTAACATGTTCTGTGGGGCAGTTACCTCCAGGGCATGACCTCCCCTACTGTTCCCAGCTGACGTGGAGCCTCCCTTGTGACCCCCACAAGGTCAGGGCACCACAGTAGATAAGTAAGGGCCTAAATGGCAGCCTGGTCTCCTTGCCTCAGAATCTCTTAAAAGCCCCTTGTGCCCACATCCTGGCTTTGCCTCTGAGCCTTCTTCTGTCTCGCTTACCTGGCTTCTGAACCATCGTACTGGGGACCTCCCAGATCTCTGTCTGAGGCTAACCCTGGCTTCATGCCTGGACCACGGCCAAGCCCATGTCCCCCTTATAGTCTCAGAGTCTAAACAGAGCCTGGGATGGGGCCAAGCAGCCTCTAAGGACTTGTCTGTGATCTGGTGTTTATGTGCAGTATGATGCACAGCAGCAATGGGCTGACTATGAGCACCTCCCAGGAAAAAAGGCAAGCGCGGGAGAGAAAAATGCAGCCTGGTGGGTGCGGACAGCTCGGCCAGGGGCATTGACGTGGTGACACAATGAAGTCACCAGGAAGATCTTCCTTTTAGTGAGCCTTGCTCTGAGAAGGCCAACCCATCGCCATTTGAAACCACCACTGCAAGAGCACAGCTGGACCATGGGAGGTGCCAGAGGTGCCCTAGAGGATGGCAGTGAGGAGAATTAGGAAAGCAGGTCAGGGGTAATAATCCTACCCGTGGACACCAGCCCAGCAACACCGAGGCCTAAGGAGAGAGGGGATAGTCATCGCCAACCCAACATGAAGCAGCCTCTTCAGGTCTCTGGGTGAGAGCAGCATGGCAGGAAGGGCTCTGGATAGGCACATAGAAGGCCACAGCCCTCATGGGGAGCTTAGCTACTCTGGCTGGAAGAATGAAGCATTGCACACTTAGTTCCTTTGCTCTAACTCATAATGTTTATAGAATCCTTAAAATATCTGTTTAAAAGGTTTTCTGGTCATCAAAAGCATTTTTTAAACTAATATGTAAGACATCCAAGGGAGCCTGGTATGAGGAGAGAACCATCATATGTAAACAGCACTGGGAAACCAACAGGGAGAAGCAAGCAACACAAATGTGGGTCTCAGGAGATCTACATCCCAATGCAGAGTCTCTTCCCCCTAAAATCCCATGTGCTCACTGGAAATTATCGGTGTCTCCGTTTATACATCATCTAAAATGAAGCCATAAATTCCACAGAAATAAGCTGCCTCAAACCCTTTTTTAAAACAAGGAGTTCATTAGTAACAAATTTCATTTTATTGGAATGTGATTACTTTAAATCACTCCCCAAATATCAGCCAGAATTATAAAAACTCTAACAGTGATTCATTTAATAAAACTGGAGCAAAGCTCTCATTTCAGCACAGGCTTTGGTCGAATTGTAGAGACTCCATTGTTTCAACAACATGAACAGTGGTTTGAGGCAAGCATGTTCCTAGGCACTCAAATGCCTGAAAGTGTCTAAAATATATTTAACACACAAAGTTCACACCATGAACTAATCAAACCTGTCAGCCAAACTCCCAATTTACAAATCTGTAATGGTAACTAACAGTAATACACCTGGCCTTAAAAAATAAAATGTGTTTTCTGAAAGCTTTCATTAAAACAAACAAAAGATTAGAGAGCAAATTCAAATGTTTATTGTGTCCTACAAATGTTTATATTGCAAAATTTCTGTGTGTGCATCTTTAATCTGTGGACTTTAATTTGTGGATAAAATATAGATACTGGTCACCAAAGCAGCTTTGAAATGGCATATCAATTTTTAAAGTAGAACTTAAGTGAAAACTTTAAAAATATTGTCCTATCAGCTTTATTTACAGTAAGAAAGACACACTTTTTTCTTAAACAACAAAACTTTAAGGGGAGATTTAAAGGGCTGCCAGATACAGTAAGCCAGGGACACACGCAGATGTGGCACGCAGCTCCTTTCAGGTATGAGTTAAATGTAATTTTCAAGCAGATAAAATATGACTATAAGACCCGGGCAGTATGTGCTTCCCTTGCAACCTCCAGCATAGCTGTTGTCAGTGTAGCTTTCTTGGTGGGGAACTCAGTGAGAGAATTCCAGAGTATCTGGTCCCAGGGGGAGGTTAATTTAGGCTCAGGTCTGGGGACTTTGTAGTGTTTTGTGGGGATCAAAAGGGTTTCCTTAGAAATAGTCACTAATGCTGCCCATCCTCACTCTAGGCAATAAAGAGCAGGAGGGTCCCTCTGACAATCCCACCTACCAAGTCCCTGACCAGGAATGTGGTCAGTGGGAGGAAGATGGTGCTGGGGCCCAAAGGTGTGAAACAGAGACACCTGCTGGCAGAGCTGTGGGCGAGGCCGGTCCTGCTCCTGGCTTGGTGGCCCAGAATAGATAAAGCATTTGTCATCTGTTTTTAGACTTAGGATGGGAGTGGACACAGTTTCACACTCACAGGCTGATGTGAAATCTGAAGGATGTGTTTCTCCAAAGCTGTGCTCTGGGACCTAAGCCCATTCTTGTGACAACTGCCTACAGCCATCCTCAGGGACCATGTAATTCGCCAGTAACAATGAGGCTATCCAAATGGCCAGATTACTGGTATACCTGCCACTGTTTTATTTATGTGTTTGTTAAATCTGTAGACTTTAATTCATAGATAAAATATAGACACCGGGCACCAAAGCAGCTTTGAAATGGCAATGTGAATGCAGAGTCTGGATCTGGTGCTGGGAATGCCACCAGCAGGTCCATGGATGTGTAGGGCTGAAACTCACCCTTGCTTTGGAGAAGCAGCTCTGCTCCCAGATCTTTTGGGGTCTATCCTGTGTCTCACAGGATCTGCAGAGCAAGGAGGTGGCCCTGCGACCTCGGTGGCTGCTTGTTGATTTCATTACCGCTTCTGAATTGCACGGGCTTAGAAACTCAGGGGCTGGACTGGTGGAGGGCGTGGATTATTTGTGGATTGTTTGCTGTATTTAATTTGTTTGCCACTTCAACGGTGATCTTTTCTCATGAACTGTAAGTGCATCTGAAGAAGTGCAGAGATGTTTCCAGTCCCACGGGACAATCACTGAATGAGCTCTCTGCCTCCCTCCTCACCCCGCTGAGCTGCTGGTTATTTTGGATGCAGGCACGGGATCCCTATAGTGATGAGGGGGTTGGGATTTCCCCCTGTCCTCTGAAGGAGCACTGAGCCTCACCCTGGGCCCCGAGGCCTGGCTCACTGGGCCTTGGCATAAACATACTGCTCTCTCCGTGGCCATCCCCCAGCAGAGAGGCCAGTCCTTTCTCCATGAAGGACTGAAACATTTTACCTGCACACTCGCATTCTCCCACTGACATGGAGATGCTTCAGCCCAGGCTCCCAGGAACTGTCTGACTTCCAGCCACAGAGAACACAGGCCCGACTGCCCTCGCCTGGGATTCAAAGTCTGCACCGGTTATACCAGGGCCTCACATCGAGCTGCAGCACTGACTGATGTCACTTCTCAGTGTTGGGCTGGGTCAGGGGCCTCCAGCTCAGGTCTAATTGTTGAAATGTGTGCTTAGCGCACGTGAAACAATGGCTCCCAGGGAAAATACAAAACCCCACAGAGTTGCCGCGTCCTGAAAAGAGAGCTGTTTGGGAGCCTGGTTTCCTGAATAGACTTGTTAAGGACCATGGCTGATGGATGCTGAGCGGGCGCGGGAGGAGGCCAGGCCCAGCCCCTTGCGAGCAGGGCTGGCTGGCCCACTCCTCTGGAGGTAGGAGCCAAAGCCAAACTCTGTTCTCCCTCTATTTTCTTTCCATTTCTGCCATGCAAAGATAATCAGGTTTATGTAAAGTATGTGTGCTCTTTTGACAGCCCGAGGTATCTCATTAATTCAATCACACCGAACACCATTGTTCCCCAAGTGTTTGAAATGCGGCTCGGGACCCGCTTTTCTAATCCTGTCAATCACTGTTAACATTTTTCTTGCAGTTGCCATGGCTGGGGCCAGAGTTCATGAAAACACAGAATAAGAGCCAACAAAACAAGAATAAAGACTTATTTGAGATACTCTTTTTAAAGGACATCTACCATGCACAAAACATGGGAAGTGAATGTAGACAAGTTTGCACACTACGCTTGCTGAGAGGAAAGAGGGTAGAAAAAGAATTTGAAAATCAAATAGGCCTATAAAAACTTGACCCAAGAGTCTCTGGGAAAAACCCGATGAATTGCTCCCTCGTAGAACAATGTTCTTTCTTTCGTGTGTTCTTCAGGGGACAATGCCTCATATATTATAACACATGCCACCGGGTCTTTACACTGTGGTAAGCGGCTCAGGCCAGCAGAATGCGGAGAGGCAACAACAAGGCCTGTGCGCCCACGACGTGCTCTTTCTCCGGCCTCGCCAAAAACAAGCACTGGGAAAATTATTCATGCATAGAAGCCCACAAAGCAGGGAAGGAGATTGGCGATGTCACACAGCGAGATCATGTGACACACTTAAAAAAAAAGGCCAACACGCATTCACCCCAAGACATTGTTAAATTCCCATTTTATCTGCATGGGGGCACCCGCACCAAGGCCCCTCGGGCTCGTGGCTGTTTCTGGGCTGCCACACAGATTAGTGAGACCAAGGCACACACACGGGACGAGGTGAGGTGGCAGTGACCACATTTCCCAACTTCTAAGGTCATACATGGAGCCCTCCAGGAGCACCTGCAGATCCCCCTAGGTGCACCTGGATGGGGTCTTTTCTCCTTGGGGTGCAGGCCACCCTAGTGCTCAGTTTTTATGGTGATGGGACCAGACCTAACCCAGGGGTCCCTGCTTTTGGCTTCACTTTTCTACTTGGAAAAAAATGGGGTACAATTTTGAAAGGCAGGCTGATATTTAGTGTGAGTTATGTTACCTTTTCATGACTATCTTTTTTGTAGTGGGTTGTTGTTTTTTTCTATCATCAGAGGTACTTTATGTTCAAACTTGAGGAAACCCCTCTGACACACTCCTGATCCCGTGGGGTGAAGGACCACCACATCCCTTGGGTCTATAGCTGCATGGGCTTTACCTGCCCCAGACCTGCAGCCCTGCCTTCATGCAGGCTTCCTTAAGTGATGACCCATGGACCATGGCTTAAAACTCAGGACACCCCACACTCCAAATGTTCGACAACGGTCAGAATTCAGCTATTTCCCAGTATCCCCATGCCAACAGCCCAGTCCAAGGCACCATGCTTTCACATTTAGGTCAGGCTTAGGATACTTCTGGGCCTCCCTGCTCTGCCCTGGCCCCCTGCAGCCTGTCCTCCACCCTTTCTATGCCAGGGCACATCCCTGCCAGCTCCAGACCTCCCCCTGGTCCAGAGTCGCTTAGTGCCAGAGCCTGGGTTCCTTCAGTACCCCCAGACCCACCGGCCCCTGCCCCTACCCCTGTGTCCTCCAGTCTCCCTTCCTCACAGCCTCCTCTCAGCCCTTCACACCCCTGTTTTCTGCACCTGCAGCACAGTCCAGAGAGGACCACGGGTCCAACTTCCTTCTCCTTGAGATGATCCCCAAAGCTCATAGCTCCTGCTTTGCCATTGCTTCTCATGCACGCCATTTTGCACCATCTCCTCTGATCACACTTCTCCTCTGTCCCCTCTCTGGGTTGGTGCAGAGTTAGCTCAGATCCATGCTGTGCCCAGCCCTGACCCGCTTTCTAATCATCTCAGTTTTGGTGGTCTTATCATTTACTCTGCCCACCCGTCAGTTGTGTTGAAACCTGATTAGGATCCAGCCAAGTTACAGCACAGTATCTGTAAGTTTGCAAAAGAAAAAGTCACAAACCCATTTGGCTTAAGAATTTGGATTAAGAAAACACAAAAACCTGACCTCCCTGCTTCTTTTTCTTTAATGGTCTGGCACCCACAATATGCATACACACTTAGCACCCAGACACTGCACGGCTCTTCAGCCCAGGACTCGTTTATCCTGTTCTCGTTGGTTGCGTGCTTAGTGTCCAGTGTCTTTTTTCACAGAGGGCATATGGCAATATGTTTTCATCACTGAGCTTTGTGATTTAAACACTGGATTGCTAAGGAAGGGCTGGGAATATGTGGGATGCCGATTTTTAACTTGGTGGGCCATGTGCCGTGGAACCTGCTCACCTGAGGCCATCTGCTTCGGGGGTATCTGCCTGCTCCCTACAGCCATATCTATGACATCTGTGTGGCTTAATAATTGCCCAGACATTCTCCTTTCATTTTTTTTCCTGTTAAACAGTTTTGAAAAAAAGAATACTAACTCAGCTAATTCAGGAATATTTTTACTGGCTTCATCATTCTCATCTTATTAAAGCTTACATAGCTCGCTTTTTAATCAAATAGTATATTAGTTTAATAAAAAAAATTCCTATTTATTCTCACCCTCCAGCATTAACACGCTGTATTTTTTTTAAAAAACCTATATATCTCCCTTTATATTTTATAGGGCTACTTATAATAGATTCTCTGTCTGGATGCATTTATGACTCACTTTCTTCAATGCTCAGGGCCTTTCAGCCCATCCTATGCTTTGGTTGAACCACTTCTAATACCACATTCATCTTCCCTTTCCTTCCCCTTTCTTTTTCTCTTAGGGTCAGTTTAGCCAATTCTCAATTTTCCGTGACAATAAAAGGAAGGAAATAGTTCAATAATCCCAAAGTATAGATGAGCTCTAATATTTAATATTTGCAATGGATTTTAATATAAAACCATTAAGATGTTGATTTATAATAACTTTGAAGAACATTATATATACATTTATAATTTTTCTAGCTATAAAAAATACTGTGGCCAGGGCACATGCAGGAATCAACTAATGAGAGTGCATAAATAAGTGGAACAACAAATTGATTATATATATATATATATATATATATATATATATATATATATATATACTCTCACTCTGTCTTCCTGTTTCTAAAATTAATAAATAAGTAAAAAAATACTATAATTTAAAAAAGGTACTGTGGCTGTGGTAAAGTGTATTTTAGAATATTACAATTTACAGCAGCTTGCCTGCCAACTTCTACCACCCTTCTCTCTGCCTGTTAAATCATGATCTCATGAACCTTTCAAGTTCTAAACATTTGAAAATAAAATCATGGAACATATATAAAAATACTTCTATATCAAGCATTCCATTAATAGAGATTGAGTTTCCCCAAAATATATCTAAAGGAGGGAGGCTGATTTATTGCAGTGTATAGAGGCCTTACTAATATTAAAATTAATCTTAATTCATTAATTACACCCTGAGAAGGACTGCCACCTGCAAGGACATTCACTCTCATCGAAGCTGCACCCTAAGGGTATTAGACCCAAAGAACTAGGAGGCCCCTCTCTGCAGCCCACTCTACTGAGGGGCTCTGGTCTTGGCAGACAGCACAGGGCAGGATGTCCTCTAGGCATAGCCATAGGCCTCTTTGCCCCTTTGGTCCAGTTTATAAAATGAGGGTTTTTTTCTATTAAGTTCAGGGCCTGTCACAGGCTCCCTGGGTGGCCTTCGGATGGGGCTTGCATGTTTCTTTGATGCTTCATCTCACACTGGCTCTTCCAGCTATCAGAGTGAAGGGGTCTCCTTGAACAGTGCCTGAGCACACAGCAGGCACTCAATAACTGCTTGGGGGACGCATGCACGTAGTCTACCATGGAACTGAGTGGTGATTTATCTGTTATTTCATACAGACTAAGGATTGTTCAAAGACACTCTGAGATTCCCCAACAGTACCTCTTCCTTCTTAGAGAGAACATGCAGAGGAAGGAGGGTAAACCCAGCACCGAGGGCCTGAACCAGCTCCTTATTCTCCTATTTTCGCTGCCTTGATGACAGCAAGAAAATAGGAAAGGCTCCTGCTCCTGAGAACACCTGAGCACTATAAGGAGGATGCGCAGGGAGAGCTGAATTAACTGGAAAACTGTCTTGTTTGGAAGAGTCCTTGACTCCATTCAACTGTGTCGGATTATAGAAAACGCTAATGTTGTGTGTGACTATTCATTTTCATCACCTGCTCTTGATTAATCCCATTCCAAATGGTGTCTGTAAACCCTGAAATCTCATACCATTTAATTAAATTAGCGACACATTTGTCTCCTCCATTTCCCTATCAAAGGGCTGTGCTCAGGAGAAATAAAACCTTTGTTCCCACTACTCAGTATAATTTACAGTCCTTCCTCCCTGTTTCCCATCCAGCTCCTGGCTCAGATGCTAAACTGGAGCTGGTTACAGGGAGCTATTAGGGTAAGTGAAGTGCACCCAGGGGCTGAAGGGTTGCTGCTGAAAGGGCTTCCGCTTCCAGGAAATGGCAGGGCCAGGCATCCTGGGTCCTCAGTGGTAGAGAAGGCTTTGTCTCCAGGGTCACCCTTTTGTAAGTAGAATGTTTGACCTCTGAAGCAGAGGGGAGAAGACTGCTGGAACTGCATGGAGAGATGGGAGGCAGAAAGGAACAGAGCCCGCCATACTCCGAGCTCCCAGACTGGGAGCTTGCGAGGATCCGGCTGCAGTGCCGCTGCTGGACGGACGTTGGCAGGTGGAAATGGAAGACATGTGCAATTCACTTAATCAGTGGCGTTGGCCCTGAAGTAACCCAAATTAACAATTAATTAGAATAACAACTGAAGTGAGTGAGTAAACAGATATGTTTTTCAATAGAAGATTCAAGATGCTTTGTGATTGCCTGGGTTTTTTTAGTATGGATGAGGCACTGTACCCACACCCTCATTTATGTCAATGTTTGAGTGATAACTGTCTTTGGCCTTTGATTTTTTTTTAGTGTTACAAGGGCTGATACTTACCTTCTTCTTTTTGAAAAAAAATATTTTTTACTGATTTGTCTTTTTTTTTTAGAGAGAGAGGGGAAGGTAGAGAGAGAAGAAAAGAAACATCAATGTGAGAGTGAACCATCAACTAGCTGCCTCCTGCACATCCCTCTATCAGAGATACAGTCCACAACCCCAGCATGTGCCCTAACCAAGAATAGAACCAGCAACATTAAAATGCACTGGACAATGACCAACCAACTGAACTACACAGTCCCAGACAGGGCACTGTTGCCTTCTGGTCTTATGTGACCCTGCTAGAGGTGACTGCTGCTGTAGAGCCCAAGACCATCGGAAAATACAGATATTTACATTACAATTCATTAACAGTAGCAAAACTAGTTAAGAAGTAGCAACAAAAGTAATTTTATGGTTGGGGTTCACCACAACATGAGGAACTGTATTAAAGGGTCGCGGCATTAGAAAGGTTGATAATCACTGCTCTAATGGAATGAAAGCCTTGAGAGACTCCGACTGAAACAGTGAAGACAGGGAAGTGAAGCTGTGCACAATTAATAGAAATGTTAACAGTGGGCAAGCATGTGAGCTATATTTTGAAGGTAGATCGATAAAATTACCAATAGAAAGCAGAGGCCCCGTGCATCCAGCCATGAAGTGATATTACATACCTACCTTACCCGAGGGCCTCACAGCACATGGGATTCCCAATCAGGAAGAATGATATGGCATCAGTTATTTCATAATATGATTGTGCTGATTATGCTAATGATAAAATGTAATTGATCATATGATGATGGGTCATTACTGGTGGATTAGATGGCAAATGATGAACGCAAATAGATTTTCTTTTTTGGAAGCACCTTAGAAATGTACTAAACCAGCTCATGCTCATTATAAGTGTCAAAACATCCTCATTAATTATTTCCAATCACCAATTCAATTTACAAAAATGAACTCAGCAGAGTGCTTATGGATCTGCATACGTACAAGGAAAAGAGTAGAGGAGCTACAGAATATGGAAGGAATTCCGTAGACTGAGGTGAGGGCAGTAGAGAAAGGAGTGGAACTATTGCAAAGGCAATGGGCAGGAAGAGAGAAGAAAGGTGTATTCTCCAAGCTCTAGTCCATCTTCTTAGCACAAGCATGTGATCCAGGAGCAGACCCTGGCTTTCTGTGCTGACATTTGAGTGGATTTTAGGTCTGCCTGACAGAGGACTGAAGGAAACTTCTGGAAGGCAGGGGCCTCAGTTATAGAGTTGAGGGAATGAAATTAAAATTTAAAATCAAATTCCAACATCAGGTACTGTGCCAACTCAGCTGTTATCTTTCAGTTCTATGATGTGGGTTTTATTCTTCTCGCTTCACAGACAGGGAGGGCAGGATGGGGAGGTGCTGTAATTTCCAGCAGCCACTCCACTGGTCAATGCTGAACTAGGACACAGACTCTAGCCTGCATGACTCCAAATGTTGGTTTTCTTTTCCAGTTCTCACAGGCGCAGGGAAATGGTGTGGTCAAGATGGATGGAAACACATCTTCCAGAAACTAGGGTGTGGGGTTCAAAGAGAGTGGCAGAAAGTCCTTCTACAGCCACATCCATAAGAATCTATATTATAAAAAGCCAGTGGCCATAACACTCTAACTACTGGTCACCAAGAGGTGCATTAATGGGTCTCTTGGTGCGGTAGGTCTCGATCTCAAGGCATGGTGAGGGTCTGGGTCTCTTGTGATTTCACACACTGGGCCTCTAGTAGGTGTATAAAAAGTCAGGCAAAGACCCTCAGGAGTGAGCTTCTCACTACCAATCCTATCAGGAAGACTCCAGCACAAGAACCTATTGACCCTTTGGGGCACAGGTTGAGTATCAGAACATTCTTGATTAGCAGATTCAAGCAGAAGTGTTAGCAGAGATGTCCTTACCACCCAGGACAACAAAAGAACTCAAAGGTCTCCTCTCCCACAAAAGAATAAATTTTTACTTGTGACCCTAAATCTTGACTTCCAGATTACTCATTCTCTGTGCAACAGAAGGAAATTGACCACTTTTGTTTTTCTTTAGGGGAAAAAAATTGTGTGGATGTATCTATTTAATCACAAGTTTATTTCAAGTAGTCAAAGAAACTTTGTTCTTTTTTCCTCATATCAATATTACATCCCTGTTTTGATGACTTTGGTGATGTTTTATTACATCTACGAGAAATAAACTCTTGTTCTTTACAAGCCACTCAGCCCATGATACTTTGTAATAGCAGACCAGGCTTGTGAATTCAACACGTTGTTGAGAAAACACCTTCACTGGGATCAATTTCTAATTCAACTTTTAAATCTAATCTTGTTTTTAAGTCCAATAGTAAGATGTACATTTGTTATTACTTAAATTGGGTTTGTTAATTCATTCTCGTTCATTTTTAAATGTTGATTTTTGCCACCTCGAGGCTTCAGTCTTTTCTTCTAACAGTGGAGACATCTCATAATTGACATCCTATGGGCCAAAGAGTGACATTAGTAAAGTCTCTCCACTCCATCAGTACTTAATTTAATATTCTCTGAAACTTACACAGCATTATGTGTCAATTGTATCTTAATAAAGGTGAGAAAAAAATAAAATAAATTTTAAAATTAAAAAAAAAATTAAACCAGCAGTCTCTGAATGAAACCATCCATTCAATTTCCAATCACCTAAATCTCATATTATCTTTTTTAACCATTTAACTACCCCCCCCAAGAATATGAGCTCTCTTATATATTTTTAATAAGACCCACCATATTTGGCAGAAGTCTCCTTATAATCTTAATAAGAAAAGACATCAGTTTCAGTGTGCCTTCTGATTGAGCCCTCACTCTTTATACAGCTGACTTCTTGCTTATTGTAGTTTCTTACAAATTAGCTGATTAGTTATGCACTAATTGATATTATGTTGGTCAACCATGGTTACTATACCCATCTCCTCTCTATATTGCGCATTTTGAAAGTCTTCAGCTCTATCGGGCTTCATAATTTATTGAAGACACATGTTAAAACTCTTGACCCCTCAAAATAGTTTGTGTGTGTCTTAGTCTGGGCTGCTATTACAAAGTACCATGGGCCAAGTGGCTTGTAAAGAACAAGAATTTATTTCTCACAATTCTATGGCTGGGAAGTTCAAGATCAATGTGTGCTCAGATCCAGTGTCTGGGTGAGAGCTGCTTCCTGCTTATGGATGGCACCTTCTTGCTGTGTCCTCACTTGGCACATAGAGACAGAGCTATAATCTCTTGTTATAAGGACACTCATCTAATCATGAAGGCCACACCCTCATGTGACCTAATTACTTCCCAAAGGTCCTGTCTCCAAATACCATCAGATTGGGGGTTAGTCTGTATCATTATGTATATTTGTACGTTTCATTACAGAACTAGAAAACAAGATAGAGTAACATTATGCTGACAAACTAACAGAATTAAAAGAAGCACAAGGTGGAATTAATGAAAAAAATCTGAGGAGAGAAAAAACTGCAGACCAAAAAATATATAGAATAGAACATTTAAAGATCAGATTTTTCCACAAGCAATACCCAGAGGAACAAATGCCCACCCTAAATCCAAAAGTCAAACAGAAGAAGAAACAAATAACAAAACATGAGTTGAAATGACTTGATAATGTAGCCAGAGTTTGGACTGGTGAGTGGGCAGACCAGGCCAAGAAGAGGAAACTAGTTCCTGAAAGACAATTAATTTGAGAAAACTTTTAGAAAGGAAAGTCATATTTAGGTTCCAAGATCACTCAGAAGACGCACACTTTGGCTCAACCTATTGTTGAAATCTATTTCTACTTGTAAGAATAAAGGAAAATTTCTGAAAGTTTCTAAATTTTTTAAAGCAAATTTTTTGACTATCCACAGAAAAAAATCAGAAACAGAAATAAATAAGATTGGTTCGTGGTCTCTCTGGGAACCTCTCCTCTTAGCTAGGAATTCTCTTCATTCTGACTCCCTTCACGTCCTCTCCCGGCTCCCTAGAGCACATGTGCCCAAAGCCCCTTACCTCAGTTTGCCCCACAGCTCCCCCTACCCTTTCTCATAACCACATTGTCTTCACCTTTGCCAATTCCTAGTTCTCTAAAAATATCCACATGACCATGGTTCCTCTTCACTGTGTTTTTCACTCATGTTGGCTCATTGGTGTGTGGCTGGCTGAGATTAGAATTATTTTCCTGATGCTGTTTCTCTTTCTTCCTCAGAATTACTTGAAATACCCCTACTGTTGATAGTCTAGGTCTTGTCTTTCTTCAAAAGGTTTATTTTTATATTAAACAGCTGTGCTCACCAAGTCTCCAAGTTCAAGTGCTCTTAACAAAGTAAGCCTCTCTCATCTCAGAGAAAGCAAAGGAGCAGCCTATGCTTTCATAGATACAGTCTATGCCTGTATCTATGTCTATAGCTGGTCTTATACCTATAAGACCTGTATGTATATTGCTACCTACATATGCCTATACCTACATCTATACTTATAATTATAACTATATCTATATATGTCATTTATATTCATATCTAATCAGTATCCATATCATTTAAATATAATCTACATCTAACCTAGGTTATATGTCTGTAATTACATTTATATCTGTATGCACATCTATATAGAATACACATACACATATATGTATTTTTGCAGGTTTTCCTAAGATACTTGATATTTCTAGTCAATGAATAATTGTATTTCCTTATGACCTGTAAGAAAATAATAGACAAACAGGCAAGCTGAGAGATGGGCATATATCTGTGTGCGTCCCCATCAGCTAGATCCCCACTTCCTTCCTGCTGGGATGGAGCTAGCATCGCGTGTGGGGACATGCCCTGAGGCATGGCAAATAAACAGCAGGTGCCAGAGTTAAACAGTTCTGGGTACAACATGTTCCTCAAACTCCCTGGTCTCTTGATTCCTCATCTGTAAGATGAGAACAACATGCCCACCGCCCAACATGAATGTGATGAACAAAAATTAAATGGCACAGTTTGCACCAGCACTGAGGAAATAAGGACACCAGCTGGTTCCCTTTGTCTAGATACAGCCACTCCTTCAGGTGGAGAGCCAGATGAAGATGTCTCCACCAGCTCTTAGATTGGTCACTCTGGACCTTGAAGTCACAGACATACTAAGGACTCCTTTTGAAGTCTTCCCAGCAACAATAGCCTGTGGCCCCCTGGGTTCTGTGATGACCATCCCTGCCTTTGGGTAGCCTCTCCCATGCTGCACACTTGCACTTGGTTGCAGCCACAAGGCCTCGGATGAGGACAGGCCCCTGAAACCTGCCATGAGACACTTTTAGTTCCAAACCATCCACCTAACCACCCTGAACCGCTAGTGATGAAGGAGTTACAGGCACCCCCAAGACCAACTGACTCTCCTCTGCTTGTGACTGATGCCTCAAAGACAAAGTCTGGTGTAAGACAGAGTATGAAGAGCCCAAGCCACCGGTCACTGGGACCAGGCATTGCCTCTCAAATCCAGCAAGGGCAGGACCAGGAGACCTCCCACAAGCTCCCCTATCCTCCTGAGCCTCAGAGGGAGCAGTGGGTCTTACTCTTCCCTAATGTGGAAAGGAGGTTGGAAAGCCCCCAGGGACCCAGTAAAGTCAATTTACTCATAAAAAGGCAATGTATTATGATAGGATCCCGTTTTTCAATTGAATGCTGTAAAGGGAAGTTTTAAAAGTCACATATAATTTGATTTAATAGGGTCGCTTCCCCCACTCAGCGGGAAAATGGGATGCAGACAGAAGTGTGATTTTCATTTAAATGTCTTTGTATGAGAGATGACGGGTACCATCAATCTTCCAAGGGACAAGGAGTGAGGGCAGGAATTATTGATGTTTAGTAGCCACAGGATTATAAACAGGGAAATTGAAAGCGATACCTAATTGACAGGGCCTGTCTGTGACCGTGGGAAAGCTCCACCCGTTCCCCCTATGAGGTGTGTGCTGCCAACACCACATTATAGCAAAAGGGAAGCACAGGAGATTAAGTAATGGGCTTAAACCTAAAATGTTTCCTCAGCCATCAGCACAGGTATGGAGGCAGGAGGAGGAGGGCGGGAGGGAGCAGACACCTTCTAAGTAGGTTTGAAGAAAGGAGCTGCTTTTAACCACAATTTTAGCCATACCTCTGGTTGAGCTGACACACCACCAGCAGAAGGTGGAGACTGGTGCAGACCTGGGCCTGGCTGGGTGAACCCAGAACCAAGGCGCTGGATCTGGAGGCTGGCTGAACACTAGGCTGCTGAGCCTTAGGACACTGGGACGTCTAAGATGTGATCTATGCGCCTCATATCCCTACAATGTTGTTATAAGGGGAATAGCAGGACGGTGTTTTATGAAATTACCATATGACCCTAAAAGGCCAGGCACAGGTGAATGATCAGAACACATTAATTTACCTCTTTTTTTCAGGCCCACAGATTTAGGAATATATGTATTTGTTGATAGCTAGATCTCTCTACAAATGGTCAGCCAGACACTGTCCAGGTTAATGGGCTCACTGAGGAAATCCCTGCCCTGGGTCAGACTCTATATTATATAGATAGACCCTGTGGCAGTGGTCATGGGTGCCCTTCAAGGCATCAGACCAACGTCTTATCTTCTTGCATCCTGCTCCACAACATGTCTGGGTTTGCAGGTAGAGAAATGCTAGGTTCAGGTCATCACTGAGCTCATCAAAGAATGTAAGATAGTGTCACATTAGGTGGAGGCACACCTGGCTGGGGACGAGGTCCGGTTCATATTGCAGTCAGGGATCATCTGTCTCCAGCAAAACAATCCTGCTTGCTCTATTCAACACTCACCACTGATCAAACCAGGCCTAAAGGACATACTCCAAAAAATGCTGGAAACCAACCAAGTGACATTTGGCAGGGATAAAAATACAGAGTGGCTGAGGTTCAAAAAGTCAACTTCAAGAAGTTAGTGACCTAGATTATTGGCAATCATTGAAAGAGGGTCTCTTGTTTCAACTACAAGCTTTATAATACCTAACACGATCAGAAATGTCCTCTGTCCTTTCAGACCACTAGGCTACATGGACAGATGGGAAGAGGGCTGCTGTTGGAACTGACCTGAGCTCATGGCAGCAGAGGACCAGGTGCCTGGGAGAATCCATCCCTCCTTGCCATCCTGGCCAAGCAATCTTAGAACTGAAAGGACAGGTATTCCCACCCCAAGTCTCTTTGGAACCGAGAAGCTTGGCAGGACCCCAAACCAAGACTATATGGATGGATAGAGCATTGTCTGAGCATCAAGCAGATTCAAGAGACAGGTAGCTAGGATTAACCAGTGGCCAGCTCAGCAGAGCAGAGGCCAGGTGGAGAGGCTGTGCCCTAAGCAGCTTGGGGTAACAAAGACCATGGAGGGATCTGGTTCAAAGGCCAGGACATCCCCCCTGGGTCAGGCTAGTCCCCCTGGCACCTCACAAAAGTATCAAGGAGACTTGAAAAGGACTACAGTATAATGGTTTCTGGATAAAGGTTACTATAAATCTGACTTTAGAACATAGAACCCCCAGTTTCCATTCTTTAGAAAACGTAATCCAAGAGGAAATTGTCAGGGAGCATAATCCTTCCCATGAGAGCTTGCTTGTACACATCCTCTTTCACCCCCCCTCACTCCATCTCCCCATAATACGGCTGCCACCAAAACACACCTCAACACCTATCCACAGAAGGATTCTTTTCATAATTAATATGTTTATCAACCCCAGCCTCCGAGTGTAGGGTGATGATTGAGTACAGACCGGAACATGAAATGTTATGAACGCAGGAATAACCTTCATTACACAAATATTGTGGGCTCATAAAGCACCAGGATGCTGTATCAGACCGATCCTATCTGACATTCAATAAATCAAAGCCTTCCCATCCTATTGGCTCTTCCTATGTGATACCTTTGGTGGTTTTTCATTTCGCAGATTCCCAGATTCATCAGAGAATTAAAAGACAGTGATTGATTCTTAACTAGAGCCCATCAACCACAGTTAAAATTTCATAATATTCACATTAATTAAAGTGCTTCATTATACAGTGTCTCCTGCATACCAGGAGCTGGGCATCTCCAGCTTTCAAAAAGCAAACCTATTTGAAAGAAAGCCCCAGCTGAAAGTCTTTCAACCATCAGGAAAACAGGCACAAAATATTAGAGTGTTAGACGATTGTTACAGAAATGTGCTCTCTAAAATAAAAACCAGGCAGAGGGCTTGTGATGTCACAGGAGAGGAGAAATATGGTGGTGGGAACTGGGGGGAGTGAGGAGGTTATGACTCAGAACATTTGAACATTGGAATTAGGTCAGGATATACCCAAACTAACCTATAATTTTCTAATATGAGACATCTCATTTCTATATGTTGGATATTTGTTTCCTCTATAGAGAGTGTGGGGGCATCAGGAAGGAGGAATTAAGGAGGTATTAGAAAATATAGAGCATTGCTTGAATTGCTACACCTTCTATGGTATGTTGGGTTAAAAAATAAGGGAAAGAAAGACCAAGACTTAGGAAGACAATACTGTATTACTATACAAAATATTATGTATACCTACAGGCTGAATCCCTACATAATTATGACACCACAGAAATCAAGAAGAACAAAACTGATAAAGCAATGCTCTTTAATGCTATGACAGAAAAGTCTCAAAATATGGTTGAATTGTTGGCTTACTGTCATAACTCAACACCAATCATTTTATCCCAAGATAGAATGGTGAAAAAATTGCTAGAATGGTTTTTGTGTAACTACTAACCTATATAAATTATATTTCTTAAGTATTTAATAATTGACCAGCTCTGACTAAATCTGAACAGTCTAATTTTAATCTGACAGACACAATAATGTAAATAGTCATCTAAGCTTATCTTCTGTGCTATTGATCTCACTAACCAGAAAAAGTAATTGGGACATAACTCAGTAATTGTCATAAGAAAGCACTAAATTGGACAGAAAATGATTTTCACTTCTTACAAGATGCAGAAATGTAGACAATATCTTTCCCTGATTTTTGAAAATGGTGAAGAAATCTTGTCAAATCAGATGTAAGAAGAAAAACTATAACATTGAAATAAGCCTAAAATTTGGCAGGAACAACCTTAAAGTAGTTAGAGCCTGACACTGACTTGGAAAGACAGTAATGAGAACTAGAGACACATACTCTATGACCACTCCTGAGACTCTAGGATTTGATGTATTAACATTGGCAATTCTTGCGTTCCTAGTTATGCCAATAGAATGATTGAAATTGAAATTCATTCCATTTTAGTGCTGGTGGAATCACTTTTAGCTATGAAGTTAAGGGTGGAATTAGAAACAGTAGGGGGCTATGAAAAATAAGAACTGTCTGTAGGAAGAAGTCATTTCTTAAGAGTTTAACATCAAGGTTTTTATCCACTCTTCATAGCGGAAGGATTAACTTGACACCTAGCTTGCATTTTCTCTCATGGATTGAAGCCCATGTCACTCAACTGTTCTTCTGTAGATAGTAATAAAGATGTTGAAAATATCCAGAGTAAGTACATGCTGGTGTTGGTGATGGTGATCATGAAAATGATGATGGGGGAATCCAAGATGGCGGCATAGGTAAACACCTGCACTGCTGCCTCGCACAACAATTTCTAAACTACAACTAAAAGACAGAACAGACATCATCCAGAACCACAGGAAAGCTGGCTGAGTGGAAATTCTACAGCTAGAAGGAAAGAGAGGGGCTCACAGAGACCTAGAGGAGCTGCAAAAAGCTGAAGTACGGAGATGCACGCGTGGAGAGAGTGGGTGCCGGAGTACCTGGCTGGCTTTCTCTGGGAGGGAGACGGAGACTCTCAAAGGTATTGAACCTCTTATCCTATGACACTAAAGTCCAGGTCCAGCCAAGACTCATACTGGGGGAGTTTGGACTATGAAAAGGGAGAAGTATACGGAAATTTAGGGGAGTCGCAAAAAGGCAGAAGTCGGGCGGCGTGCACAGCACTGCGCACAGAAGACTGACTGCTGATTATGCCGCTGGCTTTCACAAGTGGGCCACTTCTAACTAAACCCCAGTTTCAGGCGAAACCCTGGGGACCCAGATTCATATGGTCCTGGAGCACAGGGGAGCCAGAAAGGCAGCAGCCTAGAGGCACTGCAAGAGCACGCATGCACACAAGGACTGCTCCAGCAATTACCCAGTCACGTGAGACTCAGGGACCATGGAGGGTGGGGCCAACTGGAAGGCAAGGCGGTCCATTAAGCCCTGAGACTCCACCCCTCCCAAGCTCCACAGAGAGGCTTTTGCAGTTTTGCAAGTCTTGTATCATAAGGCTGAATCTAAAACAGAAGTTCTCCCAGCATAGTGAAAATGCCAAGACAAAGGAAGAGATCACAAACAAAAGAAATGGAAGAAAACTAATGACTGGATGTAGAGTTTAAAACCATGGTTATAAGGTTTTTCAAGAATATTCTAGAACAGATGGATAAAGTTAGCGAGACCCAAGAGGAGATGAAAAAGAACCAACTGGAGATGAAAAAGAACCAACTAAAGATGGAAAAGGACCAACTAGAGATGGAAAAGGATCAACTAGAAATTAAACATACACTGACTGAAATAAAAAATATTATACAGAGACCTAACAGCAGACTAGAGGAAGGCAAGAATCAAGTCAAAAATTTGAAATATAAAGAATCAGAAAACACTCAACTGGAAAAGCAAGAAGAAAAAAGAATCCAAAAATGTGAAGATAATGTAAGGAGCCTCTGGGACAGCTTCAAGTGTACCAACATCAGAATTGTGGGGGTGCCAGAAGAAGTGAGAGAGCAAGATACCGAAAACCTATTTAAAGAAATAATGACTGAAAACTTCCCACATCTGGTAAAAGAAATAGACTTACAAGTCCAGGAAGCACACAGAACCCCATATAAAAGGAATCCAAAGAGGACTACACCAAGACACATCATAATTAAAATGCCAAGAGCAAAAGACAAAGAAAGAATATTAAAAGCAGTTCATTACCTACAAGGAAGCACCCATACAATTTTCAGCTGATTTCTCAACAGAAACGATGCAGGCCAGATGGGAGTGGCAAGAATATTCAACATGATGAATAGCAAGAACCTACAACCAAGAATACTATATCCAGCAAAGCTATCATTCAGAATTGAAGGGCAGATAAAGAGCTTCACATATAAGAAAAAGCTAAAGGAGTTCATCAACTCCAAACCAGTATTATATGAAATACTGAAAGGTACTCTTTTAGAAGAGGAAGAAGAAAAAGGTAAAAGATAAAAAATTATGAACAACAAACACATATCTACCAAGTGAATCTAAAAATTAAGTAAATTAAAAATTTGATCAACAGAATAAACTGGTGAATATAATAGAATCAGGAGCACAGAAAGGGAGTAGACTGATAATTCTCAGGGGGAAAGGGGTGAGGGTGTACAGGGAGAGACTGGACAAAAATCATACACCTATGGATGAGATCAATGGGAGGAAGGTAAGGGTAGAGGGAAAGGTGGGAGCCAGGTGGAGGGGAGCTATGGAGGGGAAAAAAGAGAAACAAATGTAATAATCTGAATAATAAAGATTTAATAAAATAAAAAAAAGAAAATGATGACGATGTTGATGGTGGTGATACTAAAGATGGTGATAGTGGTCAGATAATGATGGTGGTGATGATGGTGATGGTTTTAGTGATGATTGTAATGTTGATGATGCTGGTGATTATAGTGGTGATGGTGATAGTGATGATCATGGCGATAATGTTGAGGATGCTGTGATAATGATGGTAATGCTTGTGGTGATAATAATGATTGTGATAATATTGATAGTGATGGTGTAGTGATACTGATGGTGATGATAATGAATATGATGGTAAAGTAGTGGTGATGATAGTGCTGCTAGTGTTGCTGCTGCTGATGCTGGTGGTGATGGTGAGAGATTATGATAGTTATGATAATGATAGTTATAATGTGATGATGTGAATGATGGTGATGTTGATAATTATAGTGATGATGGTAAAGGTAGTGATGATGATAATAGTGGTGGTGATTTTGGTGACACTATGACAATGGTGATAATGAAGGTAATTATCATGCTGTTGTTGATGATGGTGATACCAAAGTAATGATGATGATAGTGAAAATGATAGTGATGGTTGTATTGATGATGGTGATGATCATGATGTTAATAATAATTATGAGATAGTGTTGATAATGGTGCTGTTGTTGATTATAATGATGATGATGATGATGATGATGATGATGATGATGGTGGTGATAGTGGTGATGATAATCATGGTAGCTAATATCTGATAGGTTCTTACCACATGTGTACTTACTGTGCACCAGGCACTGTATGAAAGGCTTTGTACATGTTATCTTCTTTAATCTTCCTGAAATCCTCATAAGGTATAGGCTATTATTATTCTTATTTTATTATAAAAAATATTAAAATTTAGACTGTTAGAAAAAGTGCCTCAGGATACCCCAGAATCTGCTTAATCCACTCAAGGTCTATAGCCATGACATCAAAAAATTGTGAATAAAAGACAGAGATTAGGATTGATTCAGTCAGTTGCCACTTGTGATTTTAGCCACCATCTTTTTTCTTTTTATCATAGCTCACTTATACTCATAACCTGCAGAGATGAGGGACATCATGTATGCTCAGGGCTAGTCTAGACATATCTTCCAGCTTCACTCTCTACCATCCCACTTTTCCTTCTGCATAAATAATGCAGAAAAAATCATTTTGAGTTTATCTCTTCATTTTTATCCACTGCAGTTTCCCTGTCTGGAGACAGGGGAAGAAATATTATATTCGACCATCTCCGAAGACTACTGTAGAACTGGACCCAAAAGGGACTAGAATGTAAGATTTTATTTCTAATTAATGTAAACCAAGACATTCATCATCTTTTCCACACCTCAGTTCACTCAATCTATACTGCTTGTTTCCTAATTATTTGTCAGGAATTCTGGAATATCAGGCAATGATATGCATGTGCTGCTCACTTCCTCTACTTGAATGTCTCTTATCCAGATATCTGCAGAGCTCACTCACTCACATCTTAAGGTATTTTATACAATGTCTTTTCCTCAATGGGCACTCTATTTCACATGCACACAAACTACAGATTCCCAGCTCTGCTTGCCTGGATTTATTTTCTCCCACAGCACTTACTGCCATCAGATACACAATGCACTTTGCTTATCTGTTTATTTTCAGTCTGCACCTAATAGCATATAAACTCCACATGGGAAGGTATTTTTGTCTATTTGCTTCACTACTATAGCCCGAGCATCTAGAAAAATGTCAGGCAACAGTTGCTGCTCAATATATATTAGTTAAATGTAGGATCCACCCGATGTGAGTGGTTAATACAGGCAATGATTTAAATAACTTTCAAATCAAAACCAAGATTTCTGTCAAGATGAAGAAACAGGAGTGGGGTATATATACTCTCCCACCTGAAACAACTAAAAAATGGTAAAATATATGAAACAACAGTTTTAAGACATTGGACAATAGGCATCACAACCAGCAATTCCTGAGATAGAATAGAAATCGCATGAGTCCTAGGAACAATATTCCAGATGCCAGTGCAGGGAGGGAAACTGAGGCCAAATTCAGTGTATCCTGGAGCTGAAAGAAAATAATGAGAATTTGAGGGAGCTCAAGATAGGTAAGTTGCATGGGATACAGTTCTGGAAAGAGAATTCTGCTAGAGAGAAAGCTGCAAAGATCTCTGGAGAGATCCCTGTCCGCCATGCTCAGCAGAGCAGAGGTCTTGTTGGGTGTGCATGTACGAACACTGAACAGCAGAGAAGTCCCAGAACACACAAGAGCAGAAATGGAGCCAGGAGAAGTCTGTATTCCCAGCAACCAGAATAGAAAAATTGTGTAATCAATGGGACATTGTGTAGAGAATCAGAAGGGCATCACCTCAATAGTAAAGCAAATTCAGCCTCAGACTGAAGGTCACCCAAGCACCACACCATGAAGCTTAGAAGCAAGAATTGGGAGAGTTAAGGTGTTCCCACATAGTTTAACAGAAATCTAGGGGTTAGGGAGGAAGGCTTGAAAGTATTTATAGGAATATAAAAATATTCAGCACCTAACAAGGCAAAATTTATAAAGACTGAAAACCAACAAAAAATGACCAGATATGCAAAGAAATAGAAATCCTCCACACAAAGGGGCAAATCAATCTATGACAACATGTCCCAAAATGACATAAAGGGTGTTATTAATAGACAGACATTAAAGCAATTATTATAACTATATTCCTTATGTTCAAGAAACTAAAGATTGAAAATTTTAAAAAAACATATGGAAGATGTAAAAATGATGTCAGTCAAACTTCTAGAAATCAAAATATCTGAGATGAAATACACAACTGGTGGAATAACAGCAATTTAGACACCATCAATGAAAGGATTTTGAGCTTGAAGAAAAAGCAAGAAAAACTGCCCAAATTTAAATGCATAGAGGGAAAGAGAGCATTAGTGAGCTGTAGGGTATCTTCAAACAGCCTAATTTGTGTGTAATTTGAGATCTTGAAGGGAGAGGGAGAGAACAAAAATATTTGAAGAAGTATCTTGAAAAATTTCAAAATTGATTATAAAACTATAAGCCCACAGATTCTAAAGTTCAACAAAACTCTAACATAGAAATATAAAGAAAACTAACTCAGGGTACATTGTAATCAAATTGCTTTAGGTACTGGTTGGATGGCCCAGTTGGTTGGAGCATCAACCCACACAACAAAAAGGTTGCAAGTTCGAGTCCCCATTAGAGCACATGTCCAGGTTGCAGGCTCAGTCCCTGATAGAGGGTGTGCACAAGGCAGCTGATTGATGTTTTGCTCTCACATAGATGTTTCTTCCTCTTCCTCTCCCTTCCTCTTGCTCTAAAAGTCAAGATAGGTAGGGTGCATGGGATACAGTTCTGGAAATTAAATCCATAATTGAACTTTTTGAAATTAAAAACATGTGCTCTTTAAAACTTACAAATATCAAAGGTCAAACCACAAATTGCCAAATATATATCTGACAAAGGATCTAGACCACAATCCAATTAAAATTTGTCACAACATCTGCACAGACACTTCACTAAAGAAGAAATATGGATAATAATCAAGCACAAAAAAATATATTCAACATCATTAATCAAGTAAATTCAGGATAAAACCACAAAACTCCTGCTGAAATGAGGGAGTTTAAAAGACTGACCATCCCATGGGCTGGCAAGGATGCAAAACCACTGGACTCTCACACACCTCTGGTGGGAATGGGACTTGGCACAGCCACTTTGAAAATAGTTTGGCAGTTTCTTAAAAGTTATACCTACAGAAAGACCACTGTATGGGAGAACATATTTGCAAATGTTATCACTGATAAAGGTTTAATCTCCAACATCTAGAGCCAACTTATACAACTTAATCAAAGGAAGATAAACAATCCAATAAAAAAATGGGCAATGGACCTAAATAGAACCTTTTCGAAAGATGACAGAAGGAAGGCCAAGAGACACATGAAAACATGTTCAGAGTCACTAATTATCCGAGAGATGCAAATCAAAATGACAATGCAATACCATCTTACACCTGTCAGAATGGCAATCATCAACAAATCAACAAACGACAAGTCTGGGCGAGGATGTGGAGAAAAAGGAACCCTCGTGCACTGTTGGTGGGAATGCAGACTGGTGCAGCCACTGTGGAGAACAGTATGGAGTTTTCTCAAAAAACTAAAAATAGATCTCCCATTTGACCCAGCAATCCCACTCTTAGGAATTTATCCTAAGAAATTACAAACACCAATCAGAAAGGATTTATGCACCCCTATGTTCATAGCAGCACAATTTACAATAGCTACAATTTGGAAACAGCCTAGGTGCCCGTCAGCAGATGAGTGGGTCAGAAAACTGTGGTACATCTACACAATGGAATTCTATGCTGCCATTAAAAAGAAGGAATTCTTACCATTTGCAGCAACCTGGATGGAACTGGAGAGCCTTATGCTTAGTGAAATAAGCCAGTCAATGAAGGAGAAGCACCACATGATCTCACTCATTTGTGGATAATAAAGACCATTGTAAACTGATGAACAAAAGGATAGATACAGAGGCAGTAAAGCATCAAACAGACTGTGAAATTATAGCAGGAAGATTAAGGAGAGGTGGGATAGATAAGAGATCAATCAAAGGACTTGTATCTATGCATATAAGCATAACAAATGAACATAGACACTGTGGGGTTGGGGTATGCCTGGGAGGGAGGGAGGGCAATGGGGAAATATGTATACATGTAACACAATAAAAATTAAAAAATAAAAAGTTATACCTACACCTCCTGTATAATGAAGTGCCCTACTTCTAGGCTTTTATCCAAGAGAAATGAAAGCACAATTATACAAAGGTGTAAACCTGAATATACACAGCAGCTTTTATATATATACTAGAGGCCTGGTGTGTGAAATTCGTGCATGCAGGGGAGGAGGGCTTGTCTCCTTCAGCCCAGCCTGCTCCCACTCCAATCTGGGACCCCTTGAGGAATGTCCTACTGCCTGTTTAAGCCTGATCCTATCTGGCCTGATCCAGTCCAGGACTGCTGGATCTCAACTGCTCACCTGTTTGCCTTCCTGATTGCCCCTAACTGCTTCTGCCTGCCAGCCTGATCATCCCCTAACCACTCCTCTGCCAGCCTGCTTGCCCCTAACTGCCCTACCCTGTGGGCCTGGTCACCCCCAACTGCTCTACCCTGCAGGCCTGGATCCTCCCCAGCCACCCTTCCCTGCAGGCCCGGTCACTCCCAACTTCCCTCCCCTGCCAGCCTGTCACCCCTAACTGCCCTCCCCTGCAGGCTTAATCACCCCCAACTGCCCTCCCTTGCAGGCATGGTCCCTGCCAACTGCCCTTCCCTGCTGGCCATCTTATGGTGGCCATCTTGTGTCCATATGGGGGCAGGATCTTTTGATCACATGGGGCAGTCATCTTGTGTGTTGGAGTGATGGTCAATCTGCATATCACTCTTTTATTAGATAGAATAGAGGCCTGGTGCATGGGTGGGGGCCAGCTGATTTTCACTAAAGGGTGTCTTGGGTTAGGGTGGGTGTTCCCTTGGGGCATAGGGTGGCCTGGGCAAGGGGTCTGTGGTGGTCTGCAGGTCAGCCACGCCCCCTGGTGACACAAGTGGAGGCCTTAGTATCTGGGATTTATTTATCTTCTACAATTGAAACTTTGTAGTCTGGAGCAGAGCCAAGCCTTCTGCTCACACAGCCATTGAAACTTTGTTGCCTTAAGCAGAGGCCTGGGCCTGTCAGGGTGTGTGGAAAGCCTGGTTTCCTCCATCGCCAGGGTCAGCCCAAGCCTCTCTCCTTCTCTCTCTGTGGCCATAGCCATCTTGGTTGCGTTAATTTGCATACTCACTCTCATTGGCTGGTGGGCATGGCTGGGGTGTAGCGGAGGTATGGTTGATTTGCATATTACTCTTTTATTAGATAGTGTGTGTGTATGTGTGTGTGTGTGTGTGTGTGTGTGTGTGTGTGTGTGTGTGTGTGTATATATATATATATATGAAATTATTCAGATGTCCATATATTTGAATAGATAGACAAAGTGTGGTCTATCCATGCAATAGAATGTTGTTCAGCAATAAAAATTATGAAGTTTTAAAATGAGGAGTGACAAAGGAATGACAATGAGTGGGGAGAAAATCAGTCAGAGAAAAAAGAGCATGAACTATATATTTTTACTTTTGTAAAATCTAGAAAATGCAAACTCATCTATGGTGACAGGAAGGAGATCAATGATTGCCCAAGATGCAGAGTGGGGTTTCAGAGAAGAGAGAAAGATTCCAAAAAAGGGCATTTTGGTGGTGATGGACAAGTTCACTGTCTCAATTATGGTGATGGTTTCAGAGGTACATGCTCATGTCAAAACTCTTGGGATTGTAATTTAGATATAAATGTGTGTAGTCTATTAGGTGTCAATTATACTTTTTAAAAGATGAAGTGTTTATTTGAACTTATTAATTTGAAATTCAAATATAACCCTTAGGCCTACCAAGGCACACTTTTCACTCAAATTTGCCTCAGTCTTGGGAAGAGGAGGGAATGTGTATCTGGGGGGATCCAGCCCGTGTCAGGCTCTGTGATTGGCACTCCAGGTGAAGCCACACAGCTTTACAAGGTGTACTCTGTCTCCAGCCAGGAAAGGTGAGTCTCCATGTAGCCAGGAGCTTATCCACATCACACACAGAGAGAGAAGTTCTCAGGGCATGGTGTGTTCCCATCCAGGCTGCAGAGCTGAGTGGAGTTTAGAACTGGACTTCCTGTGAATAGTTTTATTCTATTTGGCTGGAGAAATGCCTTAGCGAGGTGTGGACCTGGCAGTGAGGCTTAAGAAGGAGGGATGCCTCTTTGTCTCCCATGCATTGTGGCCAAGAGATTGGAGGCTGACTTGTAACAGAGCCACAGCCTTTAGGTGGGAGAGGCACAGGCATTAATTAGGTGCCCTCAAGGTCACTGCCAAAGGTGCAGACCTACAGGACTGACCTGTCCTCACAGAGGGCATGGGAAACGGGGCTTCAAAGGCATAGGGAAATTTATTGTGGTCACAGTTATGGGCAGGCTGGTTTACAAGAGACACAAATGCTCAGGGAAGAAGGCCCGTAAATTATGTCTCGATGTCTCTCTGTGCCTTGGCAGTCTGTCTCATTAGCTCTCACAGACAGCAATTAACGTGCACCCGGAGCCTAATTCCAGGGCAGACCTCTCTGAGTCTTAAATGAGCGCCATAAACAAATGATTTGTATCCCATAATTGGGAACAAAATGCAAACTCACAAGCGACTATTAAAACATTGTTATTTAACTGAAGTGCAAGAAGGCTATTAATAAAACTGGGACAGAGCAGTCAGCATACCCGTCAATCATCCACAGCCTCCTCCAGCATCCTGCCCAGAAGGAAGAGTGTTGGCTACCTGAAGAATTGTCTATGTTTCACATACCCCTCACCCCTCTTGTCTTTATAAAGCTGACAGGAAATGTGACCGTGTCTGTTTGGAATGAGTTTGTAAAATACAACCTCAATGCTCCCATTTTTCTCTGCCTCTCTGGCTGCTGGGCCTCACAGAAACTTGGGATCCAGAAGCGTTGGGTGCTGAGTGCTGAGATCTTCCTCCCCAGCTCAGATTTTGCAAACCTCACAGCTCCTTAATCCTTACTTTAGCACTTATGGCTCCAAAATTCTCCAAGTCCTGATGGTAAGCTATTTTTTTATTGTGCCTATGGGATTGCCATCTGTGACAATAGGCTAGCTTTAATTTGTTTAGATGTGTTCCCCCAACTCTGCACAAGAAGCCAGTCATACCAGTGCTGCTTAAGCAGGTTTCCTGGAAGAAACCCTGCCGGCACTGACACATGGATAGGAGAAGAATGGGGCCACTAAGCCATCAGCCCAAGGAGCTGGAGATTCCAAATCTCTGCTCCACAGTGAGGCTTTGGGTTCTGGGGCAGAGGCATAGAGGGATGGTGAAGAGCACACCCTACAGGGTATTCTGTTCAATGTGCCCAAGTTCACATGCACTGAATTGTCCTGAACCCTCCAGATGGCTCTGAGATGTGACTGCTCAGAGCCTCCCTGAGACCTGGCTCTGCCCTGGGTCGGCCTGGACCCCACCTTGTCTTGGAACATCTGAGAAGGTGGGAAATATTCGGCTCATTGAAGGGGTGTGGAACCACCTTGCAGTGAGCCTGTAAAAATCCTCCATGTGAGCATCTAACCTGTGATAACAAGCCTGTCCTCACAGCTGGACCAGCTGGGCACAGCCAGAGCAACACCCACCAGCTGGTTCCCTATGATGTGGCACCCACCAGCTCCAGGCCACTTTAGAGCTGTGGACATAGTGCGGGAGGGCCAGCACACACATAGCCCATGAGGTGATGGGATGGTCAAGGAAGATACAGGGCTGAGGCAAGAGATAAAGGCAACTATGAACTCATGCATTTATGTGGGAGAAATGCCCATATACTTATCCTCATATGTGTGCAACTGGCCCCAAAATTGTCACATCCAGCTTTGCAGGCTCGTCCCCTAGGCCTGGCTCCTTCCCACCCTTGGTGTGCCCACAGTTCTACCTCTGTAGTCAGGTGGCCATACAGGTCCTCATTCCATACAGAATTTAGGAATCAGGAAATACTCCAGGACCCTAAAGAATAGAGGAGTAACTGCCAACCTCAGCAGTTGCTGTGGGCTGGGACAGAAGGGAGGTAGAGTGGCTTCCCGCCACCATCAACTCATTTGCTGAGGCCCAGCTGCTCTATGAACGCATCTGGAACCTCACACAGCTGAGTTTAGCCTACCCCAGGGTTGAGATTGAGACAAGATAAGGACTGGGATAGTGTGGATGCTCCTGGAGAAATCACCACCTTCCCCAGAAGGAAAGTCCACTGCAAGTCAGCCCTGGACATGGAACAATGAGCAGTCACCAGGGCTGGCTGGAGCTGGAGGCTAGCAGAGCAAAGACAGCCTCCATGACTATGAGAATCTCACATCCAAAAGGGGGCAGGAGGTACCTGGCAGAAGACAAAGAGAACCAGAATTCAGGGCTCAGAAACTGGGACATCCCTCCTTCTAGGCACCGATGTCACTGAGATCACACTCCAGAGAAGAAAACTGGGTTCTCATCTTTCACATGCATACCGGATACTGTGTCTTTTCCAGTCCCAGTTCTGTCAGCTGCTGGCTAGATGTAGCTACATATCTATACAAGCTTTCTGTATAGCGGGTGGTTTAAATCATTTGCTTAAAGGCTGTATTTCATTCACATTCAAATTCAGTTGTTTGAAATAAATTTACTTTTAAATAAATCATACGATGTATGCATTACAAATCACAGTCATTATGCTTAGGGAAAATGACAGGCACCGACTTACAAATAAATCAGGCATTTTCCCAGCAAGTGATTAAATGATACATTGGCATTGATGTTTGACTCCCTTTTTATCCGGAATTCCATCTGCAGTAGTCAATGCACCTTCAGAAGGTCCGATCCCGCAGCAGCCACCTTGCCTTGCCCGGGCAGAGCCAGCTCTCCAGGGTACAAGTCAGAGCGCTGCACCCTATGTTTCTTTCATTCTCTGCCCAGTTCACCTACTTGTTCCAAGGAACAAAGAAAAAGAGATGGAGAGATTTCCACAGTATTTAGGGCCCATAAACTGTGTAATTTCATGTTTTCCTCTTCTCGTTTCTTGGAACCCATTTCCATGCCTCAGGTTACAGCAGCACCAGTAGGGATTTATCTTACATGAAAAATAGTCAAGAAGTAAACAAATGGTAACTGTCAGCTTAAATAATTAAGAAAATTGATTAACAAAAATGTTCTTAGAATATTCCTAATATCTGCTTCACTGTGTTTTAAATAGTATAAGGAAAACTCCAGAAAAAGTAATGGTTATCTTAAATCTGATTAAAACCAGAGGGACTCAGAGAGACAGACAGAGAGACAGAGATAGGGAGACCTACAGAGAGAGACATAGACAAAGGAGACGGGAAGCAGAGGGAGACATACAGAGAAAGGGAAGAGGGGCGCTCAATTCCCTCCATCCCTAGCTCCCAGGCCAGTGCCAGCCCAGTAGCAGCAGCACCTGGAAACCTGCTGGAAATACAAATTCTCACCTCCCTCACCCCTGACCTGATGAATCTAAAATTCTATAAGCAACCTGGGTTTAACAGCCTCCAGGAGACTCCAAAGCATTTTCCATATGGGATCCACGGCCCTACGTCTGGGCTGGCCTCCCCTGCTTGTAACCCTGGCCCTGGTCATCTGTCCCTCTCTCCCTGCCAGGCCCAGCAGGGTTCAGAGGGAAGTGGCCCAGCCCAGACATAGTTGGGAGAGAATGGTTCTCCCAGCTGGCCACCCAGAGGTGCCACAGACTGCAGGGCCACCACCATCCCACCACCCCTCTCAGACTGGCAGAGAGTCGCAGGGAATGGGAGAGGGCCGCACCCTGTGAGTGAGGCTGTGCTGCTGCCTGCAAAGCCGGCAGGAGCGTCCCTAGGAGGCCCGCTCTCACAGGTTGTACTTCAGACGCCTGCCTGGCAATAGCCCGGGAAGCATTTGAAATGCTGGTTCTGATGGACCATGCTATGCCCTGCTTGGCTGGGTTTCTGTGCCGAACTTGAGAGAAAATGCCACCTGCGGCCTGGAGTGGCTGCTCCTGAGGACAAGAGAAGGCTGGGAGCAAACAGAATCTATCCCAAAGCCATTGCCTGCTGAACCAATTTAGAAATGTAAGACATTATAATCAATATGTTAATCACAAGTGGATAAAACAACATGAACAACAATAAAACAATCATACAAATGTTCTTAAATAAATAATTAAGAAGTATAGGTACACAAAGTGCTTTAGACAATCTGGTGCGTTGATGCTAAAAAGATGAACTGGAGGAAGCAGGACATTTGGGAAGCATGATGACATGGTCTTCAGAACACTGAACTGCTATAATTCAATAATAATTGATTGTCACAATAATCCAATCAATGAGTCTGCAGCACCTGGGCAACACCTGGACAACACCCCGCTCCTGAGTGAAGCCCTCTCCCATGCAGGCAGAGAAACTGCCAGGTCCTGCACCCTGTACCACACACGCGGCCCATCAACCTTCTCCCTAATCATGCAAACTTTAAATGTAACCCAATATGGATGCAAAATACTAGAAAAAATATCTGTGAGGGTTTATATGAACTTAGAATTGAGGGAGATATTTTTAAACACATCAACAACTGCAGAAACTGTCCAAATATTAACTTCATGGGTTTGACTAAGATAAAAATGAAATTCTACAGCACCTGGAAGAGCACAGGAACTAAAGATAAAGACAAAACTGTGAGAGCTCTTCCTCCACCACTAGCCGGCCAGGGCCGATGATCCGCCCCCTGTCCCTCAAACACACCGGGAAGACTTGCAGCAGAAAAACAAGCAAGTGTATCATAACAGTCAGTTCATTAAAGAAATGTCAGAAAACACGGATGGGCATAAATATTGGAAAATAGCGTCCATCCACATCACACACATCTCCAAAACTGGACACTAACTGCATCAATCTAGGAAGGAGATGGAAGAAAAATAAAATATATGCAGTCAAGAGAAATGATGTTCGAGAAAATTATAGGATGGTCGATCGATGTATTTTTAAGGGATAAAGTTTACAAAGCAATATTAAAAAGTGCTGCATTTCTGCTACTATACATCTGGGAAAAAATGGAGAACATAATTATTCAGTGATTACATCTATTATTTCTATTTGACGACCTGATGACATTTTATAGTTCCCTTATCACATGTATACTAAGAAAAACTAAAGACGATGGTAAGAGACAAAGACTTCTGGCAGATGATGGCGTCCTAGAAAATGTGTCTCGGACCTCACCAAGCATCTGACAAAATCCTGGTCTTGCTTGAGAACACAACCCCCATCCCTGCTCCAACCAGATTTTCATGGCGGAAATGCACAGCTCTGCTCTGTCACCACTCACAGGGAGAAGAAGAAGCACCGTGACACACTGAGAAGCTAACGTGGATATGCACGTGTAAAGGATTACTGCTAACTTTACGCAGCTCTAACCCATTCTCTAATCCATAGAAAGGGTGCCAAGACAGGTTTGGTGGGTAAGTATCTGTTCACTCTAATTGTCAGGATTTTTAGAGTCTCTAGAAGTGACTCTCAAAGAACTTTCACGGCCCTGCTGCTCTTCGGTGACTTTTAGACAAGTCCCCACAGAGAAGAGCCCTCGTCTAGGTAAACAGCCTAAATCTCCCTCCTGTCACAACGTGGCTGCGCTATAAATAACCCAGCCTTCCGCATCTGTGCAATTCCATAATTTCTCTGTCTTCCCCAGGGCTGAGTGCTCCTTCTACAAATCGCAGCCAAGAGCCATGTGACGCCAGTTTGCAGAGTCCCCAGACCATGCCGACTCCGGGACTGCAGATAAGATGAACAGCCCGTGCATGGTCGCTCTCCGCTGCGGCCTCTGATTCGTGGGCTCAGGGGCTCCGGAGGCACGCGGCGCGATTGCCAACAGGCTTCACTGAAATGAAAACATCATTTTTCCTTCCGTCCATCGCAGGGAAGTCTGAAACTGCCTCTGATAATTAATCCACCGAGGGAAATCAATACCACCACTGGGCGAAGACGAAACCACCCATAGCAGAATAAACTTCTCAGCGACGCTTCAGCAGTTTCTCAAGCACATGGTGTTCGCTGCAGACACGGAGCCTAAATAAATGTTGCTTTCTCTCCCCCAAATAATCCCGCCCGAAAAGCCAATTACCCCAAACCATTTTATGTTGTGCTCCACTTTTGTTATAAAGACAGTCTTTGTTCTCCAGAGGTGGACCCGTCGGCTGCCTTTCTCCCATTAGGTACAGAAATGAGCCTACAATCTGATAGCTGCAAGTAGACGGAAAGAAATAGGTTCGGATGTGAATGATGGATGAGGATGAAAAAAAAGTCAGGTTTGTCCTGTGGGTCATTCATAAATCCAATGTGGTTTTTGGTTTGTCTGCTTTGTTTTCTTTTTCTGGTTTTGGTTTTTAGTTTAGCTTTTGCTTTTTTACTATAACTTGCCTTTCGAAAGCCAGGCGGAGCCAGCAGCTGCTCTGCAGAGTGTCAGACTGCTTCTCCGCAGAGCATCTCAGTGTCACAGTGCCTGAGGAATGATGTGTAGGTCATTGGTTCATAAGAAACGATGGAATAGTCAGTTGTTTGAAGGACCGGGATTCATGGAGGGATGGAGTTTGGACTGAAGGTGAATTCAAGATTCAGCTTTAGTGAGAGGTGTATCACCATGACCAGCCTCTTGGATCGGCTGACGCCTAATTCAAAGCGGGCAATTTGGGCCACCTGATGGCAAAGAGGAAAGGAGCCTGGGTTTGGCACATCACCTAGTCTCCTTCATCAATTTCAATTCTCACAACGACACTTAGGACAGAGCTCTCTTCGCTCCTGTGTGTGGTCAGGCGGCCAGGTTCTGCCTCTTGATGTCTTCGAAAGCCTGGGCCAGTTGCTGGCCCTCTCTGTGCCTCGACTTCCTTTTTTGTAAAAATAATACCTCCCTCCTGGGGTTGCTACGAGGATGAATGAGGTATTGTATGGAAGGGTGCTCAGAACACAGTTTGCCAAGAGATAGATATGCTAGTTATCACAGTTGTTACCCCAGAAAGACCAGGTCACTTGCTCAACTTTACCCTGAGAATGTGTCCAAAGAGAACATGACCATGTTCTGCAGACTCAAAACTCCGTGCTCTTTCCACTATTTCTAGAATTAGAGACAAGATGAAAGAAAACCTCAGCATAAGCTTGCCTTAAAAGTGGCCTGTGAGGTGGGTGAGGCTGTGAATTCTCTCAAAAACGAAGGGCGTCTCTGAAGATCAGAGCCAAATGCAGCCGACACACTGTGGTTTCTCTCTTCCAGCCCCATGGTTCCTTCTGTGCACTGACTTTCCAATCAAGTTTCCCATTATAAAACTAATATGCTTTAAATTTTAAAAATGTGTGGGGAAACAAATACAGAAGAAACACATTCAAAGCCCTGACTAAAAAGCCACTGAAAGCCACTGTGATGTCTCTTCAGTCCTTTCTGTGTGATCCTGGGCATCGGGTCTGAAATTCTTTGCAATGAATGTAAGTAGGCAACCATAGGCAGTGGAGCCACGAATTAAACATGGTTCTGAACTGGCTGTCTAATCTGTTGACTTTGAAAACCAGCAGCAGGACAAAAGTTCATCTCCGCTGGGAAAAAAGGAGCATCATCTTATGTAGAGACAACGCTTCCTGCTCAACCATGTCTGTTTCATCCTGGGTACCAGAAACATATTTGCAGAAGTAATATTTTTCCTGAGGTGTCCACCAGTCTGATTCCTCGGGTAGAGTTCTGGGATGAAGTTTTTCAGCCACCCTTTAAACCTCTCCCTTCACATAGCGATTTCAGAGTTTTGCATTTGCGCTGTGCAAAAAGGCAGCGGGCCGCAGTAATGCTTAAAAGGAGATGGCGTTAATTATCCAGAGATATCCTGAGCTACAGGGTAATTCATTGGTTGCACCTCCGTTCCTTGCAAAAGGCATTTGAGGAAGATATTACACGTCTCAGAGCAAAGGGCTCAGTTCATTATAACTGACGTGCAGAGAGTCTGCCTCTGAGATTTCTCTCCACTCCTTCCTCCTTTCGACACACTGAAGTTTTCCCTGGAGTTCAGAACAGATTGAAATGATTTTGGAATCTCCCTCTGGGGAGACGTGAAAGCTCTTTCCTTAGCAGAAGTTGGTTTTCCACTATTGATCTGCTGGCTGCTCACCTATAGCTGCATTGCCCCGGTACCAACGGTTAATTTATGAGCCAGTTGGCAGCAGAGCTGACTCCAGTTACAATCATTATCTTGACAAATACTGCAAACACCAAGCAGAGCACGCCCGCAGCGCTGGTGCTCTTCCTACACCTTCCCCGTCCCCAGAGCGGGAGAGCCTGTATGGAGCTGCTCCGCCCAGGCCCCCCTGCCAAGGTCTCCTGGGTCTCGGTGGTCCCACATTTGCAGCTTCATCTCCAGATCAGAAGGAAAGAGGCCAGGATGAAATCGTGAGGTGGGCAAGCGATCAAGTGGAAGGAGCTCAGGGGATGCCCCCAAAACACACCAGGGTCCTCAGAGGGCTAAAGGGATACAAGGAAGAACAAAGCTGGGCAAACTGCCCAGAACCATGGCCCCAGCAAGGACTCCCGTCTGGCACGTTGGAGACTCCAACTGCCATCTGGGGCCCCGTCCACAGCAGCCCCTGATTGTGCAAGAGAGATACCTCTCTCCCATATGCGTCCTTCCTTCTCACCCACCCTGGACAATGGTCAGGAGCCTGGCCAGGGAACCCATGTCCCACATGGGTGGACCCCAACTTAATGGATGCGTACTGCCCAGGAGCTGCCTCAGTTCCCTCCGTGCAAAGGCTGTTATTCTTCTGCTACAAGTGGCAGTCGTGTCTGAGTGCTCTGGTCTGTGAGGCTTTGGCCCGCCTTGTCCACTTAAAAGATCATTCATCACCACCCCAGTTTATAAATCAAGGCGGCCTGCTCACTGCGCACCACGATGAGGTCGAAGCGCCCAGAAGTACTTAGCCAATTCCCAGCCCCGGCCCTGCGTGCCTTTCTCTCCGCCTCCAGCAGCCAGACCATCCATCATCCCGCATGCACCCAGGCAGAATGACGCTGACAAAAGAATGCCTGGGAGCCAAACAATATGATCCGTTAAGACTCGGGGACGGGGAGCTCTTTAAAATTTCCAACCAGTCCCTTAGCCTTTTGTGTTAACAAAACCTATTCATTTCAGGATTTGGCAGTTCAAATTATTTCAGACAAGACCTCAAGACAAATGGTTATTTGATAGAGTCACACAAGCACAAGTGGCAGCCAGGGGGAAATGGATGCTGCTGCTGGCGGGCGGGCACTGGGAAGGTGAAGGGGGGCGGGGCCCTGGATGCCCTCACCGCTGCCTGTGCTTTCCAGAAATGGGACACTTTCTAGAAACCTCCTTCCTGGAGTTCAGAAAGTGAACTGAACCGTGTGAGGTCTGAGAGCGTCTAGATTATGTTTTAGTCGTTACCCGTGACCAGCCAAAGTCCAGAAGACAGCAATTATGTCCTTCCTGCTAATCTGCCTTTTACATATTTCAGACAGGATTTCTTTTATTTCCTGCGAAGAGGAACATAAACTGTTCTTTGTCCCGGAGAAAGAGGGAGCAAGGAGTCTAAGTGGAGCAGACAGCTTCCATCACCCCTCATGCTCGCTGGAGTGATTTGCAAAGGCTGGAGAATTGTGTTTGAAGCAATGTAATGACGTGTGATAATTTACTGTCCGCATGTCAATGCAGGCTGCCTTTGGAGGGGCGACGTGGCTGTGAGGGAGGAGAGAGAAAGGACAGGAAGGACCTTGGTCAGATTCTGGATTCAGAGATGAATGAAGGCATAATTGTGAAGAGCAGGTGCAGGGCCCAGCCGGATAGTTACTTTGGTTTGCTTCCCCATCAGTCTTGCATGAAGAGCCCCTTCCACACAGCTAACCTTGGAATCACGAGATCCCCGGGATGCAGCAAACAGTGAGGGAGAGAGTCAGGGAGCCAGGGCATGGGCCTTTCATGGGAAAACTGACATTGCAGCACGCTAAGTATTTAAACCTCAGGTTACCCTGAACCAAGGAAAAAAACACAGTTGGAAAGAAAAAACAGCATTTGTGCTTGACTACCGACTCCTGTGTCAAAGGATGTGGGTGTCGTGGGAATTAGTGATCACCACAGTTATAGATCAGGCCAGGACAAATGAAGCACTCTCTCACACACAGCGTTTCCCTGGTTCCCTCCTTTTGAGCTAAAAGGAAATACAGTGAAGTTTTCTTACAGATTAATTTCATAGATTTATCTTCTTGGAAAAACTGGACAAAGATGGTACTCATTTACCCTCCCCAGGAATAAGCACAAGCTAGTAGCTACAGACAGACTCAGTGCAACTGAGCCTTTTATTCAAACAGACAAGCGTGGTCCTGGGGTCCCCACACTGTGCTTACTTCCCCTGTGCCCATTGAGGGACAGGGACCAGGGTGGCATCACTCACCAGGATCATGTCTGCACTGAACCCCTAGTTTTAGGCGAGACCCTGGGGACCCTGACTCATACAGTCCCTGGAGTGCACAGAAACTCAGGGGAGACATGAAAGGCAGAGGTCTGGAGGTGCGCACAGAGAGACCTGCAGCAATTACCAAGGGACACAGACTCAGGGGCCTCATATGGTAGGGCTGATGGGAAGCCAAGGCTGTCTGCTCAGCCCTGAGACTCCGTGCCATCCAAGCCTAACACATAAGCTTTTGCTATCTTGCAAGTCTTGTATCATAAGGCTGACTCCAGCACAGAAGTTCTCCCGGCGTAGATACAGCTGATCCTCACAACCAATTGGCTTGGAGGTCAGTTGCCCCCAGTGATACCAACAGCAATCAACACTTAACTACAACAAGGCTGTACACACAGTCCACAAAGGGGAGCACTAAGAGAGTCCACCTCAGGTAACTGGGGAGGCGGAGCTACTGGGCCATATAGTACACCTAACACACAAAGCAGCTCTACTAACTCAGGGAAGCAGCAAAAATGCAGAGATAAAGGAACAGATCACAAATGAAAGAAATGGAGGGAAACAAATGACTAGATATAGAGTTCAAAACCATGGTTATAAGGTTTTTCAAGAATTTCCTAGAAAAGATGGATAAATTTAGTGAGACCCAAGAGGAGATAAAAAACAACCAATTAGGAATTAAACATAAACTGACTAAAATAAAAAATATTATACAGAGACCTAACAGCAGACTAGAGGAATGCAAGAATCAAGTCAAAGATTTGAAATACAAAGAAGCAAAAAAAACTCAACTGGAAAAGAAAAAAAATCCAAAAATTTGAAGATAGTATAAGGAGCTTCCGGGACAACTTCAAGCGTACCAACATCAGAATTATGGGGGTGTCAGAAGTAGAGAGAGAACAAGATACTGAAAACCTATTCAAAGAAATAATGACTGAAAACATCCCCCACCTGGTGAAAGAAATAGACTTACAAATTCAGGAAGTGCAAAGAATCCCAAACAAAAGGAATCCAAAGAGGACCACACCAAGACACATCATCATTAAAATGCCAAGAGCAAAAGACAAAGAAAGAATATTAAAAGCAGCAAGAGAAAAACAGTTAATTACCTACAAGGGAGCACCCATATGATTGTCAACTGATTTCTCAACAGAAACTATGCAGATCAGATGGAAGTGGCAAGAAATATTCAAAGTGATGAATAGCAAGAACCTACAACCAAGATTATTCTACCCAGCAAAGCTATCATTCAGAATTGAAGATCAGATAAAGAGCTTCACAGATAAGAGAAAGCTAAAGGAGTTAATCAACACCAAACCAGTATTATATGAAATGCTGAAAGATTTTCTCTAAGAAGAGGAAGAAGAAAAAGGTAAAGATAAAAATTATGAACAACAAATACATATCTATCAACAAGTGAATTTAAAAATCAAGGGAATAAAAAATCTGATGAACAGAATAAACTGGTGAGTATAATAGAATCAGGGGCATAGAAAGGGAGTGAACTGACAATTCTCAGGGGGACAGGAGTGAGGGGGGTGTAGGGAGAGACTGGACAAAAATTGTACACCTATGGATGAGGACAATGAGGAGAGATAAGGGCAGAGGGTGGGGTGGGAGCCTGATGGAGGGGAGCTATGGGAGGAAAAAAGAGAAACAAATGTAATAATTTGAACAATAAAGATTCATTAAATTAGGGGCCCAGTGCACTAAATTCATGCACTGGGGTGGGGGGCATCCCTCAGCCCAATCTGCCTTCTTTCACATACTGTGAGTCCTCAGGGGATGTCCTACTGACGGCTTAGGCCTGCTTCCTCCCAGGAGTGGGCCTAAGCCGCAGCCTGGCCTCCTTTTGTGGGAGGTGATGGGGCTAATTAGGGGAAGGCACCAGCCCCATCACCCCACTGCTGTAACCACAGCCACCAAGGTGGTTTCATCAACACAGACTCTAGTCCCTTCACCATGAAAATATGACAACTGTCTTTAGGCATTTTCAAGATGTGTCTTTCACAGGATATGACATCTCTTTCTTTCTTTTTTTTATCCTTACCTGAGGATATGGTTCCATTGACTTATCGAATGTGGAAGAAAAAGGGAAAGACAGAGAGAAACATCAAAGTGAGAGGAACACTTTGATTGGTTGCCTCCTGCATGAGCCCTGACCTGGGCCCTGGCCAGAGAGGATCCTGTAACCTACACACATGCCCTTAACAGAATTGAACCCAGACCCTCGGTTGGCAGGCCAAGGCATTATTCACTGAGCCAAACCTGCTAGGGCAGGATATGACATTTCTTAGCTCTCCAGCAGGAGACCTTCAATTTTTTCTCCAGAAGTGTGGTGGAAAAACCCTAGATCGCCTTTCAATCTAATTCTTAGATTACCCAAGTTACTAAGAATATTATCAGTGGTATAGTAGCCAATGAGCAGCCAGAAAAGGTGTTTTCTCTATAGTTCACACCTTTTGCCAATAGCCTCCAATCACCGGCTCCGCCCTTGCTCAGGCCTGCCCAGGGTGAAAGCCTCTGGCTGATGCTTTTGGCCTGGGCAGGGGATCCCCAGCTTGCTCCAATCGCTGGCTCTGCCCTTGCCCAGGCCTGCCCAGGCCAAAAGCCTCTGGCCAAAGTTTTTGGCCTTTGCAGGGGATCCCCAGCTCCCTCCAATGACCAGTTCTGCCCCTGCCCTCTGGGCTCTGATTGCAGGCATGGCCCTGCCCAGGAGGCCCTGGCTCAGTCCCTTAACAGGCTGCTCAGAGCCCACACAGGGCCTACCTCAGAGTGACCTGGGTGCCAGGATGTTCCCGGGACCCAGACACGGGGTGCCTATGTATGCAAATTAACTGCCATCTTTGATAGATTAATTTACATACTCACTCTGGCTGGTGGGCATGGCTAGTGGGCATGGCTTGTGAGTGTAGCGGAGGTACAGTCAATTTGTATATTACTCTTTTATTAGATAGGATAGGTGCTAAGACCACATGGTTCTGTGGATTTGTGTCTTCCTGATTCTGTGGGTAAAGGAGTACAGCTGGCTAAGCTGGGCCTTCTGTTCAGGCATCACCAGCCTGCAATCCAGGTGGACCAAGTTCTCAACTGGAGGCTGAGCTGGGGAAGAATCTGCTTCCAAGCTCATTTTGGATGTTGGCAGAATTTGAGGGCCCTCCTTGGCTGGCCTCAGCTGGGCGCCCCCTCAGGTCCTCAAGACCACCCAGTTCCTTACCGTGTGTGGTCAACCAACAGGGCCATTTACTTCACCAAGTCTGCAAAACTTCCTCTGCAGTGTGCTGAGATGTAAGGTGATATACAGATCATCCCAGGATAAATGAAGCACTTTCTCACACAAGGCATTCCCCGAGTTCTCTCTTCTTGAGCCAGCACACTTCTCCATGGGCCAGCAGAGCAGGTCTGGACAGGACGTGGCCCCTCACAGTCACAGACATAAGGTAGCAGTTACAGGGGATGGCCCATCCCCTTTGCCACATTGTATGGCTGGAAACCAGTCCCAGGACCCAACCCACACTCTAGTGTCAGGGACTACACAAAGGCCTGAAAGCAGAAGGCAGAGATCATGAGGTCACCTTTGGGTCAACCTGCTGTTTCCCCATAAATGCCTGCCTCACCATGTATTTAAGGCAAATCTTTTACAGAGCTTGGTTCTAGGGTCTTCTCTGTCTCCATGTCAGCCAGAGAGTGACCCTGCCCCTTGGACCATAAACTGGACAATCTGGTCAGCCAGCTCATGATAGTGGTCCCCCAGCTCACCCAACTAGTGGGTGGTAATTTTTCTGATGGTGGAAGGTCTCGCCCTGAGTTTGCAAAAACCACACCTGTGAAGTGCAATAAAGCAAAGCGCAATAGAATGAGGTAAGTCTGCCTAGAGGCCTGCATAAAGCACTCTGCTCATAAAATACTGCCAACAGTTAACTTGAGTGTTCTGTGGCAGCACCCAGGTGAACAGGGTGGGAGCTATTCCTCCAAACTCACTAAGCACCTTCAGGGATGGAGCCCAGGACTTGACCTGAACAAGCTCTCAAGTCTGAGAACCACTGGCCAAGATGGGAGCCTTGTTACAAACATGTGTATACACATGTATGCATGTGCACGAGTGCAAGAAAATGCAGCCCTGTGACAGGTGCTATCTCCACTCCATGTGGACCACACTGAAGATGTTGTCCATATAAAGTGTCTCTTACATTTTCATTTTAGTGGTATTTAATGGTTTTATGGTGTTATATTATTATTAGGTATACTTTTGTGAAAAAATTATAGACCAAGGAGCAGCAATTATGCACAGGGTATAAATTACAAAGTTATAAAATAACTTTTATAGACATATTTAATTATAAGGACAGAGAGTAAGTTGCAGCATCTTTATTTGTCTATTGGAAGTTGAAAGAAATAGCTATGCTCCTTTTAATCTTTACACAATATAGTGGGAACTTCATCAAGTCCATTAACTTTATTCAGAAAGGAAAACTCTTTACCTGTGAGGATTCAGGGAAAAAGTCAAGATTCAGCAGCCTGTGGTTTCAATTGCATATTCCATGGACCAAGACAGCATTAAGCCTGGCTGCTCCCTGTTCTGTGTTAGGGTCCATGAATTTCTGCTTTGAGTCTGTGCCCCAACTCAATGGTGTTACTTCTGGTCTGGCCTTAATCTTGAATCTGGGGTGGACTAGGGGGTCCTCAGCTAATATCAGAATGAGCGGGTTCTTCTGAGATGTCACATGCTTTACAAATAACCATGATTTGAATTCTTGTATTGCCCCCTATGTGGGCTATAGCAGAAAGTAGGAGCATGGGAAGCCACCTGTGAACAGGAACCAAGCCAAGTAAAGAAGTATCTAGAACATTAGTGAAAGTAGCCATTAAAGATGACACCAAAATCAAGTCAGAGAGGAGAGAGGGGAAGGAAACTATCGCTGTGGATGTGCATGTCCATGCTCTCAGTCCCCAAATACTGAGTCATCTTTTAAACGCCAGGCACTGGTTCTTCAGCTTCTAGTCATTAGGCCATCAGGACAGCAGGTTAGTGGGACAAGTCCCTCCAAGGATGAGACAGGGGAACCAGGTGGTTGGGAGCATAGGGCAGGTCTGTAGCAGGCAGGACAGAGCCAGAGCAGCCTGCAGGTCAAGGTGCAGGCTGGGAAGTATTTCCAGTGCAATGGAAATCTATTGGGTGGTTTTAACTGAAGAGTAATGTGGACTGAGTGACAAATTAAAAATGTGTCTCTCCGGCGGGTTTTGCTCAGTAGTGAGAGCATCAAACCTCAGACTGAAGTTTTGATAAAGAGAAATTCAGAGGAGCCCCCTTATTTGACTTGGAAATATGTTAGAAAACACAATAAATAAAACTGTGAGATAGAAGAGAATTCAGCATGTAGATCAATATAAAACATGTAAAATCTAGAAATGAAACAAAATTCAGAATGATTCACATGACAAAAGTACCATTTCAAAACACCAGTAAAAGATTAATAATTTCTAAATGGTATTGACTCAACTTGCTAGCTAATTAGATAGAGCTAGGAAGTCTATTTTATGCCTTATCTACAACAGAAGAAATTCTTTTTGGAGCATCAATTTAAGTATAAGAATTAAGAACTATTAGAATAAAATCCTAAGTAATAAAAAACTAATCTTTCATTAGAGGACTTTCTAAATATAACAAAAAAAGCAGTTTCATCAAAGGTGAGATTGTTACATTTTATAAGAACAAAAAAATCCCTAGAGCAAAACATTTCATAAACAGTCAAATGACAAATCGAAAAGCATATTTGCAACATACATATTAGAAATGATCACTTACAAATTAATAAAAAAAATGATTGACTTGAAAACAATTGACAGTTCAGAGTAATAAGAAATAAAACTGGCTGATACATACTTGAAAAGATGTAGACTAATTCTACCACAATTTTTTCAAATTGGCAGATTGTTTTAATGCACTGCCCCCTCCCCAATCAGTATAGGTAATAGAAAACAGAGATTCCAATAGCCTGTTGATCATAGAGTGTTGTAGGGCACAGTTTTGGAAGCCAATTGACTATATCCATCGAAACTTATCATGTGTATGCCCTGTGATGCAGTGATCACACATATGAAAGTGTATGTTACCAGCATACCTGCAATAATACAGTGGTACAAGGATTGTTTAGGATATAGGGAAATAGAATCCCCCTAAATGACTACCATTACAGGCCATAGAATACCAGGAAGCCATCAGGAGAATGAGGTGGGCTGTCCACAGATGTCCTGTCAAGACTCATTGTTAAGTGGAGAAGCAAATTCATAACAGTATGTATGTAATGTGATGCCATTTTTCATTAAAAGAGTGATGGATGGATGGATGATCAATGGACAGATGAATATATAAATCTCCTGTAAGAATATTTTTATCTGTACACAGAAAATGTTTGGATGTATACTAAGGAGACTGTAAACAGTAGTTCACCTGGAGTGAGAAGGCCCAAGAAATAGAACAAAGAATATGACATCATTTTTTGATGTTTGACTTCCGACAGCTTTAAGCCACACCTCTCTTTTCACCTTCTGTTCCCCCTCTAGGCAAGCTGATAAGAAAGTCTGTCACTTTGCAACACTGTGTGAAATCACATGGGCCCCTTCCCACCACTGGGGACTCCACAGCCTGCCCTCCCTGGACCACAGTACAAACCCCATGCCAATCTCCTTACTCTGCTCTCTCCAGCCATCTTCCAACCAGCTGGAGATTCTGCTCTGCCCAAGAGGCCTCATTTTGTAAAGAATAGCCCTTTCCACACCCTCTCGGTTGTGTCGTAATTGGTCTCAATATTCAAACCAAATGTTGGATGTTGGTCCATTCTGTTCCTCTAGGTTGGCTGTGACAAGAGAGAAGGGTCAGGTTTACTCTTCTTCTTATATACATTTTAATTGTGTTTTGTAACTTGTTTACAATGAATATTGTCTTTATATAAAATTGATAATAAGGATAAAAGAAAGTTCTAAAAGAAAGAGCTCGATCTTCAGCCTGCTTTCAATCCTAGTGTCTGAAGAGCCTCCTCACTGAGCGGTGCTGTGTGGCCGCAGCACCACAGACGCACAGCAGCCACACAGACACTTTTCACCCGGACTCGTCCGCCAGGAGCTTCTCCTGGAAAGGTTGTGAATCGCTCTCTTCCAGCTGCAGAGTCCCACCAAGTGCAAGATGAGTCTGATCAACTCTCTGGCTTCAGGCACTTCAGTCATGTAACAAGTGTGGGAAATGATTTCTAAATGCAGCAAAAATTATTAAAGCTCAATTATTCATGTTAGCACTGATGGTTTTCTCCACACTTCCCGCCATCTGTCAAGTCCAGGCCCCATTTTCAGATGAAATACAGAACTCAGTTCACAGACAGCCCCAGAGGTGACAATTAATAATTAAAATCCAGTTGATGGTAATTACATGATAACTTTATTGACCAAGCTTAAGCTGAAGGTGTGACATGCTCAGTGTCTGTACAGTAAAAGGAAAACTATAGCTGAGGACTCTGTGTTTCCAGAAATGACCTACCATTTACCAACTATACACCCCCTGTTTTCAGCACTGACTGCCCCATAGACACTTTGAATTTGAGTTTATGTTATTTAAAAAAAAAATTAAGATCTAAGCATCACCTTGACAGGTTCTCGCATGGTTCGGGAGCCCCTGCTCCTTCCGGCTTCTGACTCCAGCAGCTTGGTCTGTACTGGGAAATATCTGAGTCACTGCCAAGAATGTGGTCACTCAGGAGCAAAGCAAAGACAAGGTACTGCCTAGTGAGAATAGTTGGGAGAACTTTCCATCCAGCATGGGAGTGAAGGTTAACCAGAGAAGCTTGCTAAGACACTCTGGTGTGTAGTACATTTTCTTACTTTAAAAAATATCCTTTAATTACCTACAGAGTTTATTAGAAGAGCTGTTATGCTTCCTTTCCTAAGGGAGTGGGTATTTTTGAGCATGTTGTTAACTTCAGAGCATATGTTTGGCTGAGTTGTTATGAGAGGCTCAAAGTAAAATGGAGAGAAACACAAAAGGAAAGGTCAAATCAGGGAGCGACCTGATTTGCAAGAACCTAATGGTACACTCTTTCTCATTGTCTACTTTTTAATTGCTTGTCACAGACTAATCTAGAAAAGTTATTTGCCAGTTAACAGCAATACTTGGAAAGCTGATTTTTTAAAAAAATAATAATAACTCAGACAATGGCCATTTCCTCATTCTTACCCATTGTACATTTAACTTGTCTTCCTGACTGTGCCCTGCTGACCAACTGGGCCCTGAGGCCACCACTGGACACTTGACCGTTGGCCACAGAGCTCTGTCAGCACGTCTTGGTGGGAATGAGAGTCTGAGAAGTGAGGTGGCTTGGGTGTTCCCACACCTGCAGGAGAACTTGGAGGGGAAAATAATAAGCCCATAACTTTAAATGTCCAGTCTAAAGACCAGGTAAGAAGTCAGAAAGTTTCTGTACTGAGATAAATGTGTGTCTTTTGTAAATATAGTCAAGACTTCTGTAAACCAATATAACTCTCATTCTGCTAATGGAAAAGTTGCAACACATGTTGAACTCACAACCTTGTGGGAGCGGCATATTAAATTAAGGCCATTGATTGGGAAGGATGTGAACCCCGAAATGGGGACATGTGGGCAAAATCCAATGAGGATGTCAACCTCAATTCCCCAAGTTCTGTCAAGATCCCTTTATCCCTAGAAGTAGCCCTTTTTCCCATGATAGTCCTCCCTTTCCCAAAGAACTTGTGATGACCTTTCCTGAGATACCTCTAAGGGTGTGGCTATTTGTTACATAGCAATTGGTAGCTAGGGCCTAGGCAGCTGGCATCAGAAAAGCAGATATAAAAATGTGAAATAATTGTCTACAAGGAAAATCCAATGAAATATATAGACAGGTAATAGCACGCATTAAAGATTTCAGCAAATTGTTTGGATGTAACACAAACATTCAAAAACTAATACCTTCCTATGAATTAGCAGCAATAGGTTTTAAGAAACAAAGTTGCAAAGGACAGTAAGAGCTAGAAGTGCAATAGATTAGAATAAAAGTAACTAAAGGTATAAAATACTGCTGCGAAAAATATTATCCAGCATTTTTCAAAATCTAAAAAAGGTAATAATCAATAGTGTGGTATTTCCTATCCCTGGCATGGGAGACTCAACAGGACTCAGATGTCAAATTTTCCCTGAATCAGGCTTTCATTTTAATGCAACTGAAGGCAAAACAAAACAAAAAAAACCAGGGCTTTAATTATAAATTTAAAAAAACTGATTCTAAAATTCAAATATAGAGGGAAAGATCTAAGAATAATTAAAATAATTAAAAAGAAGAGGATGAAGATTTTCCCACCCACTATTAAAATTTATTTTAAATACATAGTAATTAAACCATTGTAATGCTGGTGCATAGAAGAAAATATGTCAATGAGATAAATAAAAAACCTAGAAATAGAAGCCATCAAATGAAAAACCTTTGTAAGTAATAGAGAATATATTATAAATCTACTAGAGGCCTGATGCATGAAATTTGTGCAAGAGTAGGCTTTCCTTCCCCCGGCTGCTGGCACCAGCTTCCCTCTGTCAACTGGGAACTGGGCTTCCCTCCCTCCGGCTGCCAGCAGGCACCAGGGACCTGGGCTTCCCTCGCAGCCCCGGCTTTGTCTGGAAGGTCATCCAGAAGGATGTTGGGTCTAATTAGCATATTATGCTTTTATTATTATAGAGGAGTAAAAGATAGACCTGTTCATAAAAGGATCCCATATAGAACATGAAATACAATTAGATCTTTACCCCACATTCTGCACAAAAGTATGTTCCAGTTAGATTTTAAACCAACTGTGAAAAACAAATAAAACTATGTGATGTCGCCGAAACCAGTTTGGCTCAGTGGATAGAGCATCAGCCTATGGACTGAAAAGTCTTGGGTTTGATTCCAGTCAAGGGCACATACCTTGGTTGTGGGCATATTCCCAGTGGGGGTTGTGCAGGAGGCAGCTGATCGATGTTTCTATCTCATCAATGTTTCTGACTATCTCTCTCCCTTCCTCTCTGTAAAAAATCAATAAAATATATATTTTTTAAAAACTATGTGATGTGGAAGGATCCTTCAAGATACAAAATATAGATATAATGAAGGGAAGATGAATTAAATGTATTTCTTTAAATCTGAAAACTTCTCTATGACAAAAAAAAAAGACTTTTAAACAGTCGTATAGGAGTGTTATCCTGAGTTTTTTGCATCATAGGTAGCAAAAAGTGTCTATATTCAAAACATATAATGAACTCTTTAAAATCCAATAAGAAAAATGCTAACAACCCAGCCCCAAATAGGAAAATACTGCATCTTACTAGGAATGAGGGGAAGCAATTCTCTCTAAATGAATCTGTCTTTGAACCTGATGTTGCTAAACTTTTTCAAGTGTGACACAACTGGATGGGATGAGAAGTTGGGGAAATGTTCTCCCCACACCCGAGGGTGTTAAGTGGTGCAGCCACCAGGGAGGCAGGCCTGGCAGTGCACAGACCTCTGACTGGAAACCAGATAAATTTCCCAAGGAAAGCATGCTCATGCACATCCTGTCACCGATGGTCTCCACCGCATCGTTGTCAGATCCCAAGAAAGAGGTTTCCTGAGGCAAGCTGAGAAAAGTCCCTCCACAGTAAATACATACATCCTCGCCCCTGAAACCTGTGAACGTTACTTTACATGGAAAAAGAGTGAATGTCATCGTATGCTGCAAAAGATGTCTTTTAAAGACCTGCAGAAGAGGAGAGTATTCTGTGTTATCTAGGTGGACCCTACATGCAATCACAGGTGTCCTTGTAAGAGAGAAGCAGAGGGAGATCGGAGACACCTGCAGAGAGATGGCCTTGTGCCAACAGAGGCAGAGATTGGAGCGATGAGGCCTGTTGTTTGAGCTGCCTGGTTTGTGGTGCTTTGCTGCACCAGCCCTGAATGCTAACGTAGTCCCTGATGTTCGCCAGCCAAGTTCATATTTTCTTACACTTCATCAGAATGGTAGCAAAGTCCAGAACATTCTGTCCATGGTAAGTATGCAAGTTCTTAAAATGAGTAACAGGTATGCTTAATAAAAGTGTACTTTTGATAGAAGTACAGGACTGAGGCCTCTATACGACACTACACGTTGGGGAGCGGGTGGCCCTGGTTCTGAGCCTGGATGGGGAGGACTTTCCTCCATTTGTAATGTCTTACCTGTACAGAAAATTAAAAAGTACAATGCAAATGTTTCTATTTGCTTAATTAGGGTGGAAGATTTGTGGTTGTTTATTATATTATTCTCTGATTTTTGTTGTAATTTTATTTTTCCAAATTAGAAAAGTAAGAGTTACTACTACTGCTACTACTACTAAAGATAACAATAGTAATGATGATGATGATGATGATGACATAGTAAATTGTTTGTATTACTTCCAAACTGATTCATTATTTCCCTACAGGACATTTAAAAACTTCCCATGCAGATGTTTTGAAACCACAATCTATAGACACCAGCTTCATAATTTTGATGATGGGAGTGTTGCAAAAACAGAGTCTACCACATCTGTCAATTGACATCTCTCTCTCTAATAGTTTAAACTCTATTGCTTTTTTAATGTTCTTATAATGCATCATTCGTTTTGTAGTTACAGCTCCGAAAAATCTAATCTCGACCACCTACTCTCCATTTTTCTTAACTCTTTAATAATAAGCCAGGCAATGGCATATCAGAATGGAAATTGCTTCGAAAGAACATTGTAATAAATATATGTCAGGCATATTACACAGGATTTGCTTACTTTTGATTTAAAAAGACAACATTTAATCTAAGAACTTAGAACTCAGAGTATTCATCTTGCATTCGCAAAGCTCATAAATAAATGCAGAGCAGAGAGAAGTGGACGTCTCCGCCTCACCCACTCAAAATTAATCATTTGCTATTTGCCTCTTAAACAGTAGGCGCATGTCACTATTGCAGATCTGAGTGCTGGGCAAATATTGACTATAACCGCTGGCAACAGTTTTTCTCCTGGCAAATGTCACCAGCTGAGGAGTAATTGGGGTCTTGAGGGGCGAGCAGATCCGAGGGGTGGCTGCACCCCACCTGTGAGGAGTTCCCGGGTGAGAGATGAAATCTGCTTGGGTGCTTCCACGTGAGGAGTTGCTTTCAGGTGCACAAAGTTAAGTTCAGATGCTGATTATGCTTAGGATATTTTAATGCAAAAAAACCACACATTAAAATAAAGTTATTGACAAGGTATTTCAATATTTTCTCCAGAGAGATCAGAGAGAGGGCTAACCTACAAACACATGTCCACAGCTCCCTTCTCTCTGGGCTGAGTGAATCTTTTCCAGTTTCCAATTATGGAGTATGAAATACAGGATTTTTAAAGATAAAGAAATATTTGCAGTTATTCATTCTCATGCCTTCATTTCACCTGAGAGAACTGAGGCCAAGACATGAAATGCCCAGAGAGCCCTAGACCCTGCATCCCAAGTTCTCTGGCCCAGGAGTGTGCTAAAGTGGTCACGCTCACATGATTTGACTTTGATTTCAGGCAAGTTAAGAAGCCAATGCATCAATCTAAACAGAAGTGACCAGGATGCTTGTCTCCCTGCTGCCAGGGATTTTCTCAGTTCTTATTGTAATCACACTTTTCTTTATGAAATCAAAATCTAAACACATCACTTTTGCACTTAAAATCTGCCTGTAGCCCCAAATTATCCCCAGAATAAAGTCTCAAATGTACAACATGGACCTCAAAGCTCCTGTCCTCTGTCTAGCCTCACCTGTTAACAGCTCTGGCTGAGTCCCTGGTTTGACCAGGCATACTATGTGCTTTCAGTGTCCCCTCTGCCAAGCTGGAACACTTTTCCACACCTTACATCTATTTCTCTTGACTAAGACAACCTCATTTTGGCCCTGATATGACTTGCTTTGGTTCTAGAAGTTTTCTTTTATTCCTTTTGCATATGCCTAGCACCCTCATTTCCAATGAATTATCTTCCCCATCCCATCATAGTACTCTGGTAGGGTTACCAGAGCCAATCCCGCCTGACCACAGAGATGGGCAGTGACCAAGACCCATCATGAAACCCTGTCCACAGACTTGGTTCTGGGTGGATCTGTAGCACCAGCTGGGTATACTGGTCCTTTCCTGGAAATTCATTGGCATGGTTAGGGGAGCAGCTTGCTCTGACTGTGGCCATGCCTGCCTGGTATGATACTCCCCACACACTGAGCTCATAGCCATCTTCAGTGGAAGAGAAAGTAGCCAAAACAGAGAGGGAGTTGGATCCAAGAGATGGAGAGAAATGGTTCTGATGATATAGTCAGGTTCCTGAACCCACCATCCTGGACTCCCGAGGCTATGAGCCAATCTTTTTTGTTGGTTTAAGCCAGTTTTGTGTTGTTTTTTGTCTCTATAAACCACAAGTATAATGATAACACCACTTGCCCACTGCCTGCCCTCTTTTTTAACAGGACCCTATAAATGCCTGTTCACTGACTGTATTCTCCATGAGGACATCAGCTCTTGCATCCTCAGGATGGCTCACATTCACCCCTATGATGCCTGGTATGTAAAATGGGTAGACAGAAAATATTTGTTAAGGGAAGGAAGAAAGAGAAAAGAAGATAGGGTTGCAGGGTGGGATGAATGGTTGAAAATCTAATAAATAGCACTAGAGGAAAAACTTGGGACATAGCAAGATGCACTCAGATTTTGTCTGATTTAGCCACTAACTCGCTGTGTGAGTTTCACCCAAACTCTACTTCCATCTGGACATCAGTCTCCCATCTGTTAAATGAGGGTATAAGACAAATGGTCTCTAGATTCTTCCCAGCCTTGACATGATTCTGTGAAATGGGAATGAGCTTATCAGGTGAGTTTTCTGCCCCTGAAGGAATTTACAGAAATAGTGGATAACTGCTCAGTGGGGATTCCACAGCCAATGTTCAGTAGTGGCTATTCCTATCTAAAACATTTGGAAATTTCTACCTTCTAACATATTAATAATAATAAATCTGTGATGTCAATTGTCTTTCCAGTGTTAAAATCCCAGAACATAATCTCTTGAATGAATGACCGAATGAATCTCAGATTCTGGGTCCCAGGAAACATGTATCTGTAGTTCAATACTGTAGCCACTAGATGTCAACCTCATTCACTTCCCCCCTAAAACATGGGGCTTCTTCAACTAGAGGGTAGGGGACTGGACCAGAAATGGGGGAGTCTACACTCAGTGAGAGCTCCAGTCCTAGTTTGGGTGAGGCAACATTCAGAGGTAAGGACAGCCAGGAAACAGGAAGTTGGTACTTCATTAACCCTGTATAGGGGTAAGACTAATATCAAATCTAAAAGAAGCAAAGAATAAAAACAAAGCAAAACAAAAGAGTGAGGGTCACACAAGCTGGTCCCAGTTTTTGTGCTAGAAGTCTCTTCACCTGATTTCTTAAGAGTTGGGGGCAGACAAGATAAAATGTAAAAAAGTTTAATAAAATAATAATTGGATTTTTTAAAAAGCAATAAAATAGACATAGAATGGCAAGTTAAAGTTCTAGGAGCACACTTACCAAACAAACAAACAAGATTGATGGACACAGTAACATACCTCCTAAGCCTCCTTAGTTGTCTGGGACAGTGACCAGGGCAGTAACCAGCCTATTTCCCAACCAGACCAGGTTGGGACCCTCGAGTGTCTCACACTGAAGTCCCCACATGTCATCTTTATCAGTGACAGAACATCTGTACAGAGCTCCTCCAGACCCTCCAGGTGGGATGTGCAGGGCCAAATCTCCACCACGCTCACTCCCTGCCCTGCTGAACCTTCCCCAAAGGGTTCCTGAATTTTTGTATCAAGAAGCTGAGATGTAGCTCTGGCCGGTGTGGCTCAGTTGGTTGGAGCATTGTTCATACACCCAAAAGATGCCGGGTCCAATTCTGGTCAGGTCACATGCAGAAGGCAACTCTCTCACACCAATGTTTCTCTCTCACATCAATATTTCTTTCTTTCTTTCTTTCTCTAAAAATCAATAAAATTTTTAAAAATTAATAAAGGCACAATATTTTTTTTAAAAAAGAAGAAGCTGAGCTGTAAATAACAAAACAGCAAAATGGCTGGTTTGAAATGTGAGGTGCAGATAACAGTGCCACACCCAGCAGAACCCCTCTGTAGGGAGAGATCATTCCATGGTTATGTGTAAAATGATCAGTTCCTAAACTGCCTTGCATCTGTTGAGAGGGTTGATGCCTCTCTTTTAACCTCTGCAAATAGAGAGGAACATGGACAAGATCAGCCAAGGGACACTTTTGTAGATTTATTTGCCTTTCCCTCAGATTCTGTTAGGCTTCTGGTACTTTGAACCAGGGTAGAAAAGCAACACTTGGCTCTTCTCTGACGTTTGCTAATAATGATGACAACTGCCCTAGTGCAGCCCCCAAGGCTCACAGAGAACCTTTCTGCACAGTCGCTCACTAACCATCCCAAAGTCTTATAAAGTGGATTGAATTGTAGCCACAAAACCACCAACTGTCTCATTTACCATCATGCTTGCCATAAACTGTCCCTCACTGACCAGCCAAGAAATCTGTTGCCCCAAACCCAGTGAAAGGTTGGCCTGAGAAGGTGCCCCCCCCACAAGTCCCTGAAGAAGGGACCCTATTCAATATGAGGATGAAGAACACATCCTCTGTATCTTTGAACAGTGGTAAGACTAATATCAAATCTAAAAGAAGCAAAGAATAAAAACAAAGCAAAACAAAAGAGTGAGGGTCACACAAACTGGTCCCGTTGAAGTGTAGTCAATGTTTGCAGGCCATGGAAGTTGGGAAAGCTTGAAAAGTGAAATGTTGTGGAGTGTGAGCATGGCCTCTCCCATCAGCTCACAGTGCAAACACAGGCTCTGGATCATTCTGGTAGTCACAGGAGGTGAGGCAGGGGGTCCTCGGAGCTGACTTCACTGAGAGCCGACAGAGAGTGAGGGACCCACCCTCTCACCCACCACCAAGGGTGCTACTGGAGACCAGCAGAGGCAGAGCAGTCTCCTGGAAACCATAGAAAAACTTAAAAATCAACCTTCCCTGAAGAAAGGTGGAATGGCTCAGCGAGAATGCAAAATTATCCTTCCAGGCCAATTATTCCTGTCTGAACTTCAGACACTGAACAACAAAAATTAATTCAATGGAAACTAGCTTGAAACCCAATCACATTGCTCAAAAAAATAAGCCTGCTTCTCTGAAATCAATAACACATAACCCAGGGTGTTTCAGCCTCTTGTAGGATGGTAGAGCCATCTGTGACCAGTCCACGAGGACCTGTGGACCTGGACAGGTTGTTGCCACCCAGAAAATGAAGATGGCTATTTCTTTGGAAAACAGAATCAGCCTAATGGGAGGACAAAGTCATGACCATCTTCCATGCTGTTAAGAGGAGGATAATTACCCCTTCACAACATTGAGTCAGGCAGTATGATGTCTCTCTCCTCCTGTGTCTCTTAAATTGGTTTAAAATCAAACTTTAATGCCCTGGCCAGAGTGGCTCAGTTGGTTGGAGCATCACCATGTACACTGAAAGGTGGTAGGTTTGATTCCAGGTCAGAGCACATACCTAAGTTTTAGGATCTGATCCCCAGTAGGGTACTTATGGGAGACAACTAATCAATGTTTCTCTCTTTTAAAAAAATGAAGTTTCTGGAAATCCTGGAGTGACAAGTAGCATAGTAGAAGATCTATTTGTGAAACATGAATTTAAGGTCTAGTGCATCCTTTCTGAGATCTGGGGGGTTGGGAAGGCCTCTCAAGTGCAGCGCAGTGATACTCCAACTGAATACACATTTGGGATGCTCACCTTGGGACCCAGGTGTGCAGTTCTTATCCACACACCTACACCTCATGTATTAGCCATGTGTTGATGAGCTGAGATGGGATGGGTGCTGTAAGTACAGAAGATCTGGGGCAGTGCCAGGAATGGGCATTTTTAATCATCCTCCATCTCACACCCACAGAGGAAGGACAGATACACACAAGCACTGTGAAGTCTGCGGAAGCATGTGTCTAGTCTTCCTCTGATGGTTAACTTTATGTGTCAACTTGTCTGGACCATGATGCCAAGGTGTTAGATCAAATGTTATTCTGGATGTTTCTGTAAAGGTGTTTCTTGGATAAAATTAACATTTACATTAGTGGACTTTGAATAAAGCAGATTGCCCTCCCTAACATAGGTGGGCCTCATGCAATCAGTTGAAGGCCAGAATAGAACAGAGGCTGATCTCCCCAAGTAAAAGGAATTCTGCCAGCTGATGGCCTGTGGACTGAAGAGCAACTCTTCCCCAGGTTTCCAGCCTTCCAATTGCCTTCATATTTGGGACTTGCCAGCCTCCAACATTGCATGAGCTTTAGATAGATGATAGATAGATAGATAGATAGATAGATAGATAGATAGATAGATAAATAGATAGAAAGAAAGAAAGATGTAATAAATAGATGTAGAGAGATAAGTGGTTTGCAATCATGCAATGCCCCCATGGGATGTTTGTAGATTGGTGGGCCATTTTACTACCACAATGACTGGAAGCACCATTGGCTGTACCTGGTTGGAGCTGGGATTGCAAACCTCCTGAACTGCATTCTGGAATCATCCCACCCAAACCTCTTTGGTTCCCTCTGGCTATCCTGGGCTTCCACAGGGAGGTGATGTAGAATGGATGCACTGACAGGAGAAGAAACAACAGGGCTGTTTGGGGATGGCCAAGCTTTTTAGCCAGAGCAATATGACTGACCCACTGGACTGTCAACAAACCCCAAGGGAGGAAACACATTGAAGAAAAGTCTGTTGTAATTCATTAGACAGAGCTCAAAGCTGTCAATGGGACTATGCTAAGAGGTGTGCCCCTAGGAGGCCTCCAGCTGTAGATAGAAGTGCCAGTGGCACAGGAACCCAGGTGAGAGCTGAGAGGCATCCTCAGGATGGAGGGGGATGGGTGAATGAGCCTGAGCACCACTTGGAAGGAACTTAAGTGACATGGTGGCTCAGCTGGCATGTAAGGATGTGAGAGACGAGTCAGAGCCAACATCAGCTTAATGAGCCAGCTTACCTATGTGATATGTGATAGGTGGTTCCTTTCTCAGAAAAAAAAAAAGAATCAGTCAGATGACAGACAGGTTTGAGGAAAGACAAGTTTCCTTGGAATGTGTTAAGATGAGAATCTAGAAATCTGCACTGGAGATTAAGTCTTGGCTGGGCGCATCCAAATATAAGTGACTGTGCAGTTGTGTGGATAAACATTCTGAATGTCATTCCAGAACCTTCTCAGTCTAGCATTTGGATACCATGCAGGAGTGGCAGGGACATGGAAGCACCATGTTGTCTCCGCCTTCACAGTGCCTTCTAGCGAGTCATGTCTTAGCAGAGGAACTTTTGTTTTTGTTTTTGTTTTCCTGATTTTATTACATTTGTGCCTGTTTTTGCTGAACTCCAGTGTGTGCAAATGTAACACAGGATACCACAAACTCTTCTGCATGAAATGGGAGAGATTTGGAGGGATGGGTGGGACACACTATCAGCCAGGCTAGGTATCACAGGTGATAATGGGGAAGAGGGACTCCAAGTGGGCAAGACAGGGAGACAGACTGGAGGAGGCTTTGTCCAGTGTCTTGGAGAATGTGGATAAAGGTTGAACCCTCTTGACTGCCCTGTTCACATATGATTTGGGGCAAATGGTTTTTTCTAGAACTTGCAAAGAAGGATATGACTCCTGAGGAAAGGAGGAGGGTGGCGTGGCCTCAGTAGGCTCAGCCCTGCAGGCACAGAGGATTGTGCACATCTGAGTGACACTCCAAAGAAATGGGCTGCTCAGATCCACTTCAGGACTGTCCACTTACATATCCTCTACATCTCTCTGCATAACAGGAAGCAAATGCGACCCCACTGATTACTTTCATTGAAGTAGTGCCTACCTTCCTCCCTCTGCCTATTGGGCGGTAGCCCAATATAGGAAGGAGGGGCAAACCCTGAAGTCAACAGCGATTGGTGTGGGATCACGCACCTGCATAAGTGCCCTCTGTGTTCCCAAATTCACCTCTGGGGGTGTGGGCAGGAGGTGTGTGTCCATTTGCAGGTGCTGACCTCTCTTCGTTAATGCACATTAAGGATGCATCCCATTTTAGATCTTCAAAGGCGTCCCATGGCTAATAGCAAAGAAGGAATTGTCTCAGTAGACTGAAAGGAGCTGGTCAGTGCAGAAGTTCTTGTGAGCAGTGCTTTCATTCTGTGCGATGCTCAATGCCAGCGACAGGGAATGAGGCAGGTGAGACCGAGTCCTGGAGAGGAGGAGGACCTCAGGCTATGTCCCTGCAGGGAAGGATTTGAGGAGAAGTGTCCCGATCCGAGGGTTAAGTCAACGAGGACCCTAGAGGGGGAGTGGGATGAAAGGGACAAGAGACACAAGGAATGGAGACAAGACAAAGTTCTGATCAAGTCTCATTTATTCAGCAGTAGATCCAAGTATTTATGGGGAGAAGGGGAAATGAGGAAGTTAGCGAAAATTCCTAGCCTTAAGGCGAAACGCCTGGCTTTTGGGAGATAGGGAAAGAGATAGGGTTTGGGGTAATAGAAACCTAGCCCGAGGTTAGTGCTAATGTGGCTGGCGCTTACTACAAAATGGCTATCAAGCACAACAAGTTCCCCACAGAGAAGGGGTCTGGTAAGTCAGATGCAGGAGTGTTGGGACTGGATCACTGAGCCCACATCTGAGCCCAAGAAAGCATGGAATATGCATCCCTCTCTGGAATGCCTTCTAATGTTCACATGTAGATTAGAAAACAGAAAAAAGAGCAGGTAAGTGTTCAGGGAAGTGAGTGACATAAAGGGAGTGAAGAGGTTCCAGAGCCCCTCAATGGTCTCACAGCTGGAGCTGGGCCAGAGTGGCCTCCGGCTCCCCAGCATCAGTGTCTCTTCTGCACTAAGGGAGAGAATATGGTTCCCCATTCTCCCCTCACTGTGCTGTTGGGGAAAATAAAATAGCCGGCGAGTGGGAAGTCCTGAGGAGCATGCCTGGTCCACCATGAGGACCAACCATTTCCAACTGGCATTTGTATCACCGTTACCCTTACAAAGACCCTCACCGATCGCCAACACCGCTGTCAGTGTGCCTCTCTGCTCCCAGCGTTTCAGGGCTGGGCAGACAGACACAGGGTTGTGGGGTGCACACAGCAGTCACCACAGAATGTCACCATCAGAAAAAAAAACGATAAGAAATCTGAAAATGTTAAGGTGGCTAAATAAATGGTGGTATAGTCAAGCATTTACTGATATGTAATTATTTTAAATTCAGCTTTATAACAGAAAATGCCACTATCATAATGTTAAATAAAACAAATGGGATAGAAGGATGTCAACTTCAGTATTTCCTAATGTTATTGTTGTTATAGAGAAAAGTCAAAAATCTATTCATATTTACCCTGATGGAAATATTAATATGCTCTTATTTCTATCTTTATGCTTCTCTCTGATGTGTGAATTTTCAAGAAATGCTATTTTTAAAACCAAAATAAATGATGTGCATATTTATTAAAAAAGAAAAAGAAGATGAATGGAAGGTTTGCAGGTGCGGTGAGGGCTATTCCTATCTGGCTGGACCCCATATGTCCCTCTCATGTGCTGGTGGCCAGTGAGTGGAAACTGGGGCAAGTCCCCTGGCTCCCACTCAGGGCCACACCCTCCCCTGGGCTGAGTGTCTCTCTAACTGCGGACTCACCTATGATGAGACTGGTGGGAGGAAGCACTGCGGGTGAATTCAGAGTGTCCGGTGAGGAAAGGATGCAGGTTCTCCACTTCCAGAAGCGCTTCAGGATGTGAGAAATCAGCTGTTCTTGGAGCCATCGGTGCTACACGCAGAGGAAGCGCCTGCACAACCTCGGGGGTGTCCTAGTCGCAGGTGTAACTGCCGCCCCTTCCTGCAGCCCGACCTGGTTCTGAATTGCATCCAGCAGATGCCAGGTGGGACGAGCTGCAGGAAGAAGTGACTGAGTTCAGTTCTATCAACAATAAAAAATAGATTTAAAAAGTAAAAAAATTAAAACCCAACAACAACAAGAAGAAATAGCTAAGTTCTAGGTTTATCAACTTACTGTCTGAATGTTTCCGTCAGGAAAAATGTTTCATCTCTTTCTGAAAGTTATTATCTCAGAATGGAGTGCAATCTCAGGGACACCCACTCCCCAAAACAGGGTCCTGCCTGCACCTGGGATGAAGCCAATCTAATGAGGAAGATTATAAGCAGGGGGCGATCATTAGGATGTCCGATACCAGGGCTGAGACACCTAAGGCTTGGCAGGGTTCCCCAGGGGCTTTGAACTAGGGGCTGGGAAGTCCACAAGGAGCCTTGCCTGCTGCTGGGTTGGCACCTGCAGGGGACTCTTTCTCACCCTCCCATTTCCTGGGCCACTCGACACAGGCAAGATAGGGACGCACAGAAGAAAAAATCATATCCTCCTCTCCCCAGATAGCAAACGAAAGAAATTATTACACTCTCGGCTGTGTTTCCCTGGCTTGGAAACAAAGAGGTATTTTTAAGCTAAGCATGCTCACACACAAACCCTAACACAGAACAAAACTGGCTCCCGGTACCTGTTCTAACGCGTCCCTGTGGCTTCACTTTGTAGTAGATTAAAGTGGCAATTTCTTTTCTCTTCAAAAATAAAAGCTTACACTGTAAGTGCCTCCAGCACCTAATCAGAGCTATATAGTAAGAATGGTGTTTTCTGGAATAAATAGCTCACAAAAGAGACGTGAAATTAAGACCCAAACAAGCAGTAATGTAATGTAAATAAAAATTACAACATTTCCCTAAGATGTTCTCGGTTGCGCAGCTGCTTTGGGTGTTGAACCTTCCAAGGCAATGCTCCAAGTGGAGTCGGATAAGCGGGCTTCGGCACCTACCCCCACACCTGGCAGCCAGCCTGGCCTGTCCTCAGCTGTCCGTCTTCACCTGCACCAGAGGCCCACTCAGGCCATTTTCACCCTCACCTCCAATACCAGCACCGATCAAGGATACACATTAATTTAAAGGGGAATAAGACAGAAAACATCCCAGCCCATCGCTCTTTGACCTGGCATCCGAAGCTAGGAAGAGAGAACTCAGTGGGAGGGTGGGGTGTACTGTCTTCTCAGCTCTTCGTTTGACCACACCTTTTGTCTCCCTCCCTGAAGAGGCATCAGGCCAGGGTTTCTCAACCCCAACACCACTGTTGATGGGGCAATCCTTCCTGTTCTGAGGCTGTCCTGTGTATTATAGGATGTTTAGCAGCATCCCTGGCCTTGAACTACTAGATGCAGGTGGCATCCCTCCCTTACTGCACCAATTTCAAGAAACATAAGTATCTCCAGACATTACTAATGTCCCCTGGGGAATTGGGGCAGAGAGCAAAGTCACCTCCAGTTAAGAACTAGTGTGTCAGACTAATTTAATCTAGGTGATCATTTAAAACTGGTGATAACAGAAGAAATCACCATGTCCATAAATACATGAGCTAATGTTTTCTTCATCAGACTATTCTAAATAAAAACTACAAAGTGTATGCTCAACATAGAGAGAAAAATAAAGTGATTTAAGTTGATTTATTGATAGATAATTGATACATAATAGATAGATGCATGGTGGGTAGAAATTAGATAGATACATAAATAGATGATGGATTTAAAAAAAGATAGATATATAGATGATGTAAAACAGATAGTTAAAAACTTAAAGCTTATTATTCTCTAGGTCCATCTATTCTATTGCAAATGGTAAGATTTCATTTGTTTTTGTAGTTGAGTAATATTCCACTGTATGTATGCCATTGTTTTTTGCTAAGTGAAATAAATCAGTCAGAGAAAGACAAATACTGTATGGTTTCACTTATGTGTGGAATCTAAAGAACAACATAAACTAACAAACAAAGCAAAAAACAGACTCCTAGATGCAGAGAATAAACTGATGGTTGTCAGAGGGGCTAGGGGGTGGGAACTGGTGAAAAAGATACTGGGATTATGAACTCCCGAACAGTCATGAGAGGTAAAGCACAGCCTAGGAAATATAGTCAATATTGTTGTAAAAGCTATATATGGGGCCAGGTGGGTACTGGAAATATTGGAGGAAACACTTTGTAAAGTATATGATTATCTGACCACTAAATTGTATACCTGAATCTAATACAAAATAATATTGGGTGTAAAATGTAATTGAAAAATACAATTTAAAAAACTTTTAAAGTTGATAATGGTGTAAAAGGAAATAAAAGTCATTTGTATTATTCCCTCTAGATGCTTGGGAATTTGAATCTTTATTGAAACGTGAAGAAAATATTTGTGATTTTATGCCCCATGTTAGCACTGACTTCTATCCTAACTTTCAGGAAACTCAAAATTGGGAAATGTCACACAGACTATCGGGAATATAGAAACTCAGCACTTTTCCACTCACATGGGTTTCCGAGGGAGAAGGGATCTGGTGCTGAGATGCTCCTCCTCCTTCAACCCCAGGCTTGTCTCCAGTGCCAGAGAAGGCCTCTGGTGTCTGCAGTGGAAATTTATTCTTCCCACCCTCCTCAGAGCGACTTCCATCACCACCTCACAGTGCTGGGCACTTAACTCTAAGGGACCTCACCAGGGCGGGGGGAAGAGAAGGGCGGGCCAGCAGCACCTACTTTTCAAAGGTGCTGCTCAGGTGCTTCCCAAACCACCGCGTTCCATGGTCTCATCAGCAGACTCCAGTCTCCTGCCCATCTTCTTGCTAAATGCCGAGATGTAGTGTGAGGCTTTGCTGAGTGTCCCTCACTATTCAGAATAATGTCCCTGAGCCTTTCCTTACCAGTTCATAATGGAAATATTAGCAAAATGCAACTTAACAAAATTCTCAGCCTCCAAAATTACTGCGGGATTCACAATGATACACAGAAGCAGTGGCCAGAGAACCAAATACAGGTAGAGGGTTGGCCATAAATTCCAGAGGCCTGACCCCTGAATGGTGAGAAGGTCATACACAGAAGGACCGAGACCTAGCATTCACGGTAGTTAAATAAGATTCTTTGTGACTTGGGAAAAAAGGGGAACACGATGAAGAATTATCAGTGCGTCCTCCGCAGAAGTAATCTACATGTGTTTATTTAATAAACAGAAGACGGCTTTATTATACACATTTGATTTCCATATGCACCGTTTCCTTATCTGTCACTTGTATCTAAGCAGGACGCTTTATGCGAATCTGAAAATGAAAAATTCAGCACAGGGCACAGGAAACTCATTTAATGTCGAGTGCAGTCAAAATCAAGATTTCTTTATTTGTCGTAACAACGCTGTTAAATCAGAAAATTACTCTCCCTTTCTGCATGTCCTTCTTCCTTCACAATTCAGCTGTTCGATCATAAATTGTGGAGTGCAGCGACTTGTCTCCTCCACTTTCCACACTGGCCAAGACAGATTAAAAACCCCGGCACACCAGCGCCCAGTCTCGGCATACCATTAGCATATATATGAGATTTGAGACATTTTCTAATATTCTCCAGCAGAACTCATCTGTCAGCCAGGTGATGAATTATAAAAACTCTTAGCTTGTTTAGGAAATAGAAGCGGGGGGCAAGAAGGAAGGACTACGATCCACCCTCACTTTTTCTACCCTGTGCCTGGCAGAGGATCCCCAGCTGGGTCGGCTTCCCTGAGAGAGCACCCTGGACTGGCCAGTGCCAACACAGGGACACCCTCCAGGACTAGGTCTCTGTGACATGGGCCCCAGGAGAACTTGGCTCGCATCATGAGATCTTAAAAACACAGCCGTGTTTGCTTCTAAAACGGGTGCCTCTCGGGGTTAATAAAACCTGAAGATATGAAGTCAAGGTTTCAGAACTGAATCCAGTAAGACGTGGAATTGTGCCCACTTGTGATCCACCGCCAAAGCCATCAAAGTATAAGGGGGTGTGGGGAGAGCGTGTTGGTCAGTGCGTGTATTTTGTGTGTGTGTGTTTTTTTTTTCCCCAGGGCTCTGTCCCAGCAGACTAGACACTGGGTGGACTTGTTCACCACCCAAGTGTATTTGGCTGGTGGGGGGAGGGAGTTTGGAAAGGGGGTGGTGGGAAAGAAGGAGAGAGGTGAAATCAAAAGCTGTGTTAAGCAGATTTTGTTTCCAGAATGACAATTCCAAACAAAAGATTTGATCCCCACCTCCAATATTATGTAAAAGCTTGGAAAGTACTGTCTGAGTCGATCCCAGCTTCTACAATGGAGTACCACAAATGGGGGCCTACAGTCAGCAGAAGTTTCATGCTCACAGTTCTGGAGGCTGGAAGTCAGGGTGCTGGTATGGGTGAATGAGGGCCTCTTCAGGGTCGCAGATGGCAGACATCTCCCTGTGTCCTCACGTGGTGGGAGGACAAGGGGGGCTTTTCAGGGCACTAATCCCATCATGGGGCACCACCCTAAGGACCTGATCAGCTTCCTAAGGCCCCACCTCTGAATACCATCGCTTTGTGGGTTAGGATTCATCTGCATATAAGGATGTTAGAAATTCTTGAGAGGGGCTGAAACCATTGTGGGAGAGGACCCAGAACTGGAACCTCCAAAGTGAGGAAGCCATCGAGGTGGCCAGAGGCAAGGAGAAGTAGCAGTGGTCAGGGCAACTCTGCTCCCAATGGTGCCAAGTCCACCTTGCCTTAGTCCCCCGCTAACACACTGGACAGCTTCCTTACCTACTGTGTCACCTGTCCTCCAGCCCTGGAATGAAAGCTCGTGATATAGAGGTTCTTGTTTGTTTTCTGCACAGTGCTGGGCACACAGATGGAAGTTTGGCAAACTTCGGCTGAACATGTTAATGAATGAATATGCTAATGAGTTAATGAGGGGAACATAAACAGAGAAGGAGTGGTAGATGGAGTCAAGAGATGCCCTAGTGTTTCTGCTGTGAAGCAGAAGAAAAAGGGTTATGAAAACCCAGGCTCCTTGTCAGAGGTCAAGGTGAAGTCACGGGGAAAGGGGCTGAGAAGAACGAATCTCTCCTAGGAACAGGCACACCTGATATGTGCTTTTGTATTATTTAAGCTTCAAGGTGAGGCATGTTATCATGATGTGTCATGTCACCATGCTATGTCATGTGACACTCACCCATAATATAACCACTGTATCATGGGACTTTTGCACATTGCAACCACTGCACGTCATGTGACCAGTATGCATCATGTGACTATGGTACATCATATGGTCACTGGGCATTATGAGACCAGCAGGCATCATGTGGTCTCTGTGCGGTTTTTGGAGGTTGTTTATCTACTTGTATTTGTGTACCCCGTATATGGCACAATGTTGGGGAAGTCTAATCTAAAAGACAGAGAACTAAAGAGAGAAGGAGAAAATTTAAATGCACTGCAGCAGAAAGTCTCCAAGAGTTTGGACCCCGATGTGATCTATTATTTTCTCGCAGACTGACCCCTGTTTAGACCCTACTTTTATAAAGTAGCTCCCTATTTTGAAACAGGAAAGAAAATGGACATCTGACAAGCACTTGGTAAGTAATAAGACACTTCTAATTTCTTCTTTGTGGTGTTGGAGCAATGCCATGAACAGGTCAGAGACCCTGCTCTGCTTGTCAGTGAGGACCCGCGACACAGGGACTCCGTTGGCACCCAAGGAACCAGTGTAGCAGTGCTGGGCGGAGCTTTTGTCTAGTTCTGGATAATTTACCTGAGCGTGTGAAGTTCCATTTCCTTGTCTGTGAAGCATGGGCACCAACTTGTCACCCACAAGGTGTTGTCATGAGGTTTCAGTGAAACTACACAGGTAAAAACACCAGCCTGTCATGCTCATCTGACCACTTTCCACTGGGGAGCACTGGGTTTATTGTAGCTCTGCTTGTTGCTCTTCTGTGTTTTTATTATTTCCCATGAAACAGCACTATACACCTGAACTGACAATGTCAAGATAGTGCCTTGTCCTACGGCCTGGATCTAAGTCAGCAGCTGTAGACATTGGACGTGGGAGCAGTGGTCATCTGAATAATTTGTTTAAGGACATAATGCAAGACTAGCTCTAGGTTCTTCCTTTACATGTTGATACTATAATAATTAAAAAATAATACTTTTTCCAAGAAGGAAACTAGCAAAAGACAAAAGCAGTGGCTCTACCACCACTGGCTCTAACACAGATTAGTGACATCCTCACCTTTCATCCCCTTCCCCTCCCCCACACTCCAGCTCTGGCCTGGGAAACAGCTGCCTCAGATCTGGGAGATGGTGCTTCTCTCCCTGCTGGTACACCAGTGCATTTATCACACAACTCAAGTTTCTAAAATTAATCATGTTTCTTCATTATCCAAGACCTCCAGGTGTTTTCCATTTTTACCAAATGAAGCCAACAGTCGTCAGACCCCTGTTCAATGGCCCCACAACTGCATCCAATTTTACATTTGGAACCTATTGCCAAGACCTCCACTGAAATCTATGTGGCTGCATCATTGAAGCCACTGAACTTGGGTCTTTTTCCCAACATCTCCTCTATTCATGCCTTAGACTTCCCATTCCTGCTCTTATACACACCTTGGCCAAGACCCTCTGGCTCCCGTTCATACTTGGTTTCAACAGTCACTCATTTTTCTGATATTAATACATCCACCAAAGTTTAGTCAAATCCTCATTATCTCACACTGTTCAGCCCTCCCCCACCCTCTAGCTCACATCTGACCCATGGCTCAGAGCCTTGCAATGGGAAGAAGTCCTGTGGTGGTAGCTTTAATTCTTCAAATTTTCTATTTCTCCTGGGGCCCCACTGCTGGGTCTTCCAAGGTCTGGGATGAGCATAAAGGGCCAAGTCTAAAATGCCTAAAACTTTTTCCCAGAAACATTAACCAGCCATCAGTCTTCATCATGCTAAATGGCCCTCACAGTATGTTTATGGGTCTGAAGGTCTCCACAGGAAGCTTCTCTCTGTGAGCCTCTGATGCAGAGAAGGCCTCCCACCTAGAAACTTCTGGTGTCTGTTATTCATGTTCTATCACAAGTCACACAGCTCTGTGGCTAAACTGGCAAGTTTAGGATTGCTCATGAGGTTACCGATCAACTTAGTAGGTATGCAAATCTTAGCCAAAGTTTGCTGAGCTCATCTAGGTGCAGTCACGCACCTGCAATGGCTGCAGATTGACCATGAACTGCTGAGCCCTGGATGGCTTCTTCCACAGGTCTAGTGGTCAGTGGCTATTCTCTGGGGTGGCAGGCATGAACGGCTTGTGCCTGTCACCACCAACCAGGTTAGTCTGGGCTTGTTCACATCATGCTTTCTGGGTGCCAAGACAGTGACTAGAGTCCCAGGCTAAGAGCTATCACACTTCTGCCATGTTGTATTGGCCAAAACAAACCTTAGCAAGGTGAGAAAAAAAAATACTACCTATCAGGGGGAGAGGCGCGAGGTGTAAAGTCACCTTGCAAAAGGGCATGGATACAGGGATGAAATGATTGGGCCACTTCAGTAGAAACACAACAAAATCCCTCAGCTCACCTCTCTGACAATAAAAGGCTGCCCACTCAGATGGCTCAAGGTCTCTATCCTCTGCTGTAGCCACTTGGCATGGAAAGACTCCTGCACCCTGGTCCTGCTCAGCTGTAGAAATGCAACTGATAGGGAGAAACCAAGATGGGGGCATAGATAAACACCTAACCTGCTGCCTCACACAACAATTTCAAAACTACAACTAAAAGACAAAATGGACACCATCCAGAATCACAGGAAAGCTGGCTGAGTGAAAATTCTACAACTAGAAGGAAAGAGAAAAGCACATTGAGACCCAGAAAAGCTGCAAAAGGCTGATGTACGGAGACATGCGCAGAGAGGATTAGTGGCTGAGTGTGTGCCTGGTTTTCTCAAACAGGAGGGAGACAGAAGTTCCTGACTGCATTGAACTCCAGTTCCGGGCAAGACCCTGGGGAGCCAGTCTCATTCAGGAGGGATCTGGACTGTCAGGAAAAGAGAAAAGCACACTGAGACTCAAAGAGCTACAAAAGGCAAAGGCCTGGAGGTGTCAAGCACAGAGAGGACTGACTGCTGAGTGTGTGGCTGGCTTTCTCAAGCAGGAGGGAAATGGAAGCTCCTGACTGTGCTGAATTCCAGTTCTGGGTGAGACTCTGGGAACGCAGACTCATTCGAGGGGAATCTGGACTGTCTGGAAGCAGGCAAAACTCGAAGAGGGCTTTCTATCAGAGGTGCTTGCAGTGATTACCAAGGGACACTGAGACCCAAGGGCTTCATAGGCCAGAGCTGACAGGAAGCCAAGGCTGTCTGCTTTGTCCTGAGACTCTGCCCCATCCAAGCTGAGCACAGAGGCTTTTGCAATTTTGCAAGTTTTATCTCTTAAGGCTATCTCCAGCACAGAAGTTCTCCCAGCATAGAAACAGGTGATCCTCATAGCCAATTGGCCTCAAGGTCAATTCCTCCCAAAAATACCAACAGCAATCAAGATTAACTACAAGGCTGTGCATACAGTCCACAAAGGGGTGCACCAAGAGTGTCCACCTCAGGTATTGGGGAGGCTCAGCGACTGGGCGCTATAGGACACCTAGCATACAAAGGGAAGCAGAGAAAATGCAGAGACAAAGAAACAGACCACAAATGAAAGCAAATGACTGGATATAGAGTTCAAAACCATGGTTATAAGTTTTTTCAAGAATTTCCTAGAAAAGGCTGATAAATTTAGCGGGACCCTTGAGGATATGAATGAGACCCTCAAGGATATGAAAAAGGAACAACTAGAAATTATACATACACTAATTGAAATAAAAAATATTATACAGAGACCTAACAGCAGACTAGAGGAAGGCAAGAATCAAGTCAAAGATTTGAAATACAAAGAAGCAGAAAATACTCAACCAGAAAAGCAAAAAGAAAAAAGAATCCAAAAATGTGAAGATAAGTGTAAGGAGCCTCTGGGACAACTTCAAGCATACCAACATCAGAATTATGGGAGGTGCAAGAAGAAGAGAGAGAACAAGATATTGAAAACCTATTAAAAGAAATAATGACTGAAAACTTCCCCCACCTGGTGAAAGAAATAGACTTACAAGTCCTAGAAGCACACAGAACACCAAACAAAAGGAATCCAAACAGGTCCATACCAAGACACATCATAATTAAAATGCTAAGAGCAAAAGACAAAGAGAGAATATTAAAAGCATCAAGAGGAAAACAGTTAATTACCTACAAGGGACCATGTTTGTCAGCTGATTTCTCAACAGAAACTATGCAGGCCAGATGGGAGTGGCAAGAGAAAAGTGATGAATAGCAAGAACCTACAACCAAGATTACTCTACCCAGCAAAGCTATCATTCAGAATTGAAAGGCAGATAAAGAGCTTCATAGATAAGAAAAAGCTAAAGGAGTTCATCAATACCAAATCAGTATTATATGAAATTTTGAAAGGTATTCTTTAAGAAAAGGAAGAAGAAGAAAAAGGTAAAGATAAAAATTATAACAACAAATACATATCTATCAACAAGTGAATCTAAAAATAAAGTGAATAAAAAATCTGATGATCAGAATAAACTAGTGAATATAATAGAATCAGGAGCATAGAAAAGGAGTGGACTAACAATTCTTAGGGGGAAAAGGATGTGGGGGATGCCGGAAGAGACTGAACAAAAATTGTATACCTCTGGATGAGGACTGTGTGGGGGAGGTAAGGACAGAGGGTAGGGTGAGAATTGGGTGGAGGGGAGCTATTGGGGGGAAAAAAGAAGAACAATTATAATAATCTGAACAATAAATATTAATTAAATTTTTTAAAAATGCAACTGACCCAGCTACTGCTCTCTCTGACTCACGTGCCATCACGAGCTTCTTGGCCAACCTCCCCTCTAAAGAGCTCTCTAGGTTCTAGTCCATCCCCAGAGTGTCCAGGTTGCATTTCTGGTTCTTCTAAGAATCATCTCAGTGTGTTATCATACACCCAAGAGCGGCACAAAGATCTGTAATTCCTCAGCTCATCCATTCCGAGTTGTCATCTCCCTTTCCGAGGGTCTCAATCACTGCAAGTGCTTTCCTTGAAGGTCCCTCATTTGGCCTGGGAGTCAGAAAGCACTCCCTCACTCACAGGCAGGGATGGGGCAGAAAACAAAGCATGCTTCACATCCTCCCCCAATTGCCCCCAAGCTTCTGTTCCCTCCTTGGTTGGATGAGAGTAATGGCAATCAGAGAGGCTATGTTTTGGGGGGTGAGTCTTATTTGGGAGCCTACGCCCTCTCTAGGATAAGGATCCCTTGTCCTAGCTTGGATTTTAGCTGGAATGTGGAGGCAATAGGAAAATTCCCATTTAATTTCCTGTTACACACATCACCTGATTTCCTGATGGCCTCACAAACATGTTTCTGTCTTCATCTTGGTCATAACAGAACATGCTGCTTTTTAACTTCTTATATGAAGATGCTACCTTTTCAACTACACTGTGTTCTTTAGGGGGCCGGAGGGCATGCGGGGCAGGGGGTGGGGGCGGGGGGAGTGGGACAGTTGTATCTAACTCTCTTGTGCTAGGGAAAACCAAGTCCAATTGTCCCAATGCTGGAGTCTCACAGTCCTGCAAATACTTTTGAGGAAAGCATAAATATCTTAGGGCCATTGCATAAAATGCTGCTTTATGCCACCTCCATTTTAAGATTCATTCAAATCAGTTTTTGCTTGATGGATCTGCTTGGTGTATGAAATGATAAAAATATATATATAGCCAAAACCGGTTTGGCTCAGTGGATAGAGCGTTGGCCTGTTGACTGAAAGGTCTCAGGTTCAATTCCGGTCAAGGGCATGTACCTTGGTTGTGAGCACACCCCCAATAGGGAGCTTGCAGGAGGCAGCTGATCAATGTCTCTCTCTCATCAATGTTTCTAACTTTCTATCCCTCTCCCTTCCTCTCTGTAAAAAGTCAATAAAATATATTTAAAAATATAGATAGATGATAGATAGATAGATAGATAATGGATTGTTTCCTTTTAGAAGTGATTGCTTGCTATAAATTAAATACAGTTCAAGAAAAAACAATGGCCTCATAGATTACATGAAATGGGCTATTCAAGGACCACAGTCGATATTCAGATAAGCCAGGGCTTGGAGACTTAAGTTTACGACCCACTCCCCACCCTCTTTCTAAAACTTGGCCTTCTTTTCTCTTTCCTCAGGCAGGATGGATAGAGCTGGCTATTGTCATTTTATCACCCAGACACAAAGCAGGGGACGCTCAGTGTTCCTGTCCCCGAGGACAGTAAAACTCTTGGAACTGAAAGGGAAACTTCCAGCACAAGCACTATGGATAGGGAAGTGCCTCCTGGTTGTTTTAACAGCCTAAGCACTTTAGAGCCTGTATTTGCCCTTGAATTATGTTTTTCTTTTCATGATGATTTGTAGGACTTGAAAAACATCACTGTTAAAAAAAATTTTTTTTTTAAAGGAGACAAAGGAAATGAAAAAAAAAGGCCCTGCTCAGAGGGGAAGGCAGTAGAAGCTGTGTGCAGAAGCTGCCAATAGGGAGATTTCATGCTTTTGTTAATTAAACCCACAAAGAAGAAAAAAAAAAAACAACAGTGCAGCAGGCTGTATCCTCCATAACAGCTTCCACTAATAAAAAGTAATAGACAATTTCCTGCACTCCGTTGTCCTGAATACCATTAGAGCAGGTAATGGAGTTTTGGAACTGGGAGCCTCGCCGGCTGTCAGAGGAGGGCTACCCTACCCTCCTCTTCTCCTTTTATTAAATGACTAAGTGCAGCCGCCTGTGTCCTATCTCTCCCTCTTGCAACTATTGGATTGTATTATTTTACATTTTGATTGAAATGATGTCACAGCCAGATAAAAGCCGAGCTGCATTGTAATTGAATCGGCGAGTTGTTTATTCTGGTGCTCTCCAGCCGGCCTGCACTTGTCCTAACACTGCATACAGAAAGGGCCTCTCTTGTTTAACACGCCACCGATTAGATCTATTAACCAAAAAAAAAATGGGATTGAACTGGGGGGTCGAGGGCCTGGAGCTGCAGTTTCAGGAAAAAAATATTGGGGGGTGGGGGAATCAAATGTGAAGAGACACCATCTGCCCAACTTTCCAAGTGTGACTGGAAGTTTCAATCAACGAGTTTTGCATGGTGTCAGTGCCAGATGCGGAAGGTTTTGACGGATAACATCTAAATGACGGCTAATGGGGGCCGGTGCTTTTGGAGACACGGTGACACTTCCTTCCTAAATGTCATACCCATGTTTTCATTTGCAGAATAGCCCCAGTTTCATTTATGGAGTGAATTCTCATTTATTTTATTTAGACTGGAAGCAATGTAACATCTATAGTGATGAGGAAGATTGGGAGAAATAATTAGATCTGTTTATGTTCAAATTAGATGGGTGTTTTTGTTTTTTTAATCACAATGTTCCTCCCCAAAAAATTCTGGCTCTAAGGCATCTGTGAAGACATGATTTTCATCGGGAGCAATTGAGCCTGTTACACCTGTATAATTATACACAGAATAAATCAAGAACCAGTGTTACCATTATTTATACTAACAAGTGAGATCGTTGTTTAATCCTACTTATTTCAAGATAATGTTCAAACTTGTAAGCCAAGGTAAGTTTAACATGAAAAAAATAAGAACTAAAGGAGAAAAGCACAAAGCAGTGCCTTGCATAATGTAAATTTCCTCTTTTTGCATGTTTCTGGGTCTTTCCATCATACTCTTTCTTGGTGACACCAGAGGTGACTCTTCAGTTCTTCTCATCAGACAATTAGGTGTTATCCCGCCTAAATCCTGCAGACCTGGCAATGCAGGAGTGCCTTCCAGCAAATCCTGTTCAGTTTTATCCTGAGTTTTTGTTCATTTCACCTGGTCAGATGTTTAAAATGGTCTGTTAAATGTATATTTTTTATTGCTGTAAAATAGCTTAACTATGTTATCTATTAGAATTGATACATGTTTAGTATTTATTTCACTTGCTAGTTGACCTAACTAGCAAGTCAAATAAATTCTTGTCATCTATAGACCTAAAAACAGTCCATAAATATTCATTCCTTTTGGTTTCTCCTTTTTCTGCCCAGTTGGCTTGCAGCTTGGAAAACTGGCTCATAGAAGTCAAAATCCAAAAGGCCCTCTCTCCCCACCCCAAATCTTCTTTCCTTAAAAATGCACAATTTATCTTAACATTAATGCTCCCCCCAAAAAAACAAAAAATTAAATGAGACAGGTTGTATTTCTTTCAGTAAGTGAAAGGAAAGATAAACTGTGGCTCATCCAGACAATGGAATACCATTCAGCACTAAATAAGTCACAAAAGACATGGAAGAACTTAAGTGTCTCTTGCCAAGTGAAAGAAGCTAATCTGAAAAGGTCATGTGAATAAATAATTCCAATGATATGACCTTCTAACAAAGGTAAAGACTATGGAGACAGGAAAAAGATCAGTGGTTGCAATGGGTGTTGGGAGGGCAGTGGAGGGATTAATAATAATGTATTAATATCAGTTCATTCAATGTAAAAATTCTACCATGCTAATGCAAGATGTGAGAACCCTCTTTATTTTCTCTAAGTTTTCTGTAAATCTAAAACTGTTCCAAAAAAATAAAGTCAATTAATTTTTTAAAATTCAGAATCTCTTAACCAGGATAGTGTTTCCCCCAACCTGAATGAAGCACACTGTGCACACTTATGGCTGCTTCTTTCACCATTTCCAGTGTCTCCAAAAACCAAGAGCCCTCAACATTGACAAACTCTGGAAATTGTGTCGTACCTTCTGTTCATTCGTTGTGAATAGGAAAAAAACTAGACTTGGCCTTACTCTTGTGCTATAAGGACTGATTCACCTTAGGACCACAGACAGAGCCATGGAGATACTGGCCACTACAGGTGCTACTTTGTTGGCAAAAGTAGGGTACTGATTAGGGATAGCCCTTTAGGGATTTCATGTGTTTTCTGTCCAGGGATTAATAAAGTTATCCTAGAAAATATGACATTGGGACCCATGGGTATTTTTGCTAATTTAGACAGTATGGAAAAGGCCATAACAATGTGATTTAATTTGATTTCAGTCTCTTTTAAAATCTATATTAAAGGAAACATGCAGATATGTTGAAATGCTATCTGCCTACACAAATGGTTTTCAGTAAGAAGTGCCAACAGAGGACACAGAGAAAGCAGTGGAGAGTCAGCATGTCTTTCTGCTTTCCTGACACCTGCTGTCCTTTAACCTCCAGTTTGGGGGATATCTAGTCATCAGTAGAAACAGCTCAGTCCCAGTCCTGCAGTCTTTTTTCACTTCCCATCCTACAACTTCATTTGGCTTCACATCCCTACCTATTGAGCTGGACTGAGGCCTCCTCCCCTGCTTGGAGACCCTGAGTCAGCCAGGAGTCCTTGAAGAAATCCCAAGTGCCCAGCCAGGCAAGACTCCTCCTGGTCTGGGGATCCTTTTCTCCAATGAGACATGAGTGGGAACCCCTTGCACCCAGGAGGAAATGCCAGCAGGGGCCAGTGGAAACCTAGCTGCACTGGCTATATCAAGCTGACCAAATAGCATCACCAAGGCCCATAAACTAAACTATCACTGGAGCCACATCTCCCAAAGGGAGACACAGCCCTACATGCTACACCTAAAAGGGATAGATTCACTCTAAAATAGAAAACTTACATAGGACCAAGTACCTCCTAACATGACAAACTGAATGTCCAGGGTACAGTAAAAATCACTCATGATACCAAGAAATAAAACAATCACAACTGGACTGAAAAAAAAAAAGATAACCAGTTGATGACACCACTGAAATGAATCAGTGTCAGAATTATCTGGCAAGGATTTTAAAGCAGCTGCCATAAAAATTCTGTTACAAATTGCCATGAAAAAAGGTGAATCACAGCAAAGAAATAGAAGTTGTAAAGAATAACCAAATGGAAATGTTAGAACTGAAAGATCCAATCTGTGAAACACTGCCTGATGAAGAGTACAGTGGACATAACAGGAAATAGTCAATGAACTTGAGTAAAGATCATTAGAATTTACTTAACTTGAACAACAAAAAGAAAACATACTGAGGGGGAATGTGGGGAATTTTATGAAGCTGTGGGATAACAAAAGGTCCAACATCCATATCACTGGAGCTCAGAGAGAAAGGAGAAAGAAAGTGTGGCTAAAAAAGCATTTGAAGAAATCATGGCTGAAAACATTTCAAATTTTGTAAAAAACACAAACCTCCACATACAACAAGATAAGCCAACTCCAAATGGGATAAATTAAAAAAAAAAAAAACAACAACAACAAACTACACAAACATATCATAATTACACTCCTGAAAAGTAAAATAATTAAAAGAGAAGACAAAGAAATAGCACATCACATATACGGGGACAGAATGACAGCAGATTTTCTGTTTTAAATCATGGCAGACTAAAGAAACTGGCACAGCATCATTTTTAAGGCTTAAAGAAAAGAGTCATAAACTGTGACTTTTCTAGCCAGCAAAACTACTTTTCAGGAATGAAGGGGAAATAAAGACATTATTACAGGAAGAAAAACTAAAAGAATTTTTTCACTAGCAAATTTAATATTTTACGGGTTTTTTTAGTCTCTTTCATTGTATAGTATTTTAAAGTAGTATGTGTTTTTATTCAGTATTCTGAAAAAGTTTTGGATCACTTTTGTTGAAAACAAAGTAAATAATACCTGTGTTTCTCTCAACAACCTATAATTTTATGGCTATTTAACAACATCATCTTAAAGTAAATCAGTGGGGGCATGATACAACCCTTAATTCTCCCTAGATTTCTTGATAAAGAATAAGTTGAGGCAATTCGGTACACTTATGAAAGCACTAAAATGATTCTTTATTATCTGGAGAATCTAAAAAGTGCCTGGAAATTCTTGGCATTTCCTGGAAGCCTTCTTGCCAATGCAAATGCATGTATTTTTAATAAACATGTTCAACACCATTCCAACATGTTTTATTATGATTAAAAGGACTTCAAATTTGACAAAAATCTCTCTCTAATCCAAATTTCAAATGATTTCCTCCAGGGGGGAAAGCAATCTGTTAAAAACAAGAGTCTAAATGAATGTCAATAAAGAATTATTCCGAGTATAAAAGAAAATGTTTTATCTTGAAGTAAATCTTATGAAAGGTAAGTAAACCTGAGGTATGAAATCAACTTCAAATTGTATATCCCTAGGACAAGGGCACTAAGAAAAAAAGAACTACTTCTTACCAAAATGATAAGAAAAAGAGTACTGCATGGCATAACAAAGTACTGAGAGATGTTACTGCCTGGCTCAGTTGCAGCCCATCTTGTAGATGAGCTGTAAGATATCTGAACTGTTTACAGATTCCTCTTACAGGTTCTCCCTCAACCCACTCTCTCCAAATTCCAGTGCCGCAGGAGAGTTCCTCCATGCTAGATTCAGAAATTTTAGGAGAAGAACAACCATAGTCATTCCCTTTGAGAATGTATGAAAACAACTTGGGGAGGGAATGCTAAAACATGGAAATCAGTCATCAAAGTGCAGACAGGGTTGGCCACATTTCATGACAGATACTTAAAATATTTATCATAAACAAATGTACCCTTTGGCTTCTCCTCACATCTCATTCCTAATCCCTTACCTCACCAAATTGAGTCCAGAGCAGTACAAATTGATAGCTCATGTATTTGATGGGTGAATCTGTTTTAAATATTTGATAAGATATATTTTGGCGTATAGCAGAATCAAAGATGCAATTTTGATAGAGAGCTTTGATAACTATTTGTGATAATGATTAAAAAAAAAAAAAACACAGGAAATGTAGAAAAACAATTGCCTGCCCATGGGGAATCTTATCTTTTCTTAGTATCCAACAATGGAAGGTTTTACAGAAATAGAATTTTCATATTTTAAGGGGGTGAACTTATAATAAAAAAGATTTGGGGGGGGGTGGTCATTGTTTTTAAATATTTGCCATGGCCTAAAAAAGGATTTTCCTCTTAAGTTCAGGAATTTAGAAAAGTACTCTGTGTTCATTTAACAGGTGACCTGAGCCCCCAGGTCAACTGGGTCTTCTGTCCTGGGCTCATTCACTTCAATGGAAAACAAACAATCAAGTAACCAAACAAACACGTAGAAATGCAGATTTGTAATTTGGTGATAATAAACCACAGAATTTTCTTCCAATACACGATAGGACACATATTTCAAAAATTGACATAGTTATCAGTATTCTAAAAGAACGTTTGCATTTATCGTGATAGTCACAGTGTCAGGCGCAAACACATGAAAACAATCCGAGTCTCTTCCCCTCACTGCCTCAGGAAAGTCTGTGCAGACTTGTTTTCCTTCTTGGATTGGCAGACAGGGCTGTAGGCAGGAAAGGCCAGGAGAAGGTGGAAGGTTGTTCTGCATAAGGCAATGTTAGATAACCTCAATGGAAAGCACAGCAGGGAAAGGTTCCAGAGGAAGATTGGAGCAGAAGGAGCATCTGGGATCCTGGGACCTCAAGGAGAAACGGGCATAGAGATATGGTTTGTTGAGCATCAGATGATATAAACTTGTCCTATGCCACTAAATGAGGAGCTTTCAGCAAAGTTCCATTTGTATTCGAGAAGATCTGCATTGCTTTTACAAGCTTTCCTGTGCATGTATGTTTTTTTGTGTGTATATGTGCTTGCATATGTGAGTGTATATGTGTGAGTGTGTGCAATGTGGGCCTAATGAACTGTGGACGAAAGGGGCCACATGCTGACCTGACAAGCTCAGGAGAGGCCTCCATGGCAGTCTCGCAAACTCAGAGACCTAAAGTAACCACAAAAGATGGTCTTAAATGAACTTTAACTAAAAGCAGTTATGGTGGGTAGTTACATCCTACGCCGGTATCTTCACTGACAAGGTCAACCTTTACCTTAACTGAGCCTATCCGTCTTTTTGCATGTATAATAACATACCCTTGAAATGTCTGGGTAATTTGTAACTTCCTTTTTTCTGGAGCCCCTGGGGCACAACCAAATATGGTGGGTGCCAGGACAGATGCCACAAATTCCTTCTTTATCATGTTAATTGTTCCTGCACCCACCTAAATATGTGTCCATCATTTTACTTTTTATCCAATCCCAGGGGTTTCCTCCGCTTTGCTTTTCCCCACCTCCTTAATCTATCACCAATGAATTTCATGTAACCCACCTATGTCCCTCCTTTGATGGCAATGTATAAATACAAATGTAACCAGCCATTCTCTGGAGCATTATCTCAATTCGTTGAGGTTCTGCTTCCTGACAGTATGTCGACAATTTGGCTCAAATAAACTCACAAAAATTCTTTACAGGTTTCAGTAGTCTTTTTTGTTAACAGAGCTATCCTAGTGAAATGAGTCTTAGGGAGGAGCATGGAGCCCTGTGTTTTCTTCAGGATGTGTCTTCACTGATTATGTTCTAGGTGCCAAATTCTCTGGTGACTACTTTATGTAAGTTACTAATTTCTTCCTCACAACAGCTATGGGAAGCTGTTTATTCTATATTTTAGAGATAAGGCACTGAATCTCATGGACTTCAAATAACTTCTCTTGAGTCACAGACCAGTAAAGGTAAGAGAAAAACCCTGTTTTTCTTACTCCAAAACCTGTATTGTCAAAAAAATATGTCAAATACACAGCAGAGAATTTCTCCCAGCCAACTTCAGTGTTCGACTAAAATCCTGCAAACTCAACTTGTAAGAAGCATCCATCTTCCCATTCCTGAGTTTGTAGGTGTCTGCAGCTTCTTTCTATTGCAACATTTTACTGCTAAAGGTTGACCCAAAAAAAAAAGCTACATATTGGGAAGTCGGGGGCAGGGGGCTCTCACCTTGGTGTGCCCTATCCCCTGGTCAGGAGCACCTGGACACAGTTCTGAGCTCTCACCACTCCTCACCCAGAAGATGCCATAAGGAAAAAGTGACATTAAAAGTGAAGAGGTTAGCAAAAAGAAGTACTTAAACATGGTTTCTTATTTTTTCAATATTTAGGAAAATCTAGGCTTTTTATAATAAATAGGGAGGAAAAATTTTATAAAGCTAATACAAATTTTGCCTGACTGTCCTCATGTGCTCTGCATAGAGCAGCAAAGAATAAATGAACATTTTAGAAGTAAAGGAGATTGAAAGTACGTTAAAATCAGTAGTCTGTTTCTTCAAGGAGTCAGAAAGTGTTTCTCTGACTCTTTTTTTTTTTAATATATTTTATTGATATTTTTACAGAGAGGAAGGGAAAGGGATAGAGAGCCAAAAACACTGATGAGAGAGAAACATCGAACAGCTGCCTCCAGCACGCCCCCCACTGAGGATGTGCCCAAAACCAAGGTACATGCCCTTGACCGGAATCGAACCTGGGACCTTTCAGTTCACAGGCAGATGCTCTATCCACTGAGCCAAACCGATTTCGGTTCTCTGACTCCTAAGGCTTCATAACTCGGTAAGGAGAAAGGGAAGGGAGAGTTTGGGGGTGTGCTGTTCACCAGCGACCTGAAAGGAAGGCCAGGCAAGGAATCTAACTGACTGACAAGCGAGCAGTGACCCACTGTGGGGTGTGGTGAGATGCTTCCAAGCACACAGACATTAGGAATGCAGGAACCCCGGCAGAAACAAGAGCACCGTACCTGCAGAGGAACCAGTGTTTATCAAACTACAGAATGTAGTCAACAATTGATTTTTCACGCTGTGAGAAAGTTGACTGAATCCTCTCTGCATCCAGGATACAGGACCATTGGCAAATTCTTCAGCATTCTGTGCCTCTGTCTCTCCCTGTGTCGGATGAGAGCATTTAAGTCCAGAATGGAATTACAGATTGAACACAACATATATCGGGTGTGTCTGCAACTCTGGTCCTGACTTGGGGAAAGAGGAGAACCTTATCTTGCGTGCTCAGAGGGGATGAAGTCTATGTCCTCTCTGTCTCCACAGCCTCTGCACCACATCCACCTCCGCAGTGGGTGCCTGACCAGCAGCACGCTTCTTGAATGCTCCCTTCCACTAAGAGGTACATTGCACATCACTATGCATAGATAGGGTTGATCCCAAATTCAGGTTAAATAATGACTAACATTTTCTAGAGAACTGCAATTTTCCAGGCATGGTGCTATGCATTCAATCCTCCTAAGGGCTCCAAGAATAAGGACAATTGGTCATTATTCAATTCAGGGGAGAATATGTGCTTAGTCTATAATCTCACAGTAAAATGTCAAGCCAGAACTCAAACCCAGATAGCCTGACTTCTCAGCCCCCACTTGTAATTAACTCCAGGCAAGGTCTTCCTGGGGCAAGGGGTGCACAGTGGGGGTCCTGGGAGCAGGTGCCCTCTGTGACCTCAAATGTCAGTGCCAAGCATCTGGCCCAAGCATCCAACAGTCACCCAAACATCTCGTTTTTCATTATAATTACTGTTTCCTTTTTACTTATGTACATGCATGTATTTTCTTGCCTCCATAAGAGACTTGAAGGAATTTACAAAAACCAAAAGAAAATAAAACAGCACGAGAAACATAAGTGAAACTGGTGTCAAAACCCACTAGCTAGCCTTCATGCAGAGCCACAGAGGAAATGCTGGCATTGAGGATAACTGCCAAGGACCACAGCCCGGAGGCTGCTGCTGGGAAGCTGGGATGCGTCCTCTGCGCCTGCTCCCTGCCATATGGCTCAGGCACCTCTTTTTTGTTGTAGCCACAAAAGTCTGTCATTTTTAAAAATACTCTTCACTTTATAGAAAACTCACTTATTCTGCAGCTTAACAGAAATGCATATTGAATTATAACCACTATGTTAGAGTTCTCCAGAGAAACAGAACTACATGAGATAGATGACAAATGATAGATTGATAGATAGATGATAAATAATAAACACATGGTTAATAGATAGATGATAGATTGATATATAGATATATGATAGATAGAAAATATATTATAGATAATCATAAAGGATAATTAAATAGAGGTATAGATAAATTGATGGATGACTTAGGTATGGACAGATAATAGGTAGATAGATAAATGTAGATAGATAGATAGATAGATAGATAGATAGATAGATAGATAGATAGATTTACTGTAAGGAATTGGCTCAAAAGAGTATGGAATGAGAGAAGCTCCAAGATCTGGCATCTGCATCCTGGAGACTGAGGAGAGCTAGTGAAGCAGTTCCAGTCTTGCCCAAAGGCAGCAGAAGACCAATGCCCAGCTCAGCAGTCAGACAGAGACAAATCCTTCTTCCCCCACCCTTTCTTCTATCCAGGCCTGAGAAGGATTCAGTGATTTTGAACCCAATGAGAAGGGTGAAGTGCTTCCATCAGTCCACCAACTGAAATGCTAATTTCCCCTGGAAACACCCTCACAGACACACCCAGAAATAATGTTTTACCAGATATCTGGGTGCCCCGTGATCCAGTCAAGTTGACACATACAATGAACTCTCACAGGCACTGTAACCTAGGACATGGCTGAGCTGGGGCGTTGACTCTGTCCTTACCCTCCAGAGCCCATCCCTACCACCGAAGTATAATTCTGATACCCACTTCTATCTTGAAGAAGGTCGAAAGGCTAATTTACCATTTGGGAATGCTCCTCTTCCCAAATGACCATTGGTTTACAGCCTATAAAGGCTCCTTCTCAGGTAAATGTGTCCCCACCCTTTCCAGCCTGCAGGGGGTGCTCTGTGAGCAGATCCTAGGCAGCCAAAGGTCCTAGGAACCTGGGCAATCTGATTTAGAAGAGTGAACTTTCACAGAAAAGGATGGACAGGGGGAAAAAGGTAAGTGAGAACCAGGAACATGATCATACCCGAAACACCTACTTCCTTCACTGGAACAGTAGGCACACCTATGTGTGAGATTCTTATCAGGTTAGTTCCGTCCAGACCTGAGCAAATGGGTATAAACACAGGTGGAGGAGCTTAGCTATTGGCAAGCTGACCAGGCCGCAGAATCAGTTTCTGACTATTTTAGGAGTGTCAGAACAGAGCTAGTTTTACTGCAAAAAAAAAAAAAAAAAAAAAAAAAAAAAAAAAAAAAAGCACTAGGAGGAAATTTTCAAAAGACTATCCCTTTTCCTTTTCTGGGACAGGATGGTGCTAGCCATCTCACCTTCCTTTAGTCTGTAACTGGCTTGAAACTCTGGGGTATGTGTGAGGTGTGTGTGTGGTATATATGTCTGTGCATATTTTTCCCTATGTCACTGAAGAGCTACAAAACTATGGAAAGAAAATAGTGTCCCAGGCAGATTATTTTAATTATGTTTAAAAGGGCATTGTTTCAACAACCCCACCATCCAAATTTAGAAATATGAAATCTTATACTTGAGAAATCACATTCCCGAAGTGGGATATTGGCCACTCCCTCGTTTGTTTTTGGCCATAACTTCCCAGGCCCACACATAAAAATCATCTGCTTGCATTGCTCTTTTATGATGATATTTTGTGGGGCTGACATAATCAGGAAAGCATAATTCAATTTTCTAAAATTAGCCATTTATTATAGTGTGGGCAAGACACGAACATTTCCATGAATCATACCCACAAATAATGAAAAGTAAAAATAAAATGACTTTTCCCTATCAGTAGGGTAATAGTTTAATTGTATACAGTTATTCTTACATTAAAAGCTGCATACCTGGCAAGCTTTATCGGGTAACAGGGACTTTTAAATGTGCCAATGTTTCTACACAAGTAACGTGGGTCAATTGCAAAAGGGATAACCATAATGATTAAATCATTAAAATTTTGTCTATGCTTCACAGAGCATAGAGAAAATTAACTTCCCACCAACCTCATTTTTCTGCTGAACATGAAATAATGATTTTCTGCCAGTATAATTACAAAGCTAACATCTGATAGAGTCAGCATCCAGCGGGGATTATCGCAGGCATGAGTATTAGACCTCATTACCAGCTTGACTGCAAAATTATTACATCTTGTAATTGGAGGGTGAGATTTATATACAGATTGGCCGGGTTTCTGTAAGATTGTAATTACAAGCTTCGTTGGTTCGCTACTTATCGCACGGTGCAGGAGGAGGCAAAAACAAGCAGAAGGAAGACCATTTCATTAAGCTGTAACCCTATCAAGGGAGGAGCACTGTAACGTCCCTGTATTTATTAGGCCAAACAGAGCTGTTTGCAGAAGGGGAGACCATTTATTACCGCCTGACAAATGGGATTTCATTTATTTAACCTCGGCGATCTATTTCAGTAAAATGTACAAACGAGCCATCCATTTTATGATTCCAGAGTCAACGCTCAATTATCTAAAGGCTAACTGAGTGTTAAAGTGGCCATCTGCTAGGATGAATTCATTGATTTAATTTGCTGAATGATTCCTGTAGGCAGGGAGGAGGGGCTGAGCCTGCATGAGTGATGGGGGTGCGGGTGGTGCACCCCCGAATGTGTGTGTATGGAGGGGGGGAAGCGCACGAGGATCGTGTGTGTGTTTGTGAGTGTGTGTGCGCGCACGCGTGCGTGTGTTTAATCCTTCACACAATAGAAGAATGCGATCAATAGCAGCTTAAATTTTATGAGACAAGGAGTTAAGTTGTTCTGCCCAAGCCAGAACACCTTTGTTCTCCCAGAACAAGTAATCTCTGTGGTGGAATTAATATTGACAGGCTAGCTTCTTTGTGGCTAATTTGAGGGCGCCCGGGCCAATTGGCAGGCGGGCAGTAATAGAGCTGTTATTAGAGTTCATTATGAAAGCTACAGATCGATGCCCACTTCAGGCCACCGGCCCGGAAGGAGGCATGCTCCTTGCCCTTGGCATCATTCCTTATTGCACCTTGACTTTTTTTTAAAAATTATTTTGCAAAAGTAAACAAATAAACAGGTGTTTTTTTGTGAGGCACTCAGCAGCTTGGTGCTCAGTAGCTAGGAAGGGAGACAGGGTGCGGGACAGATGTGGATGGCAGGAATCCACGCATCCCCATGAAGTCCCTGCTGTATTCACAGGAGCCACTTGTGACATCCACCAGGACAGGCCAGTGGATGAATGCAATAATGGCTCAGTTCATTAGGACTTCCCACTGACCATCTTCTACACCCCCCCGGCAAGTCCAGCCTTGCTCAGACTGTGAGTGAAAAAGAATGTTCTCTGGCTATGGAGACTGTTCTCTGAGAAGCTCTGCCCAGGCTCTGCTCCCAACGCAGGCAGTGTCTTTGTGAGAGAGGCCTTTGGAGCTCAATGACACACATGTCCAGATTGTTCTTCTCTACAAGAGGCTTCTAGGGAAGAGCCCAGCTCTGGAAGTGTCCCTGACTCGTTGCTGTTTTCCTGGAGGCTGACTCAAATGCACACTATAAGCTTTCCTGAATCAGAACAGGAAAGCTGCTCAGTGTTCGTCTTTCCCTCCACGCTCTAGTATCCTCAGCAGTGCCTTCAACTCTGAGACCACCCACTCCGGAGGAAAGGGACTGGAAGGCCTGTGCTCAGGGACAAGCCTGCATGCACTGATGCCATCGCTCCAAGTCCTGAGCTCTTCAGTACCCATTCATTCCTTGTGCTGCACCACCCATGCGCACGAATGCTCCTGACACAGGGGTGCCCATCCTGGGTTCTTTTTTGCCAAATCTCTCCTGTCATGGCCACGTGTGCCTTGGTTCTCCCTCTCTCATTCATGGGGGGTGGAGCCTGCACCTCAGTTGTCCACTCCCACATGCACACCTGTCCTCTCCCCTTCACTGACTTTTCTCTCTAGGCCTTTTGTCCCAAATCAACCATCTACAGTGAGAGTCCATTAGAGACTTGCTTCAGGGTCGATAAAGGAGAACACCACCCAGGTAGTCTTCTAGAGCCTCCATTATCCCACCCTGCAAGCATGATCATCATGCTCATGCCTTGAGGGACAGGCCTGGCCAAATGCAAATGTTGCTACAACAAATTCTTCCTGCGGTGTCCACATGGGATGTCCACCCAGAACATCAGGCCACCACCAGCACTAAAGGCCAAGGTTGAGATTGTCCACAGAAACCCTGCAGAGAAGAAACCAGCAGTGCCCTTGCTGGCCTATGCTGGAAACCTCTGCCCTCCCTCCCACCCATGACCAACACCCAGACACTCAACTCCCAAGCATTGCCACTTCTTGATGTCATGTTAGCAATAGCTGTAGCCCACTGACCCAAGAGGGACAGATTATGCCAAGAGGTAGAGTTTACATCTATAGGTCAGAAAACTAGAAGACAGCCTGAGGGCCCATCCTCCTACTGGAAAGAGTAAGAGTCACGCATGACCTTCATCATTGTCTGAAACATCCTGTATTAATCGAGATGTCTTGTTGGTATTGTTTAGCTCCTTAGATTCAAGGAGAGAAAGTCCTGAATGATTTCCATGTATTCTGTCAGCAACATGGAGGCTGGCAATGGGCAGACAGAGCTCTGTATATCAGGTTCTGTGAGAGCAGGTGTGGGGGTGGGTGCACACCAAGTGCTCTCAGAGGTGAAATCTACTGAAGGTGAGCTGCTTCCTGGGCTTAGCTGGTACTGCAACTGGCCAAGAGCCTGCTCTCATCAAATCAGCAGCAATGGAAACAAAACCAGTCTGTTCAGAGTCCACAACCAAGATGACCCCATCAGGGGATGCAATACATAGGCAGCATGCTCTGTGCTGCCCACGCAACGCAGCTCAACTGAGAGGTAAATGGACATGCATTTTTAACAGGTGTTCCAGGGCCATGCGTTCCGATGACGTGTGTCCCACGAATCACAGGAAAACAGCCCCTCTCAGCGCAATAGCATTTTCTGCCTCCTTGTAGGACTCCCTTATGCCATGGCACATTGCCTGAGCTACCTAAAGTGGCTTTTTTTGCCATTACAGGGACAAGTTTTTTTCTTATTTCTACCTGGAACAAATTGAAATCAGTAGTTATATTATATTTATACTATATATTTAGCATCTATAGACAATATATTTTCACCACAATGATCAGCTTACAATCATTAAGAACTGTTTGTCTTTGAACTTTGAAAACTGTTAATGAATTAGCCAACTTATGAATTGGAATTTATTTGTATTTTACCCTGAATTATCCTATTGATTTCTGTATCTAAAGCAACTACAAGGTAGTCCATCTTGCCTCTGATTTGCTCTTTTAGGGGCAGGCTACTTTAGGCTGTAATTACTTACCAATATACAATTGTATACTTACCAATATAACTTACCAACAGTCAATGTGATGTTGTAGTTTTGATCATTTGCACAATCTAAAGGCTCCCATAAACCCTTGGAGCAGAAAACCTACTTAGTTGATCTTGAAAATGGCGAATATATTCAGATTAATTACTACTAGATCATTTCAGTTTTGAAGATAGTGGTCTAAAAAGCAAACAACAGCCGAAACCGGTTTGGCTCAGTGGATAGAGCATCAGTCTGCGGACTGAAAGGTCCCAGGTTCGATTCCGGTCAAGGGCATGTACATTGGTTGCGGCCACATCCCCAGTAGGGGGCGTGCAGGAGGTGGCTGATCGATATCTCACTCTCATCAATGTTTCTAACTTTCTATCCCTCTCCCTTCCTCTCTGTGAAAAATCAATAAAATATATATATATATTTAAAAAAAATAAAAAGCAAACAACAAAAGAGTACACACACACACATACACACACACACACACACACACACACACACACCAAACAAGCACAAAAATAAAACCAAAAGCAACAATATCCGATGGCTGGGTATTAGAAAGCACTAACCAGGACTGAATCTTGCATAGTCCTGCCTCTGTGTGAGTGTGGCTGGATGCCCTCAGCGTGGTGCCCGAGAGCAGTGTGGAAGCCAAGTTCACTGGTATGACAACCACAGGAACTAAAGGTGGGGGGTCGGATGTGCGTTAACTTGAGATGCCTCTAATGTGGGCAAAGTTTGAGCAGGACTCCTAGAGGTGGAGGGTGGCATCTTCCACTGCTGACCCTGAAATGCCTTTTCCAGTAAAGGAAGGGGTTCAAGTGCTGACCAGCTGTGGGTCAGAGACCCAGACGGCCACTGGAGAACCGGCAGGAAGGTGTCCTGCCTTCGGCGAGACTCATTTCCTCCACACAGGGCTCCAACTCCCCGGAGCCTTCTTGTTAGAAGTACAATCTTTTTCGTCTGTACTTTAAAAGAAATAGTTGTTCAAATCCCTAATGTTTTCAGCAACAAAAAAAATAAACTGCAGGATATGTCTAATATTTTCTAAATATCAATGAGGTATTGTTCAATTCATTCTTTTTACTTTAAGACATCAAAAACTACAAGATTAATTTATGTTGTTCATCCCCTGAGAAATTTTCCAATTTATAATAAACATTAGTACATAAACCTAGATACATCCACATTTATTACTTATATCTAACTAACTTCGAATCCAAGGAAACCATGTTACCTTTTTTAAAAAGTATTGTGATGCCATAATTGATTGGGAGAAGAACAAGTTCTATACCATGAGTTTGAGTTATAATTTTTAATTCATTTTTTTCTTTAAGAACCTCCTTGAACAGCAAACCCCGTTTCCAAATCAAGAACCTGCTGACCTGTTTTGCTGAGTGAGAGATTTTTGTGAATTCGTATTTTCACATTCCCCTAGATGCCATTCACATTTTAAATGAGTTCAATGATCAAATAAAATTGTATATGTTTCACATGACTATAAATCTATGTGCCAAAACCTGTCTCCCTGGGTGAGAGAAAGGTGAGCCCCAGGGTACCAGGAAGAAGCAGAGGAGAGGCTGACCTGGGTGTGGACAGCCAGCATGGAGGGCCACCCTGAGGAGGTGGGTGTGTCTTCAGGAAAGAGCAAAATCTTCTTCAGAGTCAGGAGGAACAGCCAACAGTGGTGTAGCTAGTGTTCAGAGATGGCACCTCCCGTTCATTCAGTCCACTTGTTCCTTCCACAGATACAGACACAAGTTGAGTGCTGAGATGTGCTTGTTGTGGGTCATGTGGCCAAGGAGCCATCATTCTCTCTCTCCCCTTCCTCCTTCCCTCCTCCCCACCCCCCCGCCCAACCCATGCAAGAGGTCCTGGAAGAGCACTGGGTCCTGAAGTAGAGCACAAGCATGTGGGGTGGGAGTGTAGAGGTGCAGAGAGTTGGGGTCTAGAAAGTCAGAGACCAGCAACAGAGGGAAGCATAAAAACTGGATCTGGCCCGCATCTCAGAGTATGGAATACAAACTCCCAAACCTTCCCAAAGGTAGTTCCCGAGGGGGACCACCAGAAGTGGACTGGGCAGGTGAAGGTAGGCATATGGGGGTTCTGGTACAGAGCCAGCAGCACTCAGAGACCAGCTCTGGACTGAGGGCCTTGAGAACAGGTAGAGGTTTGCATTGTGTGGTTCAGCCACAGTGCCTCCAAGAGCACTTGTCATGAGGGAGTGAAGGGGCATGTGGAATGAAAATGTTTAAACAAGGGAAATTGTTCCAATACCTCCTCCCAGTGTGGCTGAAAGGATTTCCTGTGTACACTGTAAATAGATCAGCAACATTCCAGCATTGGTCAGAATTACTTACTGGTCATGGTAATCAATTATCAACCAAGTTTACAGACTCCTGGTTTAAAATGATGGACTGAGATTGCAAGCTCACACACACACACACACAGACACACACAGACACACACACACTCCAATTGAACATGGCTGACATGGTGGGGAGTTAGCATACAGTAACCATAAGTTTAGAGAATGGATGGGCACTATTGCAGACCTGGGATTTGGGTGGGCAGATGATGCCAGTAGGGAATCTCCCACCCCAAAAGAGACTGGCAGTGAAGGTGAAGTTAGTGGTGTAAACTCCTCCCAGCCAGTGTCCTGAGACACTGCACTGCCAGGGTGGGGGACAAGCCTAGTTTAGAGGCCCTGGGACAGGAACTAGGTCCTCAGTTACTATGGCCTCAGGAAGCTGGCGGCAGTGGTATTGCCCACAGGCCCAGCTCAGCACTGTCTCCACAGACAACAAGCTCTTCCCCTAGAGCAGTGGTTCTCAGCCTTTCTAATGCCACGACCCTTTAATGCAGCTCCTCATGATGTGGTGACCCCCAACCATAACATTATTTTCGTTGCTACTTCATAACTATAATTTTGCTACTGTTAATGAATCCTAATGTAAATATCTGTGTTTTTTGATGTCTTTGGCGACACTGCTAATGGTTCTCAACCTGTGAATCATAACCCACAGGTTCAGAACTGCTACTGTATTAAAGGGTCACGGCATTAAAAAGGTTGAGACCACTGCTTTAGGGACTCCAACGTGCAGGGGAATTTGGAGCCAGGGGGAGAGCAGTAAAGAGCAATGGATGGCCACAGATACCATAGTAATCCCAGAGGGAAAGAAAGATGCTGAATACTGTTCCACTGACACTAGAGAATTGAAGTAATTTAAAGAATAAAAGAAAACTTAAAAATACACTTTTTAAAAATACACTTTTTAATTGATTTTTAGAGAGAGAGGAAGAGAGAGAGAGAGAGAAATATCAATGTGAGAGCAAAACATGGATTGGCTGCTTCCTGAATGTTCCCTACCAGGGATCAAACCCACAACCTGGCATAATGCCCCAATCAGCCAGGCCAAAATATGCATTTTGTATTAAAATCCCAGAAAGATGTTGTTACATAGAAGTAGACTGGTAGGTCTTTAGAAAGAGGTTTTTAAGAACCGGTGGGAATTAAAAAATGGAATTGCTGAAAAAAATGCAAGAGAAGAGCTCAACACTGTCAGGGACTTGAGGAAAAGTCATCAAGAAATAAAATAAGAAACATTGTCATTCAAGATAAAGTTTCAGAAAGAGATGAGAGAGGGAAAAAATAGGGGGTTAGGGGGAGGATATGATTAAAGATATACTAGAAGAAAAGAAAGGCTTCACCTGGAACAACCCACCTGGTTCAGAGCATCCTGAATATTAGGACAAATTAAAAACAACCTGGTGACATTTCAGGTATTCGGGGAGGAGAGGAAATTACAGATACCTCTCAAGTCACTTTCTAGATCTCTTTGTTCCTTTTTTCTCATTCTCTCCTGAATCTTGAGATTGAGGCTGCTTCCCAGGGCTGGGTCTTCAGGTCCTTCTTCAAAACTACCATAGCTCCCACTGTGACTCCACCCTGTCCTGCCCTCTAAATGCCATCTCTGAGCTGATACACCCCAAATTTCTATCCCACTCCACCCTTTGCTGGAGTTGGCTTGTTGACATAACTGCTACTTGCATATCTCAAAATGGACATATCCCAACCTGATTCCCACCAGGCCCCAGCTACACTAGTGTCTCCTCCTATGGACCCAGCTCCACCAGGTCAACATCTTAGGGGTCATCTTTTATTCTTTCCTGCCTCTCATTCAATCCATGTCCCTCATCAAATGGACTTAAAATTGCCTCAACCATTTACCTGAGATGAATTCAGAAATTATGATAAATAATGCTTAGGTAACTTACCAATATAATTAATGTATTTCAATAAGAAACATTCAGAAAAAGCTAAAATGATGACAAATGTAAAAGAAAAATATTGCAAATGATTCAGAGAAAAATGAATGAAGAAAAACAATCACCATTCTGTAAAACTTTTGCTGATCAGAGGTCTGGCTCACATTTGGGTTGAATTCAATATAAATCCAGTTAGATGAGCCATTTTAGTGATAAGCTTTCACTCTGTATTTCCTATGATCACTCCCTGAGGAAGCAAATTTCTTGCCATTTCACATTCAATATAAGTGCATTGCTGGTGAAAAGATGGCTAAATTGGTCCATCACTTTGTAATAAAATATCTCATGACTTGTTTATCTGATCAATGAAGAGTGTATTCTCCAGCTGTTCAATGTTAATGGGCCCATTGCCCTAAAATGGTGAATTATCGACTCCCAGAGAGGCAGAAGGGGGTTGCAAACTCAGATCAGATTTCCTGCTTGAAACTGACATATTGCGGTTAAATTGTTGGAGCCAAGAATGCAGGTCCTTTGTGTCTTTCACTGCAGAGATGCCTAACACACAAGACCATTCCTAACTTAGAATTATTAAACTAGCTTTTAAAAAAATTACATCTGGATACAAAACTAATCATTCAAAGATGGCAAAGTTATTGACATAGCACAGAAATATTTTGGTGGGATTTTAAAGGCCCAACTTCTGTATCCCAGTAACTTACCTGAGTTCAGTCTGTGCTGTTCTGAAAAGCACGTGTACACTCATTCAATTAGTCATCCATTTATTCCTTTACTAATCAGCAAATTTTAACCGTATTCTGATAATGAGCCCAGAACCGCACCAGTGATTTGGGCACAGCGGTAGAAAGAGACCCAGTGCCCAACCCCAAGCCTCTCGGAGTGGTCTCCAACGTACTGTGTACCTGAGCCATGTGATTCATATCCTGGCTTTGGGGTTAAGTGAGTACAAGTACAGATACAGCTGTATCCCAGCTCTGCCATGCTGCCTGGGGAAAATGCTAATCTCTCTAACTCTGTTTTCTTATCTTTAAAATAGATGTAATATCCACTCTAAGGTTATGGCAAGGAATGAGTGAGATGATGTATGCAGAATCCGAATGTACAGCACACATTGGGAGGTGGAGCCCTCCGTGACTTCACCAGCATCAAGCCCCAAAGCTTCAGAAAGCAAGGCTCAGAGACCAAGCAGGTGCCCATCCAGCACAGTGATGCTCCATTCCACATGGCCTCACCTGCTGCAATGATCACTTCTACTTTACACGCCGAGAAAATCCTGCTCTGTCATTTGTGGACCATTCCTGCTTCCCTGCAAGAGCCACAGCCTCAAGAGTCACCTGACAAGAGGCAGTGGTCCCCCAAGTGAGTGACACATCCTGAGGGGTGAAGGATTCTTCTTTTACAACAGTAAGATCTTGAGGTGTGGAGAATGTCAGTGAAACAAACAAAAAATATATATCATACATGCTCTGATCAATAATTAAATGTATGGGAAGTAGATGATTTTATTTGTTAACCAATGATTTGCTGTTTCCTTTTGATTCAGCTTAGCCTTAAGAACAAAAAATTTTAAAGAAGTAAAATAAAACACAGAAGTTATCGCCCCCTTTTCAGTAGAAATGCAATAGAAATAAAATACTAGAGGTTTCACCCAAAGTTATTTCTGTAGACATGGGGGGACACGCGATCTCAGCCCTAAAACAGTTTGTGATCTGGGAATTACCTTTGCGTGTGCTTTTTCAACATGTAAGAGAACCTGAAGCATGGGCCATTTTGTCTCCTGTTCAGGGGGGTTAAACTCAGGGACATTTAGGAACCACACTTATTGAGGGCGGAGAATCATTGGCAAAGCTCGGGAAGTGAGGCCTCCCCAGCCCTGTCAGCAGCCCACCTCGTGACTTGGGCCCATCCCCCTTCTCTGGTCCTCAGTTTGATTTTTGGTGCAATAGGAGCATGACTTTATACCCACCAACCATTTTGGAGCACCTGCACCCCAACCATTAGGCTTACCTGGGAGCTCCTCTTGAGCAGAGCAAGAAATCCACGAGCTATGAGGGACTGGCACCTGGTGTGTGGGCAGGAAGGGAGCCACGCAGCCCGGAGCTCATGGACACTGAATGTTGGAAGGAGAAGGTCACTGACTGGGCTCACCTCTGATGAGCAGCCTTTAATGGAATCCGGCACCGTGTCCACCTTCCCTCTCAGAGACTCTGCTGAGCTGGGAGTAAGGGCAGGAGATACACGGGGAGGAGGGATGGGCACACAGCAATTTGTCTCTATTGATTGGGAGCAAAAAAGGTAAGAGTCATGTATGCCATGCAACCCAACTAAAATAACTTGAGAGACAAAAAAAAACTTCAAATGTGATTTTAAAACACATTTATGGTATTAATCAGTTAAAAGGAGGAATATAGCACAGGAGTGCTCACTGAGGTGCCTTACTAGGAAGCAGGAACTTACTCAAGGAGCACACAGTGTTAAAAATATTGATTTTTTTAAATAAATGAATTATTTAATGAGATAATCTTGAAGATCCTGCTTTTAAGAGGAAAGCATTTGTGAAAATTGCTGGAAAAGACAGAGGCCTGTGGGAATCTAGTCAGAAAGGCCTAGGGTGTGACAAGTGCATGTGAGACCTCCCCTCGCCTGGCCTCGCCAAACCCCACCTCAGGAGGGTAGGAGCTGAGCACCTGAGATCAGTTATAGGAACCCAAGGGATGGTCTCTCACATGTTACTAAAGGTTGATGAGTGACTAGAAAGAGCAGCATCTTGAATGAAAATGTCAGATTTTAAGTGCACTTAAAATCCTCAAATACAGTTCTTACTTCTATACTGCTTATATTTAATACAAAGAATCCTAAACTCTCTGTAGTCATTTGCAAATATCTTCATAATAAATATCCCATTAAATTCCGCATTTGGTCATTGTTGGATCTCAAATGAAGACAAGCAAGTTTATAGTTAATGAAAAATGAAAAAAGAGAAGAGAGAGAGGAGAAGGAGGAAGAGAAGGAAGAGAAGGAGGAGGAGGGATGGGGGAAAAGGAGTAAGTGGGGGATGAGGGGGGAGGGGGAGGGGAGAAGAGAGAGAAAAGGAGAGAAACAGAGGTCCATAACAGCACTGTGACTTGACCCCCGAGGCTACTTAGGAATAAACAAATGTATGAACCTGGATTTAAATGGCAGGATCATCCAAGTCAACTGACTCTAGGAACTGCCATCCTTCCATCATCTGGGAGGTGAGACTGAGTTTTGTCATCTCAAGAAGGGGAGAGAAGGAAAGAATTCGCTTCAGATCAGCAAATGTGTGCTCCAGCCCCGATGTCCTTGGGCCTCACTCCCTCTGCAGTGAAAGGGTCACAGGGCCCCCTATATGATCCAGGGCACAGCCCAGAATCAATTACCTCCTCCAGAAGGATGGGAGTGTGAACACCGTCAGACAGTCACAAATGACCTAGAGCAGGGGGAAAAAAAACAAAAAACATTTTTCTAACTAATATGATCTTCCTGCCAGATAAGCAAGCTCCTTCTCTGACTGATAGCTGCAGCTTCATTGCCTTCTAGACCCCATCTCCCTTCCCCCTCCCCCCTTCCCAAGAAGAGTAAATCACTTTTCGAAAGGAGGCTTGATATAATGGCGGTACATCTTTTCAAACATAGGTAATAGAACAGAGCGCACGATCACCTTTGGCAGAAAAGCCCAGCCAGGGACACGTCCCCTTCTTGGCTCCAGGGGGCCTGCAGTAACACTCCTCATAAATCGGCTGGGAGATCCTCGGAGATACGACCCTGCTTTATAGCCGAGGCCAGCATTCAGTCACCTGGGACATGATTGCTGGGGGATAAGGTCACGGAGCCTCTTTTGGTGTCATCCCCCTGAGATGTTATCGGATGCTCAACCCTAAAGCAAGAGAAACAAACTGATAACAAAATTGGGGGGAGGGGACATGGGAGGAAATGTGATAATCCATCAACTCACCTGTGGAGAAAGTACCAGGGAAAAGCAGTATTGATTTTTTTTTTTTACAAGCCAGTGCACAGATTTGTCAGACAGAAGCACAGAGATGTCAATGCCCAGAGCCACCATCTCTAGCAACCCCAGAACCTCTCCCGGACAGACGCCTCCCAAGGGTAGGAGCAGAGGCGGCATTCGGGCACATTTCCACGCCTGCCTCAGAGGTGTTGTCAACTTTATTTAGAGAAAAATGCCTGATGCCCGCCCCCATCCCCGCAACTCCAAAAGGGGAGGATTTTAGGAAAAGGACATCCAGTAGGACATACTTTGAGTGCATCCTGAGAGAGGCACCTTCAAGGTCTGAGAGAGACCGCAGTCACCTGTCCTCGATGGAGCTGCGTGTGGGAGCTGCTTCTGCCATTGCGGTCACAGGAAGGTCGCAAACATTACTCAAATGGACATTCAATTGGAAGCGTGCAAAACTAATGGACAATTTTAGACTTCAGAGAAAATCTACTAGAACCGTGGTCGGCAAACTGCAACTCTTTGGCCCCTAAGTGTGGCTCTTCCACAAAATACTACGGCCTGGGCAAGTCTATTTTGAAGAAGTGGCATTAGAAAAAGTTTAAAAATTTGGCTCTCAAAAGAAATTTCAATGGTTGTACAGTTGATATTTGGCTCTGTTGACTGAGTTTGCTGATCACAGTACCAGAACACAGTTTCATCACTTACTCAACAAAAGATAATCTGGACCAGTTATCAAGGTGGACTTTTTATCTGGCCAGGAAAAAATCACTCTGGCACTCCCGGTTTCAGATGCTTAGAATCCACTGATGTCTAGGTCTCACTAACGTGCCCACCAAGGAAACATCTGGAGACAGATAATGAGATTCGGTTTAACTGTGCCTGGAGTAAACTTATTCAGTGCATATCTGCATATCTAGCCAAACTCAACATCACTTTTAGATTTCACCGTCATTCTAAATCCTTTCTTCATGAAATCTCATCTGGTTAATAAAAAAGCAAAAGACAATCAAATTAAAAATTCAACAAAAGCACAAAATGAAAGATCTCAACCAATAACTTAAAAGTATCAAATTAAGAGGTTCATTACAAAGCTGACATGGACTTGGTAACTGTAGGTTCTGCTATGTGTACCACTCATTCAAAGCACTTCCACACATGCTAAAGTGTGTTTCTCTTTGTGTTCTCTGATGCAGTGTCATTGCACTCTTCTTTCAAGTATAGAATGTAGCTGTTCACTTTTTAAAATGTGCTTTGAACAGGAGTGCCTAGGGACAGCATGGCCTGCAGGCCACTTAGCGTGCCCACCAGCATGGCATAGCTTGTTCTAAAGACTGAGAAGGAAGCTGCTGATTGAGTAAGACAGTGAGGGGAAATGAGAATTTATATACCAAATATGTGTGAAATGTGAAAAGCAAATAGAGGCAGAACAGAACTGCCTTAAAGAGCCTATGAAGTATAATACACACACAGTTATATACTAACACTTATGGTGATTTCTGTCAGTTGTATGAAAATCCTATCTAATAAAAGAGTAATATGCAAATTGACCATACCTCTGCTACACCCACCAGCCATGCCCACCAGCCCACCAGAGTGAGTATGTAAATTAACCCAACCAAGATGGCTATGGCCACAGAGAGAGCAAGAGAGAGGCTTCAGTTGCCCCTGGCGATGGAAGAAGCCAAGCTTTCCACATACCCTGGCTGGCAGCTCTCTGCTTAAGGCAACAGAGTTTCAATGGCTGTGCAAGCAGAAGGTTTGGCTTCACTCCAGACTACAAAGTTTCAATTGTAGAAGATAAATAAATCCTAGATCCCAGGGCCTCTACTTGGGTAGCTGGGGGGCATGGCCAGCCTGCAAACCACCACAGGGCCCTCGCTCAGGCCACCCCATCCCCCAAAGGAACACCCACTCTGATCTAAGACACCCTTCAGCTGGTCCCATTCATGTACCAGGCTTCTATCTTATCTAATAAAAGAGTAATATGTAAATTGACCATCACTCCAACACACAAGATGACTGCCCCCATCTGGACACAAGTTAGCCACCACAAGATGGCCAGCAGGGGAGAGCAGTGGATGGGAACTAGGCCTGCAAGGGAGGGCAGATATGTGCAATCAGGCCAGCAGGGGAGGGCAGTTGGGAGGGATGAAGCCTGCAAGGGAGAGCAGTTGGGGGTGATCAAGCCCACAGGGAAGGGCAGTTAGGGGTGACCAGGCCCACAGGGGAGGGCAATTAGGGGCAAACAGGCTGGCAGGGGAGCAGTTAGGCATCAATCAGGCTGGTAGGGGAGTGGTTAGGGGATGATCAGGCTGACAGGCAGAAGCGGTTAGAGGCAATCAGGAAGGCAGGCAAGTGACTAGTTGGAAGCCAGCAGTCCTGGATTATGAGAGGGATGTCTGACATCCCTCAAGGGGTCCTAGATTGGAGAGGGAGCAGGCTGGGCTGAAGGACACCCCCCTCCCCTGCACCAATTTCATGCACCAGGCCTCTAGTGATTTTATAAGATCCAAGATGGTGGCTGATGGGATGGCAGGCTGCAAGATAACATGTGAGTAAAAAGGTGAAAGGAGAGTGTGTGGACATGCAGGGAGCATCTGTATTTGTGAGTGAGGGACAGCTATATTCCACAGGACTGTTGGGACTGGCAGACCAGGCTCCCTGTCAGGCAACCTCTACTATTGCTGAAATCTCTTCCAGAGTGGCCGGCTCTGCCACAGAGACCAGGCCATCTTGAAGGGGAGAACGGCTGTGATCAGAAGCCCAGCCTTACCTTCAACCAGGGAGACCTCGGATACCACCCAGAACCCTACAACCACATCGCCCAGGAACCAACCTTTGTAAATAGTAATTATTTTATTTTAACTTGCAATAGTTCATTGCAAGGATATAGAAAAATGATTGATATTTGTACATAACTTTTTAAATAGTTTGTGACAACTGCCACTATCACATGTGTTTTAATTTACGTAATATTCTCCCACAGCTTATTAATGCTCAGTTCATTTTTCCTTATAGAAATAACTTCTATGGCTATTTTCAAGTTTGCTAAACTTCTCCTCTAAGAGAACTTGTTACTACACTGCTGTAGTCCCATTCCATGCCCTCTCACCTCAGATACTGTGATTATGTCTGAACATTCTGTTTGACACTTATAGTTTGTAATTTATACATCACACCTAATGAAGTGCAATAAGTTTGCACATTTTCCTTGATTTTCTTGGACATTCAAAGCATATTTATAAATGCTGTTTTAATGTCCTTTGTTATTTCCACCATCTCTGTCATTTTCATTCTGTCCTATTGATTCGTTTCTCTCCTTGTCATGAGTTGTATTTTCCTATTGCTTTGAATGTCCAGTAACATTTTTGTTAAATTCCAGTCATGATTTTACCTTGTTTGATATTAGATTTTTTTTATATATTATTGTTATCATTCCTTTAAATGTTTTGGATTTAGGCTTTCTTTTTTTATTCCCCTGAGTTACATACAGTTCAGTTAAATGGTATCAGTTTGATCTTTCTGAGACATGTTTTAATGCTTTAAATTAGGGCCAGGAGAGCCTAATTTGTCTCGACCACTGGGGTATGCCTTCTGAGAACTCTGAGATCCAAGCTACTAAGAGCACTTGGCCCCCTGGGAACACAAACTTTGGCTGGTCCTGTGTGAATTCCAGGTCCTGCTCTGAGCATCTCTTGTAGTGATGATTTTTTTTCTTGAATCACAGCAAGATGGTGTGAAGTGCCCTTCCCTTACAACACTACCAGTTATGTGGACATGCGTGGTGCCATGGCAACTGGATGACAGGTCTCGGTCCTGGGAGATAAATGGGGGGCAGCTGTGTCTGGCGACCCTGGGACAGCTCCCACCTCTGCACAGTGTGGCAACTTCAGGTTACAGGTCCTAACAAGATGACCTCAGGGCACCCGGACCGAGGCCATCAATCACAGGCAGGTAGCAGCCAGGAGAGAGCCTTTGGGACTCCCAGAGACACACGTGGGGGGTCAGGAAGGCTATAGCTGGATGCTAAGTAGAGTCTAGGGTGACAGATCTGCCCTGCCAGCACCAGCATCAAATGTAAGCGGTCTTGCTGGTGAGTACTATTTCCTGACCACCAGACAGAAATGCAATACCTCAGCTTGGGCGGGGGAGAGGGGGTCTGGTGTTTTAGCCTCTCCCCTGGATCTGAGGTGATAACTGTCACCTTCCTCTAAAGTAAATTCACCCGCTCCCTATCAATGTTCCCAGAAGACTGAACCTGGATGAGCCAGTTCCAGAGGGTCTTAAAGGAACCCAGGGCCACGTGTTCTGAGGGTTTCCCACATTTCCACCTCTGATGCCTTAACAAAGGCAGAGACTGGCAGGTGTGAGCTGAAGAAGAATGGACAGAATATCAAGAAGAATTTCTGTGGGATAAAGATGGTCATTATAGAAATAGAGGTTCCTAGAATTTCTTTTTCAAGAGAGTACCTTGAGCCTGGCTGGCATGGCTCAGTAACTGAGCATCTAACTATGAACCAGAAGGTCACAGTTTGATTCCCAGTCAGGGCACATGCCCAGGTTGTGGGCTTGATCTCCAGTGTGGGGTGTGCATGAAGCAACTGATCAATGATTCTCTCATCATTGATGTTTCTATCTCTCTCTCTCCCTCTCCCTTTCTCTTTGAAATCAATAAAAAAAAAATATTTAGAGGGATGCGGGGGAAGAGCGCCTTGAATAAAATTTTTAGAACACAGGAAATGTAATGAGATGAGATCTCAAGGGAGAAAAATCAATGTTTTTTCAAAATAAATTCCCCTGTGACCTGCTTAATTTCTGTTGCTAAGCATCTTCCCCTTTGGTTCAAGTTGTCCATTCCTCCTCTTGGAGTGGGGCCGACATAACCACTAACCTCTCCTTGTGAATGGCTTGTTGGGAGCCTGCCCTTATGCTGGGTGGGAAGGGTCATCAGCTCTGCCTGTTTGGGCTAAGAATGAGTGAAATGGGGAGAAGGTAGAGCTCAGGCGAAACTTTCCCAGTCTTTCCTAGGCCAATATCCATTTTTTATTAAAATTTATATCGACATAATTGTAAATTTACCCTGCGGCCATATAAAATAAGAGAGATCTGCCCTGACTGGTTTGGCTCAGTGGATAGAGCATTGGCCTGGTCCCAGGTTCGATTCCGGTCAAGGGTATGTACCTTGGTGGCGGGCACATCCCCAGTGGGGAGCGTGCAGGAGGAGGCTGATCCATGTCTCCCTCTCATCGATGTTTCTAGCTCTCTGTCCCTTTCCCTTCCTTTCTCTCTGAAAAAAAATCAATAAAATATATCTTTAAAAGAGAGAGAGAGAGATCTCGTGTACACTTTAGCCATCTTCCCCAATGGGGAAGTCAAAGGAGAACTATTAATATTTGGGATTGTCCCAAACTCTGATGTCGAAGAGGATGAGTCTTTACCTCCAAAACCATTGACAGCACAGGGCAGTGGTGGTGCTGCTCAGCATTCCATTCCTCGGGAAGGCAGTGGCCGACCCACTGAATCAGAGGGATCCCTTGACGCTCAAGTTTCAGAAGTCCTCCTACTGCTTCTCACCAAAGGCCCAACCCAGCTCAGTCAGAGCTCCGAGCCCACCAGAACATCTGTGGAGCACCCAGCATCCTGAACTACATGATGGCACATGGGAGCATGTCCCTACACCATCCTGGCTGGGCTCCTCTGCATGGCTTAGTGTCATGGCCAGCAGAAGCCCAAGGCATTCACTGGGTCATGAAAAGCCCAAACTTATATCCACTTGCCATATATCAATCCTTCATTCCAAAAGAGTGAAAGACTCAGAGTTCAGTATCCATGGTCTGGGCCACCTCATCTCAAAGGCAACTTAGAAAAGGTGCAGTAAAAGAAGAGAGGCATGAAATGTCCCTTCTGTTCTGTGTTGCAGGAAAGCTGGCATCTTCTTCATTTTCAGTGTTTCCACTAGTGGAGAGATGAAGCTCTTCCTCAGTCAGGGCTTCCCCTTTGGGAACTTGGCATCCAGGAAAGAAAAAGGAGAAATCAATTGGTTTGCAGCTTGTGATTACTTAATGTTGTCTTAGGAGAAAAATATAATGAAATGTATTAAAAACTCTTTTTTTTTTTTTTTGGTTTCTGTCTCTTCAAGTTCTGAGTTATGGAAAGAACTGGACAAAAAAAAAAAAAAAACACACACACACACAAAAAAAAAAACAGTTAACTGTATTGGGTCATAGAGCAACTCTGTGACCCACAACAATTCCCTGGCACCCCTGGACCATCACCAACTCCCCATTCTCTTACACTAAGGACCATCTACCTGCCTGAATCTTCTGTTGTTGCTACTAATGTTGACATTTTTAAATTTGAAACAAAACTTCATTGGAGTTATAATTTATTGAGGTATAATTTACATACAACAAACGTTACTCATTGTGAGTATACTCATCAGTTAATTTTGACATGTGTATACAGTTGTATATCCACGACTCCAGTAAACTGGTGATGTCATATTTCTCTCTTTTCCATATCCAGTGCAGCTAGAGGATGGGTCCAGTTCCTAAATAGAGGAACTGGGGATTGAAAAATAAAAGGAAGAGACAAGATATAAAATGGAAGGAAAAGCTGGGTGGACCACTGTCCTCTTCTGAGCATGTTTATTTTATAAACATGCAGCATGTTTATTTTATACCCCCAAAAGGCAGAAAGTTTCACCAAAAGTCAAGACAAATGAGATTATTTGCATTCTTGAGTAGGCAGAGCATTCCTGGTGCTTGACTGGATTTACATATCAAAACCCACTATCCAACACCTAGGCTGAAATGAAGGTCAAGCTGATAACACCCTTGCCTTTTTGGCGAAGCATGTTCCCAGGATGTGGCTCTGCCTGGCACCTTGGGTTCAGCTGACAATTTAAAGAAATTCCTATATGCCTGCTCAGGCACTCCCTACATGGTGGAAACCAGGTATCCACCAGTTCCACCGGTTCCCTGGAGCTCTTGTCAATCAATCTTCTCCACTCTCCTGCCCCGGGAAACCAGCGATTGAGTGACTTCCTGTATATTACATTACATTTTCTATAATTTTATATGTACTATTCTGTGACTTCTTCTTTCACTCCATGTAATGATTTTGAGATTAATCCCTTCTGTTGTCTATATTAGCAGTTCATTTCTTTCTGTTGCTGAGTACTATTTCATTGTATGTCTGCACCATAGTTTGTTTATTCATCTCTTGAAAAACATTTGTGTTGTTTCCGGGTTTTGATTATTACAACTAGAGCTTGTGGGAAGATTCAAGCATAAGTCTTTGTGACGATATGTGTTTTCATTGCTTTCGATAAATATCTGTGGAAAGAATTAATAGATCATCTGGAGAGTATATGTTGAAATGTGGAGGGAGCTGCTAACTGGGTTTTGAAAGTAGATGAGCCATTTCACATTCCCACCAGAACTACTTGGGGATTGTACTTGTTCCCCGTCCTCACAAGTACATGGTGTTTCTGTCACCTCCAGTTTGACATCAGATTGGCTATTAGCCATATCTCATCAGGATTAATTTACATTTCCAGTGACTGATGGTCTTACCATGTGTGCGTACTGGCCATTCACACATCTTTTGCAAAATCCTTTGGCAAATATTTTACCCATTTGAGTGGGTTTTGTTTTTGGCATCTCACCGAGTTCTAAGACTTTCTCATTGATATCCATTGTGGTCAGAGTACGTATTGTGTGTGACTTAATTTTTGCACAGGTGCTGAACCTTGTTCTATGGCCCAGCACATGGACTTTTTTGGTGTTTTGTATGTTCTTAACAAGAACACGTATTCTACTGTAGTTGGGAGGGTGCTCCAATCTGTCAAGTAGATCTAGTCAGTTAATAGTGTTGCTTGAACATTCCATATCCTTATTGATTTTCTGTCAGCCTCTTCTACTAATTGCTGAGAGAGGAATATTGCAATGTTCAAATTTAAGTGTAAATTTGTCTATTTCTTCTTCAACTCTGTCAGTTTTGGGTTCATATATTTTGAAGTTCCATTGTCAAGTGCATCCACATTTAGAATTTTTCCACTTACTGAACTTACCCATTATTATGAGATCCTGCCCCCTCTCCATCCTATCTTGTCTGTAGTTTAATTTGTGTTGTATTATTGACACACTCCCCTACCTTAAAAGTATTACTTTCATATTTCATATATCTTTCTACCCATGTATTTTCAACTTATCAGTGTCTTTATTTTGTAGAGTTAGATTGTGCTTTCTATCTGGCTCCATAATCTCTTCTTTGGTGAGGAGTGTGATGGGAGCATCCCAGTCCGCGTCGGAGCTCAGAGTGAGCCTCGGAGGAGGGGAGATGGGGAAGGGGGCCACCCCACTGTCAGGACCAGCTCACTGCATGCGCCACCACAGATAAGCGTATGTCCCGGCCTATGTCCCCATGCCAGGGAGCACCAGGTTTTCCACTGCTGTGAGAGCTACACAGGAGCCTCCCTCTTGCTTTTCTGTTTCTATAGTTTGAATTATTCTGTTGTTTCTTTTCTAGGCAGGAGAATAGAAACGAAAAATGAATGAATCCTCTCTGGATATCCTTTAAAATTATTGAAAAAAGCAAACCCGTGTTAATCTCCAAAGTTGAACAAATTTGGGTGTGCATGATGTAAATGTGCTGCCGAACTGAAAAGGAAAACAGCCTAACACCACATCTCCCAAAAGCAAGGTGCCTGCCTCTCCCCCAACACACACACACACACACACACACACACACACACACACTGGGAAGGACTGCGGAGGGGCAGGTCCACGCACATTCAAAGGGGGGCCTCTCCCCTCCCAGCCACCCTAGCAAGTGGAATGTGCAAGGAACTCAGAAGCAGGAGACGAGGAAATCTTTTTAGACTTTGCTGATACACAGCACAGAGCAGCCAAAGCAGCGGCTCCGGGAGCAGGGTCCTGCCTCTAAGACAGCCCCTGGGAAATCCTGGCAGACCTATCAGTCTGGGAATCTCAGGCTTCCAGAGGGGTGGGGAACCTGGTACCTCGCTCCAACTGGCTCAGTGAGGCCCTGTCTGGGCTTCAAGCACCAAGATACATTTCCTGCAAACAACTGGACACAAGAAAAAAACATACATTAGACTACCAATTCCACACAACAGATTTTTCTTTTTAAAAAGAAATAATAATAATTAGAAATGTTAGGGCTGGGTGTAAAAAATTTGCACTTGGAATTAAAAATAGGAAATTAACCCTTCTCAGGTCACTAATATTTTTGAATTTCACTTTCTCTGCTTTCACACACTGTCTGTTGCTGATATTATCAGTTTATCTGTTAAAATGTCATCTAAGAAGGTGAGATACACACTCAGATGTTCAGAAAGCAGAATTCTAAGGACTGCATTCCGGAAGCAAAAGCAAAGAGAAATTCATCCGTGCAGCAACTATTTTTGAGACTTCAAAATGCCCCAATATATTTTTTAAATATATTTTATTGATTTTTCACAGAGAGGAAGGGAGAGGAATAGAAAGTCAGAAACATGATGAGAGAGAGACATCGATCAGTCGCCTCCTGCATGCCCCCTACTGGAACTGGGCCCGCAAGCAAGGTACATGCCCCTGACCGGAATCGAACCGGGGGCCTTTCAGTCCGCAGGCCGATGCTCCATCCACTGAGATAGACCGGTCTCGGCTACACTGTATTTTTTGTAAAAATTATTATCCGGAGGGTTCCCATATCAAACCAAGAAAGGTGCTCAAAGGGCAACTAGTAAAATCTCACATCTTCTTAGGGGCCACACCAATAGCATCATGGCTCAGTTTCTTGACTTCAGACAGTTATGGTCTGAACCACAGAGCAACCTGACAGTGCCTGGACCACAGAGAGACCTGGGCAGCCCAGGCCCTCTGGCCTCCAGGTAGGGCATGGAGTTGGGTTCTTCTGGTTTCCACAAAAGCCTCTTTCCAGTGAGCTCAGGGTGTTTGGAGGAATATGGAGAGTAACAGGACTAAGTGCTGACTAGGATAGGGGACATAGCATTAAAATTAGTAGGAAGGAAGGAAGGAAGGAAGGAAGGAAGGAAGGAAGGAAGGAAGGTAGGTTGATTCTTTCAGTAAGACTACAGAATCTTGGAAGAAACCAGGCTATTAGAAAACTATTACTTGTTGAGTTTTTGTTTTGTTTTTCATTCATGATATGTTATAATAGGTCTCTAACATCCTGGTTTTAGAGTTTGCCATGCATCCAAAATAATGATGAGTTCAGGGACAAGCAGTAGAGAAGACACGGAAATGTGGGCTGGAGGGGCCTGAGAGGAAGCTGTGGGCTGGTCGTGGAAAGGGGTCTTTCAGCCCTTCCTCAGCTGCAAGGAGGAAGCGACAGCAAGGGGACCAAGGACAGGCAGGAGCATGAGAGAGACAGATAGACCGACAGAGGAATTCACACCACTTACACCCAGTGCTCATGAATGCACTTGTTCTTGTCTCCATGTTCTCCTCCTGGTGGATGAAAAGAGAAAGAGCAGACATGTGAAGTACAATATTAACCAGTGCACTCACATGCACACATGCATAGCCCATGGACAGACAGTGAGTGGTGTGGGGAAGACTAAGGGAGGTGGTGAGAGTGGGATGGAGGGGTCAAGAGGGAAGGGGACATCTTCAAAATAAAAGATAAATTTTAAAACAAGAGAGAGATTGAACTGGTCCTCCTGGCTAGCTGGAGGGGGTCAGGCAGAAATGGGCCCTGCCTATTGTATTCCCTTAGAATCCAGCAGTTGGATTCTAACTACTAGACTTTGGTGACAACTTTCTCTACTCAAGTTTCTCAGAAACGGGCCTGTGCATTGGGAAGGCCCAGCCTCTGTTACAGACTGTGGGGGTTTCTTTCTGCGCCTTGCTGGAGAAAAGCTGAGAGCCAGGGAGCTCTGATTGCAGACACCAGGGACAGGGAAGAAGGCACTTCACTGAACTCGTATGAGCCTCCTTGCTTCCTGCTCCAGAATGCACACTTTATTTCTAATTGTTACAATGTTGTATTAAAAATATTGATACTACTATTAGTAGCATTATTAACTTTTTTTCACTGTCAAGGGAGGCTGGCACCATTGGTTGCGATGTCATTTCCGATTCTTCTCCCTTCTCTCCTCTGTCTCCTATTCGAGAGAAAATTTGAAGACCAGTAATTCCCCAACATTTCTCGTGGCTCAAATTCTCCCTGATGCCAGTCTGAGCCAAGATGTGAGAGAGGAATGCTGCCCAGGCTCTCCAAGGGCTTCATTGCTCTGTAGGAAAGGGACAGGTACAGGCTCACTGGCACATCCCTGCCCTCTCCCTTTCCCTGTGCATGTGAGGCCCATGGCCTGGACACTGTCTATGGAGCATGAGTCCTCCAGCACGAGAATGAACTGACTCAGTGGGCAGCTCAACCTGTACCTGCCTGGGCTCACTTCCGGGCCACTCCTCGTGTGAGAAAAAATATAAAGCCTGTGTTCTGCGCCACTGCAAGTCCATTTCCTGATGTTCACAGTGAGGTGGATTTATAAGGCAGTGTTTGCACTACTTTGCAACAAGCATCTCAAAACCCTGCTGCCAACTAAGTGCCGTCTTATCAAAGACCCCAAATGAGAACCTTCCAACTTGTCCCAGAACCCACAGAACAGTGGGAGATAACTAATTGTTTTTAGGGCAACAACATTTTTAAATGGTTTGTTACAAAGTAACACATGATGGGAGAAGTCCTTGGAATTTTTTAGGTGACTTTTTACTTTCTAGCAAACGAGCTGCCCTATGATTTCCCTGCCTTGCCTAGATCAGTCTTTTCTTCCCGGGCCCCATTTCCTTTCAAGGAAAAAGGGTGGTTAGAAACCAAGATCTGGGTGCAGGGTGTTCACTGCTCCTATGTGCCTTCACTCTTACATCCCTCAGCACACAGAGCTTAGAAAGACACAGACACAGATAGAGAGGTAATAGACAAATATGTGTCTATGTGTCTCCATCAGCAAAAATTATACCTCGTTTACTAATAATACTTCAAATTCTAATCCAGAACCGTAGGAAACATTCTAGTCTTTTCCTTTTCACTACATGGAACTCCCTTCTCCACCAGTGAGAAATGCTGGCTCCCATTGACCTCAAGATACTCATTGATCAAGCCTTAGAATACACAGAAAGGAGTTTCAGGTGTGTTAACCCGCAAAAGTGATAAAAGCGAGCCTGTAACCAGAGTTCAATATGTGCAGATTTTCTGTTTTTACTTAAAATTTACATAGAGTGAAATGCACAAATTCTAAGTGTACAATTTGATGAGGTTTGACAGGTGCAAGCACCCATGTAACCCATAAAAATACTGCACATTTCCATCACCTGCAGAAATTCCCCATATGCTTACCAGTCAGCTCTCCCCACCACTAAACAAACACTCCTGTTTTTTGTCACCATAGATTAGTGTTACCTGTCCCAGAACTTCATCTGTGAGTTCCTCAAGTCTGTGCTCTCCCGTCTGACTTCTTTTTCTCAGCCCAGTGTCTCTCAGTGCCACTCATATTTTCACATGTGTAAGTAGCTTGATACTTTTTCCACTGCTTTTTTATTCCATTACATGAAGAGTCGTGCAATAGACCTTCCTTCACCTGGCTGCTGGCACCAGTTTTCCTCCGGCACCAGGACCCAGGCTTTCACTCTGGCCACCGCCTTCCACCTTCATTCCAGCCAGAGTCCACAGGCTTTTCACTGACTCCAACTAGAGTCTGCAGTCTTAGCTTCACTCAGGCTGGAGCATCACTCTTGTAGCTCCCTCTGCTCTCCTCTCCCCCTCATAGCATGTGTCCTGCCCCTCCCAACTGCTCTGAGCCTAGGGTGGCTGGGGGGCAGGGGCACCACCCACCATCTTTGTCCTGCTAATTTGCATATTTCTTCCTGATTGGCTGGTGGGCATCACGGAAGTACAGTCAATTTACATATTTATCTTTTATTAGTATAGATGTGAATATACACAATTTGCTTACCCACTGTTCTCTTTATGAACATCTGCATTATTTCTAGGTATAACTATTGCAAATAAAGCTGTGAACATTTTTGTGCAAGTCCTTTTGTCAAAATAACTTATCTTTCTTGTGAGTCAATATCTAGCAGTATAATCGCTAAGTCAAAAGTAAATGTAGAATTAGTTTTCATCTAAAATATCTTCCCAACAAGTTGTGCATTTCAACACTGTAACAAACATTGCTTGAGTGATTGAGTTGCTCCTCCATTTATTATTGTCTTTTTTATTTTTAATTTTTACTATTCTAAAGTCTGTAAAGTATTATTTTATTTTTGGTTATAATTTGTATATCCCTAATTAAAAAATTATTTGAATTTTTTCCATGTAATTATTGGCCAAATGATTATTATGTGGTCTTTTCAAGTGGTTTGTCTTTTTTTTATTGCATTCTTTGTCTTTTATTGTTCTGTTGTGGAAATCCTTTATGTGTTATGAATACTAGTCCATTATCATGTATATGTTATGCAAATATTTATCACAGTCTCTGGCTTGCCTATTGACTTTCTCTATAATGTATTTTGACAAGCTACAATTTTTACTTTAATGTATTACAATTTTGCAAAAATAAACTTTTTTCTGTTTCTTGCTTTTGGTGGCCTTTCCAGGAAATCATTATATACACTCAGATCATGAAAATATTCTCTAGTCATTACATAGCTTTTATATTTAGGTCTGAGATCAATCTCAAATTAATATTTCAGTATGCTTTGAAATAAAATTCTTCTTATTTTTTTGCAGACAGCTATCTCATTAGTTCAGTGCCATTGGATTGCTTTAGCACCTTTGTCAAAAAATAGACTATATGCATATGAGTATTTTTAGACTCACTATTCCATTGTGTTGATTCTCTTTTCTACCCTTATACTAATTCCATACTTTCTGATTATTACAGCTAGTGAATACAGTAGTGTATGTGCTAGTGAAAGCACTTTTGCCTTATTCCCAATTTCAGAGGGGCAATAATTACTGTATTACTTTTAATTATTATGGGCTTTAAATTTGCAAATGCCCTTAATCACATTGAGAAATCACCTAGTTTGCTAAGTGTTTATAACAAGAATAAAAACTGAATTTTGCAAAATGTTTTTTTCATATTTATTGAAAAGACCATATGTCTTGTTTCCTTTATTCTGTTAGGATGGTGAATTATATAATTTGTTTTTTAATGAAAATCAACTTTGCATTATTGAGTTCAAAAAAACTCACTTTATCATGTTATACCATGGTGTTCTCAAACTGCTCAAGAGAAATCTTTTTGAAAATTAAAATGAAGAGAAAAGTAAAAATAACCAAAACTTGTGGAAAACAGTTAAAGCAGTGCTGAGAGAAAATTTCATAGCAATGAAGCATTTATTAGGAAAGATGAAAAGCCTCAAATTAATAATATAAGTTCTCACTTCAACAACCTAAATAAATAAAAGCAAAATAAACTCAAAGCAAGCAGAGGGAAGTCATAAAAACAGCAGCAGAAACCAATGAAATTGAAAACAGAAAAACAACAGAGAAAAATCAAAAAAGGCCCAAGACCATATATATTAGCTGACAGCTGGTGTCCACAAGTCACTTGCTGAAGGTCTCACAACTCAGTTTTCTTCATGAAACAGCAGAGAATAGAAAGCCAAGAAGAAAACAGAAAAAGAAAAAGCTGTTCCTTGTCTTCCGGTTCCTGTTTTTTTGGACTTGAAATGGGTTGTCATGTCTACCATTATTTCTCTCCTCATGTGTAACATACTGTAGTGCAGAATAATGCAAAGATGTCCACATGCAAATCCTAATCTTCAGACCCTCTGACTATGTGATACTACCCGGCACTTGGGAATTGAGTTTGCAGATGGAATTTAGATGCTAATCTGCCAACCTTCAAAAGGGGAGATTATACTGGACTTTCTTGGTCAGCTGAGCCTAATCACATGAGCTTTTTAAGAGTGGAAGGAATAGACAAAAGATCAAATCACAGAGATGACATTGAAGAAGAAAAGGGAGAGATTCCCACCCACAGAGCTGGCTTTGAAGTTAGGATAAGTGTCCTGAGCCAAGGAAGGCAGGTGACCCAGTGGACAGCAGGTCCTCATGCATCAGACAACAAGAGAATGGGGCTCTGGTGCTATAACACAATACCTGCCAACACCTCAATGAGCAGAGAAACAGGTCCTCCCAGAACCTCAGAAAGGAGCCCCGAGTTCTAGAAGGCCGACTTCTCTGCACTGGATCCTGTATGGGTGGGTACTCAGACTGAGGGATGAACAGAAGCTCAGGGTTGCCTTCACAGACACAGGGCTGGTGCCGAGGGGCAGTTTTTCTGGGCTGAGAAGAGAGGTGAGTGTCAGGAATGTTGAGGAGCTCTCAGACATAGAGGAAGCTCTCCCAAAAGTGCCCCCAGACGCTTATCTCATACCCAGAATGGCTGTCATCAGAGCGGGTGAAATCCAGGGTGCTTCTTAAGCCTTGGGTAACACTGCAATGTGTCATTTAAACCTGCACCCATCACAACATCAGGGCCCCCATTTTTCTCTCAGCAGTCAAGGCACCAAGGGAGGCACTGTGAAAGATGCCAGGAGCACAGAAGGGAGTGTGGGCATAGAGGACAAGAGGGTAGGCAGTGGCAATGAGAAGGCAGCATGCCCCGAAGGGGTGAGGGACACTGTCCTAAAGACAAAGACTGTTACCCAAGGTTCAGGGAGGGGTGGCACTCAAAGACAGGGGGACAGAGTGTCCTATCACTATAGCTCTATCTTTGCTTCAAACAAAGTGAAGTGGAGAGAAGACAGAAGAAAACCTAGTGCCTAAGAAACCTGATCCATTTGACCATTCTGCAAAGAATACTTAAGGAGAAAGAACTGTCGGGCTAAACAGTGGGTTCTACACTCTCCCCTGCATTTATTTACTGAGATTTGACATGGGACGTGTTTGGGCCAATAAACCTGTTCCTCCAGTACCTGCTTCCTTTACATTTTCATTCCTTAGAGCCAACGTCTCCAGGTTCACTTTAATTTCAGAAGGAGCAGATGCGTTAGAAGACAGATCATTCAAGGTCAGCTATCTATGGAATCCCTTTTTCTCGAACTTCTCAATGACCAAGAAATTCACCTGTGGTTTTGACAACCAGTCGGTAAGTTTTTTCAGTGACAGTTATTCTGAAATTCAGCACTTGCCACTTACGGTTGGCTACAATGTTCGACAAAAGAAATGTCCGTCCCATGGACTTCCTTTGTCAAGTCCTTAACAGAATCACTAAGGAACAGTTGATAGGATGGTTAGTTCTCCTTCGTGGGAATTAAATGTCCACCTGCTTAGTAGGGAAGCCAGGAGATACTGATGGAGGCGTTGGCTCACCAGGTACCAGAAGTTCTCGCTCTGCCCAATGTCCACTTCATATCCTTCATGAAAACAGCTGGTCCTGCTACATGGAGCTAAAATTAACCACCACCCACCAGGAGGAATAGTTAGCACATTAATTCACAATGGCTTGCTTGCGCTTGTCACTTCACACTAATCAGGTGATTATTTGAACCCCAAACTGTATTTTTCCTACATTCATTAATATTTATCCCAGATAAGAGATTTAGACAAAAATTTCACAACCTGCATACAGTTTCCTGTCTTATATCCAAAGCCTGGCATTTGTCAATTTGTGTATAATGACAGTTTTATTAAGAGAAAAGCCTTTTTAAGAAGACTATTACTCATAATAAAAATCGTAAGATGGTAATTATTCTTCCTTGTCCCATGCTTGACTATGACATATCTCTTTTAATATTTCCTATCTTTTATATTATTAGTTTTTAAAAATAAATCTGTCCCTGGTTATTTTCATATCAATGTCTAAATTTGGCTCATGTTCTTACTATCTCACGTTTGTTTTTTCACTGGCTTTTGCTAAGAACTAGTGGCTCATTTCATGTCTAGGGAAGCTGTTTCACTCCCCTGTCTACACAGTCAAAGGAAATTACTGATAAGCAAATGGAAGAAATGCTCAGAAAGCAGAAGCGAAGGGTGTGGAACCAATGCGGGCTGTGAGGAGCTAGGGACCCGGCGGGTTCTTCTTGCATTTCCTGGTGGAAGAATGGAGACTCCATCTAAAAATGCCCATGCCTCCCTTGTCTTTGAGAACTTACTTGAGTTTTAAAAGTAATTATGAATGATTAAGGATGGCACCCAGGGGCATAGGAAACTCAACCAAATCTATTGGAATTCCTAGTTTATCAGCCACCAAACAGGTAAAGAAAAATGGGTCAAATGAAAATAACTTAGCTAAGTCTAGAAATGAAAAGTATTTGGAAGTGATACTGAAAGTTCGCCTCCTCCCATATCGAGGCAGATTACCTCTCTTGCTATTTATTATACGCACAAGGTGGATGAGGCCATGGTGTAACCTAGAAATAAACCTGTATAAGTTGCAGACCAGCACCAGGCCTGTTTCTGGTGATGCTCAGGTGAACTCAAACCCTTTACTTTGGGGCTTCTGTTGACAAGCCCTGGATGAAACATTCATAACTCCATACAGTCCATCTCGACCAGAGCAGAAAGAAAAATGGCATATAAAATATTCAGGGGGCAGGGAAAGAAGAAAGATGGTTTCTACAAGTGGTTTATCTTGGTGGGATCGCTAACACAGATTCAGAAATTTGCTGGCAAAAATTGAACATATTTCATCTCCAAATCAGCCCCAGCCTGACCGCAGCTGGGACCCAGTGACTATCTGATCATAATTTTTCCACCAGAGAAACATACCAAGCTCTCCCCACATTAAAAGGTTTTCATTCTGTTTTTAAAAGAGCCCTCAGACCCATGTGACCCAAATGTCATTTGACTGCTGGCCAGCATCCTGCCATGGTCCCCGTCCACAGCCTGAGCAGGAAGGATGACAGCACCCACCAGGCCACCTCTTCTCCTGATTACCAGGCTCTTTGAAGCGTAGGAGACTGTGAAGGGGTAGGCTGTCCCGGGAGACAAAGCAGGCCATTCCTGCACTTCTCGGGCTCCCGCTCCTGTAATCAGCAAGAACGTGTGGCTGAGAAAGTCATGAACGGGGCTGACACCCCTCCCTCCCTCCTTGTGACTCTCCCAGGCGGGGGCCACAGGTGCACAAGGACCCTCAAGTACCGGCCACCAGGACGGAGCCTTAGAGCTGAAGTCCAGCTTCATCTACACCTGTTTCTACTGGACCGTTCTGTTCTGTGAGACATATGCCCCCCAAAGATATTATGAATCCCTCACCTTAAAAATGTCCCATTTTAGGTGACAAATTGCATGATCTACCATCTAAGCAGATCTTTTTTTTTTTTTAATTTAAAGGTGGAGTTAAAATGTAGGGTATATTTCCCTAGCCGGCGTGGTTCAGTGGATAGAGTGTCACCCTGTGGACTGAAGAGTCATGGGTTCAATTCCAGTCAAGGACACATGCCTGAATTGTGGTCTTGATGCCTCGTAGGGGCTGGGCAGGAAGCTGCTAATCAATGATTCTCTCTCATCATTGATGGTTCTGTCTCTCTCTCCCTCTCCCTTTCTCTCTGAAATCAATAAAGACATATTTTTTAAAAATAAAAAAAATGTGGGATATTATTTGACAAGAGGGAAAGTGGAGAGATGGCAAAAATGACAAGGAAAACTTACTTACATGGAAAAAAGTAGATTATCATTATCTGTAAAATGTTTTGTTAAATCTAAAAAAAAAACTGAGAAATGCATGAAACTGGGTTTGTTTAATTAAAATAAAATACATATGCTAGAAAGGGAAAAATAAAAGTCCCCACTCCATCCACCCCAACCGGACGTAAGCACTGCCAATGTTACAGAAATAGCGGCACAGACCGCTAGGAGCCCTCGAGCCTCCTTCCCAGAGCCACATTTGGCTCTTTACCTCGAAAGGGTAGGGAATTTTAATGACCGTGAATAGAGCTGGGGGGTTGGTCACTTCGGCCCCCACATCTCGCTGTCTTCTTTCGTGGGGCTGCACAGGGACGTGCTGTTAACCACGGTGGCTCTCATGTGGGGAACTTGCTGTTTACAGCTACTTGATTCAAGGTAAGATTAAATATATGAATATATTCATATATATATTTTATATATATGAATATATATATATATACATAACAGTTACAAATTTAAAATCCCCAATTTCCCTATTATTTAAGTTTGATCGGTTGCTATCACTTTTCCACTTATAAACACAAAATTAGAAGAATCACTCTTCAGTTTTTCTTTTGTCAGTTAATGTAACTCAAGTTAAACCAACTGAATTTTCTTTCAAAAGAAAGTTTCGTGTACTCCGTAATTAATGAAGTTTTCTGAAAATCTGAAACAGTTTATCTAAAACTTTAATGTATCTGAGGTTCTTTTATACAAGCTCTGAATCTGTGAGAATTTCCCTCCCTAACAAGACAAACTTACCTAAATATTTGTGCAGTCTGTTGCAAAGGTCTTCAAAATAATATGTAAGTATCCTGTCTTAGCCAGACTTTTGCTGACATAACGCTGCTTAAACAACCTTGGAATGTTAGCAGTTTAAAATATCAGCATGTATTCCTTGCTCTGGGTCTTCTGGGGGCTGCAGAGGGAGATTCTTTTGAGCCGCAGAATTGAACTCTGACATCCAGCATCCAGAGCTCATCATAGGCCATGGCCAAGACAATGGGCCCCGAAGTATCTTCATGAACCCTTCGGGGAGCCACTGGAGGAGGCAGTGGGGGAGCCACTGGAGGAGGCACTGCCGATGGCATAGAAGGAACAATTCCGTCACAGAGCGGTGGGAAACTGGGGCAATCACCCAATCTCCACCCCTAGATTCACTACTAACTGTCATCAGAGTCAAGTGCAGAGCGAAAAAGCACCCAACAGCTCAAAAGGAACTTTGAAACTGACAAGATGGTATAGTGCACAATGAAGACATTGTTGTCACAAACCTCAGTAAGCTAGATATTACACTAAGGAAATTGTTAGAAATACAAGGAGAAATGTAAACTTACATGGAGAGTTGTCAGAGATAAACACTTCTCAGCCTTTAACAGATCAAGTAGAGGAAACAACAGACTCTGTGAAAGGCAATAAATAAATCGTCAATTAGTATCTACACAGCAAACTGCTTCCTAAAGACAAAGACTCTCCATTGCTTAACATAGCAAATCAAATGTTTATAGAAAGTAATTGTATGTCTGTTTTCAAAATAATCCTCAGTGAATTCATTGGATAATGCATTTGCACCACATTTAAAGGACAATAAAAGACAATTAGACACAAACAACAAGAGCTTAAAATAAAATAAAAAAACAATTATAAACTAAAAGAACAAAATCTTAAATCATTATTCAACAAGAAAATAAAGACTCCAATTAAAGACTAATTTAAAAAGTAAAATGAGGGCCTCAACACACATTAAAATGAAAAGGATGTGGCAAAAAGATGAATTCAAATAGAATATACATGTTTTAAGTCCTTTTGTTATTTAAAAAAAACACATTGTGGGGTTTTCCTGTTGAAATATTTCAAGCTTTTAAGGGACACAGAAGCCCCATGCGTAGCAGAATAATTATTTCATTGCTCCATAACCTTGATGCTAAACTCTCATAAGATAAATCAAAAGGATGCTAGAGATAAATATTTCATACAAACATTTTGGTTTCGATAACTTTTGTGTTCTCTCCATTTTCTATAATGAGCATTTTTCCTTCAATAATAATAATTACTATTATTATTATTATTAATATTATTATTATTTCAAATAGTAAAATGGTAGAGAGAGAGCCTTTTCAGAAAATGCTAGCAATAACAGAATTTCTGTTTTCACCACACAGACAGTGCTGGGAGGAATCTTCTATGTGCTGAGCTGAAGACCTGAAGTCATGTGTTCTGCAGAAGCAAGAGATGACTTCTAACTAGACACGCAGACTCAGATTCAGATTAGACTCACTTCCTGAAAGGGTCTGTTGTTTCCAGGAAGAAGAGCAGGACCAGGGAGCCCAGCTGCTCATGGAGAGCAATGGGTGGGTACTCTGACTGCCCCATGCCACCCCTTGCTCACGTTGCACCAATAGAACGAGGACTGGCCCAGCTTTTGTCAGCTCTAGGTGCACCTGCCTGGCCTGGGTTTTTACTGCTCTAGGTGCCCATTTCTCACTGGACATCTCATCTGGATGCTGGAGGAAGTGTTCAGCAGGGCACTTAGTAAGAACATAGCATCCCAGGCTTTCTGTCTCTCAATGTCTGCCTGTATGTTACACTCAGCATCCCCTGAGGCAGCCATGGGCTGGGCAGACATGATCCTGCAGCTACTATGGGTAATAGGGTGCTGAATGGTTTTTTTTTTCTCTCTCTCTTTAAATACGCACAGAATTCTAGAATATTCCATGATTACTTTTTCACTTCCCTTTGAATGCTGAACACGACAGGAGCTGGCTTTTAGCATCATCTAGCTTGATGCTCACAACATGCGACTTAAAGAGGTGACACCTGTCCAAAGCCAAGCGCTGGTCAGCAGAGCTGTCTGACCTCGGGGCCTATGTGTGTCACACCTTGGCTACATTGTCTCCCCCAAGAAATGTATTCTCTGGCTGCATAATACATCCTATCTGCTATTCACCATTCTTTTACAAAACACCATGTGGCAGGGGGGGAAAACCTTTGCTCATAGAGTTACAGGAGCTCTGATTACTAAACTGCTGGAAAGGGCATCACTTAAAGTATAACCCATTTTCATATGTCTGGTCTGACTCCCTAACAATACAATTTTTAAACAAGTAATAGAGTTCAGAGCAGCTGACACAAGGACTTGCTCGCCGTCACAGAAAGGGGGGGCAGAAGACTGATTTATTTCACCTCCGTGGGCCCTGATAGTCCTGATTCAGAGACGGGGGAGTGAGGCTCAAGGAACTGGAACTGATTTTCCAGCACTAATTCTGCAAGTTTGCAAGCACTTTGCTACCAGTGATGAAAAACGGTTATTTCCACCCAATTAATCACCTCGGAGATCTCACCAACTCAAATTACAAAGTTATATAGGTGCTGCTCTCGGTCATTAAGCTTCATACCAAAAAATTAGAAGCGCCGGGCTTTTCTCAATTACTTTTTGTTCCTTCTACTTTCGGATTGACTTGTGTCAGTGCCTTGTATTTGTCTATTTCTGCAGGTTGGGAAAAGTGCCTCATTTGTTAGAAGCCAAATATAGAACAGGACCTCCTTGTTACCACGGGATTCTGGGGAACCAAGTAGTTTGGAAGTAATCCAGAGATGTGGTTATAATGAGGGTAATTCTGGTCAGGTTTAATTATGTAAAGTTGTGGCATGAAGAGGCAGGGTCCACACAGCAGGCGGGCTCCAGCAGGGGGTCTCTCCGTGACAGCCGACGGGGCAGGACATGTCACCAACCACGCCATTAGCCACTTGCTCCCCTTTTAGACACCTCTTTGTCATTGAAAAGCAGGTGTCACTGGGGAAATGTCATCATGAAAATCTTCTGTATTGGGAATTAGTTATCCAGTCGTGATGATGTGTCATTCACTTGTACGGCAGTTATTTTAAGCTCTTTGCCCCTTTACAGAGTCAGTTCTCAATTATCCATCACCAGAGAAGGTCAGTGGCAGGAACGAATCCAAATGACAGGCAATTAAAAACAACGTACATTTAGCTTTAAAATGAATGGCACAGTGAAAACAAGAAAAAGATAACATATTAAATTACCAAAATTTTAAGTTGCGTTTTTCTTAATTGTTACAAAAACAATATATTTGAATGTTGACTTTTACATTGAATAGCAAAAAAAAAAAAAAAAAAACAGAGCCCCACAGCTTAACCACACATTCCTTGGGAAAGGCCACTTCTAATTATTTCTATTATTAGTTCTGGTTATTTTTACCTCTGTGTCTCTTAGTATCTTTATAGTCCAATTTGTTGAAATATTGACTTTTGGTATTAACTATTGACTTCCTTCAGTAGGAAAAGTAACTTTGGCTCACTTACTTTACCCTTCCCTCTCCACATTTGAACCATTTTTAGCTTCTGTGTTGAGTACTGTTGTCCTGTTATATCATACAGTTGGAATTCTACAACCTATTATGTGAATGTTTGCTTCCCTAGTTCATAAGATGAGACTCACATTCCCCATACTTCCATTTCTCATTGTCCTTTTCTTCCATTTCCCAAATCCTGTCTATATTTTACTTTATGTTGTCAAATTTGACAGCATTTGCATTCTACTCCATAACTATGACTTATTATTCTCTAATTTCTACCTGGTTGATTGATTTATCTAAAGTTTAGAATATTAATGAACCATTCTTACATAATGGGCATTGTGTTTTATTCACTATAAAATGGAATTACATCCTAGGATTGTATTTTCTTCCATTTATGGCTTTTTTGTTTTCCTGGAGTTTCTAATTGCCTTGTTTTTCTTGCATGCCCTGTTTTTACCTTATCATTAATCATTAATGGTTAGTGATTAATGGATAATATTTTGAAGGCATTATCAAATCAATGAAATCTCCCATGAGCATTCTTTTTTCTACCCATGAATTTCTCTCATACGTTCTCCTGGGCTTTTTGCTCTCCAGGCCTGTCATCCTGGAACTTAAATTTCTGAGTCCTGAGTTGTACCCACTGTTCCTCATTGGTCTTCATTATTGACTTCTTGATGTCCCCATTACCTTGTTGGAGTACATCCTCACATTAAAAAAGGTTGGTGCAGTGGTGTTTGCACATTTGTACTCTATTTATACTATTCTCATAGTTATTGACAGTTTGATTTGGATCTACAGCTGGGTTTCCCTTGAAAGAGAGCCTGACACAAGGCATTAACTGCAGGCAATTGGTTTGGGAGGCATCCCAGAGAGCTTTAGTAGGAGGTAGAAAAGAGGGAGAAATAAGGAAACAAAGCAGCATGATGTGCCTTAATGTACAGGTTACCCTGTAAGTAAGCAGGGCCTCTGGGAGACTACAGGACAATACATCCTCCAGATTATCTCACTCAAGGTGAGAGGAGATCAGAGTAATTAGCCAAGTAATTCTATCAGGCATTGTGCTCCCAATAGAGTTAACTGCCGGGAACTCTACACCTGCAGGTTGGCTCCAGAACCTAAAGAAAGCCCTTCAGCAAACATCTGCAGTGTCCTGGTACAAAGCTCCAGCCTGCTCAGGGAAGATGCCTGCAGAGTCTGGGAGGGCACGAAGGATGGGAAATCACTTTCTTGGAAGCTCGAAGCCCGTGGTCACTGTCTTCTAGCATACGTTCCCTGCTTCTTGATAATTGAAAATATGCTCTTTTTTAAAAGCTGCACTATGATCTTGACTTTTTTTCTGAGAATATGAAAGGTATTTTTAGATATTTGTTGTTGTTCCCTAAATGGCCTCTCTCCTCCATCGCCCAACTGTTCTTCTTCTGACCATGGCACACATGGGCAGGGCTTCCCAACCAGCAGACTTCACACTATCACCATGGAAACCCAAGTGCCAGAGAAAGGAGGGCTTTCCTAAGAGGCACCAACTTCTGGCTCTAACAATCCCCCAGATGCTTCCTTAATTCTTTTTGGAAGACAAGGTTTTGGGGGGAAATCAAGTACTCAGTAATGGCATGTTATATTTGAGATGCTTATCCTATCTAATAAAGAGGGAATATACTAATTAAGCATAACACCCTCACAAAGATGGTGGCATCCACAGCCACAAGATGGCGGTGCCCAGTCCCCTCAGCCCTGCCAGGGTGGCAGGCATACAACATGGCCGGGCCCGCCCAAAGGCGGGTCCAGCTGCTCCAAGCACCTGACTTTGCAGTCTCCCAGTCCCCTCAGCACCCCCAACCTCCTAAGGCTGGCCTGAGATGCAGGCAAGCCTCAGATGGCAGCTTCTCAGCCACCCAGGGCCACCCAAGGCTCAGGTAACCAGGGCAGGCTGAGGCTTGTGCTGCAAAATTGTGATGGAGGCATCACCTTCCCCTGATCGCCAGCTCACCTGCCACCCTTAAGGGTTCCTGGACTGTAAGAGGAGCCAGGCCAGACTGAGGGACACCCCTCTAGTGAATGAATTTCTATGCACCAGGCCTCTAGTTAGGACTATAAGCAAGAGAGTCAAGTAGGCAATAGGTGATATGGATCTGGATGTGAGGACTTGAACTGGTATCAGAACTGTTGATTGGCAGTCTATAGATATTACTTAAGGCACAAGACTGAAGGAGATCTTTGAGCAAGGAAGAATATAGACAAAGAAAAAACTAGGCCCCAGAACTGAGCCTTTGAAAACTAAAGAGGAACCAGTGAAATGGCATGGGTCTCTTCCCCAGTTTGTAGGCTAGTTACCCAAAATCCAAGTGTCAGCAGGAGAGGTTCCTTCTGAGGCTTCATGGGAGGGTCCAGGCCATGCCTCTCTCTTAATTGCTGGCAATTTTTGGTGTTTTTGCCTTGTACATACATCACTCCATCTGCATCCTCCATCTGACCTCTCTCTGTCTCTCATCACATCTTCTTCTCTCATGCATGTCTGCCTCTGTCTCCAAATTTCCCCTTCTTAAAAGGACATCCCACATATTGATTAAGTCCCATCATAATGACCTGATTTTAGCTATGTAAGGTTCCTATTTTGAAGTAAAGTCACATTTGGAAGTACTAGGGGTTAGGACTTCAAGAAGAATACTGTCTTAGCTCATTTCCACATACCCAGTTCTCAGATCTAAATTACAATCCCTTAGTAAAGCATCTCCCCTGTCAGTATCTGTCCCAGTTAAAAGCCAAAAGGCATATCTAGGTTCTCTAAAGTTTGTTCATGTCAATCACATTTCTATTGTAAATATGTAAATTAATTAAATGTTATGCAATCTGGTGAGTGTGAAGAGATGGCTATCTTTTCTTAAATGAAAACCAAGTTAAATGCTTGGGGAAAACATGCTAGCCAGAAAAGTGATTTAAAATGATTACAATGAAATTAATACTGAAAAAAATAACTGTAAGAGATTGAAATAATCTTTTAGGACTTAAGCATTCATACGCAGGTTATTCTGTGAGTGGGTTTTTTTAACATTTTTAAAATATATTTTATTGAGTTTTTACAGAGAGAAAGGGAGAGAGATAGAAAGTTAGAAACATTGATGAGAGAGAAACATCAATCAGCTGTCTCCTGCACATCTCTTACTGTGCCCGCAACCAATTGACCGGAATCAAACATGGGACCTTTCAGTCCCCAGGCTGACACTCTATCCACTGAGCCAAACCGGCTTTGGCTGTTCTGTGAGTGTTTTTATGTTATAGGCTCACTTGTAAGAAATCCAACCTGGAACTAGAGTCATGTCATGTATAAAAGGGGACAAGAAGTCTGCTCAGATCCTTCCCGGGAACACTCACAGAGGAGACCTGGACTCTGCCTGGAAAGGTTGGAGGATAGGGCCTACATTTGTTTAAATGGAGATGAAATGCTTACAGTGCCTATTATTATATTGCACTTCTGGGCTTTGTTCAATGGACTCCAGTTACCAGCCCAGCCTTCGAAGAAAGGTGAGCCTAAGCCAGCACAGCCCATTGAGGCTCCCAGGTGTTGAGTGTGCTATTAGCGGCTGAGGAACGTTGGGCCTCGGCAGTGCCATTTCAGAGCGAAGCAGTGACTCTGTCCAGTGTGAGCAGCTGGCTGACTCACGGAGGGGCCCAGAACTAGCCCAAGGAAGTCTTATGACTCATAATCTACTGGACAAAGGGCACGGTTAAGCATTAATGCTCAGGTGACAACCTCTCTTTCATTGACCTCCATTCCTTTTCCAAGTCCCTTGCTTGTTTTTATTCTGCCTCATATTTCAGTTTCCCACCTAATTTTAGGATGAAAGCCAGTAGTTGTCAGGGGAAGACTCCCAGCTGCAACCTTCATGGGTGGAGCCAGCACAGGAAGGTGTCAGATATTATGCTGTGAAACAGGGTGCAGAGTCAAACAGAACATAGATGCTGACCTCCTGAACGTACAAGCCACCAGAAACTTGGGGATGCAAGCGGCTGCCCATGGACTGTGGGACAAGGGGGAAAAGAGGCCAGTCACTGGCTGGGCCCTCTGTGCATGATCCCTCACTCAGTCCCATAGGCAGCTCCGACTTTGAGTGGAAAAGCTCAGAAAATGGCAACCCAGGTAAGATGTCAGCAAGGACCCAAGAAGGCCTCATGTCCGCTGTCTTCCCTTCCTTTTTCTCCATCGACTTGACCTGCAGCAGCAATTTCTTGCCCTGCCATCACATTTCTCAGGCTGCTTATTTTCAGCTGCTTCAGACCCAGAAGTCTCACCGCACCGACGTTCACACACACAGGCACAGGTGGATATGTACACCCCTCGGCATAGGTTAAAACAGGGCCACTCCAGCAAGCCACCTAAGTTCATGTGCTTGTCTTCCTCCCTCCCAAAGTGACCTCTTGGTCAATATTTCAACACAGGCAGCCAAGCTGTGGCCAGCTCCCACCATTGTTCTTCCTCCTCCTGTGAAGTCAGAACTCACAGGAATGTTACCTGGCACTGCGGCTCAGTGACTGATCCCACTCACTTCCAGGGACCCTGTGCTGTGGAAGCACGCTCTGAGCATGGCGGCTGGCAGGGACCTTCATAACTGAGCGCTGCCTGGGAGAGGGGCCTCCTGTGCAGGAGCTCTTCAGGGGCTGGGTGCTCAGCGTGGTCTCTGAGCTACTTATCATGGGAAAAGGTGTGGGCATGTGGCTTTGGACACTGAACCAAGGTCGTGTGTATTATAACACGACATTTCTTAATAATACTACCAGGGCAGGGTACAAAAGTGGGCAAATCGCTCTGCGGTTAAACACCTTTTATACTTTGTGTGGTTGTAAAAGCAAAACATATCCTTAGAAAATCTGAGACATGTAAAATAATTTTTAATTACCCATTAAACCTTCTCATTAAGATATCACTATTATATAGATAGATGACAGAGCACAGACAGATGATAGGTAGATAGATAGATAGATAGATGATAGATAGATAGATAGATAGATAGATAGATAGTTTTTTCAAATATATGTGCCTTGTTTTTACAATTTTCTATCTTGTTTTTCTCATAATGTTCCAGCACTTGATGGCCTCACTAACACTGTCTCAGATCCCTGGGGGTACTTACCACCTGGCTCACTAGATGCAGTTTAGGTCGTCCTGCTCTTACAAAAGTGGGCTGTTCCCAGTTTTCCCGATTACCAGTTATACTGTGATGAGACTTACACAAACATTTGTGTGATTTTCTAGTTTCCTTGTGTCTTTTCCTTTTTTCTAGAAGGAGAATCACTGGGTCAAAGCCATTAAACAAAGTGCATCTCATAAACAAGCCAGCATGCTCCCCATTAATGTTGAACTGATGGATACATCACCAACCACCATTCACGAAGGGCCCCTCTCACTGCATCATCGTCAACACCAATGACTCCTAAATGCTGGGTGTGGGTTATGATATTTCCATTTTTTTGTGTTGATTAATTTGTGTGTCTTTGCTCACCATGAAGCTGAAGGTTTTTCAAAGGTAGATTGGATTTCTTTCTTGATTGGGTACTTCATAGCCCTTTTGTTTGGTGTTCATGTTTTCCTTACCAATATCTATGAGAATAATTGGCAATTAATCTCCCAGTCTTTGCATAACAGTTTTAAATGGTATCAATTAAAGGGGAAAAGGTTTGATTCTGTGCTTTCCCCAAGCATCACACCTCACATTTTCCAGAGACTCTTAAAGGTCAATGCTGCTTCAAAGTCAGACTTCAGTTTGGACAGACTGCCACCAGAAGGCAACAGTTTCAAATATGTTCCACTGGTTTGAAGTGAGCTAAAACTTTGACTTCTTAAAATGTCAACCTCATAAATTCACCCCCTTAGACAAAATCAGATGCTGGTCACCATGCAACAGACATTCACTTAGCCACGATGTGTGTGGGCCTTGAGCTGCATCCCACAAGGACCATTCAATCCTTGTCCTTTAAAAGCCAGAAATTTAAATGCAAAACTGAAAATTTAAATATTTTATATTTTGCACTCTTTAAGTTACATTCACCCACTTTTTGCCAGATTTAGTAATTTTGGGTTAAAATATAAAAAGCACTTACACTTTTGGTGCAGGTGAAATCAAGAATCATATCTTTAGTTTCTGAAGGTTTATTGAATAGATACCCAGAATAGATCCTTCATCCTAAAATAACTGTCCCCACTTCTGCCTTGGGGTCAGAGGTTATGACCTCTGCTTCTGTTGAAGGCCCTCTCCTGGATTCCCAGCCCTGGTCAGGCTGAAAGGCAGTGATATGGGAGTCAGCGGAGAGCCAGGAGTAGCCCTGGTGAGTGACCTCCAGGAGAGTCCATTGGAGATGGTGGGGGTTCATTTCTAACTACAGAATGGGATTTAAGTATCCTGGGTTCCGTGCACTCTAATGTGAGGCTAATGAGGCTGACCCTCCTTCAGTGCCCACAAGGCCCCTCCCCTCTTCCAGGAGGGTGGCCAGCCTGCTGAAGTGCCCAGGGTCTGCTGTACACATACTCAGGTTAGCGATTCCACTCAGCTCCAGGCAAACTAAGTAGTCCCTTAAAGACTCAGTTTCCTCATCCATAGAATGGAGACAATGGTAGAACCAGCTTATTAGAGATAGGGGCTTGGGTTACACATGTAACAGGCAGCTTAGTACCTGAGCCAGAACAGGCCCTCCGTAGAGGTGGGCTCTGTCTACTCATCTCTCTCCAAGGAACCACAGCAATGCTCACTACCCACGAGTAGGCGGATGGCACCAGACAAAAATAAGATGTTTCTGACAATAAGCCTGAAAATGAACCACCTCTAAATTTCGGTCCTGCTTTGGCAGACCACAGGACCGGATAATATAACCTCTCGGCATGGGCTCAGGGGCAATGGATATCTGATCTGGGGCATCTGGAAAGGCCAAAGAGCACCACTCGCAAAGCCAGAGGGCTTTCGGGCACAGGCAGCAGAAAGGGACACCAGTAAACCATAAGGTGCCCTCCAAACTCGAGGCATCTTCAGCGGTGATAAGGATGGGATAAAAGTCACAGCAGAGGCTCCCTAAGTGACAATTTTCGGGAGGGGGCACTGGACACAGGCCCGCTGCCTGGCTGCCTGACTGCCTGGTGCAGGGGAAAGCAGCCTGTCACTCCAGCTGCACAGCTGCGGGTGGACCCCAGGGAGGCTGTAACCCCTTCACACCTTATTGCCGGGAAGTGACTTTGTGATCTGACACATTAAAAACAGGTTCAAGAGAGGCTCCTCTCCAGTGAGTTGGAACCTCAGAGTGACAGGCCTGCCTTCCCTCCCACGCGCGCTTGGCTCAGACAGGAGCGATCCAGAAAGAAGGGGGAGATGGTAGGGCCCAACGGCTTTACTGAAATGCCATGTTGTCAATGCTCCCATAATTACCCATAGGCAGAGACTGGGGAAGCTGTGTAACTGAGCCTTCTAAAAATTAAGAATAGAAGAATCATGAGAAGCTTCCAATTCTGGATGCTTGGTCCGTGTTGGGGTGCCTGCGGGAAATTCCTGGGGCTGAGCTCCTACACAGCCCTACAACGTCCCTGTCCAGCTCAGCTTCGGCCCCTGCTCAGCCGGAATCCAGCCCCAGCTCATACCCTGCAAGGACCAGCCACTGCTTGAGTGCTCCCCAAACCCGGCCCAGCCCCAACAGATGCCCGGATCCTGCCTGACTCCCACCCAACCCTTGTCAGTGCCACGCACCCCTGCAGCTCCACGCCTGTCTATACAGGCTTGCAGGCAAGGAGCACGGGCGCCCACTTGCACCGGTGAGTTCATGGGCGGCCAGAAGAGGGCGCGTCTCACGGAGGCGCGCCAGAGTTCTGCAGCCCTCCCGCCCTGGACCCCTACCCCCGCCTGGACCCCAGATCTCAGACCCCAGATCCTTGTGTTCAGAGCCAGCCAGAGCCAAGGGGAGCGTGCGCGCCCGCAGGGGCCAAGCAGGGGTTCGGGGTGGCCTGTGGGCTGCGGAGAGCAGCGCGCTGCGCAAGTCAAATGCGTTTGTGCCACCTGTTGGCCCCGCGCCCACACTGCACGCGCCAGCAGAGAGTCGCTCAGAGGCGTCTAAGCGGTACAGGTCTGAGGCCTGCCCTGGGGGGACCCAGGTGCAGGGCTCTGCGCCCCCATCCACCCCGACGGGCGCGAATGGACGTAGAGTGCCTGCAGGGGAGCGTGCCCCAAATGAAATGCCAGATGACAGTTTCCCAATCGCCAAGGCATTGGGAAGGGGAAGGTTGGTAAAAAAAAGAAACACCTGAGTAAATTTAAAAAGTATTTATTTTCAATATCTCAGTCTTTCTAAACTTTAAACAAAACGTTTCTAAATCTAATCTTTTGAAGCACTCACAAACTGATTAGCTGGTGTGTTTTTCAAGGTCAAGTTTTGACTAGCTTGCATTATTTTCGTGGGGAAGAAATAACTATTATAAATAACATGTCATTTTCTGCGCACATTTATTTTTATCTTCTTTTTAATGAGTGCATCTTTTCACACACGTGTAAACTACGAGATATAGATCTAAAGAACAGCCAGATTTACAAACAATAATTTTTGTGACCTATTTGGCCAGATGTAACTTCCTCTTCGGATATTTGTTTTATCTTAGATAGGATACTTGCTTGAAGGTACACAGAATTTGCCTTAATTGTATGTTATAACCTGGCCTCCTGAATACCTAGAAACATGACTGGGAGGCATGGTTCTGTTCACATTCTACCAAAGAGAGAGAGAGAAAGAGAGAGAGAGAGAGAGAGAGCTGAAATCACACAATAACAAACAGAACAAGATGGATATTTGCTGTCCCCATGTCATATCCATGAGCTATGTGACTTGGGTTTTTCTAGCATTTCTTTATTCAGACCAAAATATATACATATATATGGTTTCTTATCATGAAATGTATATACCACAAAAACATAAAAGAATGTTGTAATTATAGCTGTTGATATCCTATTAAATAAAAACAAAAGATATGTTTTTAAATGGATAAATACAAAATGCCAAAGCACACCTTTCACTTTAAGAGAAAATTGTTGTCTTTTTTTCATTTTCCCCATACCTTCTCATTTTCCCCAGTCCCCAATATGACACTTCCTTATCTCTCTGTCACCAAATAAAGCAGGACATATAAGTGCCATACCTCTTACCATGGTCAGGAAATATTCTCCAGTAGTTCGTGATATATATTTTGGTTATACACCTTTACTGGTATATGTATGAGCTCTTTCCTTTTATGTGGAAACACCTCATTTATAACTCACAACAACCCAGCAGGAATGAACTTGATTATGTAAAGGTAAGGAGTGGGGGGAAGCAGGAGGAATTCCGCTGATATCCTTATGTTGCATTTTTTTTGTATATATATATATATATATATATATATGCATATATAATCTCTCTATACATATACCTATAGACAAAATAAATAGGGATCATCATATTTCAGATGATATATAGTATCTCTTAAGGAAAGAATATAATATATGTCATATATAATATACTTATATACATAACATTATATACATGTCATAATGTTATATATATAACACTAAGGTATAAGACTAATAACCAGTTTCAGAACTGGAATGAGATAGCAGGTAGGGAAGGGGAACACATTTTTTTTATTGACAGGACATCACTGATCCAAGTTCAGTGATTTAGTTATGAGATAATATTGAGCTTTAAATGTCAATAATAATTCACTTATATCACAGCATTCTTAATAACATCTCCCATTTATCACACATACGCATACACACACACACACACACACACACACACACACACACGTAAGGAGGATAGGCATTCTTAGCCATTCTAACAAAGCAGCTGGTCAGAACCTGGTGCTGAAAGACTTCTTGTGAGTCTTCTACGAAACAATTCAGCAATAGATATTATTATTGCATGAAAAAGCAGTTAGGGAGAACAGGCAAAACTTTCAACCACAGCTTGAGTTTTTATAGTTAGAAATAAAGAGATATTTAAAGATACCTGGAAATCTAAGTAAAAGCAAATATGCAAAGATGACATTCATATGCCAAGAAAAGGAAATCACTGCAAGAAAAGTAATTATGATAAAGTATTTTAAGAGATTATTAATTGAGATGAAATAATGAGAGTTCAAAGGGGCCTTTTCAAAACACTGGGACCCTCAGTAGCACTAAAATACTTTATCCATATATATATATGGATATATATATATATATATGACCCAGAGAGAAAGGTAAGCAGTCCTGAGGACAGATAGGAATGTTGGGGCAGTGTCGGGTGGTCCTGACAATGAGGGAGACCAGCTATCCTGCTGTGGGACTCTCCTAGTGACCAGTTGGCTACATAACCTGTGGCCAAGAGTGTTGCTGAAACCCTCAAATGTGGGATCTAAGCTGGATAAGAAAGAGATGGAGAAAGAAGGGGAGTGAAGAGTAGGTGGATCTGCTAAAATCTAAGAGCAGTCTTTGAATCATGAAACAGTAACGGGGATTAATCTTGGATGTGTCACTTGGGTGGGTGGGTAGGACGTGTGGATGCTGACCTGGTCTGACTGATAGGAGTGGGTAGAAAAGGGAGGCTACTGAACAGAAGGAGGTCAAGGAATCAAGAGGTCTGAGTGTTAGATGGGTCATCCAGCAGGGAATTCCAGGATCAAGGATAAGGAGAGTGGAGGGGAATCCTGAGCTAAAAGCAAAGGTCACCTGAGAGAAAGGAATGGCAGAGCTAGTGTAAAAAACAGAAACAAAAGAACAAGGAACAAGTGTGCTTTTATAATGTGAATACAGAGAGCCAGAGGTCTGAAGGGTCAATAGAGCAGATAATCCTGCAAAGGAGGGAGCAGGGCATCACACATCAAGCCTGGTAGATACTCACATCCAATCCTGCTTTTACTGAAAAATGAACCTAAGCCAAGTGCAGACCTCTGCAAAGCCTCAGTGTTCCTCTCTGAAAAATGAGCATGATCACCGGGGCTGCTGTGAAGATTAAATATGTTTACTTCACACAATGTTTTGATGGGTCTGATTTGTTACAGTTCACAATGTTTGCCAATGCAACTCTTAATCTTAACAGAGCAATAGGCCCCTGTTAAGTGCCACGCACTGTGCTAGAACTTGGAAATGAAAAGTCACTCCGTTTTAGAGAGCACCAAGGAGGCAGAATGGACAGTTTAACAGAGATATAACTTTTATGCGAAAATTGTGGAATTGATCAGGCATGTGATGGAAGAAAAGGCATGTAATTTCTATGAAATTACAACATGTTCAGAGGCAGATGGACACAGGGGACCCAACCATTGTGTGGGAGTAGCAGGTTAAACATACTTAAAAACTCATTTCCAATGACACTGATGCAAGCCAGGTGTGGGGTGAATAAAGAGGAAATCACATCTCTCTCCTACTTGATAAGGACATGAATTCCTTCTATCATTTCTGGGGAATGAAAAATCTCTACAACCTCCATAAAAATTGTTGCTTCATTTTCTACTGTCTTCCCTCTTCAAAAGTAGGAAAATGTGCCAGGTATTGTCTCTGGGGATTCAAATGGAGTACAGTTCTCAGCAGTTGGGAAGAAGGAGAAGAAACAAGCTGTGTCTTAGTAATAAAACCAAAATTTCCTGTTTACTTCTTTTTCTTTTTAACATTTAATCTCTGATTCAAGAATTCCCAGGTATTACTCAGCTTCTAAATAGTATTTTTGTAAAATCTTCATGACAGATAAAATCCAAAATGTTTGCTAAAGGGACACTATTAATACTATTTTTTAACTTATTGAGCAAACAGTAAGAACCCTCTGGTTCACTGGTTCCCTTAATACCAGTGCCTGGTAATATTTTAGAAAAAAATCAGCACCATCGTTTTGCTATTACCTTGATGAACACCAATGATAAAGTACAATTCAAAACAGGTTAATGAAGAGTCATTTCTGGAAATCAATAAGCCATTCATTTTGTTTTCCCTTGTGGGGAGCATCAGATGATTGAAAATGAAAGGGGTTAGAGGAGATGAGTCTCATGTTGAAGGTAGGCCTGAAAAGCTGGAAATACACCTGCGGACATAATCATGGCCACTCACGTCCTTGCCTCATTGGCAAAGTTTTGTAAAATGAGTCAGTAAACAAGGCCAGTGCCCAAGAGTACAAGACAGTGTGAGAATGAAGACAGAACATAGAAACGCAGAGCGTGGAGCTTACAGAACATGATGCCTGACATGTGCTGTGCCTGGGAGGCAAGGTGGCTTTCCCAGGGCTATCCGGCAGCCCCTGCAGAGCAAGCTCTTTGCCTTGATGCTGTGACTCTAGGTCACATCTGTTCCCTGTACACTGTCTCTGCTCACCCAGCTCCTCCAAGGCTGTGGGATCAGAGCTGAGCATCTCTGCTACCTCAGGGCATGGGCAGGAGAGATTCCGAAGTGCCAGGCAAACAGGAGGACCATTCAGCATGTAGGAAAGATGCTGAGAACTGGACTGCGCACATGTGCTCATCTCTGGTGCAGACTCAGCAGCAGTCATCTATTTAGCACAGCAATGGGCTTCTAATACATGAGACTTTTACCAAAGCTTTCCTTAAGCTTCTTACCTGTGGATGATACAGTATTTTCTCCTTCTTGACATGCCAAAGAGCTAAGCCAAGACATACTCACTGAACACACTATAGTGCTCTGGACAGTAACCTGGGACAGAAAAGAAGATATGAGATAAAAACTAAGAAATCTGAATAAAATATGCATTTTAGTTAATAAGGTGTCAATATTGGCTCACTCAGTGTAACAGGTGTACCATTCTAATAGAAAAAATTAATAATAGGAGGAACTGGGTACAGGATACATGGAGACTCTCTTTAGTATTGTTACAATTTTATATAAATCTAAACTTCTATAAAATAAAGTTTATTTTAAAAACAGTCAGCACAACTGTGCTGCTCAGAAACATGTTGGAAGTGCAGACAGGACAACCTCTCAGGAAGGCAATTGGACGACACAAGAATCCTTGACTATATTAACTAGACATTTCCACCTGGATATTCCCTATTTAGGCACTTAATCCAAAAACATTCAAAAGTCCTGAAAGTTATATGGACAAAGATGTTACTGAAACAGAATTTATAGTAGTAAGAAATTGCCAAGAGTAGCAGATTGCATAGACTCTTAAGAAAGAACATAATGCTGTAAACCAAGCTTACAAGGAGTCTGCAGACAGAAGAAAATTTGCCACATCATCATCACACCTTAAGGATATGGACTAACATTACTAGGGATGACCTCTGGGTGGTGACATTAGGGTTGATTTTAAGTTTCATCTTTGTTCATTTATAATTTCTGAAGATGCTTCTAAAATAAGGACCACAGATATATAGAGAAAGGCTTAGGTTGCAAATATAAAACATTAGTGCTTGTTCTTCTATGTCTAAATATTAAGACAGAAAACTATATGAAAAGGTTGGTTTTCCACGATTTTTTAATTCAAATATAAAATCCATAAGAGAAGTATTCTTCTATAGAAGCTTCTGTTCTGAAGTAGCTTTTTTCTCCAGCTCTGTGTGTCAGTGGAACAAGCACCAGGGACTGATTATGAAATAATCTGAACTGGAAAGAGCCTCCTATACAAACTAAAGACTTCAGGTGGGCCCTAATCGATTTGGCTCAATGGATAGAGCATCCGCCTTCGAACTCAAAGGTCCCAGGTTCGATTCTGGTCAAAGGCATGTACCTTAGTTGCAAGCACATACCCAGTAGGGAGTGTGCAGGAGGCAGTTGATCGATATTTCTAACTCTCTATCCCTCTCCTTTTCTCTCTGTAAAAAAATCAATAAAATATACTTTTAAAAGAAGACTTCAGGTTGTGTCCTGATTAAATGAACAACTGAATCAACTCCTTCCACTCTCTACCTGTAGGCTGGAGAATATATGTGTGAATCCTTCTGAATACAATCATAAATTACGTATGCAGCATTTGGGTGATTAAGTGACAGGAATGTGTTACCTGTAGGCAAATTCGGCAGTCACAGAACACACAGAAGCACTTTTCTAAGCAGGAAGGGTCTTAGCAACACTGAGGTCACCCTGTTTAGAAATAAAGCCATGGCATTCTTAGCACATGTCTTGGGAATGTTGGAGATGGGTGATAAGAACTTCTGTTTGATGGCTTGTTTCCAGGGCAACACTTCTAATAATGCCACATTCTCTAAGAAATAACACTGATACCTGAGGAATTCTGAACTGTGCATATTCTGTGTCTTGGTGTTTCAAAACATATCACATTTTCAGAACAAGTCTTGGGTAAAATTGAACTTGCTGGAAAAACCGTGAAAAAGTCATGGTTTCAGATAGTTTAGAACAAGCAATAATACATCAATATTTCTGCCCAATTCTCTGATTTCGTGGCCATATTAACCAAAAAAAGACTAACACATATTTTTACTCTTTTTTTAATGTTGAATTTTATCCTAGATGGGTGGGACTTCTGGCACCCATGGTAGAGTGAGACACTAGGCAAATCTCCCAAAAAGCAATGACAAAACTAGGCAATATTGTCAAGAGCATTATTTCAGGACTCTGGAAATCAAATAAAAACATATCAGAAATTGAAACGCATGTAATTCAAGGAACACCACTGAACCCCATGTGAGAACACAGAGATATATGGAGTTTTACTGAGGCTGCCTAATCCCCCCTGCCCCTAGCTTCCATAATGCAATGGTTCGTGCTTCTCATGATGGGCAGGTAGTGGGAACCAGCAGTGTGGCTGCCAGAGGGGCTAACTTATTTTGCAGTGGCAAGTGTTGTTGAATAGAATAGTGATCTCTGTGGGGAGAGGGGAGAGAAAAACATGAAGGTAAACAGTGCAGCACCCAACCCACACAGAGATTTATTATCCAAGGATGGAAACTTTATTAGCTCAAGGCATTTGAGCACCATCTCTGACCAATCCCAGTCTGAGTATGACGCTGTGAACTCCATGAAACCAAATTAAAATTAAAAAAAAAAGAATTTTCAAAAAAAAAAAAAAGAACAAAACACTAAATGGAGATATCAGTGGTCACACCCAGGGTAAACAAAATTTACAGAATTATAGAGGCAACTCATTAAACAAATGAAAATCAAACAACAAACACGGTGGGAAGGGGGAAGATCATAATCCAGAGTTGTTGTAATATATCGCCCAAAATGTCAAGTTTTTAACAAACATTTCAAAACAGGCAATGAAACAGGAACTTGTGATCCACCATTGGGGGGAAAGCAGTCAGTGGAAACTCCCTGAGAAGACCCAGAGGTTGAAACAGCAAAGGCCTCACAGCAATTACTGTAAATATGTTCAAATACTGAGAAAATGATATGCAAAGGTAAAGGAAAAGTACAATGATAGTGAATCGTCAGCAAAGAAAGACGATTAAAAAGACAAGTTACAAGAGATATGCTGGAGTTGAAATCATTATAACCAAAGTGAAAATTTCACTCAACAAAGTATTCAGACTGGCTCAATAAAGGATGAACAAACTTAAACATAGATCAAGGAAAAATATCCACTTTGAAGAACAAAGGAGAAAAAAGAGTGGGGATGAGGAGGAGAAATAGAGACCTATGAGACACCATAAAATATACCAAGATATGTTTAATGGGAGTCCCAGCAGGAGTAGGAAGTGTCAGAAAAATACCTGAAGAAACAATAGCTGAACACTTCCCAAAATTTGATGGAAATTTTGTATGTCCAAGAGGCTCAACAGTTTCTAAATAAGAAAAACACAGAGAGGCTCCATCGAAACACAATAGTCAAATTGTTGAAACCCAAAACAAAGAGAAAATCTTAAAAACAGCAAGAGAACAGAAACCCTCCTTGAAAGGGAACCTGTAAAGAGATTAACCACTGATCCCCCCCACCCCAGAAGGAATTATGTATGCAAGAAGGTAGTGAGGTAACATATTTATTAAAAGTGTCAAAAAGAAAAACAAAAGCAAACAAAGAAACACTAGAATTCTCTAAACAGCAATGCAATCCAGCAAGTGAAAAGGGTTCCAGTCAGTACAATTGAACAAGATAAAGAAATAAAGTCATCTCTATAAAAGAGAAAAAATTAAAACTTTTTTTACAGGTGACACCATGCTGTTTGTGATATTTAAAATTACGTTTCCAATTTTCTGTTTGGTCATACCTCTAGTACCTTATTTCTTTCCTTTTTCCTTTGGCTGGTTTATTTAATGTTCCTTAACAAATTTATACATTGGGAGATATATAGATAGATATAGATATAGATATAGATATAGATATAGATATAGATATAGATATAGATATAGATATAGATATAGATATAGATATAGATATAGATACAGATATAGATATGGATAGATATAGATCAGTCTTCTGTGCATTTGGAAGCGAAAATACACTAGACCAAGCAACAAAGCAAAACACAAGCTTGCCAACTTTTAATTCCCCAGATTTGTTCTATTTATTTAGAATGAATAAATTTAAAAGAGAAAAAGAAAATATTTTTGAATGCCAGAAAAAAAATACTCTTAAAATTTGAATTGTTGTCTTAGCACTCAAATGCATTTGTTTATGATGGAACAGGGATCAAAAGAAAGTCGCAATTACAGTTCAATTGTTTTCAACAATTACAGACTGACTTCTGTGCTGCCCAGTACCTGAAGGAAGGGAAGATAAACCGAGAACTCTGCTGGTGGCCGCTCTCCAGCCTTCCTGTAGACTAGGACCATGACCAGTGTGAGAGTCATTGTCCAAGGGGTGCCATGAATCTTTGCCGCATCTGTAAGAGATTTTTAGTTTCCAAATAGCCTGTTAACACTGCCACCAGCACACACCACTGGTCCAGATTTGTGGTTTCAGAAGTCACTTCTATCACATCCAGCCAGCCTACTGCGGAGTTCATGTTGCTCTAAAAAGCCTCCTCGTGGCTAAGAGAAGCTCTGGCTTCAGCTGGAAGCCTGGTCCTCAGAGGCAGGTCAAAGATGAGCATTCCGTAGCCTCTTCTGCACTGATGAGTTGATAGAGAATCCCAAACTGTTTCCCCAATATTTCAATTTCTAACAGAAAGCAAACAAAACAAAACCTACTAGGAAAAAAGGTGATTGGGAAACAAAACAGAAGCACCCCTCTACTGAACACTTGCTCCCGTGTGCTCTTTGGCCTTATTGTGGCAAAGGCACATGGCCCCCTGCATTTGACCTGGTGGCCCTGCCCCACCGCCAGCTGGCTGCCCTGGCACCGCTGATGCTCACTCACCGTTCCTCCAGCACCCGTTTAACCGGTCCAGGCTGCTGCTGCATTGGCGCTCCCACCTGTCTGAAGCATCGGTAGCTTCCCCACATCATGCGTTCTGGGTGGGGACAGTACTTGTGACATCCGGAGCTGCCGTGCCAGTTCAGCAGGTACACACTGCAGGGAGCTCTGCCCACAGACAGCTACTAATGCAAGGTGTGACCAGACTCATTTTTAACAGCTCTTATTCTTTATGAAAAATGCCTATAACGAAGTTGTTTTGCCAGTTGAACTAATTCAGGGATGTGTTTGAAATACATGTTTTATGATTGCCTGTGTCATTTCTCAGTGTAATGTGGGTTCCAGAAAACTTTCAGGTATTAGTGCTAACTGACTAGTTAAAGGCGTAGCATTATGGACCTTTCTTTAGTAAAAATTATTTTAAAAGTAGAAAATTATTATTCAAAAGGTACTGTATTGTTTTATTTGAGGTAGATAATTGTAACCCAAATGGTATATGTTTGATCTTCATGTTACAGTATAATTGCATAGAAGGGGGAAAAGGAAATCAAGATTAAAAGCCCCAGGTGTGTTACTGGACAACTACTACTTCAATCCCATTTTTAATTTCTCCAAACTTGCAGGAGTTCTTATGGAATTTACTATTAAGATCTATTTTTTATGAATATTTAAGCAATTGCTCTGCACAGTGGCCTTAAAATAATTAGCAATTTTCCTGTTTTCTTTTACAGCCTTCAAAGTCGTTAACTTCTCTCTGTGTAAGTTTCCTCGCTTTATAAAACAGAAGTTTTCTCATTTATAAACGAAGATGCCTCTGCCACCCTACATCACAGGATTGTTCTGACCTAGTGCACTCCCTTTAAAACAGCTGGAACAGAAGAAAACACTGTGGAAAGGTACATTTTTATACCATTATTACCCATCATAGTGGCATGCAATGCACTAGCCTTTAATCTTCTTGTCAGAAGTAAGATTCCAGGTTTCAGGCTGATGAACTGCAGGGAAGCAGATCCACATGTCATGCTGTGGAATTTGCAGTTCTCGGGTGTTTTGATTTCTTCCTGTGAGTGGGTAGCGCTCTAAATCTGACCCTTATAGAGGGTCCTGCATATCCCTATAGCCAGGAGGCCATCTGCTCTCACTCGGCACATCCAGGTCTGGAAGCTCTTCAAGGGAACATTTTTGGTCCATTATAGAAACGCACACAGAGTGCTTCCCAATGACTAGGACGATTTGTTTTCTTTGGCCAATTTCTACATCTCTCCCCTGATGTACAATCCCCTGCCCTTGAGGGGCCCAGGTGGGTCTGAGGACTTCCAGGTGGGAGTTGAAGGTGCTGACAGCATTGTCACAACGACACCGATTGAAGGTAAAGGGCAGAGTTTCTGCAGACTCAGAGTGTGAGAGCCAAGAGGGAGCACCTGCTTGTGTGAAAGTTGAGGACCAAGCAGGCCTACTTTTCTCCAAAAAAGGAAAGATTTGCAAACGGTGGTGAGCAGGAGGGCTTTTGGACCTGTGGGGGCGTGGCCGTGTGAGCCAGGCGTGGAGGGCCGCTTTGCAGAGCCAGCGGAGCCTCAGGGAGGAAATGAACCTTACCAGCAAGAGCAGTCCTGTCCTGCTGGGCCTGCCTTCCTCAAAGGTCCCCTCCACCCAGGTCCCGGCAGAATGGAGCCAGTGCCCATTATGTGTCCTGATACGTGTGATGCTGGGAGACCCGGGCTGAGTCCCAGGACTGCACTGTCCCCATGGCTAAGCTGCAGACTGAGAGCTGCGTAAAACACAGAAACACAAACTCCTGTGGGAATACACATGGAGAAGGCTCAGCCCAGGACACACTGGCCCTCGGGCTAACCATAAGCAGAGCCGCCCCCATGCTGTTTCTGTTCATTTTCCACCTTTGTCTCTGTCTCAGTCATCGGTATTTCCTTCGGCTGGTGGTCTCCTTTTGTCCCAGAACCTCTGGACTTTCTTCAGGCATCAGAGAACTGGCTGCTTGTGTGTGGACTGATTTGTCTCACTACATAACCTAGAAAGGCTGACTAAGCAAAATTGCAATGTGCTGGCCTGGACTCATCACCTGGAACCCAGTCTGATTAACTGGGCTGGGCTCTCAGCCCTTAGAGCCAACCATCAGGTTCTTGGGGACAAAACAGAATGGCTGATGGGCAGGGCCCTCCTGTGGCCAAGAGGTGAGACACTTCAAGGAAGAAGGTCAGCTTTGCCAGCAGCTGGTGAGGGATCCTGGGAAAAAGACGTGATGACAAATGTGCCTAGAGGAGTGTCCCCCCTGTAGGTGCTGGGGTCAGGCGGGACTGGGTTTACATTTTGGCTTTGCCTGTTACTGGTCACCTTGTGCCTATTATTTAAAGCGTCTAACTCACAGCTCAGCTATCTGTGTGAAGGTTATTGTTTTTAATAAATAGTTCAGCTTCCATGGATGACATGTCATTGTTTTCACTGACACTAGTAATACCAGTTCACTGGGAAGGCATGAGGTTAGGACCAGAGAGGAGAGAGAGCTACATATATGTTGGTGCTTATTTGCTTCCAACAAATAGTGCTTAAATGAAAGGAAAAAAAACCCTAAAGGGATCTGCTCTGAGCAGCTGCCCACAACCAGGGAGGAGCAGGGAGCATAGGGGGGAGGGAGGGAGCACAGGGCTGTACTGGCCTCTGAGCCAACAGCAAGCTGCCCCGGGCAAGTGTCCATGGGGTCAGACCCACCATCAAGGGACGGGGCCTCCGCCAGGTTAGGATATAAAGTCAGTAGACAATAGGAACTTGTTTCTTTGTGTTTTGAGGGTTTGTTTTTTAGATTCCACATATAAAAGAGATCATACTGTATTTGTCTAACTTATTTAACTCAGCATGATGTCCTCAAGGTCCATCTATGTTGTCTCAAATGGCAAAATTTTATTCTTTTTTATGGCTCAAGTTCTTTATCCATTCAATGAACACTTGGGCTGTTTCCATATTGAGGTTATTATAAATGCTGCCATGAACAAGGGGGTGCATATATCTTTTCAAATTTATTTTTAATTTCCTCTGGATAAATACTTAGAAGTGGTGTTGATAAATCCATTTTCAACTTTTTGAGAAATCTCCATACTGTTTTCCAAAGTGGCTGCATCTATTTGCATTCCCACCCACAGTGCACGAGGGTTACCTTTTCTCCATCTTCTTGCCAGCACTTGTGACTTCTTCTCTGTTTTATGATAGCCATTCTAACAGGTGTGAAGTGATATCTTGTTGTAGTTTTGACTTGCATCTTCCTGATGCTTAATGATGTTGAGCATCTTTTTCTGTATGTGTTCTTGCGGAAAACATCTACAGTATTCAGATTTTCTGTCTATTTTTTTTAAAATCAGATTTATTTTTGGCTGTTGAGTTGTATGAGTTCTTAATATATTCTGGATATGAGGCCCTTATCAGATATATGATTTTCAATTATTTTCTCCCATTTAGTAGGTTGCCTTTTCATTTTGTTGATGGTTTCCTCTGCTGTGCAGCAACTTTTTAGTTGGATGTAGTCCCATGTGTTTATTTTTGCTTTTGGTGTCAGATTCAAAAAACTCATCACCAAGACCTATGTCAAGGAGCCTACAGCCTGTGTTTTTTATAGGAGTTTTATAGTTTCAGTTGCATTCAAGTCTCTAATTGGTTATCTTTGGTGTAAGACAGTGGTCCAGTTTTAATCTTTTTCATGTGGCTGTACAATTTTCTCAACACTATTTATTGAAGAGATTCTCCTTTCCCCATTTATATTCATGGCTCCTTTGTTGCACATTAATTGACCATAGATGCATGGGTTTATTGCTGGGCTCTCTATTCTCTTCCCAGAATAATGTTTGACAACGGATCCGTGCATCATGACCCAGCCAAGTTGACACATAAAACGAGCCATCACAGATGGATGATGTAGCTGTCACCAGGACCTTTTTCCAGAATCTGTGGTTCCCCCCTCCCCCTCTCTCCAGAGATGCAAAAGAAGACCCTAAACACCAGCTGTAAGCAGCCCCAGCAACCGGGCCTGGGGAGTCTGTGGACTGGATAGTCAGAGCTCATCATGCCTGTTGAAGCGATGGGTTAGACAAATAGCAGCCCGGGACATGAGCTCCCAGCCTCACTGAGGCGTGTGAGGGCTTCTACTGCAACACCTTCCACACAGCCCCTTCCAGTGACCCTGCCACCATCATCCCACAGGCAGACTGTCAGTTCTTGGAGCATGAGGATCTTCGTGTCCCCAGAGGCTGGTCCGGAGGCTGTTCAGAGCAAGTACCTGCTAACAATCCATTGAGGTGGACATGGCTGCCTGTCCAGACCACTCCTCCTCTTCACTGATCCCATCACCCACCGACCAAGTCACCAGACCCAAAGTTGTGGAATGGGTCTTAGAGACTAAAAATAACATTGAATATCCTGGAGCTGGGTGTCATTAAGTAGTATCAGGATGGTCTCCAGGAGTTAAAACATCATTTTCCATCGCAATTGTTAACATTAAAAATACAACTTAATGCTGATTTTTTTGATATGTTCCCTGTACAAAAGAAGGGCTATAAATAAATCATTCAACCAAAGAGGAGAACCGTCTAGTAATTAATTTATTCATATAGTCCTACTCTCCAGGGCTGGAAAGGCTTCTCAAGGGGGATTTAAAATTACTGACTGTTTACACAATGGAAATCTTCCTGGCTTTCATTGTCTTCCCCGACAGCAGCAAGAGTCACAAAGCAAACTCAAGATAAATCTGCATCCTTCGGAAGATGCCTGAGCCAGTGGCTATGCCAGCGGCTACACCATCAGGCTAAATGCATGGCAAGGCACAATGACAGAAAGAAGCTTCTGTGGGGACAAGGAACAGTTATTTGACCATAGAAAGGGCCCCTGGTCAGTGCATCCTTCCCGACACCTACTCTGCAGTGCCCTGTAGACTGCCAGTGCAGGGCGCTAATTTCCTCCCTGTCCCCACATGGCTGGTGAAAACACCCACAGAGTTGGATACACAGGGATTCCCTCCAGCCCACCCAGGCCACACAGCCGCAGCTCTGTGTCCCTCCATCGTCATTCCATGCCACTCAATAACACAGATTTAAAGCCATACTTTTCCCAAATAATAAAACATTCTGCACCAAAAAGGTCTTTCAAGTATTCATGAGGCCCATACCTGGGGGTTTTATTAACTTCTCTGATGCTTGGAAGGTGGGCAATGCATCTGACCATCAGGCTAGAGGGTCTCTGGAGACACTGAGGGCTGCCTCCCACTCCTTGACCTCATCCTCCCTCCCCCAAGCACAAAGCAGTGAAACTGCAAGAGCTGCGAGGGGGGGCAGGTCGCAGAGCAGGCAGCATGTGCCAGAAGATGAGCCCTGAGGCCTGAAAGGGACTAAAGTGCCCTCCCCCCCAGCCCCGCAGACCCAGCTCTGGGGGTACAGTCCATTGTCTGCCCAACCCCCACCCTCCCCAAATAAAGGAAATCAGGAAGACACAGTATGGCCTACTTGGCAAGTTCCCTGCTTGCTGTGGAGGAAGGTAATTTGTTACATAAATAATGAATCAGATGTGTGTTAACGTGGAATTAGTTCTGGAAGTGCTTTGTAGAGCAATTGTGTGACTCCAGGTCACCGCGGGCTGTCAGTTCCAGAGACTCCTGGATGGATGCGTCCCAAGTTCTTGTGACTGTGCATCCTCCGTGGGGTTTCTTCGTGGGGTCTCCCTAACTCCATCAAATTCTGGAGGGAGTCACAGTGCATTCCAGATGTGAAAAGATCCCTTTTAAATGGCAAAGGACTCGGCCCATACTCTCTCTATGGCCTATAATTGGGATGTTAGCATGACTTTTCTCACTAGGATTTCAAAGGTTCAAAGTCGTCCATGCAGAGAAGATCACTGTTTTCTGTCTCTCCCTCCGAAAGCCCACTGCATTCACGTGTCCGGGCAAGCTGAGCGGAGATGACGGAACCCAGGAGAGGCAGCGAGGAGCTGGCGAAAGCTGTGACATATGTGCATGCGCCAAGCACTAGGGGAGGTGCAGGGTTGGTTCCAGAAGGATCAGCACAGCCCGCATTGATTATGTTCATCCTGCCAGGAATGGGAGCCTGAGAAGGAAACCTAGAGGCGGGGCAGAACCCAGAATGCTCTCCCTTACAGGAGCCCTGGCTAGTGGCCTCCCATCCACACCCTGAGGTGAGGCAACATGAAACGCTGCCATCCTCCCCCAGCCACCCCGACAAGAGAGCACTTGACCTTCCTCAAAATCCAGCAGAAACAAGTGTCCGGAAATGGAGAGGCTAAGAGGGGCCTGCCCCTCCCGCCATATCCTGGCCCTGAGATGTCCCAGGGCATGGCTGTGGGAGAGGAAGCTATTGCTGGATAGCTGGATGCAGCTGGAAAAAATTCTGAAATTACCACCACATCCAATTTTAGACATCCTATTCCTCTCCCTGCGCCTGGGAAATCTGTTGTCTGCATGTTCCCGCTCTCCCACCAAGTCCCCGCCTGCCTCCTCTCAACAGCCCAGTGCTCCAGCGTAGGCTCTGGGTGCACCCACTCCTCGCATCCCTGTCCTGGGAGGGGGATTTCATGAACCTGAGGGATCCCGGTGCTCCGGGCCCCAAGGCATTTAGCAAACTGTCTCATGGAGTCACTGATAGATATTGTGGATAAATGAGTCCTTCCCAGAGCAAAACTCATGTTGGAACTGCCACTGGTCTGACCTGCTGCCACCTGTGTCCCCTGCACCACCCTCTGATCAGCATCTCAGATACAACTTCTCCTGCCTCCCGGACAACGGGCTCAGTGTAGCCTGGCCAGTGGGCACCTCTGTCATCAGATCTCAGGGAGAAGACCTTGCTCCCAGCTCCCTGCGGGAGGGAAAGGAGGGCTCAGGGACATGGCCCCTTAAGATGGAAACAGCGGGAGGGAAAGGAGGGCTCAGGGACATGGCCCCTTAAGATGGAAACAGCTCAAGATCAACTTCAGGAGATGATGTTTTCTGATATTTACTGTCATCTGTTGTAGCAGACAAAACTGAACATACTGGGTTGTTTGAAAGTAACTTTAAAAGCTTTGTGAAGGAGAATTCCAAAGAGGACACACAATGTCAGAAACTAAATGTTCGACTAGGTTTCAGTAGATGCCCATTGCTACCCCTACAGCTAACGAACAATCGAGGGCCAAGGACAGATGAAGTGGGAGACACAGAAAATCCGAAGACAAAGCTGCCGTCCGCTCCCATGGGCCAGTGGCGGTTCTTCTCTGAGATGCTCTCCATTGCTGAGAACAGACCGCAGATGCCAGACCAGTGGGCTCACTCTAGCTCTGGAGGTGATGGCCTGGCCGGCCCTTCTCCAGGAGCCCCTTTCTGAGTAGCAGGGTGGAGCTGAAGCCTGGCTACCCAGACCGCCTGGGGCTCCACACGCTCCTGTAGCTCTATTTTTCCACGAGCAGCTGGAACTGCCTCTAGAGCAATTCAGCATCTAAGAAAAGGGACTTGGGCGAGCCTGGTTGATGACAGGCCTGATTTCAGGGGGAAGACCTGAAAGCAGTTCAAGGGGCACTTTGTAACACTGGGTGGGGCTTGACCACAGGGCCCTGACCTCCCCTGGGCTGGCTTGAGGACTGAATGAGAGTACACCTACCCTGAAGTGAGCAAGGAACATGGGGAGAGCCCCGGCCATGGCTAACATGGCTCCTTCCATCAGCTTTACCAACAGAGCCGATTCCTACTGAAAAGCATCTCTCAATGAGTTTTAAGGTAGGCTATGGCGAGAATGTTAGCAATGTCCTTGGCTCCCTCATGCCCTCATCTTTATCCCAGAATGTATCCGACGAACTCTGGATCCTGCAGGGAAGATCAGGGCTCAGGGTCTGGTAGAGATGAGACACATTTGAAGTATAGGCAGAAAACCAGGTTGCGGGACACACAGGGATCACAACTCAAAAGCAGAGAAAACTGTCTTCACAACCAAGAAAAAGGGCATCAGGCTTGAATTGAACTGAAGGAAATGGTCATGTGTAGGTGAGGTGGGAAAGAAGGTGGATGATGTCACTAGAGGAAGTCTAGGACCTATTAGCCAACCAGCCAAGAATTAATAAGGATGTAAAGTAAGGTGCACCACATCGATGGGAAAGAAAGGCACTGGCCTGAGAACCTGATGTGGAAAGCCAGGCTGGTGACCACAGGGGTGTAGGTGTGAGAAAAGAGCATGTCAACACATGGCACATCAAAGGAGGCTCTCAAACAACTCTGAGGGTTTATCACCAACAGGATACTGTGTTTAATCTGCTCACAAGCCCATAGCTTGTGGCAAATGCACTTGCAATTTGTGCCCCTGAACTGATATACATGAATAAATACATATTGTGGGAAAACACTTAACAGAGATCTACCCTCTTAACCAATGTTAAGTGCACAGTTCAGTATGGCAGGTCTTTACAATGCACTCACTTTGTGAAACTGAACAGCAACTCCCAGTTCCCCATCCTCCCCCATCCACTTCCACCCCAGCCCATCCCTGGCAATCGCAATTCTACTCACAGTCTCTAAGGGTTTGACCATTTTAGAAACCTTGTGTATGTGAAATCATGTAGTGTTTGTCCTTCTGTGATTGGCTTAAGTCAGGATCTCAAAGAGATATCTGCACCCTCATGCTCATGATAGCATTATTCACAATAGCCAAGACTTGGAAACAATGGCATGTTCATGGACAGATGAATGGGTAAAGAGCAGTCCTTGTGTGCTGTGGAGTGTTATTTAGTCATAAGAAAGAAGGTCCTTCCATGTACAATAGCATGGATGAACCTGGAGGACATCATTCATGTGTCAAATGTCAGGGAATTTGGGCCACAGTAAATGATTAAATGCTGGTGGACAATTTAATTCATTTAATATTCAACATAATTTTATCTTTCTTTGTACTGGTATTTTCCTGCCTTTGTAAGTTACCCAAATTATAGTTGATTTTTCTTTCTGGTTTCTCATTAGTTTTGACAATGGAAAATCCATTCTTCCAGATGATTTGGGACTCTGTGAGGAGCAGGCTTCCTCTAGCCATACAGAAGGGTTGGTCACCTATGATGTCCCACACCACATGAAGCTTCAAAGTCTCTCCCTAAGTAAAGAGTAATGTGGGGTAGAGGGGCGCCACAGGGGCCAGGGCAGGCACTGTGACCCCACAGTGATATCAGGAATTCCGGGTGCACTGGTAGCCTCCCTCTCCCTCACCAGCTCCACTGCCAGTGCTCTGCTTAGAGATGGTAAGGGTTCCAGTGTGCATGTTTGATGGTGAACTTTCAAGAAAACACAGGGAAATTGGCCTTGTTGACACTGTCTGTATCTTTATGTGCATTAAATGGTCAAATTCATGGTCTGGCTGTTGTCTACATGGGACAGGACACTCAGATACATAGAGATCCTCTCCTGTTTTGATCTGGATCAAGTGAGCTGGGAATGCAGTGTTCTGTCTTCATGGTTCTGTTAATACATGAGTCTGCTTTATTCATTTTTAAAAATATTATTCAAGCCTGGCTCCCAGTGGTTGAGTGTTGACCTATGAACCAGGAGGTCACAGTTCAATTCCTGATCAGGGCATATGCCCAGATTGCAGTCTCCATCTCCAGAGTCATGTATGGAAGAGGCAGCCAATCAATGATTCTCTCTCATCATTGATGTTTCTATCTCTCTCTCCGTCTCCTTTCCTCTCTGAAATCCTATATCATAAAAAGCTAATATGCAAATAGACTGAATGGCAGGAACAACCAAACAACCGAACAGCTGGTCCCTATGACATGCGCTGACCACCAGGGAGCACAAGCAGAACATGGCAGGAATTGGCAGCAGGTGGCAGAGTGCAGAACATGGTGGGCATCAGCATCGGTGGGATGGTGGAACAGGTGACCTGGGGGTGACAGACCAAGATGGGGTGCTAGTGTTGTCATTAGGGTAAGCCTCTGGTGGTTACTGAAAATTCTTTGCTCCCACATCATGGTCCTACTTGGCACTCACACCCTCTGTCAGCGCTGGCCCCGATTGCTTGGCACTGTCAGCCGGTGCAAGTGGTGACTGCTGACTCCAATCGCCCCTCAGGGCTTCTTTACCTCCTCCTGTTCCTGAGGGGCATTTGGGGACAGCAGCTACCTCTGGCACCTGCTGCTGGCACCAGAGCTGCCACTTGTACCCACTGCTGGTGCCAGCCCCACTCGCACCCACTGACAGTGCTGAGTGCAAGCAGGGCTGGTGCCATCAGTGGGTGCAAGTGGCAGCTGCTGCCCTGACCTCCCATGATGGCTTCTTAACCTCCCCCTGAGAGGCAATCAGGGCAGTAGCCACCACTTGCACCCACTGACAGCACCAGCCCCACTTGCACTCGCTGCTGGCATCAGCCCCAATCACTCCACACCATCAGCAGGTGCAACCAGGGCCAGTGAGATCAGTGCATGGGAGTGGTGGTGGCAGGAGCAGGCCTGTCAGCAGACAGGGGCCTGGGGCCACTGAAGGAGGGGCTGGTAGGGGCATGGAGGATGGGCCAAGCGCCCTTGACCCACCACAGCCTAGTGGCCCACAGTTCCTTTCAAGGTGCATGAATTCATGCACTGTGACCCTAGTCAATAATAAAAATATATTTTAAAAAGACAAGTACATTTTCTTTTATTCACAGAAGTTTTCTCTTAGTGATGGTGTAATCCAATGTTGAGAACATGGTTTAGTAAATGCAGGAGGAAGCAGAACTCTGAACTAAGGATGCGGTTGTGGACAAAATGGCTTTCCCTGCCCAAGGAGTGAGATGTGAAGTTCCCCTGTAAAAAGAGGTGGAGGAGGAATAAGGAGTGAGGAGAAAGGGGGGCCATGTCATCAAGGTAGGACCTCACTCATCACCCCATAGAGCTTCAGTGACAACACAAGAACCATGGTACATTTGGTTTCTGGGTATGAATCCATGAGACTCTGGGATAGGACAGACTCTGTTTAGAAAGATGTTGGACAGAAGGTTAGTTCTATCATAATTAGAGGCCCAGTGCACAAAATTTGTGCATGGGTAGGGTCCCTAGCAGCTGCTGGCTGCTGGCCAGGGCCTCCCTTCCCCGGTTGCTAGCTGCCAGCCAGGGCCTTCCTTTATTCCACGCCAACCCTTGGTGGTCAGCGCATGTCATAGTGAACAATCAAACTCCCAATGGGTTGAACTCCTGAAGAGACACTTTGCATATTAGGCTTTTATAGAGAGAAAGGGGCTGGATCATCTGTCCACTATAACAGCACCTTAGGTCACCAGACCCCCAAGAGTCCTATTCTTCCCAATACCTTCTCTACTAGACAAAGGGTCCCTGGGAACTGGGGTTCTCTCAGTGCCATCCCCAGGACTTCCTTAGCCTTGATGGTCTTCCACACACATGCACGCAAAAACACATACACACACACACACACACACACATGTGCTCACATATACACACACTTGTCAGCACTATGGTATCAGTGAAAGAATCCACTGAGAGTGGGTCTTCCCCTCTGAGCAAGGTTCTAGAAATGCTTGTGTGGCAGAACCTCTGAGGTTAGTGCTGGCAGTGTGTGGCCAACCCTAGGGAGGCTGATGAGAGGAAGCCTCGCTCTACATGCATAAATGTGAGCATGGCCAGAGGGGATCTCCCACCCAGGACATTGAGGGAGAGAAGTGGCTCAAAGGGGCCAGCACATTGGGATCTACTCCAGGCTCTCAATCACCCAACTTGGTCTCCTGTCCCACAGGAATGCTGTGAGCACTGTCTTCTGAATTCAGACTGAGTCTGCTCTTTTTTTGTGTAAGATATGAAAAAAAGAAAAGAAAAGAGAAGGGAAAGGAAGGGGAGGGGAGGGGAGGGGAGGGGAAGAGAGGTTGGCAACACTACTAGGTTGTCTCTTGCCTCCAATCCCTATAACACCAGATCCAGACTCACATGTGTGAATAGTGTGGCTATCCATTGGTGCTTGCATCAGCATTGGCAACTAGAACCATCTCCACACTGTCATAAGTGCATAATCATGGGATTAAGTTATGTGTAATTTATAAATATTGCCTAAAGAAATGCTTGTTCTGCTATTTATCTGGTAAATTTTACTTATGCTCCTCTGAATCCAACACTTGTGGCTTGCAATCTTCAAAACGTTTCTGGTTTCCAGTCCAGCAGATTTCATCTGTCAATTTGAGCAGATAGTTTTGTCAAAATCCTTTCTAAGTTCTTTGCTCTGCCCACTCTTCCCTTGTCCTCCACCAGTTTCAGGTCAGCAGAAAACACCCGAGCTGTGAAATTAGCCTACACACTCTCTCATCAGCATACTCCTTCTGGGACGCAGGAGCGGGAGGAACACACAGGCGGAGCCACCCCTCCCTACTGGGCCTGAGCCTCCTTTTCCAAAGCATATACTTGATGTGGAAATTTTTCATAATTGCCTCAGCACAAAGGTGAGTTTGTTTGGAAAGTTTCAGCAAAACCTGCTCATCTGTGGTGGTGTTGTGCAAGACTATGAAAGGACAAGCCCCAGGAAATGAAGAAAATGTTTGCCCACAAATAACTCAAAAGCCCATCATTTGATTTAAAACTTTACAGAAGTCCAGGATTCAGAAAAGAAAGACAAATCAGATAAGTTTAAGAAAGCACAGAGAATGCACTTTTATCTGTTTTTCTGATTCAATCCTTAACCAAAATACCTCAAACTATTAAAATATGAACATCTGATTTTCACAATGCTGTTTCTGAAGGACAGGTGGCCAGTTGTAACGCTCTAGGGTTTGTTTGGTTTTGGTGTTTTGTTTTGCGAGGTTTTTTGGGGGGAGAGGGGCTGAGTGGGAGTAGCCTCTGTGTATTCTTGAGCAGTAAGTGACTCATGAAACCTGAAGATAATTGCCAGATTGCACATTTACAACGGAAACATGAGACCAAGACTCACATATTGAAAAGATTTCCATTCAAGGGTAACTGACTTCATTTCCATCATTCCTAGAGAGCTGGGAAGATGAGACTCGTTTTTAAAAATGTGTATTCGTACTGATCATCTGCTATGGTCTGCAAAGCAAAGGAAGACCCAGCCCGCCACTTCCAGCTCCCACTTGTCATTCTCTCTTTCATGCTCTTCCACTGGAGGAAAACCAACCATAATGTTCTTCATAAGTTTTAAGTGCCTGGTTTAGACTTAGGTGTTTGTTCTATTTCAGTCACAGGAGTGACTATATTTTGCATTTCCCTGAACTTCTTTCCAGAATGTACCTCCAGATCTGTCTTCCTGAATTTCATCACAGAAACCACACACACACACACACACACACACACACACACACACAAATGCAACAAACTTTCCATTCAACATCTAGTTTTTTTTTCTGGATTTAACTCATGGACACTTGAATTGTCCTTTGTTCTCTTTTGCTGACATGCTCAGTCACGTCTCTGTATTATCCACCGTTCTCTTTAAGCCCCTTGCTTCATACATCCTCTCTCAAAATTTAGTCTGAAATGTTTATATAACTGAACCTGGATCCAAGGATCCATCCAAGACCCAGACAACTGCACTCTTTGTTTCCTAAAAGCAGTGCATTTTTCCCTGAAGATATCCTTTTGACCCTGGCCCATGAACTTTATGACCATTATCTATGATCTTTATTGAAAATCATCACCCATAAGCATTGCCTTGATAATTCCCTTTGACTTTTACTTACCCAGGACCATTGCTGGTGACTAATACCCCATAACTCCTACTGTGATCTTCACCCACAACTATTACTATGACTATCACCAATAACCATTGCCTATGACCATCACCTGTGACTATCATCCATGATGATTATCTATGACTATCTTCTATGATCATTCTCATGACCATTCCCCATGACCATTGCTCATGATCGTCACCCATGACATTCACCCATGACCTTCATTATAACCTTCTCCCACAAGCATCACCATGACCATCACTAGCAATCATTATGTATGACCATCACTCATGACCTTCACTATGACCTCCTGTAACTATCACCATAACCACTGGCCATGATTGCAGAAGTATCCATTGTGGAATTGAACTTCCTCCATTTGAAGTTTAGAGAGCATAGTCTATGATAACAGGATAGATCTAGGGCCTGGGATAACATCACTTTTAGAAAGAAAACTGATATAAACACTATATTGGAAGAGGTAGACAGACTCTAAATATGGTATGGGAAGTGAACAGGACTATTTACATAGCAACTCCCTCTCTTCTTGAACTGGAGGTTGCATGCTCACCTGAAGCCTGATGCAAAGGCTATACCAATCCCTGACCAGGTGGCTCTGCCCAGATGTGCATTCACCTCACCCAGAGCAATAGTAACAAGAGACAAATACCCACCTTGTTCATTATAATGACTGACAATGATCAGGATGAATATTTTAAAATAAAAATGTCCCTTGTTTAAAAATAGGGACTCGGTTTTTATCCACTTAATACTATAGCAATTTGAAGATGATAATCTTGGTTTTCAGATTTCAACAATCCTCTCATTTAAGCTGTGTTCTATATTTACTGTCCTAATGGCCTGGTTCCTATTTTCTCAAATCTTCTCATTTTTCCTGGAGTGTCTAAGTTTTAACCCTTTTCCACCCACAATAGCAGATGAATAAAATGAAGCGACATAGTCATGTGGACTTCTTTTACTTTCACTTACACTATTGATTATTGTTTATTTTCTCCTTGTAGTCTGATCACTTCCTAAGGAGTAAATCTGGCTTTAGACTGGAAACACAAGACAAGGAATTGATGAGTCTCTAAATGCAAGTCCACCTGTTCATTATCCCCACTCCTCCCAAAAATAGACTAATAAGATACAAATGGTGAAATAGTTCTAACATCATAGCATATACAATGTGTGTATAAATATATGCATGTATATATCCATGTGTGCATCTATACACATGCATGTACATAATTGATAAATTTTGTTTTGTGTCGAGGTGGGTTCTTGATGTTAAAACTTTATCTTCCTACATAGGACAAATCATATAAGACATAGATAAGTCATATAAGAAATTTCATATAAGCAATGCTATTTTTGTGGAATTTTCCTTACCATAATGCAATGTATTAACATGCAAATATTAAAGTTACAAGCTTTAAACTTTAACCAGCAGCCAGTCTACTGACAGAGGTATGTTTCTCATTTCCATGGGGCCTCCATACAAGCAGCAGCCGTTTTAATAGACATCATGCATTAAAAAGGGGAGGACTGTTACTTCACGCTTCAGTCAGAGCCACGGGGCACAATATGTTCTGTGGGTCAAAAGCGCACGTCCTGAAGGAGCCAGCCAACTACAGCATCCTGTTATTAATCCGGAAATTGCATTTTTAGAACTGATATTGTCGACTACCTAAGTCTATATTGTTTCCCCGGTGGAATTTCTTTCCCCTGAAAATCTAACAAACTTCCTTTGTTTCCTTCAAGGTGGGCAGCCAGCCCCAAATGAGCTCTGACTTTAGTCAGCATGTCCTATTGACTCTGACAGAGACACGAGACTCTGGTGTCATCTCCCCCACGTGATGACCTGCATAGATGACCTCTCTAGAAAGGCCAGGCAGTAAGGATCCTGAGCCTCCAAAAGACAGATCGTCAGGCCAAAGGGTGACAGAGAAAGTGTGGGGTGCTTGCAGACTGTTATTCCAAGTCCTCCCCTCAAGACTGAAAGATGACCCTGAACCACAGGACAAGGTTAGAACAACTTCCACAGGATATGCAGCCTCATGGGTTACCTCAGTTTCATTTATTTTCTAAAAGAAGGTAACGTAGGCCTGGTGATGGGTATCCTTTGAATGCTCTCCAACCTCTAAGTCCACCAGGGTTTTTCCTGGGATCCTGTGCAATCCTACAAAGACATCATGAGGTCCCAAGAGGCCATCTGTTTCTGAGCGTCTCCACCATCCTGGCCTCTCCCCTCAGTTGGCTGTGTATGGAGTTCTTGTGGGGCTGACCATAAAGAAGGATCTCTCGTTCTTGAGAGAACCACAGGTGAACTCAACTGGGCTCCAGGGACAAGGATCCTGGTCCCAGTTCTGCCACTTGTCAGCTAAGTCATCTTAAACCAGTTTTCCCACCTATCTGGGGATGACCTCTCACTCTGCTCACTTCCCAGGTCATCAGCGAGGCTCATGCATGTGTGCATACACATGTTTGTGCTAATGTGGCATGCTCTACCATTGTGAAGTACCACCTCTTCACTGACATGCCCTTTCTCCCCATCCACCCCTCCCTGACCCGACATCTGTGTGTGAGTTAAGAGTGGCATAGTAGGGACTAGTCCAGGCAATGATTTTGGGTCACAGCTTCAGAAAACACAATCAAGCTAATGGAACTGGCTAAACAGAGAATCATCTTGCCCAGGAGGGAATGGGGTGGGATGGAACTTGCCATCTCCCACCCAGTAGTGCTCCAGCAGCCTGTATCTGTTGGATAGGATAGAGGAACGGTGCTCCTATGGGAAGATTGGTTAAGAATGAGTGAGAAAGGCCCAAATATCCTATAGCCACTTTACAAGCTATTCCAGTAAAAGAGTGGGTATTTAGAGGCCTTCGGCATGACATAGCCATTCTTAATTGCGTGAATGCATTTCAGTTAATAAAGTACTTCTTTTAATACTTCTTGTTTATTTACAGCATAGTCCAAATTCATTTGGTGTGTCCCAGCAGTCTCCAGCATTGCAGATAATATGGACAATTGATACAATGTAACACATTTCTAGGGTTCCTCCAGGCTTCTACTTATGGCAGCTCTACTACAATAAAAATATTTTCCTATCATTATTTAAATAACTAGAAGCCCAGTGCATGAAAATTTCTGCACTGGAGGGGAGACTGCCCCCCTCACAACAGGGAGCCCTCAGGGGATGTCCTACTGACAACAACTTAGGGGAGCGGGCCTAAGCTGCAGTCTGGCCTCCCTCTGCAGGAGGAAACTGGGCTGATCAGGGGAAGGCCCTGCCACCATTACCCCACTGCTGCTGCCACTGCCGGCCACTGAGGCTGCCCACCCTCCTCAGCCCTCGCAGCCACTGAGACTTTGTCCAGAAGGACATCCAGAGGATGTCTGGAAGACGTCCAGTCTATCCTGTCTAATTAGCATATTACCCTTTTATTAGTATAGATGAGAACTGATATTTAAAGCACATAAAATATTTCTTTAATGTTAGGAATTTATTTTCTATCCAAGACTTTTTTTTTTAAGACTTTCAAGCTCTGCAAAAAGATGATGTTTAAATTTCCTCCAGCTGGAGATTCAAAAATTTTATTCAGGTTCCAGACATCATAATGAAAATGTGTTTAAAAGAGTCATGCAGATGTTAATTAAACTCTGATTTGTTAAAACATCAATCTTCCCTAATCCTTCCAATCTTCCTAAAGTTACTTGCTTTTGCAACAGCCCTGCCACTTGGACTCCACAAAACATTCTGCTGGATGTCTAGGAAGCTGGTGACTAGCATTCTTTGCAGTGATGTCACAACCAGTGAACACCTCCCACTGGCTTCCTAGGGCCTGAGCCTTCTATACTCTGGAGTAATGAAAAGGCAGCTCAAGGATCTCTGGGCACTTGGGCCTCATACCCCCAATTCATTCAGTGCACTGACTTTGTATGAAGACACAGTGATGACCAGGTGGGGTATTGTTCCTCAGGAGCACTTGAGGCAGGCTGGAAGACTGGAGAAGCCAGCAGGTCTTTAAATTGATGCAGAAATGGCACTGTCAAAGGCACAGCCACTACAAATCAAGCTACACATGTTAAACATAAAGTTAAATGAAGATGAATAGGGTGAAACATAAGTGTTTTTAGATTGAATTCCTCTACTAAAAGAATATATTAGACTTAGGTCAAAAATAAAATTTATTTATATGTGTTTTATAAGAAATTAAATGACAATATTAAGATGGAAAAAGTATGTGAAGCAAATTCAAGTAAGGGAAAGTAGAAAGGCCAGTATTAATATTTAAAAAGTGAAAATTAAGGTAAAAACATAATGATAAATCCTTAAGAAATTTGAGCCATAGATGTTTATTCCTTTAAGAACAGAGCAAAAACTGTTATAAGCACAAGAAGAAAAGGACAGATCCAAAATAATTAGGGGAACCATTCACACAACTTTAGAAACTGACAGGTAATAAAGTATACAAAAAAAAGAAGAAGATCTGAATATACAACTGACAAGCTTAATCTACTAGATTGATAAAAAATAATTTTTTTATTTTTATTTTTAAATATATTTTATTGATTTTTCACAGAGAGGAAAAGAGAGAGATAGAGAGTCAGAAACATAGATGAGAGAGAGACATCAATCAGCTGCCTCCTGCACAACCCCCAATGGGGATGTGCCCGTAACCAAGGTACATGTCCTTGACCAGAATTAAACCTGGGACCTTCCAGTCCGCAGGCCGACACTCTATCCACTGAGCCAAACCAGTTTCGGCAAAAAATAAATTTTCTAACAGAACATAAAAATTGTTTTCAAACACCCATGGGACATTTACAAAATAGAACATTTATTAGGCCACAAATAATTTCCACAGCTTATGACCATAGTACTAACTAACTTAATCAAATATAATATACACACATTAACTCTTATTAACATACAGACACCCACTTTATATTAACAGCCCAGAGCTAACATTATTTGGGGTGGTGACATAGTAGATGCATTGCCCTTAAAGTCAGATATATGTATCATTATTGCCATTACTATGGTTCTAGTCAATGCAATAAGAATCAAATAGGAGACATTGAGTGTGAAATATTAATCAAAAGTGGTATCTATTCTATAAAAGGCATCAATTGTTTCAGTAATAAACATGTAACAATAGGTAGTAGCAATTATTTTCTTAATGTTTATTAATAATCATTTTAAATACACTTCAATTTTAATGAGATGCAAATTCAGTAAAATATCTTATGTATGAATAAGAATTTGCCTTTTCCAAAGAAAACACTATCTTGTTTGCATTCTGTTTTAAATTTTTAATAACAAATAATTTCAAGTGGTCACTAAAGGACAGAACAGAGTATCCCAAGTTCTCCATATTTACTTAAAATCACTGTGCTGTCCTGCATTCCATGGTACAGGAGTGCATAGTACATAGGGCAAGCCAAAGTAACCTTCTTATAGAAGCTACATATACATTACCATGTAAGTCTCCAGTGATTGTTTAGGACCCAACTTTCCTGAGAGGATGATATGATGACTGGCATGTGGAATGCTCATTGAGTGAGTTCTATTATTGTTCTAAACCCTCCACAGAAGGAGCAGCATAGCTTTTTTCAAAGGATAGAGGGGACACACCTCAACCGATAACTATAATTTTGTGTTAGAATAGTTTAAATTAATGTCTGTATTTTAAAAAAAAAAAACTTACTCTCTGAAAACATTCAGCTTGACCATCCACTCTAATCATATAAATTGGTCAGTTTTTTTCCTATTAAAAAATATTTTTAAGGAAGGAATTTTGTCTAATGAAAGTTACAGGAAAAGCACTGAAGGATTTGGTGCACGAGGGAGACCCCCAGCATCTGAACCGTGGCAGGTTACCAGCCACCAGCAATGCAGGAGCAGCTAACAGCCAGATACTGACCATTTGGGCAAGGATACCAGACAGTCACCAAAAGACAAGGGAAGGACACAGCAAAGTGCCTGCTGCCTAACTGCTGAATGATTCTCGAAATGCCCAGTTAACAGCCCCTGAGAAAACTCAGAGCCCTAATAGAATCTTGGGTAAAGTTCACCTGGAGTAACAGTTCTGCCTCATGGAGGGTAGAAGGTAAATCATCGCTCCTCTCAGCCCTGCTGGCCACTCATGTACGTGGAGGGTTGGCCTGACAGCACAACCAGCTGCATCACCTCATTAGCAAGAAGTCGTCATGGCAGTTGCACATTAGAACCCTAAATGCAACTCAAGACAATCTACATCAAGTCAACTATAAGTTCCCATTTGGGAGATTAAGTAGAGAAAAAAAAGTATTATATGGTACCAACTTACACTCCCTGATTAGGTGAAATGAGTAAATAATGCACAATGCTAGTAACATCCACTTTTGACCATGGCCAAACATTGATTACTCCATCAAGATGACTCACAACAGAAGGGGTTGGTTTTGATAATTAATACATATTTATAATAGTAACATTTTGATATAAAACAGTGTGATAAGTTCAAAAGGAGTATGACAGGAAATAGAGGGCCTGTCAGACATGCGATAAATTCTGCATTTGGTTGCAGTGCAGCTGCCAATGTCAGCAGAGGCTACCTGTGTAGGTGTGGTTTCCACCCAGCTCTCCATTTTATTGAAAATCCTACCACTATTGTTACTTTCCACTCTTTCATTCCCTCTTTATTTTTATGAGATAACTAGAGGTCCAATGCCACAAAATTTGTGCATGAAAGGGGGAGGGTCCCCTCAGCCCAACCTGCACCCTCTTCAATCTGGGACCCCTCAGGGGATATCCAACTGCCAGTTTAGGACCGATCCTAGGGACCAGGCCTAAACCCGTAATCAGACATCTCTCTCACAATACTGGACTGCTGGCTCCTAACCACCCACCTGCCTGCCTGCCTGCCTGCCTGAATGCCCCTAACTGTCCCCCTTGCCTGCTCACCCCCAACTACCCCCCTCACTGGCCTGGTCACCCCTAACTGCCAGCCCCATCAGCCTGGTTACCCCTAACTATCCCCCTCTGCTGGCCTGGTTGCCCCTAACTGCCCCCCCCCATCAGCTGGTTGCCTCCAACTGCCCCTCCTGCCAGCCTGGTCACCCACACAGCCTGCTGTTCAGTCACCCACACAGCCTGCTGTTCAGTCATTTGGTTGCCCCTCACTAATCCCCTGCTGGCCTGGTCTTCCCAGGCAGCCTGTTCAGTCATCCGTTCAGTTGTTTCAGTTGTGACTTATCTATATATAGGCTTCTTATATATAGATAAGAACAAAAGTGTGATTACTCATCCAAATAGCATCATCAGCTCTGCTGTAAAAACATTTCTCATTGACAACATCTTGACCTGATCACATTAACACCAGGGACAACTGGGTTTTCATCTGTCAGTCACAACAGAAAAGTTCAAATTTTGCTATGTTATATATTTTAAAATTTTAATCTCTAATAATCAAAATTCAGATTATCTGTAGTTGAGTATATGAAAATTTAGTTTTTTTTCTCAAACAATATGATGTAGGAAGATTTGTAAATATATTTTCCTGCCTACATTGTGAAATTATTACTATCTTAATGAAAATAAATCAAAATTCATAAATTAAATATAATGTTTTCCACTTTTTCCCTCTATTTATTTTCTAAATTGAGAGATTTATATATTTGTCTCACCCCTTTAAAACACTAATTAAACAACATTCTCTTTTTTTTCCACAATATTTCTATCATATTGATTTTATATAATATTTTAAAGTACTGGTATAAAGCAAACTTTAACATGTTGTGATATCTCAAGTTTTAAGTTTAAATTGCACAAGTTAATTTTTAATTGCTATTAAGGTAATGAACAAAACACATTAGGAAATAAACCAAATTACATAATGCATTATGTTTAATAAAATCAAAAAGGATCTGAACTCTAAGCCACCTAACAATTTAAAGGTAACACAGATTTTAGTTTTTCCTAAAATATGTTTCAGTTAGTTTGTCCTTTTCAATAGCAGCACAGATGTTTTTCTATCTACCTCACATCTATATGAAGTACATAGTGTGACCTGAATAGTTATTCCAATGTTAGCAATGAAGGTGTCTCTGGGACTTGGTAGGTGACTACCAGTGGAATCTGCTCTAGGACATCAGCCTGGTCCCTTCTTAAATGAACACTGTCACCAGCTTTGGGTTGTATCACTACTTCTTTTTTTCAACAACCAAAAACTACCATCAGGGCCAAGAAATAAAAGTTTATAAAAGTGCAATTGGAACATAGGGATGGAGGGGTGATTCCTCATGCAGTGTCTGCCACAGGGGCACACAGGAGGCTGTGCCACATAGACATCCATACTGAATTGTCTGCCTCCCAGAAATCTACTCCAAGGGTTTGCTTACAATTAAGCCTAATATTCAATGTGCAGTTAAGATCACTTTTCCTAATTTCACCAATAATCATATTAAATACCTATTTAAAGCAGATTTCAGTTCATTTCAGATGCCAGGAAGCTAACCTACCTTCAACTGAGCGAGGCAGCTGCACAGTAAAGTTGTCAAGTGGCACCTTATTAAACCGAGAATTCACAGACTCTTGGCTGAGGGTCAGGTCTGATTATTTTGAACTAGAAAAATTCCATGAATATAGTTTTATTTTCTATAATGTGCTTATGTGGAACAAATGTTCTCTACATTATTGTTGGAATTCAAATGAAACACCTACTTTAAAAGACCTGGTTCACTGTATGTGTCATCTCCTTTATTAAACCTGAACTTCTTGGGGGAAATAGTTACATTTTGCTTTTCTCTACCTCCCAACAGTATCTAATATATTACTGGTACAGAATGAATATTATATAAACAAGCAAAAAAATAAATGAATGAAGACATTGGTGAGCTTAGAAACTTTAAGATTAATCAAAATAAACATCGTTTTCCCTCATTAAAATAGGAAATAGAATGAAAGATTTTGAAATCCACTATAACTGTTAATCACAAGGAAATCAAGGGCTTAGTCAGCATTTGGCATCGATTCAAACGGTGTGCTGCTAAATGTCTCTGACACGGTAGTTGCTTTATCTCCTAGTACTATTGCTTAATCCCAACGGAAGCTTTTAAGTTTTTATTTTTTTCTGATAGCACAGGTAAACGTTTTACAAGTATTTGTTAAATGAGTGGCATCAACTTTTCTATCATAAGAAAAAGTGAAATTGATGACTGTCTCTTTATAGCAGGTCTTAAAGTCAGGTGGATGGTGTCAGCCTCCAACTTTGTTCTTCTTCATCAGTATTGTATTGGCTGTTCTGGATCTTTTATTCCCATATAAACATTAGAATCAGTTTCTCAATATCCACAAACTAACTTGCTGGGATTTTGACTGATAGGGGTTTCATTGACTCTATAGATCAAGTTGAGCAAATTCACTCACATCTTCACAAAATTGAATCTTCCTATCCGCAAACATGGAATACCTCTTCCTTTATTTAGTTCTTTAATTTCATTCAGAATTTTGTTTTTCTTATATACGTGTTTGTACAGATTTTGTTAGGTTTGTATCTAAATATTTTATGTTGGTGGATGCTAATGTAAATGATATTGTATCTTTTATTTCAAATCTCACTTGTTCGTTGCTGGTAAATATGAAAGCAACTAAATGTTGTATATTAGCCTTGTATCCTACAATTTTGCTATGGTCATCTATTAGTCCCAACAAGGTTATTTTGCTGATTCTTTCAGATTTCCTATACAGTCATGTCATTGGTCATCAAAGACAGTTTTATTTCCTCCTTCCCAATTTATATACATTTTTACCTCCTTTGTTCTTCTTTTTCAAGGTAATTTTAACTACTCAGAGTTCCTTGCAATTTCATATGAATTGTAGAATGATATTTTCCATTTGTGAGAAAACATGGGTCATTGGAATTTTTATAGAAATTAACTTTATTGTTTTGGGAAGTATTATCACCTTTACTATTTTAAGTCCTTGAATTCATGAATATGGGATAACTTTCCATTTCTTTAGGTCTTTTTAAATTCCCTTCAACAGTGTTTTATAGTTTTTGATATATGTCTGGTAACTTCTTCATTAAATGTATTACTGTCTTATTGTTTTTTAATATATTTTTATTGATTTCAGAGGGGAAAGGAGGAGAGAGAGATAGAGATAGAAACATCAATGATGAGAAGAAACCATTGATTGGCTGTCACCTGCATACCCCTCACTGGAGATTGAGCCTGCAACCTGGGCATGTGCCCTTGACCAGAATCAAATCTAGTACCCTTCAGTTCACAGGCCATCATTCTATCCATTGAGTCAAATCAGCTAGGGCTGTCTTATTATTTTTGATGTTACTATAAATAGATTTCTATATATAATTTTGTATTAGGCTAGATGTCCAGTGCACGAAACTCATGTACTGGTAGGGTTCCTAGGCCTGACCTGTGATCAGAGCCAATCTTCCCAGACTGGTGGCAGCTGGCCCTGTCACCGACACTGGTCACACTCTGTGTGGGGGGTTACCGAAGGGACAATCATACTCACTTTGGCCAGGTACCACCCAGATCTGCCACCACCCACCCCTGGTTCTCCATTCCCCATCAGGCAATCAGAGCCTGCCCGCCCAGGGGGAGGGACCAAGAGGTTGGCCATTGTGTGATCAGAGACTGCATGCTGGGGGCAGTGTGCATCATAGCAACTAGTCATTCCACCATCTGGTCGATTTGCCTATTATACTTTTATATATATAGATTGTCCATTGACAATTAGTGGAAACACAACTGATTTTTGTAATTGATCTTGTATCCAAGAACTTTGATTCATTTATTATCTCTATTTGCTTTTTTTTTTTTTTTTTTGTAGATTTTTTGGGAGTTTCTATTTGCAAGATTATACAGCCTATGAGATATATAGTGCTGTAATAATAGAGTAAGAGAGATGCTTTTGTTTCTTTCTTTCCAATATGAGTGCCTTTTATTATTTTTCTCTTGACTAGTTGCACTGGTGAGAACTTCACTGTACAATGCTAAAGAAAAGTGTGAGAACAGACACCCTTATCCTATTCTTGATCTTATCCTGTTCTAGCTTTTAGACTTTCACCATTGACTATGATATTAGCTGTATGTCTTTCACAAATAGATTTTATCTTGTTGAGAAAGTTTCCTTCTACTTCTAGTTTATTGAATGTTTTTGTCATGAAAAGTTATTGGATTTTGTCAAATGCTTTTTCTGCATCAGTTGAGATTATTATTTCCCCTTCACTCTATTAATGTGATGTATGACATTGTTTGATATTTGTATTCTGAAACACCCTTGTATTCTTGAGATAAATCCCATTTAATATGCTGCAGGTTTGGGCTGCTGGTATTTTGTTGAGGGTTTTCACATCTATATGCATAAACGATATGAAACTGTAGTTGTCTTTTTTCATCTCTTGTATTTGTCTGGTTTGGGTATCAGGTAATAGTTATTTCATAGAATGAGTTTGGTAGTGTTTCCTCCTCTGATATTTTTAGAAAAGTTTGAGAATAATTGGTGTTAATTCTTTTTTAAATGTTTAATGGAATTTAACAGTGAAGCCATCTGGACTGTTTTCATTCATTGAGAGGTTTCTTACAATTGATTCAGTCTCTTTGTTATTTATCTACTAAGATATACTCTTTATTATTGATTCAGTTTTGGTATTAGAAACATGTATTTCTATGAATTTATACATTTTATTTAGATTATCTGATTTGTTGGTATAACATTATATATAGCATTCCCTTACAATTTTTTTTTATTTCTGTAAAATCAGTAGTAATGTCCTTAACTTTATTCCTAATTTTAGTAAAGTTGTCTCTCTATTTTTTATTGGTTAGTCTAACTAAATGTTTGTCAATATGTTTATCTTTTCAAAAAACCAACTTTTAGTTTCACTGATTAATCTGAGCTTTTTTTTTCTACTTTATATTTATCTCTTACTTAGTCTTTATTATTTCCTTCCATCAGATTTAAGTTTTATTTATTTATTTATTTATTTATTTATTTATTTATTTGGTTTTGGTTTTTTAGTTTTGTTTTGATTTTGCTTTTTTTTTCTTCTAATTTCTCAAAGTGGGAGGTTAGACTGCTTATTTGAGATCTCCTTTTTTAATTTTTTTTAACTTTTTTTAAATTTATTTTTAATATTTTTATTGTTTAAAGTTTTACATATGTCTTCTTTTTTCCCAATTGACCTTCCTCCCCTAGCTATCTCTTTTTAATGTTGACATTTATAGCTATGAGTTTCTTTCTGAGCCCTGCTTTCGCTATGGCTCATAAGTCTTGGTAAGCTGGGTTTTCATTTGCATTTGTTTCAAAGTATTTTCTAAATCCCTTGTGATTTCTTCATTGACTCATTGATTATTTAAGAGTGTATTGTTTAAATTTCCACATCAGTGCAAATTTTCCAGATTTCCTTCAGCTAATGATTTTTCACTTTATTTCATCGTGGTTGGAGAAGATCCTGTAGAATTTCAGTCTTTCTCAATTTATTAAGACTTGTTTTGTGGTCTCACTATGGTGTCACTATACCCAACACATGCAAAGTGGACAGTAAGATAAAGAGCCTTCCTAGAGGAAAAGATGGTTATTCCTTATGATGATAAAATTGTCAATTCGCCAAAACAATACAACAATTCAAATTAGTATGCACTTATACCACAGCTTTAAATATATAAAGTGAACATAGAAACAATTAAAAGCATAAATAATCAAATTCACAAGTTTAGAAGGGAATGCCACACAACTCTCTCAGGAATGCCAGAAAAGGCAGACAAAAGGGTATATGGATATAGAAAACTGTGAAAGTGTGATAAAAACCTGACTTAATTGACATGTGGAGAAGAATTCATCCCACAGCTGTAGGATCATATGCTTCACCAGCACATGGAGTGCAGGCACAAGGGGTCCTCACAGCTCATGCATAAATTAGGTCACAACAAATTTCAAAGCCTTGAGATCACCTAAAGAATGTTGTCTGATCACAATGTGGTTGCACTGGAAAACTGTGACAATAAGACAACTAGAATATCCCCCTATGTTGGAGATTAAGTTGCAGAATACTAAATAGCCAATGGGTCAAAGAAGAAATCATGACAAATACAGAAATAGTTTGAACTGGATATAATACTTTATGCAGGGTGTTCAAAAGAAATGTATACACTCTTTGGCTGCCATTATTAATTCCAATGGGTTAAATCTAAAAGAAAAAAAATCAATTGAGCTACCAACCAACTGTTAAAGTGTGTATATGTTTTGGAGGGACAGCCTTTATATCAAAATCTAGAGTATAGTTGTTTTGTGCACAAGAGATATTTAAAACTTTGTGAACACATATATGAAGAAACAAGAAAGGCTAAACAATAATGTCATTCTTTTCAAAAAAAAATTTTTTTTCTTGATTTCAGAAAGGAAGGAAGAGGAAGAGAGGGATAGAAATATCGATGAGAGAGAACCATTGATCGGCTGCCTCAGGCATCCCTCGTACTGGGGATCAAGCCTGCAATCCAGGCATGTGCCCTGATGGGGAATCGAACCTTGATCTCCCAGGTTATAGGTTAAAGCTCAATCACTGAGCCACACCAGTTGGGCAGCATAATATTTTCCCCCAGGGCAACACTTAATGCGAGAGGAAATCTTGGGCTAGATTTAGATAAGCAACCTTATTTTCCCCAACATTTCCATTTGGCCTCTAAGGAAAGTCCCAAGCTGTGTACTAACACCAAGACCTCCACAAATTGATGCTGAGTGAAGAACCTTCTGGGGATATGAGCTTATATCAGGGACCCAAAAGCCTTTACTAATAACTTGAGAAAGATGGTTTTTAGAAAGCATCACAGATCTGAGTCTTTGTGATCCTTATCCTTAAATGGTGAACAGCAAGTCATTCATTTACACGCTCATCCACAAACCCTCATCAAGTTCCATGTGAGGACATAGATACCTGAGATCCAAGTGAAGTGAACACGCCCTCCTCTCCATCTCAAGGGATTCTGTGAGACTGAAACAGTCCCAGACATGATGTCCTCAGGGAAGAGAAAAGCAATGCTTTGGGGCCTAATCAGATTCTAGAGGAAGCATGCTTAGCCTATAATTAATCGTCTCATTCTTTCATTCACATATCCTTTCGGCAAGTACTGCTAGGATGGGGATGTAATGAAGAAAAGATGCTGCACCTACCTTTAACCAACTGGGGATGTGGACATGGAAATCAGCAGTGAGGCAACATGACAAAGCAAGGACAGTGCAGGAGGGAGGCTGTTCCTGCCCCAGCTGTTTGGAAGTCTGGAAAGTGGGCTGGGAGGACTGTACCCTGAAGGCCAGACACAGATGGGTCAGGAGACTAAGGATATTGGCCAAGCAACGGCCAGAATGCCTCTAGCAAATACTCCCCCTGAGCCATGTAAGAAAAGACAGACTTAACCGTCAAGCTGTGGGACCTGGTCTTCCAGGACCTATAGCAGCCTAGTGAGCAGAGGCCACAGCTCCACTTTGCAGATGAGACACTGAAAACCAGGAAGCAAGGCTAGCCCTAGTTCAGCTGCATCTTCCACCCTACCCTCGCTCCTACATATAACTTTCATTTGCAGAGTTCAGAATGCTGAGAACTGAGCAGTGCAGACCAAAGCCACCCTCATCTGGCAGGAGCATGAGGAGAAAATGAGTAGCTTGTTCCCCCTCCCTCACAAATGACACCTGAAGTCATAGTGCTTCTCAGATCTGTCCTGGGACCTGGTATATCTCTCCACCTGGGGTGCAGGGTGGGTCTGTGAATACACTTAGGCTTCTCTTAGTACTTGTTGGTTGCATTTTAACTGTTGGATTTGTTTAGTGCCACTTCAACTCTTTTCAGATGCTGAACCTAAGTTCATTTGTGTTTCCAAAGTTTGAAGTCATTTATTGATTAACAAATTGATCTTCTTTTGGGGGTTCCTAAACTTTCATAACTAGAGGTAAATGTCAATTTAAAGAGCAACCCCTGCGGTCAGTGAAACAGAATCTGTGCATCTCCAAGGGCCAGGAGCCACATTTGGGCCCTAGAAAATGAGCTTATGTTCAAATATATGAAGGCTTTTCCTTTAGTCTTAATCCTCTACTCTTATACTATATAAATGATATCCTGAAAGTTTGATAAACCTATCCAATTATTCATTTAGTCTTTGCCAATACTTTAAAGACATCTTTTACACATGCGTATGTAGCCTTTGTCCCAGTTAGGATAGGTTGAACACAGAGCTTTAGTACTTTACCACAAAATTTACTACTCTCTAATCACCAAGCAATGTGGCTGGGGTTGGGGGCCTCTGTCCCATGCAGTCATTAGGGGACCCATGTTCTTGCAACCTGGCCAGCTCTAACACACGGCCTCTGAGTCTGATATAGGGCATGGGACAGGAAAAGAGAGTCAAGGACAGATCCTTTTGTAGGCCAAGATTGGAAGTAGCATCCATCTCTCCATCCACCAACCATTGATCAGAACCTGGACACGTGCAAGGGGACCATGAGCTGGAGTTTAGCTGTGTGCCCAGGGAGAGAAGACACAGCATTACTAAGCGTCACCATCTCTGCGAGGTAGATGGCATGTCTTTTTATTTTTTTAAATATATTTTTATAGATTCCAGAGAGGAAGGAAGGGGGAGAGGGAGAGGGAGATAAAAACATCAATGATGAGAGAGAATCACTGATTCATTGCCTGCACACCTGACCCCCACCCCTACTAGGGATCAAGCCTCAAACCTGGGCATGTGCCCTGACCGGGAACTGAACCTCGATCTCCTGGTTCATAGGCCAATGCTCAACTACTGAGCCACACCAACTGGGCAATGGCATGCATTTTTAGGTAATGCAACCCAAAGCTTACTTAACCAGCCCAATTGTCAATGCAAAAGCTTAGAAACTGGCCTTCCTCTTATATGAGAAGCCAGATGGGGGACACCCCCACAGTGATTTCTTAGTGGTCCTTTCTAAGGGGGATCTCTAGTCACAAGATTCTCAGTGCTTCCCTCTCTTGCCCTCTCCAGGGTGTCACTGAGTGTGGTCTTTCCAAGAAACACCTTAGGAATTAGGACCACAAAACAACACTGAGGACAAGTTATTAAGTATGTTCTTGCAGCTATGGATTCTCAGTGCCCTTTGGGAAATTTGCCTGGAGGAGTCATAACTCAGTAATCATCCCCCACGTGCAAGGCCCTTGGGTGCTCCAGGTCCCACATTTAAAAGCATGTCAATTCTACTCCTCCTGTTAAATCACTACTGTAAGCTGCTGGAGAGCAGGCAGCAGCTCATGGTGGTGGTGACACAGTGCCCGCACCACTATACACAAAACGTCCCCAAGAGTTGATCTCTTAATGCATGGGGACAGCACAGCCCCAGGGCAGGGTCAGGAGTCCATAAGGTTGCTTGAGCCTCTGCTACTCCTTGGGCATGTCAGGTCTCATCCATTGGTCCAACGTGCCTCAGCAAATTTCAGTGGTCCTGAGGTCATCAATAGCCAGAAATCTGTATAGCTCATTCTCCCACAATCTGCTACATTATTACATCCAATAGTGAAACCCTGATAGGGTTAAATTCTTAACATAGGTTAGAGCATTTGACATGAGACTCTGTTTCCCTCTTCAATTTAACATTGTTATGGCTATTTTATTAAAAACATAAAGATATAATACTAAGAAGAAAGTTCAGTAAAACAATGCATATGTAGGAAGCTAACACGATTTTTTGACCTTCAGATGGCTCTTACAAAATATTGTAGATAAATTTTTTTCTCAAAAATTTTCTCATGGACTTAAAAGTTTATGAACAAGGGAATAAAAATGGTGGTGGAATAGACAGACGTGTCCCAAGCCTCGTCCCTGAGCAGACAGAGAGAACAGCTGAGGGTCACACTGGGAATGTTTGTTGGTGAGTTAAGGGACAGTTATCCTCCAGGAGAAGTTGGGGGACTGCTGGACAGGGCTCCCCTGATGGGGCAGCCCCACTGCCACGGGGTGTTTTCTCCTGGAATCACCAGCTCAAACATGGAGATCACACAATCTTGAGGGGAAAGTGGATGTTTATGGAAGACTGAAAATCTACAGCTTCAGAACTCATGGAACAGCTACAAGCTCCAGAACACTGGTCCTCAATCAGTGCAAACACTCGGATTCATAGGAGCTCTACATGCCACATAGAAAGAAGAGAGAGAACTACATAATTAGACACCCAGAGAAGAGAGACCATAGGCAGACAAAGAAACAGCCCACATATGAAAGAAAAGCAGGCATCACCAGAAAAGAAAGTAAACAGAACGGAGGCAAGCAACCTGCCAGAGAAAGAATTCAGAGAAATAGTCATAAGGTGGCTGAAAAGAATTTGACAATATGAGTAAGAACCAAGAGGAAATGAAGAAGAAGCAAGAAGAAATGGAAAATGACCTCACTGCTCAAAAATACTCAAGTAGAGCAGCTTCTAGAAAAAAAAATTAAAAAGCAGGAGGAGAGCCTAAGGGAACTTTGGGACAACACAAAAGAAAACAACATCCATATAATAGGGGTTCCAGAAGGAGAGGAAACTGAACAAGGAATAGAAAACCTATTTGAAGAAATAATGGCAGAAAACTTCCCTGATATAGGGAAGAAAAAGCCCACACAAATCCAAGAAGCTTGCAGAGTCCCAAGCAAAATGGACCCCAAAAGACTGACACCAAGGCACATTATAATTAAATTGGCAAACACCGACGACAAAGTAAGAATCATAAAAGCAGCCAGAGAGAGACAGAAAGTTACCTCCTATAAAGGAATCCCCATTAGACTAGGGACTGATTTCTCAACAGAAACTCATCAGGCCAGAAGGAAATGGAATGAAATATACAAAGACATGCAAAGGAAGGATCTGAATCCAAGAATACTGTACCCAGCAAGGCTGCCAATCAGAATTGAAGGTGAAATCAGGAGGTTTACAGACAAAAAAAGGACTAAGGGAATTTATTACCACCAAACCAGCAATGCAAGAAATTCTGTAAAAAAAAGAAATAGGAAGCAGAGAAGGAACACAGAGTAATGAATAAAAATGGTGACAAATAAGTACCTATCAATAATAACTTTAAATGTAAATGGATTAAATGCTCCAATCAAAAGACATAGGATAACGGAGTAGATAAGAAAACATGACCCATATATCTGCTGTCTACAACAAACCCACCTCAGAAAAAAAAGATACACAGAGACCGATGGTGAAGGAATGGAAGAGAGTTTTTCAGGAAAATGGAAATGAAAAATAAGCTGGGGTAGCAATACTTATATCTTACAAATTAGATCTCAAAGTGAAGGACATAACAAGAGATAAGGAAGGCCACTTCATAATACTAAAGGGTTCAATCCACAAGAAGAAATAACTCTGGTAAACATATACACAACCAACCAGGAGCCCCTAAATACATTAAAAAAACTCTTAGAGGATATCAAGGGAGAGATTGACAGCATATAATTATAGTAGGAGACTTTAATAGCCCACTATCACCATTGGACAAATCCTCTAAACAAAAAATCAGCAAAGAAACATCAATCCTAAATGACTCACTATGCCAGCTGGAATTAATTGACATCTTCAGAACATTTCACCCCAAAGCCACAGAAAATACATTCTTGTTAAGTGCACATGGGTCATTTTCAAAGATTGACCATATGTTGGGTCATAGTCAAAGTCTCTTCAAATTCAAGAAGATAGAAATCATATCAAGCATTTTCTCAGATCACAGTGGCATAAGCCTGGAAATCAACTACAATAAAAACAATCCAAAGAAATCAAACACATGGAGACTAAACACCATGCTATTAAACAATGACTGGGTAACCAGAGAGATCAAGGAAGAAATAAAAAAACATCATGGCAACAAATGACAATGAAAACACAACAATCCAAAATCTATGGGACATGGTGAAAGCAATCTTGAGAGGGAAGTTCACAGCTCTACAAGCCTACTGCAAAAAAAAACAAGAAACAATGGTAGTAAATTACCTAACCCTACAACTCAAAGTGCTAGAAAGAGAGCAACAAGAAAAGCCCAGTATAAGCAGAAGGAAGGAAATAGTAAAGATCAGAGCAGAGATAAATGACATAGAGACTAAAGAAATAATTCAAAATATCAACAAAACCAAGAGCTGGTTCTTCAAAAAGTTAAACAAGATTGATGAACCTCTGGCCATGCTCACAAGAAGCAAAGAGAGAGGATCCAAATAAACAAAATCAGAAATGAAAGAGGAGAAATAACAACAGACACCATAGAAATACAAAGCATTGTTAAAAAATACTATGAACAACTTCATTCCAACAAACTGGACAACCTGAAGGAAATGGACATATTCCTAGAAAAATATAATCTTCCAAAACTCAATCAGAAATAATCTAAACATCTCAATAGGCCAATAACTATGGAAGAAATTGAAGCAGTCATCAAAAAGCTTACAGCAAACAAAAGCCCAGGGCCAATGGAGAGTTTTACCAAACATTCAAGGAAAATTAAAACCTATCCTTCTCAAACTATTCCAAAATATTCAAGAAGAAGGAACACTTCCAATCACCTTCTATGAAGCCAGCATCACCCTAATACCAAAACCAGATAAAGACAACACAATGAAAGAGAATTAGAGGGCAATATCCCTCATGAACATAGATCAACAAAATTCTAGCAAATAGGATCCAGCAGTACATCAGAAATATCATACACCATGACCAAGTAGGATTTATCCCAGGAATGCAAGGATGGTATAATATCTGAAATCAATAAATGTGATATATCACATAAACTAATTGAAGATAAAAACCACATAGTCATATCAATTGATGCAGAAAAAGCATTTGACAAAATCCAACACCCTTTCTTGATAAAAACTCTCAGCAAGGTGGGAATAGAAGGATCATACCTCAACATCATAAAAGCCATATACAGTGGTACCTTGAGATACGAGTGCCCTAACATAAGAGATTTTTGAGATACAAGCCATCGAGTGAGCTATTTTTGCTTTGAAATACGAGCAACATCTGAGATAGGAGTAATCGCTCTGATCAGCTGGCTGCACATGACCCACCAGTTTACCGCAACTCAAGCGTCTCATAGTTTCCCACGCCTCAAGGTTACGGAACGAATTAAACTTGTATCTCGAGGTACCACTGTATGATAAACCCACAGCTAACATCATACTCAATGGGCAAAAACTAAAACCATTTCCCCTAAGAACAGGAACAAGACAGGGATGCCCACTCTCACCACTCCTGTTCAACATAGTACTGGAAGTATTAGCCATTGCAATTAGACAAGAAGAAGAAATAAAAGGCATCCAAGTTGGAAAAGAAGAAGTAAAGCTGCCCTTATTTGCAGATGACATGATACTGTACATAAAAAATCCCGAAAGACTCCATCCAAAAACTAATAGACTTAAAAAATGAATTCAGCAATGTAGCAGGAAACAAAATTAATGCCAAGAAAATCTATGGCATTTCTATACACTAATAGTGAACTTACAGAAAGAGAAACTAAAAAAGCAATTCCATTTACCATCGCACCAAAAAAATTAAGATACCTAGGGATAAACTTAACTAAGGAGGTAAAAGACCTATATACAGAAAACTACAGGATACTGAAAAAAGAGATAGAGGAAGACATAAATAGATGGAAGAGCATACCATGCTCATGGATTGGGAGAATCAACATCATTAAAATGTCCATACTACCCAAAGCAATCTATAGATTCAATATACTCCCCCATTAAAATACCAATGACATATTTTACAGACCTAGAAAGAACTCTCCAAAGATTCATCTGGAATAAAAGAAGACCCCAAATAGCCACAGCAATCCTGAGAAAGAATAATGAAGTAGGTGGGATCTCAATACCAGATTTCAAGCTATATTACAAAGCCACTCTTCTCAAAACAGCCTGGCACTGGCACAAAAACAGACATATAGATCAATGGAATAGAATAGAGAATCCAGATATCAACCCAAACCACTATGCTCAATTAATATTTGACAAAAGAGGCATGAACATACAATGGAATCAAGACAGTCTCTTCAATAAATGGTGTTGGGAAAATTGGACAGATACATGCAAAAAAATGAAACTAGATCACCAACTTACACCATACACAAAAATAAACTCCAAATGGATACAGGATTTAAACAAAGATGGGAAACCATAAAAATGCTAGAGGAATCCACAGGCAGAAAAATCTCAGACATATACCAAAGGAACTTCTTTACTGATATTGCTCCAAGGGCAATGGAGCTTTTGCACAGAAAAAAAAAAAAAACCTCAACAAAACAAGAAAGCCCACTGTATGGGAAAACATATTTGCAAATGTTATTACTGATAAAGGTTTAATTTCCAACATCTACAGGCAACTTATACAACTGAATAAAAGGAAGATAAATGATCCAATAAAAAAATGGGCAATGGACCTAAATAGAATCTTTTAGAAAGAAGACAGAAGAAAGTCCAAGAAACACATGAAAACATGCTCAAAGTCACTAATTATCCAAGAGATGCAAATCAAAATGACAATGTGATACCATCTCACACCTGTCAGAATGGCAATCATCAACAAATCAACAAACGTCAAGTGCTGGTGAAGATGCGGAGAAAAAGGAACCTCATACACTGCTGGTAGGAATGCAGACTGGTGCAGCCACTGTGGAGAACAGTATGGATTTTCCTCAAAAAACTAAAAATGGAACCCCCATTTGACCCAGTAATCCCACTCCTAGGAATATATCCTAAGAAACTAGAAACACCAATCAGAAAGGATTTATACACCCCTATGTTCATAGCAGCATAATTTACAATAGCTAAGATTTGGAAACAGCCTAGGTGCCCGTCAGGAGATGAGTGGATCAGAAAACTATGGTACATCTACACAATGGAATTCTATGCTGCCATTACAAAGAAGGAATTCTTACCATTGGCAGCAACCTGAAAAAAAACTGGAGAGTATTATGCTAAGTGAAATAAGCCAGCCAATGAAAGAAAAATACCACATCATCTCACTCATTTATAGGTAATAAGGAACATTATAAACTGATGAACAAAAAGATAGATACAGAAGCAGTAAACCATCAAACAGACTGTCAAATTACAGCAGGAAGGTTAGGGAGAGGTGGGGTAGATAAGAGATCAACTGAAGGACTTGTATGCATGCATATAAGCATAACCAATGGACACAAGATACTGGGGGGTTAGGGTATGCATGGGAGTGAGGGGAGGCAATGGGAAGATATGTACACATATAATAAAATACATTAATAAAAAAAATTTTTTAAAGTTTATGAAGAAGGTGTTGGGACAAAGACTGCATCCGGCAGAAAGTTAAACCCAACACTTGAAGAAATAGCATTAAAATTGTGCAAAGATCCCGCCCTCCCCGCCCCTGCCCCCACCCCCCGCCACCCCTCCCGGCAACAAGAAGCACCAACCAGCCCCAAGAGAGCACAAAGGAGCTCTACCTTTCTCTCAGGGGGAAGGTTTGGTTCTAACGTCCCCAGGACACTTCCTTAGATGCTGTGGCATCTGATAGCACAGGACGGTGCCTCTCTTGCTCCCATTCCAGAATCCCCTGGAGATATTGTGCAGTTAATTACATGCCTAATTTTGAAAGTTACACGATCTGGCATCACACACTCCCCTTAGCTGGGTGCTCATTCCCTGGCTGCTGTGCACAGGTGTTCAAGTCAGAACCAAATTGCATCTCCCTGGTCTGCCTCTTCTTCCCGCCTCTCCTTGTTGTAAATCACCTGGCTCCTGCCAAGCCATTTTTAAAATACACCCTTTTCTTAGTGCGGCTCAAATGAAGCTCGGGTAATGAATTGGTTTGCAGGGAGGTTTGGGTGAATCACCGGCACCTGGGGCACAGAAGATGCTGCGTCAGATAATCACTGCCGGTTGCATTCAGATGCCAGAAAGAAACCAGGAGAAAAGAGTTCAGGTCTAGAAGAAAAGATGGGGCAGATGGAAACACAGGCGCAGAGCTGGCACCCACCCACAGTTGGCAGAGCCTGAAATCAGATGCCGCCCCTCTGCCCTGGGGGTCGTGTTCCTGAGCCAGAGGCAAGACCAAGATGGTCCGGGAAGATATTGATTATGTCTGTGTGCAAGAAACCATAGCGTGGTTTACTCAAACAATGAGCACCTGCCTTGTTTAAAACCAGCAGCCTGTCTGACTGAATTGAGTCACGGGTTAGCTTGTTCAGGAGCCGGCCTCTGTGAGACACAAACATGCAGCCACCATCCCCATCCCCCAAAGACACAGAGTTTTGAGGGGGGAGGATTCAAGCATAAGATAGAGTATAATTTTATTCTTAATATTTGGTAATTTCGATGTGGCAAAGGGGGTGCTTTGATATCGTTGGGGCTATTGAACCTTCATATTCCTATATAAAGCTTCTAACCCATGCTAAAAGGAAGAGTAATGAAATAAAGACAAGAGGAACAATGGGAGGGAGTAAGGGCGGATGAAAAAGTGCAACAGCAAACATGTTTGTCCTCTGTGACAATGAGAACTATTTCCACTCTCTTTGGTCAGAAAGCCATAAATGTCTCACTTCTTGGTGGGCACTCGTGACCTACGTGTTTCAACCATTGCCCCTTCCTAGACTGCTTCCAAGGCATCAGCACTTCTCCCAGTAGCTTGAGGTCAGTGCCACGAGTGACGAAGGCGACAACCTAAGTGCTGTCCCCGTGCACGTGCTGTGCTACAAGGCAGACTCAGCTTCACGGTGTGAGCTGTGCATCACACCCGGCCCCAGCACACTTGGTTTGATGTTTTGCCATAACTGTCTTGAAATTATTTACGATTTTTTAACAAGGAGGCCCACTTTTTAATTTTCACTGGGCCAGGCAAATGCCATAGTTGGCCCCGTATCAGGCAGACTGCACCTCACACAGGTCCAGACGTTACCCCTGTTTATTAATTTGCAGCTGTGTCACCCCAGAGCACCTACTCAGGGTTCAAACACTCACTGCAGCTCCCTGAGCCTCGACCAAGAGGGCATCCTGCACACACAGCTAGTGAAGTGGAAGTTGGCAGAGGAGGGCACCAGGTCCCCAAGGACAGCCCCCTCCCCTGCTATATGGAGGACACTGAATTACCTGGTGGTCACCTGAACTCTCACTTTGATTTCAGTCATGTTGACACACATAGTATTCGGGAGTAAATACTTAGGCTTTATGAACAACAAAGATAGAGAAAACTCTTCCAAAATGCTGTTTCACTGTTGAAGGTAGAGACAGCGCAATCTCATTTAATTGCAGGGCCCTTTGATATCCAAATCCCATGATTTGCCTCTAAATGTCCCATCAAATGAACAATTGCCAGATTAACTTTGTTTCTTGCTATTGATAGGAAAACTGTCTTCATTCAAGGAACCAAGGTCATTTAGCTCATGGAACAGAAATGTAAGAAATAAAATAAAATGTAAAATGTACATTGATTGTACCCAAAGAACTTCATGCTGAGTATGGCGACCAGCTGTTCTCCCTCTGTTTTTGGAAAGATCAGGAGGAAACCACTTAAGCTGCAAATGTTAGATGAGTTTCCTGCCAACGGAGTTTGTTGAGCATTACAAGGATCTGCCCACGGGAAACTGAGGAATTTCCTCCTGCAAAGATGCCCCACCATCCCAGACAGAGTGAATGGTCCCCTGGTTGTGCCTCCCAGATGTGCTCCATGTGGGTCTAAAATCACCTTGGCTGACAAACATCAGCACCCAGGGCACCACAGCCAGCATCACCATGACCAATGAAAAGATGACCTGAATGCAATAAACTGGGAAACTGGTCCAGATCCTCCTTCTCACTTAGGGAGTCATGCTTGGCAGAGCTGAGGCCATTTGGGTTTTGTTCGGTTCAAATCTCCGTTGGCTCAGCCTCCTCTGTCCCATAGGATAGCAGGCTGGCAAGAGCTTCACTGTTGAGCTGGCTTTCCTGGTTATCTGTCCAAAAGAAAAAGAATTCAAACTGCATATGTATTATTGAATTTTCTACAGCTATGTTTAAAAAAAAGAAACAAGTTAAAATGACTTCAATGGCATATTTTATTTATCCCAACATATCCAAAATATTTCATTTCAACATGCTATCAATATTAAGCTCTATTTTTTATGAGACACTTATAAGTTCTTTGCAATTGGCCTCTGATACCTGGTTTATAGATCACATGGGGCATGACTCAATTCAGAGCAGCGGCATCTCAGGTGCTCAGTAGTCACCTGTGGCTGGTGGCCGCCATGTTGGACAGCACACTAGTCAAAGTCAAAATGTCCTGGTATGGTTTTATTCTTAGTATAAAATTGGTATGTATATGTTCTGAAAAATTCCAACTTAATGGATTTATTTCCTTTTGTTTGATTTTTGTTTTCTTCTCCTTTGACTTCTTTGAAGTTTTAAAGGTGAAAGGACAAAATAATACAGTGAGACCAAGCCTGGGCATTGGGTCTATAATACAAATGGAAAAGGGCAAATTTTAGAAACATTAAATAATTTGCAAGATCCATTTAGCTCTGAATTCCATGAATTGTTATTAGAGTCTTTGTGCAGAAAAGAGACTTAGAAGATAAGCTGTGGGAGGGGGAGAAATTCATCAACGTGTGCTATTATCTGAAGATACCCTGTGACAGTTCCTAGAAGCAGATCCTAGGATAAGGGTGCTCCAAGAAGGCAGTAAAGGAAGCAGGAAGAGGCAGAGTTGAAACTCACTCAACAAGGAGGTGCTGTCAGCTACAGAAGAGATGCCCTCCCTGATCCTGTGGGAGGCCCAGGTGATTGTTGGGCCACACCTTAGAGCATCTGATTCAATTGGCCTGGCTGAGACCCAAGAATTGTATTTCCAATAATATAACTGGTTGTGTTCACTCTGAAAACTGGCTTCAGTGAATTAACAGCAGCACAGAATAGGGCCCACTAGAATCAAGGAGCCAGGTTTGTGTGTCTGTGCCAACCAGTCACTGGCTGGGGGAAGAGAGGTGCATGGCCTCCCAGTCCAGGGGCTCCTGTTGGCCCAGCAGAATTCAAAATTCCCCTTGGAAGCAGATGGCTGTGGAGGCAGAAGAATATGCCTCACCTTGGGGACTGAGAGCATCTGCTGGAAGAAAGGACCTGGGTGGGATCACAACCCATCCTCTACCACCCAGCTGGCTCCATCTGTGGAGGCAGGCAGGGGGCTGATTGGCTACAGCTTGGATGTAACTGACAGAATACCATGCCTTCCTTACCCAAGGGTGGCCCACTCCTGTCTTCCTTACCCAAGAGTGTCCTCGAGACTGGTAGAGCCACCTGCACCCAGAGAAAGTAGTGCTGAAGCAAAATGCCAGGTTGGCCAATGGTTCAAAATCATCATTAAACATTTGAGGATGGATAAGTACAATGAAGTGTCCCCACTACACAAACAAGTGTGGGATTTCAAGGGTGTTTACAGACTCCCTGGCACCCTATGGTCTCAGCAGGGACAGAACCTAGGGTGCTGGATAAAATGTTCAGGATTCTGGTCCCCAAGTAGGGTCAGGGATAACAGGGCTTCCTGGAAGTCTGTTGTAGATGAGAGAGGGAGGAACAAAGCAGCCTGGTGCCCACGGATATCCTGAGAGCTAACCAAGCTTCCCTTTGGGGTCAGTTGACAGGGTTCAGCACCAACACTGAGAGAGTCAGATATGACACCAGAATTAGCAGATGTGTTCGGTCTGTGATTTTCCAGGTAAGTCCCAAAGGACTGGGAGGAAATCTCCTCAGAGTGAAACCTGCCTGAGACTGTCAAGAGCTGTCTGGTCTACCCTTTGCTCCAAGGGCTGGGTACCCATGCTCATGTTCTGCCAAAATTGTTTTAAGAGAAAGTTAATAATATGTTTGCAAATTAGGTCACCAAAGACATAAGTGATAACAAACTGGCAATCTTGTAAAATGAAGACGTAGACAATGCCTCCTTTCTGTGGGTTATGGGAATCTCCTTAAAGAGAACCATCAGTGTACTTTTCCTTGGCAATTTTTCTCATGTTATACTGAAGCCTATTAAAGAGGCTGAGAACAATAGTAAAACATGACTAAACATAAAATATCCTTTATAACAATGTCTTTAAGTAAACATTTACTTTGACTCTTGCAAACAAGGAACATCGTGGATGCAAAGGGGCACAAAGAAAATGGTGAGGAATTCAAGAAGCCCCCGTGACGTGGTTCCAGAAAACGTGGTACCAGGTGGTATGGTACCAGGAGATGTGGTGCCAGGTGGGGTGATACCAGGCAGTGCTGCCTTAATTTCTGAGGCCTCCCTGATCAGGTTGCCACTTTACCTGAGATCAGAGCAGACCATAGAGTTTTTGTTTATGTGGTCATATCTATCTATATTTTCTGCTGTTAAAAGTGAGAAAAAATAGGCCTGGCCGGTGTTGCTCAGTGTTTGAATGTTGACGTATGAACCAGGAGGTCTCAGTTCAATTTCTGGTCAGGCCACATGCCCAGGTTGTAGACTTAATCCCCATTTATGTTTCTATCTCTCCCTCTCCCATCCTCTCTGAAATCAATAAAAACACATTAAAAGTGAGAAAAAATAAATATGGATTGATTAATTTACTCAAAGTAGCTATCATACACCTATGTATCATAATCTAGGATTCTTATTGCATATTCTACATTTCTTTGTTCAGTCATTTAAATATGTGCAAACCATTCTTAGCCAAGAGCCAAGGATGATGGCCCGATTTGGACCACAGGCCTTAGCTTGCTGCCTCCTGCCCTAGAGCTGTGCCCCCCAGTGCTGTGACCTCCAGCTCTGTGTGGCCATGAAGCACCTAAAGTATGGCTGGTCCAGACTGAGATGGGCTGTAAATGCCAAATATACATTGTTCAAAGAATTGGCACAAAAGGGAATGTGAAATATCTCATTTCATTTTTTATTTTAGGTATATGTTGAAATGATATTTTGCACGCACTAAGTTAAATAAAATGTATAGTAAAATCAATTTCACCCTAACCAGTTTGGCTCAGTGGATAGAGTGTCAGCCTGCAGACTGAAGGATCCCAGGTTTGATTCTGGTCAAGGGCATGTACCTTGGTTGCAGGCACATACCCACTGGGGAGTGTGCAGAAGGCAGCTGATTGATGTTTCTCTCTCATCAATGTTTCTAACTCTCTATCCCTCTCCCTTCATCTCTGTAAAAATCAATAAAAATGAAATATATTTTTTTTAAAAAATCAATTTAACCAATGGACACAGACAACAGGGGGTGAGAGTACATGAGTGGGAGAGATGGGGGCTAAGGAGGAATTAAGGACACATATGTAACACCTTAATCAATAAAGAAATTTTTAAAAAAATAAAAAATCTATTTATTCTGTTTCTTTTTACTTTATTCAATGTGACCATTAAATATTTTTAAATTACCCACACATGCACATTATATTTCTATGGAATGGGCTGACCTAGTGTACTTTCATATTGGACCAGATGTCCTGTACTTCCCCAAGACAAAGGCTTCACTCTGAAGAACTCAATTTTAGAAACAAAAATAAAAATTAAAAAAAACACCACTTGGAAAATACTGGGGGAAATAATCTTTATCTGAAAGCCTATGCGCCAATTTGACAAATGTATTCGTCAAGAACCAAAATATTTCCCAAGTTTCCTAAAAAATTACATACATTTTTTTATATTTTAAAGACAAAGAAACAGATCTCCCAATGCAGAAGGCAGAGGTTGGAACATGTTTCTGTGGCCAGCTGAGCGCCCTGCTCTGGGTCTAGATTGATTGGGGAAGATATAAAGTGGTTTATGGTCAGCAGAGAAATGATTTTAATCCCACTACATGTTTGAGCAAATTGCCAAAATGTAGCGTTGTTTTTCCTGTGTTACCAATTAGTAACCTGGCAGGATGACGGAGTTCAGCAACCAAAGCGCCATCAGGAGAGCTATGTGTCTTTTCAAGGGAGGAGCGTTAGTGAAGTTGGCTGTGAAGCAGGCTGCTGCTCACACACCCCGCTGACACCTACTCTAACCACCCACAGACAGGGCCCCGGCCCTGGAGGAGAGGGGCACACAGACAAGAGAAGGGACATTTAGACAAATGATACTGAATTAGGTAGTAGTCAATGCTGCAAAGAATACAAAACTAGGTAAGAAAATATAGAGGGTGTGGGGCATGGAGCACTCTTGAGAGAGAATGAGTATGAAAGCTGGGCAGAAAGTGAATGTCTGAGCCACCTCGGTAACATGAGGGACATGGGGATGAAAGGGACAGCTGACTTTGGCAGAGGGACTGCGGTGAAAAGGCCAGGAGGGGCAGGATAGGTGGGGGTGGAGGGCAGGAAGCCTAGAGCCAACCTTCCTGGACTTAGATCCCATTCCTGCCTTTGCCTGGCCCCCAGACGAGAACGGCCCTGAACCTGCCGTGCCTCACTCCACATGCATGTGCAACACGTGGATGAGGGGCCCTCCCTGACACACTGTCGGGGTAGACGGCTGATACATTTGTCCTGAGGACCAGTCCTGGCTGCAGCAGGCAAGATGTTTATCTGCAAGATGGCCCAGAGAAGCCTGAGTCTCCTCTCTCATCCCTCATCCCAGGGCGGTGTCCAGGGGAGGACCAGAACTAGAGCATGAAAGGGCTTCACCTGGCAGAGAACTGAGGACCATTTGATAAACCTCTAGATGCCAGCTGTGTTTGTTAACAGCAGCACATGTTTCCTGTCCTAACAACTATTTTATTTTAAAGCATTGAGGGAAAGCAAGTTTGGGGCTGTTTGGCTGCACACATCTGAGGAAAAGTGATGTCAGAGGTAGCCAGAGTGGGAGGGTGAGAGACCAGGGTAATCCCACCCAGTTAGATCTCGTGTTAAGTACAGGGGTGGGTCTGGGTAAAGGGAAAGCTGACTTACATTTTAAATGGATAATTTTAGCTGCTGTGCTAATAACAGGCTCTGAGGGGCCAGGTGGAGACCTTGCAGACCGCATCCTCCAGGCAGGGAGGACTGCGCCTGGGCAGTGCCGCTGAGTGGCAGGGCAGCGGCAGGAGTGGGCCCATCTGCAGGTGGGGTGAAGAGGATTTTCTGAGGGCCAGACTCAGGAGTGAGGGCCCGAGAAAGACTGAGGACGGCACCTGATTCATGACCTGAGCAGGTGGACGAAGCCTTCCTGGAGAACCTGGTTCTGGGTCATGGAAATACTGTCTCCTCCCAATCCTGCCATCTCCACCCCCAGCACTTAACCCCCAGCGCCTTTAGTAAAGTCCCACAGTGTTAGGCCATAGCAGTGCTCTCAACCAATCAACACATATCCTTGTTCTTGTGTGTGTTTTCGTTTAATGTCACCATATCTGATACACGTCATTGATGCATGAATATGAAATTCAAGGCCAACAGTACACAGCTCAGGCCTGAGCGAGATTCATCTCTCATACATTTTCTCCTTGAGGCACATTGTGGACTTCTTGTCTTTAGGGACACTGGACGACACTCTAGCACTGCACTTGAGGAGATTTTAATCAGCAAAATAAAAAGAACAAAGTATGGAAAATGTGGCTCTGAGTAGCCCGCCAGCAGCACACACTCTGCTGTGGGAGCTGAGACAGCCCAGTCTTGTGGCCTTGCTAGACTCAGCAGGAAGGGGGCATAGGAGTGATAATTATTCACTGCCCGGTAACCTGTGGGTGTGAATTTGGGGGTTACAAGTACTTTTTTTTTTTCAATATATTTTATTGATTTTTTTACGGAGAGGAAGGGAGAGGGACAGAAAGTCAGAAACATCGATGAGAGAGGGACATCGATCAGCTGCCTCCTGCACGCCCCCACTGGAGATGTGCCCGCAAGCAAGGTACATCCCCCTGACCGGAATTGAACCTGGGACCTTTCAGTCCGCAGGCCGACGCTCCATCCACTGAACCAAACCGGTCTTGGCACAAGTACGTTTTAATGGGTAGGTATATCTGTAAGTACACAATGTGTAAATAATAAGAACTTCCTGCAACTTGAGAATGTTAAGATTGGAGAAAAGATGTGGGTAGGAGACCAGACAAAACCTGGGACCCAGGGCTCTTGAGAGAACAAGGAAGATGGCAGCTTTAGCAGGGGTCTGAGCATGGGGCTGCTGCACCCACTCCTGAGCCCATAGCACCCAGCAGCAACAGGAAAAGGGGACTGGCGAGGACACGCCACTTTAGCATTGTTGTTGAGATTGCTGGTTGCTTGGCTCCAGCACTGGGAATCAGAGAGGGTGAGCCAAGGACATGGGCCAAACAACGGAATCATCCAGTGCTCCCTCCGACCGGACTCAGCATGGTGCCTGAGTACATGCTGAGCAGTGTGTTCTATAAATAGGTATTTCTCTTGTTGTAATATTTTTAAATAATTTGATTGTTACTGAATAAAGATCAGTTTGGGAACAAACTCCTCCTACTGAACCAACACAAGGGAAAATGCCCTCACTACAGGGTAAAGTGGGAGAAAAAGACTGGAAATCACATATTAGCTCCCCAAGTTTGCTATTATCTATTAGGATGGTTAAAGCAGACATTTAGGACACGGGTGGTTTTGCCCCCACGCGCTCCCCCAGAACAGATGCCTCCTCCGTCCTCGTAAAGGAGGAGCATTCACCGAGGGCCGGGCCGCCACTCACCAGGCCCCACGCTGTGTCAGGCAGCTGTGGGCTCCCAGCAAGGGGTGTGATGAGCCGCGCCAGGCAACAGTCTGTGTTTGGTTTCGTACAGTAAGTTGCCAAGGAGAATTCATGTCAGATTTTTACTAGGAAATGTACTCCTTCTAGTAAAGATAATAAGCTGCACTTGGCAACGTCAGAGTAAATGGGCATTCCGGAGGAGGGCGGTCATTAGACACGGTGTGGAGGCTATTTCTGCAGCACCTCGGATGGAGAACAGTGGGAGCACTACACTGACCAAAGTGGGGGCTCAGGTGTGTGCTCATGTCCCCATCACCCAAGGAGTCCTGGGACTCCACCCACCCACTGAACTGACCAATCAGGGGTGTGCTTATTCCCCAGCAGTCCTGGGACCCTGCCCACCTACTGACCTATATAGTCGAGGTGTGTGCTCACCACTCTGAGCACTGCTGGGGGTCCAAAACCCCAGAGACTTTCACTACTAAATAGGGGTGGTCTCCTGTGTCCTCGGGATCCTCATGTTCTTTTCTAGGCCTTGAGGCAGGTTTGTCTTCCGTCTATTCCAGCCCCTCATCTTTCCCCCAGCCTCACCCCGCCCCTCTATCTTTGCTTTCTTCTCAGGACCCCACCAAGCCCTGCAATTAGTTACCAGGCTGGTTGTTACCCCTGAAAAGAAGGAGTTACTGGGGGGGGGGGGCGTGGGTAGGAAATTTTGAGGTGCTGGTCAAGGTGGTGGTGACATTTTGTGGAATGTGGTATGTTTACTTAGTGAAAACACACTTTTGAACATGTACGTTATACTTTGTTTTTAATCCACTTGGGCTACAGAAAATATGTCCATGAACAATTATTCTGAATGAATTGCAAAGCACGAGATGCTGTGTGAGTTCAGGTCTCAAAAGGAACACTGTGGACCTGAACAACTGAGGAGTGTTTATGGAGGAGATGAGAATTTTAAGGCCAAGGATGGTCTTAAAGTTTAGGTAGATCAATGTAACTAAATACGTTGATGGATGATTGATAGATATGAAGATAGATAGACAGATAGGAGGCAGACGATAGGCAGAGAAACACAGAGATGGGAAGGGAGGACTTTCCAGCTGGAAGAACCTTGCTTATTTGTTCCAATAATAGGAGACAACTGCATGGCTCACACAAAGGTGGAGGCAGGTAGTTTGCACTGGAGTTATTTCAATAATCTAAATGTGAAAAAAAGACCAAAATAAAGAAACATGTAAAAAACAAATACACTGGAGAGAAGTGGCATCTCATTCATAATGCAACATTTCTTAACAAATATGCCTGGCTTGATAAAAATCACTTCTAAAGTGGGTTATAATCACATTTTCATAAATTAAATATTCACTGAGAATCAGTGTGTTGGGGCCGAGGTTATGAACTGTGATTTTCAACAGCTCCTTCCATGGATCTATCCAAATTCACCTGTGAATCTGTACAACTTCGAACTTTCCCTCACAGCAAATGCACTCTGAACTTCTTCAAAAAAACCCGCACCCAGTTGTGGGTTTTTCCCCAATTAAAATGGTAACGTTTTTTCTATTAGCCTAATGCTTGCAGGGGTGTTGCAGTAACATTTCTGGAAGAACGGTAAAGGTTTTGTGCTAATATAATGTGACTCATAATTAATTCTAATATTTGGAGTAAGAAGGTGAGGATGAAAAATAAATAAATACCTTTAAAACAATAATTCCTGACACCTACATTGAGCAGCTGTGGCCTCACACTCCTCTAAGCATCGTACAAATAATAATATTCTGGACTTGTTTTTCTAGGAAGTGATCGATGATCTTAAAATGACCTGTGATTATATAATTAAACCTAATAGCATGCTGTTTCTTCTAATAGCGTGCTGAGGTTATTATGCTGAAAGACCTAGGATTTATTGAAGGAACTGCAGGCGGGTACCTTCTGAGGGACAGTAGAGCAATTGAGAAGACTAATTCCCATTTATAACATGGGATCCAGCAGAACTGGTCCAAGATCAGTGTGGGCCCTTGAGAAAGGGACCGTGTGCAGGCATTATTTTCCAAAACTTAACCAAGTGAAATATTTGGAAAAGAAAAAAAAGAGTTTCCCAGTGAAAGCATATTTTGAAGTGACAAAATGTTTTCTCCAAGACCATTTTAAGCTCAAAGAAGGTGAGACAACAGGAGAAATGTTTAGGACCCTGAGGAGAGAGACTGCAAATTATAATCAGGTTATCATCCAGCTTACATCTTGTATGAAACAAACCCCATCACAGCAGAACCTTCACTAATGTGAGGACACTTAGAAAGCCCAAATTCCCCAGCAAAATTAAAAGTGTATTTTAAAAAGGCGGTCTCTGAACACAACATTTCTGACCATTGTCCATGCTGCACGTGAGAGTCACTGTGATTGCTTTGTTCTCAAAGGCTGAAATGAATGTTCTCTCCATGTGCAAAGAAAAGAGTCCTACCACTATTAACAGCAGAAGACATCCAATCCCTTTAAGGAAAATGCGTGGGGATGTATTTTGCTTTGTGATGTTGATAATTGCCCCATATTTAAAAAGAAATCTCATCCAATCCCAGGGTGATGGGTAGTGAATTCCCTGGGGAGATAGGGACCACTGACCATTGAGGCTAATTAAGAAATCTCTAATTTGTTTGTTTGTTTTTTACTTGGACAATTAGCTGTCCCCAAAAGCCACCTGGAATCTGTTAAAGCCTATAGTCCGGGGTTCAGAGGGGAAAGGCGGAGAGTGTATGGAGGGAGGAAGGCAGGTGAGGGGGTGAGGATGAGCGTTTGGATTGTAAACTAGTAAAGATGATGGGAATCGCAGAGCAGTTGGAACCAGTGATGACAGACAGGCGGCAGGGCGCCCAGACCTGCGATGTCGGCCTCATGCCTGGGGCAGCACCCAGGTGCAGGTGATGCATGAAGGCAGGGCATGCAAAGACAGCCTCCAGAGCGGGCTCTGGAAAATCCCCAGAAACACAGCAGCTCCAATGGCGGGCTTGTTTTGCTGAGCGTGAACAAAAGACCCAGGGCCTGCCAGCATTCCCAGCTCCGGGGCCAGGGAGGGGGCCCCTCCCCAACTTGAAAGAGGGCCGTAATGATAAGGTAGATCACACACGAATCACCGGGGAGACTAGCCTGGCACAGAGGTACACACACTGAGCTGAGAGGTTGGCTGTTCAAAGGATCTGTGAGTGACTAGCGCTGGTTCTTAAAAAATTCGTCGTGCCTCACACAGTGTGAGTTGTATGTTGACAGTGTGAGTGTATGTTTACTGTTCCTCAGACATGATTCAGATGGTTGTGTCTGTGAGTCCATCGCCTCCCCCCTTTATTCGTAACTGGGGTGCTGGAGCCTGTTCTATTTATTGAGATATTTCACATGAGCTGTGTGCCATTGAGATTGGTTGATTCTGGACTTGACCCCTGGGAAATCTTAGAGCTATTCTCCTGAGATAATGGGGGAATCAGGCCTGTGGTTGTGTCTGGGAAGGTGCCCTGGCCCACTGATACGGCTGTCAGGTCACCAGAGAGAAGGAGAAAGACATTGCCCTGAATGCTGGGGCTGAGAACCCAGGAGGTGGTGGGCTTCTGTCATCTTGAAGACATGAATACCCACGTGTTCATTCTTCTTGCAAGTACCAATGGGTGACGTTGCACCTGTGCATGTCCGGTCCCACTGCTGGGATGCCTTGCTCTGAATCTGCCCACCGGTCAACCCTTGGACACTCTTGTAGCGGTCCAGAAAGCTGGTCCAAACCCCAAGACTTACACTGAAGACTTTGCTTACTCTTCTTTAAAGCAAATTAAAATGAGACAAAGTTGTTGAAAAGTTGAAACTTCTATCTGGGAACAGCTGATGCTCACCACCAGGAGTTTGGGCCAGGGGGCTGGCAGGCTGCTCCCCTCCATGAACAGGAATGGTTAAAAAAGGAACCCCTTATGCCAGGCATGTCCTAGCAGTGGACATGAACCCTAGATTCCCCCTAGGAGAGAACACAGGGGCTACAACAGGAATCAAAAGGCCAAGATAGCGAGTGCATTGGGCACCAGCGGAAGAGCCCTCCAAAATGGGGAAACTCACACTGAGAAATTGAGCCCTGATTCACCCTGAATCTCCACTGCAGCCCCACTAATCACCCTCCCCTCACAGCCCCTACCTGTTTTCAGCATTTTGCTCATCCTACTAGACTCCCCATAACACAAGCACAGCCTTTGCCCTTGTGATTTCTGGCAGAACTGGCTCTGCTCCTTATCCATGTCACTCAGTCCAGGCTCCACTGGTAAGAGATGTGTATTAATTTCTTGTAAGATTTAGTGCAAGGCAATGGCTTTTCTGGCTGAAGAAATGGTCCAGCACAATTGGAAGAAGTATGGATCACTACATACATCTCTGCACATGCTCTAAGGAGAAGGCTCTGTGGGTGAACGGACACCAAACTAAGATGTAGGGTGACAGGGGCACAGTAGGAGGGACAGGATGAAAACGTCCAGTCCTGTGGTCTGTCTGGGAGCTGTGGGAGCAACACCGCGCACTGGGCTTTAACAGTCAGAGAGAATGCTGCATTTTCCAAGTTAGTGAAGTCTGTAACATAATGTCAAAATATGTCTAGACAAGACAAAAAGTAGAGGAGCGGGAGAAAAATTGTATCCAAAAGAAGACAAGGAAAGGGGAGAAAAGGGAACATGAGACAAACACAAACCTGTGACGCTTGACTTAAATCCAAACATACTACTAATAACACTACTTACAATTATTTCAATTAAAAATCTCGTCTGAACGAGACTAATTAAAACAACTAAAATCCAGAGCACTGACAACATGGAGTGCTGGTGAGGATGAGGAGCAACAGGAACTCCTGCTCGTCGCTGGTGGGAGTGCAGGCGGCGCAGCACCATGGAAGACAGGTTGGTGGTTTCTTACAAAACTAAACACGCTTAACGTCGGACTCATTGGTATTTACCAAACGAAATGAAAATGGATCTCCACACAAAGACCTGCACATGGGTGCTTATAGCAGCTTTATTCATGATTACCAACACTTGGGAGCAACCAAGATGTCCTTCACTAGGTGAATGGTTCAACTGTTATATCCAGGGAGTGGATTCTTCGGTGCTAAAATGAAATGAACTATCAAACCATAAAAACACATGAAGGAAACTAAAATGCCTAGTACTAAGTGAAAGAAGCCAATCTGAAAACAGGCCTAGAAAAGTAGAGTCCAAAACCACCGGCCTGGAGGCAGACCTCTGACCCTCTGTGAGCCCCTTCCCCCGGTTCTGCCTTCCCTCCCTTCCTCCCTGCCCTTAGATTGGACACTGGGAGCTCCTCGAGGGTTCTCCCCTGACTTTGTTCCCAGAAAACCCTTCTCACTCTCCCACACCAGATAAGACCCACCCCTCACACAGAGCACCTGTGCTGGGTGGACATGGGTGTCTCCCTTAGCCCTGAAACCCACATTCATGCTCCATATGGCAGCTGTTACCAAGTTATATGAGTTGGTCCTCCAGTCTGTCTCCTGCTGTCACTACTCCTGTGAGTCCTTCAAGGGAAGACTTGGATAGTTATCTTTAGCCACTGCACCCACCAGGCTGCTGGGCAAATGATTAGCTAGTAACTCTCTGATTAAATGGATGAATGAATGAATCTTACGGGGGTACTGCGGCGGGGGGGAGGGGGGACGTTGTGCACACACATGTGGGTTTAAAGATGTACATAATTCATTGTTGCTTCCCAAATAAATCCAAATGGGGGCACTTTCTGGACTGCAGGGCCTCGCCCTTCTTTGCTACTTCCGGCCTCCCACTGCAGGTCCAGCTGGACAGTAGCTCTGCCCCAGGAGAACTGCCCCACCCCAGACCCCAGCCTCTGCCAGCACAGCATATTAATGCAGAAGTGTACGTGTAAACGAACTCAATTAATCCAGAAGTGTGCATGTAAACACACTAAGTTATTCGAGAAGTGTGCATGTAAATGCACTGAATTAATCCAGAAGTGTATGCCCATATGGACTGCATTAATCCAGAAGTGTATATATAAATGAACTGAAAAGAAAGTCCCTGTCCCGCCAGCCTGACAAGACTCAATGAAGGGGAGGGGATGCTGCAGAGACCAAACCATAGGACAGGAGCCTCTCTGAGCACCGATGAGAGGGGCAGATGACAGCAGCCCAGGAACACAGATGAGTCACGTGTGAGGTCTCAGCAGCTCCCACTGTTTCCGGGGGTGAGGCTCATTTGCACAGCTCTGGCTGTGATCCAGCTCAAGGAGTGTATTGTCCAAGGGAAACCAGGAACACGCAAAGGTTAATGCTGGAAACAAACACACACACACACACACACACACACACACACACACACACACGAGGATGAAGGTCAACATCCTGCTAATGTGTGTGAGTTTGACATCCAGTTGGTGTAGAAATGTAGGCTTAAATCCTCTTGGATCACAAACTATGTCCTGATGTTCTTGAGACGCCTACCCAGTGGTACATTCCTTTCTCAGAACCCTGGCCTGGAAGCACCCACTTCAAGGATCTGTTTTGATGACAGGCGAGGGGGTATCTTCACATCAGGGTGGGAAGAGCCAGTGTTCAGGGAAAGGCTGTTTCCACCACACCCACCTCCTCAGCCTACCACAAGGTCAGGGCTCTCCCAGCCAACACCAGCCAAGATGCGGGGCCAGGAGAGATGGTGGCCCCAGGTGCTGTGGGGAAGCGAGAGCCCCTTTGCATGTTGCCAGCCTGCAGCACAGGGATCCTACTGGTGAGGCACAGGCAGACACAAGGCTGTGGTTCACGGAAAACAAGATGGAGACTGAGTTTGTAATGTATGTGACCCATTTTTCCTGTGTCCAACAGACACTCTTCTCTCCCTAGAGCTCAGCTTCCTGCACAGAGGGATGCTGGTGGGCCCAGGGTATTGTTCTCAATAGCAAAGGCAGGGGGCCCAGGAGACCTGTTTTCAACCTCCAAGGACCTATGATCAGTTTATTTCAAAACCATCAGTGTCCTCACTTCAATCTTCTGCTCCATGTTGTTTCATTATCTCCCACTGGTTTCCACCTAAATGTCTGCAAGGAGGCTAGGTGTGGCCGCAGCAAATGGAAATGTCACCTGTCTCTCCATCCAGGAGAGCATCACGGTTCTGCCGTCGGGGCCACACGCAGGCTGCGGAAGGGTGGGAAATTGCATCCTTTCGGTGTTTTTTTAGGTTCCTTTCACCCTGCATTACAGTGTTGCTGTGTGGGGCTGTGCAATCTTGGGTGAATTGACCTCTCTGAATCAGCCTCTCTAAAACTAGGACCAATGACCCAACGTGCAACCAAACCATAGCACATATTTGAGATGGCATTGCTCAAGTGCTCAGAAGAACATCTACTCCAGCATTCTAAGCACTCGGTGATATTTAACAAACCAAGAGAAGAATATACTCCCATTCATTAAAACCCAGCCTTTGCAAGACAGCAAACACCATGGCGACTGCCCTAGCACTTTAAAAAACTTAGTTCAGCCAAGACCGGTTTTGCTCAGTGGATAGAGCATCGGTCTGTGGACTGAAAGGTCCCAGGTTCGATTCCGGTCAAGGGCATGTACCTTGGTTGCAGGCACATCCCCAGTAGGAGGTGTGCAGGAGGCAGCTGATCGATGTTTCTCTCTCATCGATGTTTCTAACTCTCTATTTCCCTTCCTCTCTGTAAAAAATCAATAAAATATTTTTTTAAAAAAAACTTAGATCAGTGTTTAGTTATTGGATAGAAACATAGCACTTTTCCCAACAAACTCATGTGGCTGACAGGATTTCCGTGTGATCACAACTGCACAGACCTCCCTCTGACACCAGCCTGAGAGCTATCAATGGGGAAAGCCCCAATGATGAGGTCAGAACCGATACCATGTCCCTCATCTAGAATTCTAAATGAGAAATAAAATTAAAAAGTTATCTTAAACCAGTCCAAGTGCAAAAGCCCTGGCAGATTTCCACATGGGTGAAGGAGGAGGATTCCCAGCCCCAGAGGACCCAGGACCCCACAAAAGTCTCCCCCTCTCAAAGTCTGCAGGCAAATGCAACCACAAGAGAATGAGAAGGGAGAACGCATGCCCTCAATAGTGGAGATGCTTGAACAGTCTGACAAAGATGATAAAGCAAGGGCTGTGTGACTCTCTGAGGGCAGCCCCACTTAAACCACTGAACCACTCCACACATTAAGACCTTGCTCGTTTTGTCCCCAAAGCATGCTGACCGTGTCCAGAGAACGCTCAATGCCTGTGTCCTGGGCACTCCTCTGTGTGCTGTTATTCTGCCCTGCCAATCGGATGCTCATCAGTCAAGTCTTTTGGGTATATTTCCCAACTTGTTTATTGCAAATTTATTTGTTACTTAATTACATGGTTTAATTAAATATCATGAAAAACAGTAACATATGAATACAAAAGGAAAACAGGATTTTTTAATGTAAAAAACGAAGTCAAGTGCCTTTAAAGAAAGAGAGGAAATGCTACGGGAAACAATGTTGTTGTTTTGCTTAGTGCAATATGACGGCAGTGAGAAAAAGAACGTCACAGGCTCGGCATTGCCCACTGGCCTGAACAGACTCCTCCTCACACCAGAAATAGCAGGAGACCACAGACGGTATCTCAGTCCTGAAGGGAGACTGTCCACTTAATCAGGGGACAGCCAATCGTCACTCAGATGGAAGGAAAAAATAATGGCACATTCCAAGCAGAGGAGATATGACCCAGGAAACCTCCCTGAGAGGTCTGGTAAAGGACACAGCTCTGTGGGAAAAACAACTGAACCTATAAACAAGAGATAAGAGGCAAAGAAAGATGGTAGCCAGGAAGTTGTTAAACACAGGTAAATTTTAGTGAGAATTTAACAATACAAAATTGCTAGACAAGACAAGCTTAGTAGATGAGTTGGGAAAGGAAGGTTGGAAATAAAAATTTCTAAGGTTCCTATACAATCAAAAGATTAATAGAGGTATTGGTTAGCTTTAGCCAACTTATAGTTAGATTTCAGACTAAAACCAATAGTGGGAAAAAAAGGAAATACATTTTTATTATTTAATAAAAACAAGAAGATGAGGTAGATGGATCAGAAGACAGCACAAAGAATCTATCCAGCAAAGCTATCATTCAGAATTGAAGGGCAGATTAAGAGCTTCACAGATAAGAAAAAGCTAAAGGAGTTCATCAACTCCAAACCAGTATTATATGAAATGCTGAAAGGTACTCTTTTAGAAGAGGAAGAAGAAAAAGGTAAAAGACAAAAAATTATGAACAACAAATACATATCTATCAACAAGTGAATCTAAAAATTAAGGGAATTAAAAATTTGATCAACAGAATAAACTGGTGAATATAATAGAATTAGGAGCACAGAATGGGAGTGAACTGATAATTCTCAGGGGGAAAGGCGTGAGGGGTGTACAGGAAGAGACTGGACAAAAATCATACACCTATGGATGAGATCAATGGGAGGAAGGTAAGGGCAGAGGGAGGGTGGGAGCTGGGTGGAGGGGTACTATGGAGGGGAAAAAAGAGAAACAAATGTAATAATCTGAATAATAAAGATTTAATTTTAAAAAAAAGAAAATTCCAGAAATAAACAATTCATAAGTCTAAAAAAAAAAAGAAATGACAAAATAAAATTAGTTTGTGACTTGGGGTTGGGTTAAAGTTTCTTGTAATAACTATAAAGAGAAATTGATAAATTGAACATACTTAAAACTTGTGTTTATTAAGATGCACAGTTAGGAACATGAATAGGTAAGCCATAGACTGTGAGAAAAAAGAATGAACCTAATAAAAGGCTCCATTACAGGAGATGCATGTTACTCCATATTAAAAAGACAAATAACCTAATAAAAAAATGTAACAGAAGATTCACCTTGCAAAGATATGCTAATAGCCACTAGCATATAAAACATGTTCAACATCATTAGTCTTCAAGAAAATGCAGCCCTAATTGTTTTGGCTCAGTGGATAGAGTGTCGGTCTGGGGACTCAAGGGTCCCAGGTAACGATTCTGATCAAGGATATGTACCTTGGTTGTGGGCACATAACCAGTGGGGAGTGTGCAAGAGGCAGCTGATCGATGTTTCTAACTCTCTGTTCCTCTCTGTAAAAAATCAATAAAATAGGAATCCAAGATGGCAGCATAGGTAACACCTACACTGCTGCCTCACACAACAATTTCAAAACTACAACTAAAAGACAGAACAGACATCATCCAGAACCACAGAAAAGCTGGATGAGTGGAAATTCTACAACTAGAGGGAAAGAGAGGGGATCACGGAGACCCAGAGGAGCTGCAAAAAGCTGAGGTACGGAGACGCACACATGGAGAGAGCAGGTGCCGGAGTACCTGGCTGGTTTTCTCTGGCAGGAGGGAAATGGAGACTCTCAAAGGCATTGAACCCCTTACCCTATGACACTAAACCCCAGATCCAGCTGAAACTCATAAGCGGGGGGGAGGGAGTTTGGACTGTGAAAAGGGAGAGGTGCATGGAAATTTAGGGGAGTCGCAAAAGATCAGAGGCATGGTGGCGCACACGCCACTGCGCAGAGGACAGACTGCTGATTTTCGCGAGTGGGTGGGAGACAGACCCTCCCAACTGTGTCGCTTCTGACTCCACTAAGCCCCTGTTTCGGGTGAAACCCTGGGGACCTGAACTCATGTGGTCCTGGAGTGCAGGGGAGCCGGAAAGGCAGCAGTCTAGAGGCACTGTGCGCCAGCACAGGGACTGCTCCAGTGATTACCCAGTCACATGAGACTCAGGGGCTGTGGCAGGCGGGGCTGGCTGGAAGGCAAAGTGGTCCCTTAAGTACTGAGACTCCACCCATTCCAAGCTCAACAGAGAGGATTCTGCGGTTTTGTAAGTCTGCTATCATAAGGCTGAATCCAACACAGAAGTTCTCCCGGCATAGTGAAAATGCTGAGACAAGGGAAGGGATCACAAACAATAGAAATGGAGGAAAACAAATGACTCGATATAGAGTTCAAAACCACGCTTATAAGGTTTTTCAAGAATATCCTAGAAAAGTTGGATAAAGTTAGTGAGTCCCAAGAGGAGATGAAAAAGGACCAACTAGAGATGCAAAAGATCCAACTAGAGATGGAAAAGGACCAACTAGAGATGATAAAGGACCAAATAGCAATTAAACATACACTGACTGAAATAAAAAATATTATACAGAGACCTAACAGCAGACTAGCGGAAGGCAAGAATCAAGTCAAAAATTTGAAATATAAAGAAGCAGAAAACACTCAACTGGAAAAGCAAGAAGAGAAAAGAATGCAAAAATGTGAAGATAATGTAAGGAGCCTCTGGGACAGCTTCAAGCGTACCAACATCAGAACTGTGGGGGTGCCAGAAGAAGAGAGAACAAGATACTGAAAACCTATTTAAAGAAATAATGACTGAAAACTTCCCTCACCTGGTGAAAGAAAGCACACAGAACCCCATATAAAAGGAATCCAAAGAGGACCACACCGAGACACATCATAATTAAAATACCAAGAGCAAAAGATAAAGAGAGAATATTAAAAGCAGCAAGAGAAAAACAGTTCATTACCTACCAGGGAGCACCCATACTACTGTCAGCTGATTTCTCAACAGAAACAATGCCGGCCAGACGGGCGTGGCAAGAAATATTCAATGTGATGAATAGCAAGAACCTACAACCAAGAATACTCTATCCAGCAAAGCTATCATTCAGAATTGAAAGGCAGATAAAGAGCTTCACAGATAAGAAAAAGCTAAAGGAGTTCATCAACTCCAAACCAGTATTATATCAAATGCTGAAAGGTACTCTTTTAGAAGAAGAAGAAGAAGAAAAAGGTAAAAGACAAAAAATTATGAACAACAAATACATATCTATCAACAAGTGAATCTAAAAATTAAGGGAATTAAAAATTTGATCAACAGAATAAACTGGTGAATATAATAGAATCAGGAGCACAAAAAGGGAGTGGACTGATAATTCTCAGGGGGACAGGGGTGAGGGGTGTACAGGGAGAGACTGGACAAAAATCATATACCTATGGATGAGGTCAATGGGATGGAGGTAAGGGCAGAGGGAAGGGTGGGAGTTGGGTGGAGGGGAGCTATGGAGGGGAAAAAAGAGAAACAAATGTAATAATCTGAATAATAAAGATTTAATTTAAAAAAAAAGCTAAAAAAAAAAAGTCTGAGAGCCAAAACCCAGGTTTGAATAAAGACTCTTTGCTTTTGCATCGGAAAAAAAAAATCAATAAAATATATTTTTTTAAAAAAAAATGCAAATTATTCATGGCTGGGTGGCTCAGTTGATTGATTGGAACATGTCCTTGTACACCAAAAAGGATGGGGGTTTGATTCCCAGTAAGGGCACATACCTAGGATGTCTCTCTCTCTCTCTCTCTCTCTCTCTCTTTCTTCCTAGTATTCCTGGAACATTCATAGTGTTCTCTTCCCAATTTCTGTACAATTCTGAGATTGATTAATTATAATACTAACTGTATTTTACCTAAAAAGCTTTCTAGAAATTAAATGAGAATGAAAAATCAAAAAATATATTATCAAAACATGCTTCCTTCTTCTGCATTCGAGAGCAATGATCACAAGATGACCTCACCCTCTTTGACACTTTTTCCATGGAGAGGTGAGGGTCTATATCCCTCCCTCCCCCAGAATCCAAGCCAGCTATGTAACTGCTGTGACTAATAGAACACAGAAAAAAATAATGCTTTGAGAGTTTCCAGACCCAGGTCTTAAAAGAATGGCAAATTCCACTTACAGTCTCTTGGAAAACTCACTCTTGGAACCCCAGGCACCTGTGGAAGAAGTCTGACTCCTTCGCTGGGAAGACCACCTAGAGAGGCCTTAGGCAGGGAGGAGGACAAGAGGCCTGGCTGTGTCCGCCTTCCAGCCCTCTTTACCAAGACACCAGAGAAGTGAGGCATGAGGGGACCTCCTGCCACCGCTGCCCAGGCTTCCACGTGGCCAGTGAAAACCCCCTTGACAAAGCCCTTCCTGAACTCCTGAACCTCAAAACCTGGGCAAATAAATGGTTTGTTTTACAGTAAGAGTTTGGAAGTAATGTGTTTGGTATTGGGGGGTGGAGAAAGGCAGCTTCCCTTCTCCCTCTCTCCCCCATTACACAGTGGCAGGAAATTCAGCTGCAAGGCGTGCTGCAGCGGCACAGAGAGAAACATCTACCTGCTGAGCTGGTGGATTTGGTTAATTTCCTGGCAGAAAGCTGGAAGCATCATCTAATTTCTGAGACATGATAAGATACATATAGAGAAATAAAGATATGAAAAATAAATAAATAAATAACAAGTGTCTAGTTTTCAGGCAGAATTTAGAGATAAGATCAGCCAGCATCTGCTGAATTCAAAAATAAAACTGTCTCCCAACTGGAGTCTCTCCAGGCTGCAAAAGACGCTCAGAGTAAGAAATGACCTCAGGGGAAGTAGCCACCCCAGGTGAGGAGAGTTGAATAATGGTCGAGTGATAAAGATCTCCAGGGGGTAGTGGTAAGACCCTTGGTTGAGACCTTAGAAATATTTCAAGATGTGCATGTAAAGGTTTCTGAGTATCTTAAGAATGTGGCCCTTGGACCCTTTCAAATTGATGAAAAGTCTGTAAGGATCTTAATAGCCTTGCCCCACAGCACTCTGACCAGCAGTCCTAGAAGGCCTGTTTCAAAAATACTATATATAATAAAAGCATAATATGCTGATTAGACTGGACAGCCAAAGGATCTTCCAGACAAAGCCAGGGCTACCAGGGCCAAGGCAGCTGCTGCAGCTTGGAAGGCCAAGCCCCTCGGACGAATTTCGTGTGTGGGGCCTCTAGTGTATTATAATCTGATACACAGGAAATTCACCACGTTTTTAAAGAAAGTACATCAGCCAGAACTGAAAGAGGCAGAGACCATACAAAGAGGACTTGGACTTCCCCCAACCTTTTACAGGCAGGAGGCATGCAGGGAAGCTTCTGATCTAGAAACATTTGCCATCTCTTATGGGAAAGGAAGGATGTATCAAGGCAGAACTGAGAGCCCCGAGAGCAGGAAGGCCCCGATGCCTGAATGGACTGGGTAGCTGGGAGGGACCGTGACTGCTGCAAGACTCCAAGTTTTCCCCTATTTGAGAAGGCCTGTGTAAGTCTTGTCATTTTATATCAGATGCAAGAGGGAAAGATAATTTGTCTTCTTTGGTCAAAACTCCTAAGATCAAAAGGACCCTTTTAGTGGCATCCTGCCCAAGGGTTCGTACCCATGGGTCTGACTTAGTTTAGCAGATCCTGGACTTTGAGCTTGAACCTGATGTTGTAATGGGATGAAACTTTCAGGATCCTTGAAAGGGAAAATAAATATATTTCACATGTAGAAGGCACATAAATAATTTGTACCCAGAGAGCAGACTGAGGCCAATTCAAGATGAACATAAATACGGTTTCATTCTCCTTTTGTGGGGCCATGAAATATCTTCTTCGCCCCTTGAATCTGGGCAGGGCTTATGGATTCCTTTCTGGAACACTTCTTTCTGACTATCTAAGGTCGGGACTTCTGTTTCTCACATCTGTTGTACTAGAAATTATAAAATCCTTATATAATATAGATGTAATATGTAAATGGTGGCGTAATGACTGACCAAATAACTGGATCACAGATCAGCAGGAGGGTAGGACAGCGAGCTACAGATGGGCAGTGGAGAGCTACAGGAGGGGGCAGGACAGCAAGCTATGGGAGGCGTAGAGGGAGCTACAGGAGGGTGGCAGCGAGCTACTGGGGAACTACTGGCACACGGATTCATGAGCAGAGCTACTAGTATTTATATAAGAATGCTAGATCTTAAACTATAGATATTTAACATCTATGAAACCATTTATTTACTGGACCCATCTGTTTTCTGCAATGTGAGCATCCAATAATCAATCAAATTGAACTGTAAGAAGTGATTTCCCATGAATTTTTGAAAACCCTCCTACTATATTTTTTGTCTTATCTTCAAAAAGGTCTATTTAAAGTTCTAATGGCTAGGAAAATGCATATTTGAACTTCTTATGTGGGTCCGAGTCTTATCTAATGAATAGCTCAGGCCCCTGTGCCACGCTGCACCTTCAGTTTGGAACTAACCAGAGGAGCAGAAAAAACACTTATCAGTTTGTCTTTATGTAAAACCTGCCATCCCCAAGTCAGCAAGCTTTCCATGAAACAGGTCCATAGTGTGACCTGCAACAGCGTTATGATGAGGATACTGCTTTCTCATAACAATGTGGGTATCACTCTTTGGCACCAAAGAGAGGTCCTTAATCCAAAATGAGTCATTTTTAGGCTTTTCATGCTAATGGAAACCTGTAAAACCTGCCCCCTTCCAAAAATTGGTCATTCCAATCATGAAATTATCATTTAATAAATCAGAAAAACATTACATATAAAAGACAAATTTATGTAATGAATAACACAAAAATTCTGGAAGAAAGCAGTAATATTTCCCATGTGACTTATGCTATAAATATGAAACCCATGACGATAAAAATCATTTAAAAAATAATATTCTGGCTTTTGAATTTATTTGGCTTTTACTTGCAAGACTTAAAAAAATATCTCCAGCTCTAGTTCATTTGAAGGGCTGAAGTCCTAAAATCCCAGTTGATTAGAGCCGCATTCTTAGTAAACAACAATTCTGAGAAATTGAAAGTTATATTTTCTGTGTGGTTCGTGTATTCATTTCCTTGTACAACACCACCCAGGAGACTTGAGGCATTTAAAGGAAATTTTCCTGCTTTTTCACCCCTGTAACTGATTTATCACAATACAGAGAGTCTGTTCCCACTGCTGACAACACCAGCTGGCAGGTGGGGACCCGCTGAGCACCCACTCCCAGTTCCTGAGTCTTTTCCACGCTAGATGGTCATACATAGCCTAGCGGGGTGGTGGCCACAGTCTGACGGGAAGATGGGTCTCAGGCATCTTGTGAGCAGTCATGTGAGCCTCCTTTGGCCCCTTCCATCTCCCATCCCACAGCTGGTCCCTCCACCCTCCGCCATTAAAGTCTCTGGACCAAGATCCCGGTTGCTCTGTGGAGACTACAGCCAACAAATCAGCATGGCCAACAGTCCAGGACACTCAGAAATGCATGAGCCTAAGCAGCAGACCTTGTGCCTCTTTGCCATGGTCCCAGCTTATCTGAGGCTAGATGCTTACTCGTACTCTTGGCTCCATCACCTCTGAGTTTTTCCTCATAGGTGCAGGATACGATGTGCAGTCTGCTGCTTATGCTCAGGCACTGCACTAGACCCCTGGAGGTCCTGGAGGAGAGGGCACTGGACAAGATCAAGGGGCCAGAAGCCATGAACATTTTAACATCCTATCTAATAAAAGACTGTCACTCCAACACACAAGATGGCTGCCTCATGTGGTCAAAGATGGCTGCCCCCATGTGGACACAAGATGGCCACCACAAGATGGCCAGCAGGGGAAGGCAGTTGGGACAGACCAGGCCTGCAAGGGAAGGCAATTGGGGGCGATCCAGCCTGCAGGGGAGGGCAGTTAGGGTGACCAGGTTGGCAGGGGAACAGTTAGGTATCTATCAGGCTGACAGGGGCATGATTAGGGGGTGATCAGGTTAACAGGCAGAAGCGGTTAGGGGCAATCTGGAATGCAGGCAGGCGAGCAGTGGGAAGCCAGCAGTCCTGGATTGTGAGAGGATGTCTGGCTGCCTGTTAGGCCTAATGGGATCGGGCCTAAATAGGCAGATGGACATCCTTTGAGGGGTCCCATATTCGAGAGTGTGTAGTTAAGGCTGAGGGACACACACCCTTGTGCATGAATTTGATGGACCAGGCCTCTAGTTTCTCTATAGGTGGTTATTCTTATAGTCACAAAAATTAAATTAAACAAAATCACATTGATATTTATTAGGTGTTTCCAGAGACAAGATACTTTTTCAAAAATATATTTTAATTGATTTCAGAAAAGAAGGGGGGGAGAGAGAAAGAGAGAGAGAGAATCATTGATTGACTGACTCATGCACATCCCCCCACTGAGGATCAAGCCCACAACTCAGGCATGTGCCCTGATTGAGATACGAACCATGACCTCCTGGTTCATAGGTCGACACTCAACCACTGAGCCATGCTGGTCCACAAAATACTTTTTATATATAACAAGACATGTAAATACAAATACATTACAATGTGTGTGTATGTAATGTATATATGCATTTCAACATGTATTTATAATGCATTTGTATTTGCATTTTATGTGTGTGTGTGCATCCAGAGCTGCATATCTGGGCCTACTAGTAAAGCCATGTTCCTCAAACTTTTCTCTGCTCTAGAGAATGAGAGATAGTACATAATCATATTATTGCATTACACAGAAAGAATGGTAACATACAATTAGGGGATTATAATTTGCTTAATAGATTATTATAGTTTTCTCTGATTTTTTATTCTAAAATCTCTGGCACTTACTTGTCTATAAAATAATCCCATAAACATAGTTTCTGATTTATGACAGACTCGTGGCCATGGGACAGTGTAGATTCGGCATCTCATAGATACCATGCCTGTGCACAAAGGCACACCCCCACCTGGTGGGGCATGACTATCTGCCCCAGCCTCTTACCCTGACTTCCTTCCTTGTCCCTGTAACTCCTTTGAAAGGATGAAACTTGTTTCCCAGGGAAAGAGAAGTTCAGAGGATGTTGGTGTCAATAAGCCCAGACTAGTGGCCCTGGCAATGGGAGGTCTGGGACATCTCTCACTCAATGAGAACAATGAGTCCAGGGTGGTGGGGTACTGACCCTGGGTGAGAGCACCTGAATACCTAGAACTCAGAGGGCACAGGCTGGGTGCAGAGAGGCAGGCTGAGGGAAAGAGGGGTAGTGGCCTGTGGTCAAGGCCAGCCTCTGAGTCTCTGTATGTGGCAGCTGTGCAGGGACTGGAGGGGGAGAGAAGTCATCTCTCAGGGACAGGAGGAAGGTAGCATTAACAGAGCGAGACAGCGGGGGTCTCTCAGAGAATCACAAGGGGCAAGTGTCCGAATGGGGTGCATGGACTCAGCAGGTTCGCCCACATGTCTCATGCCCCTGCCCCACATGTCAGGCAGCACCTGCTCACTCACTTTTTAAATGCGCACTTATGCTGCCGATGAGAACAGGCCAGGCTGGCAGGGAATGAGGCTGAGAGGCATACCCCATGTACCAGTACCTGGGAAAAGCTCAGCATCTGCATGGCTGGACACACCATGCTCTCTGGTTTGAAATTTATTATTAAGATGTTGGCAATCTTGTAAAGAGACTCCTGGTTTTGTGGGTTTCTGTTTGATGAAGTCTGGGGACCCAGGTTTGGGATGACTTTCAGGTCTCATGATGAAGGTTTCTGGAATAACAGAAGAGGAAGAGTCCCCTGGGCCACTGGTATCCCAAGGACACGGTCCTGTCAGCAGCCTCCATGTGAACAGGAGGTCCATAAGACTCCCAGGACCTCCTGAGCCCAGGGAGCTCTCTATTCTCCGTAAGATGGCCATGCCTGGGGCTCCCCCAAAGGAATGGAGTCCCACCTTCCTGGAAGGCAGTACTGTCCAGTAGCGTTCCCCCTCCCTCTGGTACTGGGATGACCCCACCTGAGGCTGGTGGAAGGGGCTGGCTCAGTAAACACTGGATGACGTCATTGTGTTGCGCCAGTGGGATGCAGAAATCTTGGGTCCCTACCAGGTTGTCCTGGGCATGAGGGAGGCTGGAATTGTAGAGCCAGTTTGCATGGGAAGCTCCTTATCAGACAACCTGACAACCAGACCCTATGGTTCAATCCCAGGTTGCATAGAGCTCCCCAGGCCTCTGTCATGGAGAAAAGCAAATCGGGGAGTGATAGCAAGTCTCACACATGTCATGGGTGCATGTGGCAACATGGAGAGGCAACAAGGTGTCATGTTTGGGATGTCTGGGTTGCAAAGAGAGAGCAATTCTCTTGTTCTAAATCTTCGTTTCTATTAGTTGCCATCGGGGACATGATTTGGTGAATGTTAGGTTGGACCAATAACTTGGTCCTTGGATTACTTTCTCCAGCTCAAGAGCCTGGTACCACAATGCCTGCTCCTCAATTATGTATCCGTCTCAAAGGAAAAGGGGAAACGTGGCTGCTCCCTCAGAAGGAAGCCATTTATCCCCCACAATGTCCAATCGGGACAGCGCCGTCTGCCGCAGGGGCCCCCGGCCAAGGTGGAGCACATTGCATTCACATTGTGAGAAGTAAGAGCACCGTTACGATTGCCATCACTAGATAATGATTTCAAAAAATTTAAAGATGAAAGAAGCTTGAATATGAGGGTGCATCTTCTGTAACCTTCTGCAGTCTTTCGTTTCCTTCCTTCTCTCAGGTGTGAGATGCTGCTGCTGGTGAGTATTCCACAGGTGAGCCATCAATGGTTGGCTGACTACCTGACCATTCCTACTCTAACATTGAACTAGATGGAAATATTAGAAATTAAATGCCTTTTTATATTAACCAAACTTGTGTTTGAGGAAAATTAGTGCCATTTAAAAATACTGCAAGAGATTTTGCAGCCTCTCCAGCAGCAGCATGGACACTGTGTGGGATAACTCGGCTTACACACTGACTGGACACAGTCTTTAGAAGCCAGAAACTGCACATTGTATGCCAGACATGCATTCCTTCCTGTGAAGCTAAAAGGTCCTTATAAGCAGACAACTTTTTTCTAAATCTATAAATTGCACCAAAAATCCTCAAGGGTTCCACCAAGCCTGGTCTTCACTGAGAGCCCCAAGTATGTAGGACCAGTGCCTGATTCTTCAGGTAGAAGAGGCCGGGCTGAGCGCCTGTGAAGGGGAGGTGGAGCGTGTCAGAAAGAAAGGAGTCTTAGGCATGTGTTAACTCAGCTAAGGCTGGGCATTCCACTGCAGGTGTGCTGGATGCCCCGTTTCTGAAAAACCCTGGAGCACAGTTCCATTCACCTGGCCTCCAGCGCCTTTGTTCTGAAACATGAAGGGTCCTGGTCCATGTGATTATGATGCTGCCCAGTGGTCCTCAGATGACCACAGAGAGCACGTGTTTCTCTGTCCAGTCAAAGAGTGAGGCCTGGACCCCTGCCTCCTTCATGCACCCATGGCAGTCAGGGAGAACAGAAGAAAAAAAGACATCCTGCAAGAACAGCAAACCAGCCTTAACTGATTTGGCTCAGTGGATAGAGTGTCTGCCTCAGGACTGAAGGGTCCTGGATTTGATTCCCATCAAGGGCACATGCCCAAGTTTTGGTTTCAATCCCCAGTGAGGGGCATGCAGGAGGCAGCCAATCAATGATTCTCTCTCATTATTGATGTTTCTCTCTCTCTCTCCCTTCCTCTCTGAAATCAATAAAAACATATTATTAAAAAAAAAAGGACCATAAACTGTCTTCAAGGATAGTAACCTTTGTCATAAAACCTTGGAAAGGAAGGAAGGGGGAGGGAGGGAAAGTTTCAACTTTCCTATCTTGTAAACCTTAATAAAAACCAAGAAGTGATAAAGCAACTCAAAAGTTCAGAGAGAAACTACTTCTATGATGCCTTTCTTTATGAATACCAGGCCTCCGAAGGCTGGTTGCAAGCTCTAAGGGCAGATGAGCACAAGACATCTGATACATTTATCAAGAGGGAAAAAAGATTTGTTCAGTCGTATGGTGTATTTAAGGTCAAGGAAATAAGTGAAAATTAAAATAAGGAAAACATCAAGTTCAAAACAGTAGCTCAATATGAATGCATTTTAGTTCCAATAATGTGGCTATAAAGAGAAGGTTGCATACGCCAAACTAGAACCTAGTGATGTCCCCACACTGGGATTTGATGTGGTTCTCATCATTATTATCACTGTCTTTTGCTTCTCTGGACGTCTGTCATCTCTTTTGCAAAGATAAAAAGACCATTCGGTACTTTTTTGGACAAATAGTCTACTATCATTTTCATGATGGAAATTGATGCAAAAATGCTCTTTTTTATCACTGGCACTTTGAAAGATGTGTGAGCTGGAGCTTTTAATGTAAAGTGCAAGAAATCTGCCGTCCATCACCTCCATAATATGTGAGTGAGCCAGGAAACTTGTCCCAAATCTCCACTGCCTCCATTCGTGTCCTCAACAACAGGGGATCTGGTGACTGGACCCAAAGGCCACATCCTCAGTGAGGAAGTCAGCTCTGGCACATTCCCACTAGAAGGATTTCCAGAGATGAGACCCCTAGATGTTGGTACACCCCCACAAACCCCCCGTTCTGACCTCCCTCATCTAGACCTGGATAGTCCCATGTGTGAAAGAACAATTGTCCCAGATGCTCATTAAAAACAAGACTTCTGGTGTGGCTCAGTGGTTGAGCATTGACCTATGAACCAGGAGGTCATGATTTGATTCCTGGTCAGGACACACGCCTGTGTTGCAAGCTTGAACCCTTGTTCTATCTCTCTTACCCTCTCCCTTTCTCTCAGAAATCAATTTAAAAATATATATTAAAATAAACACACACAAGACTTTATTCATGACTATTGCAACAGGGAAGACAGCCTAAACTCAACTCAACAGGGAATAGAGGGATGTACCGGGAGAAGATGGACCATCACTAGAGGGGCTAAATGCCATGGGGGGAGGGGTACTAATTGGAGGTCATGAGAATCTCAGGAACCAGCTTGTCAAGATTCTTGCTTCAGTGGGGCTCCAAGGGCCAGAACAGGGCCTGAGTGTGAGAAGACTCAGAGGAGCTTGATGAAAGTTCCAGGAGGCTCCCTGACACAGTGCGGGCCACTCCCGCACACCTCCCACCAAAGCCCCTTAGCTCTGCTCTGCACTTTGTCCATGTCCAACCCATGTCCTGTCTGCCTGTTCCCATGAAATCTACTGCTTGTAAAGAACTAGGTTGAGACCATTTGTTTCAATTACCCATATTTTCCTGCGTATAAGACGACTGGGTGTATAAGACAACCCCCAACTTTTCCCGTTAAAATATAGTTTGGGATATACCCATCCTATAAGATGATACCTGACCCCCAACTTTTGAGATTTTCCTGATTTAAAAAGTCGTCTTATACACCAGAAAATACGGGTATCTGCATTTCACATCCCAAACTCCTCTAGTCGTTTCCAGTTTATTCAGTCTCACCTGGCTGTCAGGGTACACTGGGTCACCTTCTTCTGGTCTCTCCATTTCTTAGAGCCACTGAGGCACACTCAGGCTTGGGTTGGTAGTGCACACTCCATCATCATGACTTGTCAGGATTCACTCTGCAAGTGAGGGAAGCCACATCCGATGGCAAGTGATTGCTCATCCGGATTTAAATCACATGAAATATCCTGGCCAAACTTCTAAGATTCTTACAGAAGAAGTGATGGCAACAATGTTAGAACATGCTCACCTTCACATCCACCAAAGCGGCTGTCCCTATACTTTTTATTCACTCACTCACCTGACTTACGAATTCATTCAATCAATTAATGAGAAAGTAGTCATGGTGCCAGGCACCAGGCAGGCAGAGCATCCATGGATTGGAGAAGGTGCTGCCTGATGGAACCCCCATCAGATGGCACGAGGTCTGCTGGGTGAAGTTCAGTGCTGGGGAGTGAGTGCCACAGTGATGGGTTCTCCTGGTCCTTGGTGAGGGGAAGAAGCCTGTGTCAATCAGAAGTCAATCAGAGGTAGAAAGAAATGGAAGCCCTGTCTTTTCCACACCTGCTCAGCCCAGATAGCTCTCAGTCTTGCTGGGAAGTCTCTTCCTCTCAGCCAACATTCAGAGAGGCCTGCTATGAGGCGGAGAGCACGGGGAGTCCTCCGCCAAGTCCCCAGCAAGAGAGAACCTTTGGGCTCATTTTTGTTTGTTCTGATTACAATCTAAGTTATGCTGTGTCTCTGCAAAGGCCCAAGGGTATGACCTCCGTCTCCACCTCTGCAGACAGGAGACAGGAAGGCGAAATGCTGGAGGCAGGTGGTCCTTGCAGGTCCCAGGGACCTAACCCTGAAGAAACAGGGCCCAGGACAAGGAGTGGACACTGCCTGGCGCATTGGCAGCCCCTGCTCCGCCGAGTGGAAGCAGAAGGGCATTCTGGCGCCTGGATGGACAGGCCACACGAAGTCATTTGCAGAATTCCCACTGGCTCCAGAAGTGCAGTGGCTGGAACTGGAGGCACAGTAATTGCATTGAGTCTGCAGAGACTCCACTAACTGCTTCCAGGAAGGGGAGAGGGGTCCCCCGAGTCCCTCAAGAGGGCCATGGCCCGGCACCAACTCAGACGGAAGTAACCCAGATTTCATCACCTGAGGACTGACCCAGGCACTAATAGCGGCCCATGTGACCCATCTCTCCATGTCGGGGCTTTCCCTGCTGATTTCAGCTTCACTTTCTTAGGGAAAAGATTTTTTTTTTTAATACAACTTAGGTCTTTTCTTTTTTTAATTCTTCATTGTTGAAAGTATTATATATGCCCTCTTGTTTCCCGCATTGACCCTCTCCAGCTCACCCCCACCCCGGGCCCCAGGCCTTCACCACCCTATTGTCTGTGGGTTATGCATAACAAAATATGCATACAAGGTCTTTGGTTGATCTCTTCCCACTCCCTTTCCCCACTACTCCGATACTCCACCCTTTGATCCTCCTTCACCCTGACTTCCCACAGAGAGTCTACACTCTGTTCCATGCTTCCTTGTCTCTGGATCCCCTCTGTTCATCAGTTTATTTTGCTCCTTAGATTCCACATATGAATGAGATCATGTGATACTTGTCTTTTCTCTGACTGACTTATTTCACTTAGCATGATACTCTTTGATGTGCTTGGACATTTGAAACATTATTACCAGGCATTTGTCGGATCAGATAAAAGAGTGTAGAAAACTAATTTCATAGAAAATTAAGCCGTGAAAGCCATCAGGTGAATATTAACTCCAAGAAACATGAAAAGTTATGTAACAAAGGAAAAAGTAATCACAGTGCAAAACATGGCTTAGGGTAAATAAAAATAACGAATGCCTGGTAGGAAGATGGGGAGTCACGCTGGAAAAGAAACACAGGGAGAGTCACACTTCAAGTGCCCTGGGAGGAAGCTTCCGGACATGATCTAAAAGTGGGAGACCAATGAATAGTAGGATACTCGATTATTTATAAAAAGAGACAACCCATTGGAAAAAAAAAACAAAACAGGAAATTGAACAGAGGAGTTTCTGGGGAGCAAGAGGAGAGGATGGCGAATGTGGGGTCAGGAGCTGCACTGCATTTTCTTATCAACCTTTCAGTGTTGTTTCATTTTTAAACCAGGTTCCCATTATTTTTTGAAATAATAAAACTACTCTGAAAAGCAGAGGCTTCCAACAAAATGAGTAATTACCCTTTACCCTGGAGCCCCAGCACCTGGGAGAGGCTGGAAGGGCCTTCACCTAAAGCCACACCTTGACTTAGGACTTCTGGCTCCTGAGCTATGAGAAGAGAAAGGTCTGTTGTTTAAGCTACTCAGCCTGTGGTATGGGTTATGGCCATAGGGCACTAACACCCCACCTCACCCGACTGCCAGACCCAAGGCCCCCGCACGCTGCCTGAAGCTGCCTCCTTGCTCCAACCTGCGAGTTGCTCATTTGTCCCTGTGTCTGTGCCTAGAGGCTGGGTCAGCCTTCAGCCGGAGCCTGGCCTTCCAAGGCAGCCGGTCTGCGCTTGAACTCCCCTCAAAGTTCTGGATTCCCTCTGTGATATGCCCCTCTTGGGGCTCCTGGTCCAGGGCACCTGCAAGAGCAGCCCTGGCTGAGCCAGTTTCCCCTAAGTGACCTTGGGTGCCCTTTCCCCAAACACAGATGCCCGCCAGGCTGTGTTTCCGAGGTTCATTATTTTTCTCATGAAAAGTAATCAGTTTTAAAGCAGTTCCCCGTCTAGAGGTGAAGATCTGGCTGGCAGAACATCGACACTGCCTGACCCAGCACCGCATCAGGCCCAGATCTTTGAAAAGGTCACACATCCCTAACTGGGAACCAGTCCTGAGGGGAGAACACGGTGTCCTGGTATTTTCATGAATCAGACACACAGATAAGGATTTGGGGAAGGATAGAAAAAGACTCTTAAACTACGTTTCTCTAATTGTACACTCAGGGTTTGGTGATTTTACTTGGACAGTTTGGCTGGGGCAACACTCACACCAGCTTGAGTACCCCTGTAAAGCAGAGCTATATAGTTGTGAGAAGACCAGTGGCTCTCAAAGACGAAAATGTTTGCTGGCTGACGCCGCAATGGGCTCACAAAAATGGTAGACAAAGGTGCCATGTGAGTCACAGAGGTGTAACTGGCAACAGCTGTGGGTTGTGTCACATTGTATGGTGGCCACTAAAATGAATGTAGAAAGGAGACTGATCCCCAAAGATTGGCCCGGGTTCCTCTGAGCAGTGTGATAATGAGTAATGTTTAATGTTTCCTTAATATTTTATGTGTTTTCCAAATTTTCTACAATGAACGTTTTATCAGCTAACAACAACATTCCTTTTCCTAAAAACTGCCATGCCGGAGCCAACCCCTGCTGCCATGTTTTCCTTAAGAGGCAGGGGCTCTGGTGAGGTGATCAAGGAAGGAGATCAACAGAGGAGCCATGGGAGGCAAAAGGCTGTACAGTTGCTACTCTGGGAGCTGAGGGCCAGGAGAAGGGGGATCGGGGAGAGTTGGTGGGGAGGTGGGGACAGAGAGGGAAAGACAGGGATGGGAAGAGAGAGACAACAGACATCAAGCATCAGAACAGGGTCCGGACAGTGTCTCAGTGTGATCAGGCTGATGGCCAAGTCAGAGAAGTAAGACTTGAGCCCGGCCGGTGTGGCTCCGTGGTTGAGGGTGGACCTATGAACCAGGAGGTCACAGTCCAATTCCTGATCAGGGCACATGCCCAGGTTGTGGGCTCAATTCCAGTGTGTGTCATGAGGAAGCAGCAGATCAATGATTTTCATCATTGATGTGTCTATCTCTCCCTCTTTATCCCTTTCTCTCTGAAATAAAGAAAAATATTTATTTTTTAAAAAGAAGTAGAAAGAGGAGAAACCAAGATGACAGCATAGGTGAACACCTAAACTGCTGCCTCGCACAACAATTTCAAAACTACAGCTAAAAGATAGAAAGGACACCATCCAGAACCACAGGACAGCTGGTTGATTGGAAATTCTACAACTAAAAATAAAAAGAGGGGCTCACGAAGACAGAGGAACTGTAAAAAGCTGAGATAGAGACATGAGCATAGAGAGGACAGGCGGAGGGGTGCCTGGCGGGCTTCCTCTAGTGGGAGGAAGACAGAAACTCCCAACAGCACTGAATCCCACTTCTGACTGCACTGAACCCCACTTCTGGGTGAGACTCATACGGAGGGAGTCTGGACTGTCATGAAAAGGGAGGAATGCACAGAAACTTAGGGGAGCTGTGAAATGCAGAGGTCTGGAGGCACGTGCAAAGAGGACTAACTACTGATTATGCCCTGGGCTTTCTCTAGCAAGAGGAAAACAGAACCTCCCAACTGCACTGAAATCCAGGTCCGACTGCACTGAACCCCAGTTTTGAGCAAGAACCTGGGACCCAGACTCATATGGGTTCCCAGAGAGCACAGAAATTCATGGGAGCCAGAAAGACAGAGGTCTCAAGGCGCAGGCATGTGTGTGCAGGCACGTATGCACAGAGAGGACTGCAGCAATTACCAAGGGACATTGAGACCCAGGGGCTGCCTTGTAGGGCAAGGCTGATGGAAAGCCAAGGCTCAGCCTGAGACTCTGCCACATTCAAGCCCAGCACAGAGGCTTTTGCAATCTTGCAAGTCTTAATGCTGAGTCCAGCACAGAGGTTCTCTGGGTGTAGACACAGCTGATCCTCACATACAATTGGCTTGGAGATCAATTCCCCCCAGTGATACCAACAACAATCAAAACTTAACTACAACAAGACTGTACACACAGTCCACAAAGGGGTTCACCAAGAGTGTCCACATCAGGTAACTGGGGAGGCAGAGCTACTGGGCCATATAGGACGCCTAGCAGACAAGAGGAATGCTACTCTACCAAATCAGTGAAGAAGCGAAAATGTGGAGACAAAGAACAAATCACAAACAAAAGATATTGAGGAAAACAAATGACTGAATATAGAGTTCAAAACCATGGTTGTAAGTTTTTTTAAGAATTTCCTAGAAAAGATGGATAAATTTAGCGAGACCCAAGAGGAGATGAAAAAGGACCAACTAGAAATTAAACATACACTGACTGAAATCGAAAATATTATACAGAAACCTAACAGCAGACTAGAGGAATGCAAAAATCAAGTCAAAGATTTGAAATACAAAGAAGCATAAAGCACTCAACTGGAAAGGAAGAGAGAAAAAAGAATCCAAAAATGTGAAGATAGTGTAAGGAACCTCTGGGACAACTTCAAGCCTACCAACATCAGAATTATGGGGGTGCCAGAAGAAGAGAGAGAGAGCAAGATACTGAAAACCTATTTGAAGAAATAATAAAAACTTCCCCCACCTGGTGAAAGAAATAGACTTACAATTCCAGGAAGCACACAGAACCCCATATAAAAGGAATCCAAAGAGGACCACACCAAGACACATCATAATTAAAATACCAAGAGCAAAAGATAAAGAGAGAATATTAAAAGCAGCAAGAGAAAAACAGTTCATTACCTACCAGGGAGCACCCATATGATTGTCAGCTGATTTCTCAACAGAAACTATGCAGGCCAGATGGGAGTGGCAAGAAACATTCAAAGTGATGAATAGCAAGAACCTACAACCAAGATTACTCTACCCAGCAAAGCTATCATTCAGAATTGAAGGTCAAATAAAGAGCTTCACAGATAAGAAAAAAACTAAAGGAGCTCATCAGCACCAAACCAGTATTAGATGAAATGCTGAATGGTATTCTTTAAGAAGAGAAAGAAGAAGAGAAAGGTAAAGATAAAAATTATGAACAATGAATACATATCTATCCACAAGTGAATTTAAAAATCAAGTGAATTGAAAATCTGATGAACAGAATAAACTGGTGAATACAGTAGAATCAGGAGCATAGAAAGGGAGTGGACTGATAATTCTCAGGGGAAAAGGGGTATGGGGGGGCGGGAAGAAATTGGACAAAAATCATACACCTATAGATGAGGACAGTGTCAGGGAGGTAAGGGCAGAGGGTCGGGTGGGAGTGGGTGGGGGGGAGTTATGGGGGAAAAAAAGAAAAACAATTATAATAATCTGAACAATAAAGATTTATTTTTTAAAAAAAGAAGAAGTAGAAGGATTTCTGGAAGGATCCGGGGACCCCAGGAGGAGGTATGAGAGGCTCAGCGGATCCTTCTGGAGCCCTTACTACCATGGCCATGTGCACAGAGCTGAGAGCAGACCTTTCTCTCTGTGAAAGGTGGCAGAGGGAACTTAGATTCCTAACCTAGTACACCCTTTCCTGGGGAACCCAAATCTCCCCAATTCCCAAGTTCCCTGGATATCTTTTTGGCTCCAGGAGGCACTGGGTCCATTGCAGAATTTGTCCATTGCTACTAGCAATGTCCCCACCTACGTGCTGAGCCCCACCTGGCACAGGAGACCTGGCCTCACTCACAGGCTCTCTGAGCACACCCTCCTGAGAAGTTCCAAGGCGTGAGACCCATCTTAGTGTCCCCAAAGCACCTTGACCATTGAGTGCCAGTAGGATGAGCCAGCCCCTGACAGGAGACCTGACTCGAGAGGAGGTGCTCGTGGCTCACCCAGAATCTGCCTCCAGCAGTTGCCCCAGGAATCTGTGCTCAAGATCCCTAAGAGCTGTCAGGGAGCACCAAGGACATGGAGTGCACTGCAGTAAGGGCAGAGTCCCTGGGACAGCCAGGCCACTTCCAGGAAGCCCAGGTATCAAATCCTGGGATCTGAGAAAGAAGCAAGCTTGCCAGGCACCGTCCACAGGAAAGCAGCTACCCCCATACCTACCTCTGGGGGCCCAGCACACCTCCTGTCCTTCCTGTCCCTTGGGCTGAGCCGAGGGTCCTCTGAGTGCCAAGGGTCTGGTGGAGAATTGGCCACTCAGCCAGAGGTATGTCTGGAGCATAGATGGGAGACCTTGGGCACATGGACACATGGACACGCATACAGAGATCAGAAACACTCTTTGTCAGGATATGACCACAACTGCTCAGTACTAAACTTCCACAATGTTAGAAGGTTAACGCATGTTTCCCTTTATCTGTAGTTGTATAAGAAACCACCCCAAATTCGCTACAGGAGTAGCGGTGGGGTCGGGGAGGGCGGGGAGTGGTCAGGGGATCCAGACCTGTGACATCCTGGCTGGCTTCCCAGAGGCTGGCTTCCCTTGGTCCCAATCTTAGAGGCCCCAGCAGGGGGCTGTCCAACTTCTGTCAGCCTCTGGAAATGTACACAAAGAGGGAAGCCATGAGGAGCCACGTCCACAGAGTGTCTGTGGGGTTGGCTGCACTGGTCACTGTGTCCCTGTTACAGGCTCTCCATCACTGTGCAAGGGAGATTGTCACTGTAGACAGACAGACGGCATTGGCAGCATCGAGGGCCTGCAGTGCCTGAGACCTGGCACCCTGGCCACCACTGGCCCAGCCAGCCCAAGGTCGTTGGTCTTAGAGGCCGCAGCCAGGCCCCACAGCCCCAGTGCATCCAGACCCCATCCACAAATCGGCGGCCATGGTCCAACGGCCGCTGACATTTCTCTGAGGTGGAGCCACACGTCTCTATTTCCCACAGATTGTTTTTCTTGATTAAAAACTGATTTTCTGCTGTGCTCCCGGAATTGCTTTTCATTGCCTTTGGAGGAATAGCAGGGAGAGGAATAAAAACCTGCTGTAAACAATCTTCCTCGGGAAAGAGGCGCGAGGAAAAGGAGACCTAATTTGTCTGATTTTTCCCTTGTAAAATGAGCGCATACGTAATGAAACGGTTTATGTGTGTGTACATCATCTTTATGTTCTGGGGTGAATGTGCAGAAATCTCGGTTTTAAAGCATGCCTGGTGTCAACGTGGGGACGCATCCAACCCTGCTCGGAGCTTCCATCCCCCTCGGTCACCTGTGAGGCAGGTAACCGGCTGCACCCTAAGTGTTGGGTCAGAATTCAATATTCTGTTACATAATTGAAATATGTGGGATTAAGGAAAATGTACTTTTGAAACCACAGATTGCCTGTTTACTACAAGTCCCTTATTGAAGGAAACTAACAATTTAATAACACATCTCCAGCTCTACTCAAGGGTTTGCCTGAAATATGAGATTTTTAGAAAGGAAAACAGAGAGAAGCTGAACAAACCTGAGGGTGTTGCTGTCAGCAAGGGGCTGCCGCTGCCCACTGCCAGCTCCAAGTGGCCAGGAGGGTCGGTGTCCCTGAACCAGAAGGGGCGGCTTCAGTCCCCACCCCTGCATGTGGAACCTGGAACCGCTGTGCAGATGGGTCCTCCAAGCTGGGGAAAGAGGGAGGCAGGCAGGGGATCTCCTGGGCCGCAGAGCTTGGGTGGGGGACCTCAGGATGGGCCCTTTCCCACAGTTGCCATGCACCCAGACTCTAGGCTGGGCCCCAGGCAATTGCTTTGAATATGTAGCTTTACTTACATCTCAACAGAACAAATCTGTTGGGATGGTGCCCTAGTGCCCATTGCCCTGGACATGCAAACTGGGGGTTTGGAAAGGAGAGTAGGTCCCACCGCAGCAGAGGGCCAAGTTGGGGTTGGAACCCCACCTGAGTCACACTGAACCAAACCGCTAGCTCCTGCTCAGCATCCCTGGTTCCCTGTCCTGCCTCACGATCTCTTGAGACAGCACTCAGGAGGCAGTCCAAAGGGGCAGCTATACAAGGGTGCCCCACCAGGTGCCCACACAGTCACTGCCTCATAGATGTTGCTTGAGGAGACAAAAAGGCTCAGGCCTTGCCTGGACCCAGAGGGTGGGACAAGGGAGGGTGTGGGGGTGCACTGTAGGGCAAAGCTGTAGACAGAGTAAAGGGTGTGAGCCTCCTCTTGCGGGTTCATGCTGGGCCCCCAGAGCTGCAGGTGCCCAGGCCAGCTGGGGGATAGCCTGGGTTCAGGGATCCCTGTGCCCCAACTTGGCCAGATGCTGCGAAAGGCTTCTGGCTTCCCTTCCATCCTACCCACTTCCAGGAGGAGGGACAGTCAGAGACTCCTGTGGCTGTGACCTAATCAGTGCCGCTACATGTATTGATTTCTGTAAATTAAACACTTACCACTTCAGTTCGAGCTCGGGGAAAACATCACCCATCAGGAAGGACAGCTCTCGGGTATGCGGATGGAACGGTGCGTGCACATAGTATAGTTCTGCCTGCTGGCACCGCACACCGGAGGAAGGGAGCTGGCACCCCATGTCTGGCTTGCACCCCAGGATTGAGAGGAGACCCTGAGAGAACTGGGTTCCTCCTGCCAGAGGTGGATCTGGATCCTTCTAAGATAGATCAGAGATTGAGAGGCAGGGAGCTGAGCCTCACCACCAAGCCCCCCAGCAACAGTCACCACAAAGGGCAGGGTGTCCAGTTCTTCTAGCAAAGGTGGTACACAGGGTAAAGTATGCCTGCCTCTTGCAAAAAGACATCCTGGGGGCACAACTTCTGAAGAGCATTGGTTGAATTCTAGCTTTGAGGCTCATTTATTATTTTGGAGAAAAGAAAGATGGATGATGAGGGCTGGGCAAAGATAACTAAAGGGACTTTGGATTGTGCCACATTTGTCTCCACTGGTCATGACCTGTCAGAAGGTTTGGTTGTGGAGAAACATCTTCCTGATTGACGCTGAGTCCTCCGCTCCCATCTCCTCTATATCCTGCAGCCTCCAGGAGATAATTTGGACTGAGCGAGCCTACACTTGCATCTTTCCCATTGGTGGAGAAATGTGTGTCTTCTCCACACCTGGCTTGCTCCTAAATGCTTTGAGTTAGTTGTTTTTGATGTGGTTCATTCAAGTTATAAGGTCTGATGCCACAGCCAGTTCCAGTGGGTAGCATTTCTAGTTCCTCTCTCCCTCTTCCCCCTGAGTGTGTGTGTGTGTGTGTGTGTGTGTGTGTGTGT
>JAAGEH010002531.1:53912621-53969280 GCA_011751065.1 Lasiurus cinereus | reverse complement strand
TATCTCTGTTTCTTGATCTCTCTGTCTCTCTCTGTTTCTCTCTCTATCCCTCTCCCTTTCTCTCCTCTTATGCAAAACTATTCACTATTTACTTAATCCCTGCTCTTTCTCTACATAGCTAGTTATCAGAAGGCAATCAACTGAACCTAGAAACAAAATTGAGTCTAAGAACTAAGCCCAACTATTACTATTTAATTATAATTGAAATTGTTTTAACCAATTCTTGACTAACTAGAATCAATGGTAATGTTCAAACCCACCCCAAGGACCCTTATTCTCCATTGAAGCCTTAGTTGGTCAAGGGGATACACTGGCCCACCAGAATTATAAGCTGAGAAAGAAAGTAGTAAACTTCCAGCCACTGCAACAGAAAACTTGGATTTAAATTTATTTTACTCAAAGGAGACTTGTCACAACTGACAGGAGCCCTTCACAAGCAGGGTGAGCGAGGTCCTTGTCTGCCTACCTGTGGCCTCCATCCTCTGTGTAGGCTTCATCCTCAGGCCAGAGGTAAGACCTGCTTATTCCTGATATGGCCATGTCCACTCAGTACAGAAAGTCTGCTTCCCACGAGGGCTGAGATCGGTCTTCAGTACGTGTTCCCAGTGCCCCATGCAGTTCTGAGTCTAGGAGTTGTCCGTGGCAGCTGCGTCTTGGCAAGCAGGATGTGATTTGTCCACCATGGCTGGTACTGGGCTGCACTGTGTTGTGATGCACTGTGGATGATGAGGGGCTGTGATGACCTTTCTGACAATCCACCATGTTCCTCATTTTTGGAGGGATTGTCCTGAAGCCCCAGATCAGGGCCATGAATTAAACCATGGAAAAACAGTTGAGTGAGCACAATTTTCTTTCTGTGTCAACTTGCTGGCAGACACTACTGAGGAATATTTTTCCAGTGAGGTGCTTATGAAAAATATTTCTGAGTACCATAAAATCAATTGAGTTTATGAGAAAGCTATTCTTCCAGAAAACTTTGCTACAAATTCAAAATGAAGAGACTCGAGGATAAGCAACAGAAGGAAAAGACAAGCCAACAACGGACTCTCTCAGCCCCTTGTTTAGGTTAGCTCACCCAGCCTGGCCATGGAGTCTGCTGCTGGTGGGGGGGGGGGTAGGGCGGAAGCAGCAAGAGGAAGGTAAGTGTTTATTTTTAAATTAGTCTCATGGCAACTACATGCATCACCTTCCATATTCCAAAGGCAGAAACTTTGTTCATGGCCCACACTTAGCTGCAAGGGAGGCTGGAAAAGTGGCCGCTGGTTGGGCAGCCAGTTCTTGACTACCCAAGCTTGGAGGGGAAATGTGTCAAGAGGAGAAAGGTAGCAGGCCTTCAGGTCCACCCCAACTGGATGCCTCTGGGAAGACCTTCTGTCTTCAACCTCATCACCCATGTGCCCCATCAGGCATCTACCTGGCCAACTGTGCTGAATCTCACATATGCATTGCTAAAATCAGTATGCAATACAGACACTTTGACAATTCTGCTGACCAGTGACAGAATTAACACTCATGTAGATGAGGATATTTCATTTTATATCTCAGCTTTTATTATTAAAGAGTTATGTTCTAAGAACATAAAAATGAGTTAAAATCTATGTAGTAAACAAATATTTTCAATGAGTAAAAGCAGGGTAACTGGGTACCACTACAGAGAAAAAAATACCAACAACTGCCTCACACCATATATTTTAAAAAATTAAAAACTTTACATAGATCAAAGGCCTACAGATAAAATCTGAAATTAAAAATTAGAAGAATGAGGAACACAACTATAAAACATAAATAGGTAAAAAAAATAAAAATAAAGGAAAAATGATACACTTGACTGTGTGAAAATAAAATATTTGTTAGACAAAAGAATAATATTAATCATGATTTAACATTAATTACTAAATTGTTAAAAATTAGATAAAATACATAACAGGTATTACTTAATATTATTGTTTGTTCTTAATATGATAATATTAAATATTCTTATCTACCTTAAACTATAAAAAATACGGTTTCCGTTTTTAAAACCATAGTTGAATTTCTCTTTTCCTTTGTGAATTTGGGCTGCTAGTTTAAAATGCTGAGTTTAATCATTATCTTACATAATAAAAGCCTAATAGGCAAATCAACTGAACAGAGGAACAACCGATTGCTATGATGTGCACTGACCACCAGGGAGCAGATGCTCTCAAAACAGGAGCTGCCCCCTGATCACAGAACCCAGGCCAGCCAAGGAAAGTGTCAGCAGGGCCCCGATCACCCCACTGGTCACCTCACAAATGGGCCCTGATCGCCAGCCAGGTCTAGGGACCTTACCCATGCACAGATTTTGTGCATCGGGCCTCTAGTTTTTCTATAACTCTTCGGAGCTGTCAAATCAGTCTTTTGTCCTCCACAATATTGTAATTCTTATAACTCATAGTCAATGGGGTGGCCAGTTCATCTCCCAGAGTCCTGCCTTCCATAGACTCTCCAGTCCAAGCTACCAGCTTCCACATTGTGTGGACCCTGAGCAGCCCTATGGAGAGGCCACAGGGACAGAGGATCTGTGTCCTGGTTCAAGGAAGCAGGGGCTAGAAATGTTCACAAATGGGAGATGTCCATTTCTAGGTTAGGAAACTTTCTTGAAAACATCTATTTGTTCCTGACCGTGGTAGTAATGAAAGGGCACTTAATTTTTACTTTCAGCATTTAGAAGAGTGGTGTTTTGTTATGTTTTTGTTTTTGTTTTGTTTTTTTGGGAGGAGGGCTGGTTGCTTTCTCTGTATTGAAATTGGTATTATAACATATAATCATATACAATTATAATTTTACAATTTACAATCATTGTATAATCTCATAACAATATTCAGTTACATCATAGCATTATCAATCTGACTTGCAAAAGAATCGCACTGTACCAATCAGATAGGACCGGCTGTATTGCTGTGATACACAATCCCAGCATCTCAGGGGCTTAAACCCATGGCTGGCTCCTGCTCTCCTGGTCTGTTTACCAGGCAGGGCGCCGTCAGGGAGCCTCCACCATCTGACTTGCTGCTTTTGGCCATGGCAGGTGGGAGGGAGTGGGGTAGAGTGCTCGCTGGCTCTGAAGGCTTAGGTCTACATCTCACTGGCCAAAGAGAGTCACCGGGTCACCCCTGAGTCCAAGGCGACAGGAAAGCGCAGTCCGCCCAGTGCAGCAAAAGGGACCTCGGCATGGGCAGTAGCACTGACTCTTATCAGCTGGTCACCACCTCAGCACAATTCCCTGGCTAGAGACCACCAACATGGAACAAGAGGAATCAGGACGAGGGAGAGTCCAGCATGGCCATCAGGGCTATAGCACAACCTCAGAAAGACCCAAGGTCACAGAATTCAGCCACCAGGGGTCTGCTAGCTCCGCGCCAGGAGTGAGGAAGAGTACTTGGAAAAAATCCAATGCAGTGAATGCCAGGGAAACCTACAGAAGGCCCCAAAGTTTCTGAGAAAGGTATTTCAGCAAAAATGATGCCAGCTCAGATGAGAAATGACATAAAGAGATCAAAATGAAAAAAGATGGTTGGGCCCCCAAATGTCCCAGCAGGAAGCAGGCTGATATGACCAAGCTGAGTTTGTGATGACTCTGTTAGGCCACAGTAGCTACACCCCACAGTGGTGATGAGGCAGAGAGGGAAGAGGTGGCATTTCAGGGTACCCCTCTGTTATGGATTAATTGTGTCTCTAAAAAATTCCTGTGTTGGAACTCTTATTTGGAAGCAGGGTCATTGAAGATATAATAGGTTAAGATACGACCATTAGGGAGGGTTCCTAATCTGTATGACCAGTCTCCTCACCAAAAGTGGAGGCTTGGACACAGACAGGCCTGCACAGGAGTCTGCTGCATGAGGGGGAAGGGCAGAGGTCAGGGTAGTGTGTCTACATGGGACGCCAGCAGTGGGTGGCCAGAACCACTGGAAACTGGGAGAAGCCTGCAGCACATTCTCCCTCAGGCCTCAGAGAGACCAGCCCACTTACACCCTGATCCCGGACTTCTCACCTCCAGGCCTGGGAGAGAATAGCTTGCCCTGGTTTAAGTCAAATACGCAGTCCCAGGACCCTCCTATCCCCTTCCCCATTGCAAAAGTAATGCCACCTGCTTCCCTGATTCCTGTGCCGGAGCCAGGTCCCAAGCAAAAAGCCCAGGCCCCTTTGGTAAGTGTGGGAACCACCATGGTTCCTCTCCAGGAGCTGCTGTATCACTGGCAGGAGGAGCATCTCTTTCTGTCCTTTTCAAACAGAAAATGAAAAGGTTGCTAAATGTATAAGTAATTTTGACTGAGTCATTGATCTGGATACTTTTAAAGTAAAATAGTATTTCTGTCGCACTTTGAAGTCAGCTCCTCGCTCCTTCTGCACCCCCAGGGCTATTTTAAAGCCATTAAGAATGTGTTCCTTTTATCTGGGGCCTTCAATTAATTGAATTTCAAAAATACTCTGAAATGCTTTTTTATATATGTAAAAAAAAAAAATCAGCTATCTCCCGGGGGACATTCCTGTGTGATTCACTGCCACAGTAATTAAAAGCTGGTGGTTATGCTGGTCACTGCCGGGCACCAGGGCCGCAGGCTACAGCGCTGAGGCCAAATGTGGAACACAGAACCTTGCACTGACATCAGAGATGGAAGGAATACTCTCATTTCCAGGATGGCTTCGGATGGCCTCAAACCCTCCTGAATCACCCCTCCAAGGAGACACCCCAGCATGCACAGGACAGCTAAGTGCACGTGTGATTCAACCCCTCCACTGCAGACAATGGAACCCTGGCTGAGCAGAGTTCTCCACAGAGTTTCAGAAACCCGACCCATCACAATGCCAACTTGCCAAGGGCCACTCAGCCTGAGAACAGGTGCCCCATGGGTAGGCAAGGGTCCAAACCAATGGCTGACATCACCTATGTGCCTCTCCCATCCCCAATTTATCTCATTTACTAACTGACCTGTGAAGATGCCAGCTGGTAGCTTGTCACCTTCTACTTGTACAATGTTTCTTACTCTTGTCCAATTTCAGGAGAAGAACACATGTGAGAGGGGTCAGGGGGCAGGGCTCTGGGCTTCGGCAAATACATTCTTTGTGCAAATTCCAGGCCCGACACCCAGAGAGAGTCCTTGATTGAGGTCCCCTCCCTCATCAGCTGTTAAATATTTCTGAGGTCCCTTATATGAATACCAGCTCATGCATTTAGGATACCTGTTTACATATTTTTTTCTTGCTACTAAAGATTTTCCTTTCTAAAACTATGTCAGGGAATTCAAAAGGATATTCAAACTACAGAGCAATGGTATGGACTATTACCTTTCTCTACAATGTAAAATAACTCCATCTCTGAGGCTCCTGGCTTTTCTAGCCCTGATGATTGTGATGTGAGGCTGTGCTGCGTAAACATTTCAAGTTTAAATGTAGAGACTACAGACTTTGGCTGAATTAGCAATCTTTCACTTTTAATAATAAAAACCTCCCTAAAATCAGTGGCGCATTTCAGTGTTATAGACATGATGCTGTAGCTATTCCTAAACCAAGGAGAAAGAAAAAAGGGTCTAACCCTTGCTCACTCAGCCTCCTTCCAACCTCATGAGGACCGAACAGCAGGAAATAAAAATGAGACCAGAGCCTTCACCAGGTGCAGCGAGAGCAAGCAACTCAGACCCGTGGCCAGGCCACATATTACTGTCTCTGTGGTGAAAAAGAAACCTTCTTTTGGTAATTCCAGTTTGGCATTGCACTACAAAGGGGGAAAGCCCCCTGCAGCCCAAGGGCCAGCGGGGCTAAGAGGTTGGGGACCACACAAAAGCCAGGAGCCTCAGGGTGAGATACCACTTCCCACTCTACACCCCTTAGATCTTGGCTCGGAAACACTGCTCCATTGCTAAGTCAGGCCAAGGAGCCCTTTCCAAAGGTGGACCCTTCCAAGGACAAAGGCATCTTTGGGACACCAGAGCCAGTGGTGGTACGAAGCTCTCTTCACTCAGGACCGGTTCCTACACCCTCTCCTTGACCTGAGTAAGAGCGTCTTGCCCCTCCTGGGTCCCCAGGAGTGGGGAGAATGAGTCTGTGGGCCCCTTGGCCACAGCAAGCACAGGGCAGCGTCAGAGCCGGCCCCGTAAGCTCCAGCACAGCAGTTTCAACCAGCAGATGCCTCTGCATGTTGCAGCAAAGTCCAGGCCAAGGGGAGGTGCAGCAGCATGGCCAGGCCCTGGGGCACGGAGACTCTTGTTTCAGATTGCACTCCGTGGCTCTGCCAGCAGGAGAAACAAAGGAGAGACTGAGAGAAGATGGATCCATCAGAGAGCAATAATTGACCAGAGGTGGGAACATGTCTGGGAAAGGGGAGGGCTGTAGGTCTGTCACAGCACAGGGCCCATGCCTGGGAGGACTGCTGTCCTCCGGAGGTGGCCGTAGATGCAGTCTCTCTTTCTGGAATAATCACTCACCGGTGCCAAAGAGGGACTTTCCCTGCCAGGCCCCCTCGCCAAGACTTGGGTATTTCCATCCTTTCCTCAGAGCGGCAGCCTGGGAGGCCTGGGATGCAGCGGGAAGGATGAGGCAAGTCCCCTGGCCCAGAGTCCAGGGCAGAGGGGCGGAGTATGGCTACTGATGCTTCCAGTCACATGGCCGAGGGTCCAGGGGAAGATCAAACCTTTGGGGGTGTCATTGAAGGAGAGGCCTACCTCCCAAGGAAGGGCAAGAGAGCCCCCATGACGCCTGGCTATTGGGTTGTGGACCATCTGGAGGAAGGGAGCCTTTCAGGCTGCTACTGCCCTGGGCTCCTTTCTCCACCTGCCTGCGGTTTGCTGTTGCTGAGAGGCCTGAGTGAAGTTGCACTTTATCTCTAAATCAAGGTTGTAAAGCACAAACTGCCTTGCTTATCTTCAGCTATGAAAAGAATCTAAGTTCCAGGTGAGCTCTGCAGGGAGAGAGGGTCAAGCTAGTCCCGTTGGCCCCAGGGCCCTGCCAGGAGCATCCTGCAGGGCCTGAAGCAGGAGGACAGGGAAGGGGACCTGAGCTGCAGGATCAGGACCTAAGCCAGGCCCTCCCATCCCGGAGTCCAAGGGACCTTTCCTCCACTTCCTTTCAGGCAGAATAAAATGAGCCGCCATCCATTGAAGGCACCCCCTCCCAGCACCCCTTCCTTCAGCCCAGAGAGTTCCCTTGTGGGCTACCCTGGCAGGCCCTTCTGGGTGGATGATGATGGGTCTGTAGCCCAGAGGAAGCCCATCCTTGTGTTTCCAGAGACAGAAGCTGTGTTCTTCCCAGAGAAGCCCCCAGAAACTCTGGGCTCTGTACAGGGCAGCAAGCAGGGGCAGCTGGCTCTCTACTTCCGCTGCCCCGCTCACAGACAAACTGCAGGCAAACACCCTCCCAGCCTGCTTTTGGGGAAGTAAGCAGACAAGCATAGCCTTTCCAGTGTTTGCAGATAGCTTTTGGGGGCGAGGGGAGGGAAGGGGGGTTGGAGGGAAAAGCAAGTAACTTTTCAGACATGATCCATGACAACAAACCTCAAATGTCATTACACCACCACAAATTAGGAGCAGAAAGTTTGCGGTTCTTTGCAGTGAAATGATGGGAGGGTGGGAAGGGAAGGGTGACCAGGGCAAGAGGTTCTTGGCTGGCAGAGTGAGGGTCAGGGAGGCATGGACCTGGGCCCCAGGACACTGCCTTCCCTCCTGGACACTACCACAGGCTGTCTTCATTTGGAAGTGCTCCCAGGCCAGAGGTCCAGTGCAATAGGGCTCTGGACAGTCCTGGAAGGTCCCCATGTCAGGCCCCCAAGTCTTGGGCTTCTGTTACCTTGGTAACACCCACACCTAGGCTTTTTAGAACTGCCCCGCCTGCTGCCCCAAGAGCCCAGTGGGTGGAGACCAGTATGAACACCGACAAGAGAAGCTAGGCTCCCTTAATGCCATGAGGTTGATGGAGGGGAGGGAGGGGGGCAGGGAAGAAAGGAAGGGCCTGAGAACCAAGACATCCAGCCTATTCGCCTATTCCGAGGAGAAGCAGACCACCTGAGCCTCACCCTGACCTCTAGGGCCAGATGCCAAGTCAAGGGGGGACTCTGGGGAACTGGGACCCAGAAGGAGCAGGAGCAGGGCTGTCTGGGGCGTGGCTCCTCTGTCTGGCAACCCCAGGCCTGACAACCGGGGCACCAGGACCGGCCTCCTCAGGGTCCCTGGGGAGCCCAAGGCCCCCTCGAGCCATGCATCGGGCAGAGCCTTTGGCCAAATCAAGGCGGCGCGCCTTCCTGCTGTGCTGTGAAGCTCGGTGTCCTCTCTGAGCCCGGTGTCCCTGCCACCCCCTTCCCTCCCCCAGGGCGCCCTCACCCCAGCTCCTACTCCCCAAGTACCCAGAGCGCAGGCCTGGCGGAGGGGAAAGTTGGCAAGTGCGCGGCGCCCGCGGGGGAAAGCGTTAATGGGCGGCCGGGTGGGAGCAGCTCGCTCGCTCGCTCGCCCACGTCACACCGGTGCGGGCTCGGCTGACGACCGCGGCGCCTGGGGACGCTGGCGCGCTCTGCTCGCCAGGTGCTCCGCCTGGAAATGTCTCCATTAGTTGTCGCCTGCTCCCCGCCGGAGCGCGCGCGCCGAACGGCGGCGCAGAGCCCTGGCGGGCCGCCGGTAGTGGCCCGGCGCCACCGCAGGTAGGCGAGGTCCCGCGCCCGCGCCCGCCCCCGCCCGGGGCTCCGAGACCCCTCCCCCCTAACGGGAGGCGGAGGCTCCGCGCGGTCGCCGAGGGGCGCGGGCGGCGGCGACGGTGGCGAACTCCCGGTGCATCCCGGGCTGCGCGCTGCTCCCCGCGGGCCCAGCGCCTGAGCGGCGCGGGCGGGCGCGTCCCCAGCGCAGGTAGGGAATGGGCTCGGCCGCACAAACTTTGTGAGAATCGCTTCTGCGCTGGAGGGCACAAAGTTTGCTGCCTACCGGTGGGGTCTCTGGAGGCCGCCGCGTTCGCTGCAAGTTGTAAAAACGGGGTGCCGGGGGACGGCGCGGGGCGCGGGGGCCGGCGCGGGCCAGCGGGGCCTGCGCTTGGACACCCGGACTGCGCGCCTTCCTGCCTCCGGCGGCGCCCAGCGGGGGCGCGGCGGGGGCGCGGCAAGAGAGCCGGAGGGAGCCGCCTGGAACGGGGGGCGTTTCGGGGAGGAGAATTCAGTGTGTGCGCCTGCAGCTCGCTCCGCTGGCTTTGTGGGAGACCCCACAGGACTAGCTGGGAAGTGACCTGCCAACCTCGAGGTTCGCGAGCGTGGCGCCATCCGCATCCAGAACGCCTCTTAGCCCCTCACACCGCCCGGCTGTCCAGGAGCAGTGGGCGGGCGCAGGCGCCCCAAGCCTAGGCCCTGAGCCTCAGAAAAGAAGGCCCTTGCCTAGCGCTGCGTGCTCCCGTCTCCGCCCTCTCCTCGGGTCAACTTTGCTGGACTAGAGTCCTCCGCTGCTACCCGTGCGGGAGGGACCGGGTGGCTTCTGGACGACGATTCAGGATCCCAGAATGTCTGGGCTCACCTGGTGGCGGGGGCGAAAGTCCCACCCGGAGCCGGAGACTGTCAGGGCGGGGCCTGTCTCCCCAGAGGCCCTCCAAGGTTCTGACAGCAGGCAACAACCCAGGGCGAGAGCGACCAGCAGGCCTGTAACGTTTGGGACTAATCGGCCTCAGGCCCCCTCATCTTCCGGCTCTTTGGGAAAACAGCAGGCCAGTGGGGGCACCTCCCCCAGGCCTAGCTGCTGTCCCGACCCTGTGGTACTGCGGGTTTCCAGTGGGTTCTGCTCGGGGTGTATTTAGAAGCAGGGGTCGCAGGAGGGACCTGGGCTCAGCACTCCCGGTCTAGGCAGGTGCACTTAGTTGATACCTGAGATGCTGAGGCTCCTGTTCTGTCTGCTCTTGGAGGGAAACCCAGGTGCCTCATCTCAAACTGTGGCCTTTGAGCGAAGGGCACTTGATAGTTATTCCGGTATTATCTATGGGACAAACATGGCCGAGGAAGTACACCAGCTTAAGCAAGCAGACCCCAGGCAGGACACGGGTTGTTCTCGGGGTTGCCCACTGACCTTGCCCCCAGAATTGGTCTGCGGGGCCTGGGGGAGCAGCCACCACCACCAAGTTTTCCCAAACGGGGTGGCTGGGCCAGAGCAGGGCAGAAAGTGAGGATCCGTGTTCAGAGGCCTGGGAAAGTGGAGCGGGTGAGCAGGGTTTTAGGATCAGGGAGATGGTCTCCGGCCCTTGAGAGGCCAGAGGGGCTGGGAGCGTCTGTCTTACACGCTGGTCCTGGGAAGGAAAACAGCGCAGTGACAGTCAAAGAAGGCCCCCAGCGCCTCTGACGGAGGGTTTGTGCCTGCCTGGCTTTCAGAGTGAGCACGCAGCTCCGAAGACTAATGGTCGGTGTTCAGGGGCGCTGTTTTCAGCGAGCTGCGGCCGAGTCTGGGGGAAGGAACGGTGGATGTCGGGTCTGGATATGCGGCAGGCACTGGCGGTGGGGACGGCTTGGTGGCTGACTCCTCAGCCCTCTGAGTGTTCACAGTCGGCCTGGGAATAGGTGAGGAAGGAATGCTGAATGCCACCTTTGCATCGGGTCGGGATTCCTGCTCCCTGAACCCTCATCCACCCTTGCCTGGTGCCCCTTCCCACCACCGGGCCTCATTACCAGGAGAGAGCGCGTTGTTTGTAAACAATAAATGATCGCAAGTAAGAGGAGTTCCAGCAAAAGCCTGAGCAGAAGCCAGAAACCTGGAAGGAGTTGGGAGGAGGGATGATGGGGGAAGGGAGGAGTGGAGGAGGAAGACGGAGAGAGATTGAGAGATTTATTTCTGCCAAGAAGCCCCGGTGGCTAGTTTCTTATTATTTACAGGAAGGTGATATTAGCAATTCAGGTGAGAAAGAAAGAAACACGGCTGCCACGAAATCAATACAGAATTCAAAAAACAATTATTAATGTCATTTGACTCGTGTTCTTTATATATCTCTTCCGGCTACAGACGTTAAACTGTCTGAATAATTTGCATGGAGCAGCTATTCATTATTGCCAATGTTTTTCCTTTTCAAGCAGCTCGGACGCGGCCGGCTGCAATCCCACGCGATCGGAGAACTCGTATTTTCATCTGTAAATTAAAGCAATTACGCAGCAGATATTATATGATGCGTACTGTGGTCTCCAGATAGTCATCAATCACCTTCAACCGAGCTGTCAGAGCAGGCAGATTTCGTTTCTGGAAGCCAGGCTTGCAGCTGGGGAGAGAGTGAGAACGTCATCATTAATTAGAGGGTGACCCTGGGGCAATTCACAGGTCTGAACCCAGGAATCTTTCCCAGCAAGTCTGCACAGCGCAGCCGCGCGCTCCCTCTGGCCGAGTGCGGGCGGCCGAGCCGCCCGGGAGCGCTGGGGGCCAGCCTGGCCCCGGAGGGCGCAGCACACCAGGCGGGGAGCGAGTTCAGGGTGGCCCGAAGCCGCCCCTGGCCGCCTGCTTGCTGGCCTCCGCTTTGCAAGGTCCGGGGAGGCAGAACTGGCGGTGGAAATCCTGGGGTGGGCACTCGTCCCTTCCCCAGACCTGTCCCTGTGCTCCAGGCACCGAGCTACGCCTAGCGGGCTGGGAAGGGCGCCTCTGCCTAACGCCGAGCGCCCCCTCCATCACGCCTCCCCATCCAGGTCCCCGGAGGAGCGAGGGCAACGGGAGGACCCCAAAGCAGTCTCTGAGCCTACTCTCCGAGCGCGCAGGACTTTGGGCAGTCCCGGGTTTAGCCGGGAGGGGCTAGGGGAGGCTCAGAGACTGCGACCCGATGGGGGAGTGGGGGAAGGGAAGGCGGGCCAGGCACCCAGCCAGAACTGTTAGGAGCAGGGGGCTGAAGTGGGGGGCGGGGGGGGGAGTCCCCTAGGGACACGGCGGCGCAGAGTGGCAAGCCCGCAGCCCTCGGGCCCCCGCCCTGGAGTGGCGGACTCTGGGGAAGGCCCCAGGCCCCACACACCAGAGGTCATTTTGACCTCCAGATGCGGACCCTCCTGCAGTCACATCTGATTCTGGAACTCCATCCCCGAGTGGGGTTCGAGTAGCCGACACCGGTTCACAATAGTCGGGCCTCGCCTCCGCTGCACGCCGGGTCCGGCCCGCGGAGCTGCCGGCCCTTCCACCCGGAGGGGCGCGCAGAGCCGCGGCCAGGCGCCCGCTCGCGGGGCTCATTTTAGCCGCTGATGACATCCTCACGAAGACTCACTCGTGTGTCCCTCATACGTCTCATTTGTAATTGAGACTAATGATTACAGTGGTGCGGGGAGGAGCAGCTGCTCATTAATTAATTTCTAATTAAAAGCGCCTCCCGTCCGCGGTGACTAAGGAGAAACGCGGCGCGGAGGAAATTCATTTGCTAAAGTGCGTTGGCCCCTCCGCGCGCCCCGCCCGGCCGGCGGCGGCCCAGTGACCCGCGGGTCTGCGGCCAGGCCGGGCTGCGGCGGGGCTGACGTCAGAGCCTCGGCCGCTTAAAGCCGCGCTCATCTCACTTGACGGGTTCGCCAGACTGGCGGTGTGGTGGTTTTTTTCCCCTTCCTTTTTGCAAAATATGTATTTGTGTCACCGCTGCGAGGCCGCGCGGTCCCAAAGTCCCCTCGAGGCTCTGGATTGCGAAGCTAAAAGGATCGAGGCTGCCGCCGCGGCGCACTCTCCCGCCGGGTTAGAAAAGTTGGCTGAGCGCGTGGATGCACTAACCAGCTCTCCTGCTTCGCCCCCAGCGCCTAGGAGCCCGCGGCCGGGGAGCCGTGGCCGCACCGCGCCGGTCCCCGCGCAGGACCCCGCCGGCCCACCTGCCGGCCCCGGGCCGCGCTCGCCATGTCCTACCCGCAGTTTGGTTACCCCTACTCCTCGGCACCGCAGGTAAGGAGGCCCCGCGAGGCTGGAAACACCCACTGGCTGGCAGTCCAGCGATCCAATGTCGCTTCCCAGTGAGCAAGGCCTGTGCCACGTGCCCTTAGCGCCCAGCCCGGGGAGGGCAGGGGTACAGAGACTTGCCAACGGGTGGGGACCCCAGTTCCCGCTTAATCTGACCTTCACCCTCTGCCCATCCCCTCTCCCCCGGTTCTGAGCCTGCACCTTAGGGCACCCAAGGCACCCAGTAGAGAAGTGGCACATGAGGGCGTGGAAGCCCCTCAGGGAGAATATAAGCACCCCTCGGCAAGGTTGGCTGGGACCCACGTGGCTGGACGGGAACTGGGGTGCACAGGCTCCTCGTGGGAAGGGGCGCGCGGTCTGGCGCGGACCTTATAGAACCAGAGGACATGGGCAAGGCCTTCTGCGCCGACGGGGCGGATGGAGGCCCAGGGCCCCAGCCTGGCGCCTGGTGGCCCACCCTTCCTTGCGGCCCCTCTCTCCCCCAGTTCCTGATGACCCCCAACTCCCTGAGCACGTGTTGCGAATCAGGTGGCCGCACGCTGGCCGACTCCGGGCCTGCCGCCTCGGCCCAGGCACCGGTGTACTGCCCGGTCTATGAGAGCCGGCTGCTGGCCACCGCGCGCCACGAGCTCAATTCGGCCGCCGCGCTGGGCGTCTATGGGGGCCCCTACGGCGGCTCGCAGGGCTATGGCAACTACGTGACCTACGGATCCGAGGCCTCCGCCTTCTACTCGCTGGTAAGGGCGGAGAGGGTGTATCTCCAGCCTTCCCCGCCACGTCACGCCCCTACCCCGCGATTTGATTTGCCAACTTCACTTTCCCAACTCGGGAGGAAGGGGCGGGAGGCCCGAGGGGCTGGAGGGGGTGGGAGAAGCGCCTCCGAGCCTGGTCCCTGGGAACATCACCAGCTCCGCCCCCACTTCACCCCGCTTGGGGCGACCTGGCAGGTGGGCTGCTGTGTGTAATGCGCTGATGGTTCACGGATCACTATTAAGTTCTGATGCGATGTCTGGTTCTGTGGGAGCGGTCTCTCCCCTCCCCATCCCGCTGTTCTCCCCTCCACAGCTCCCCCGCGCCCTCACTCTTCCTGGTCTCCCTCTACACCTTTCCTCCAAGCCCCCCCACATCCCCTCACAATACACACACACTCACGCCTCTCTTCCCCTCCTTCCCTGGCACCTCTTCCAGGGCCCTGGGCTCCTCTCCATTTCTCTCCTCCTTTCCTCCCTCTTCATTTCCCGCCCCTCCCTCACCTCCTCTTTCCTGCTGTCCCCACCCTTGTCCCACCTCCTCCCTGCAGTCTCCCCCTCCTGTCTCCGGTTCCTCTGCACCTATGCCCTAGTCCCTCCAACAACCTCCCCTCCCCCTCCCCACCCAGCAGTCTTCTCATCGCTGCCCAGACCTTAGGGACAGGCTGGGGAAGGGAGCGAAGCTTGCAGGAGCCAGGGGCCTAGGGGAGGAGCTCGAAATGGGTGGTGCCCGGGAAGGAAGCTGCGACCCTAGGCTGCCGGGCTCCCACAGAACAGCTTCGACTCCAAGGACGCGCCAGGATCTGCGCATGCGGGCCTCGCGCCCGCCGCCGCCGCAGCCGCCGCCGCCTACTACCCCTACGAGCCGGCGCTGGGCCAGTACGCTTATGACAGGTGAGGGGCTGACCCTCTTCACCCTACCCGGGCCCTGGCGCTCCAATCAGCCATCACCCCCACCCCCACCCCCACTCCAAGCATCGCAGGGCCTCTCTGAAAGGCGGGGAGGCCAGACCAGCAGCATTCCTCTCTAGGGTCTTACTGAGCTGACCAGGCCTTGGTCCCAGCCCGACACCTGGCGAGCTCCAGCCCGTCTGGCCAGAGTTGAAAGAGTCTCCAGCCTGCCACCCCGCTCCCCATGCTGTCTAGACTCCCAAAGTCCTCGCTGCGCTGTGGTTTGGGGGAAGTCTCATCTCACTGCCCGGGCTTGGGATGCCTCCCTCTGCTCCAAGAAGTGCAACCCAACGCCCCGCCCCTATGCAGGAACCTGAGGGGCAAGTCCTCTCCTACCAGCAGACAACACGCCCATCTTTCCAGGGGAGACAATTACCTGTGCAGAAAGGTCACACAGGTGCATTCTCCCCAGGGGTGCTGAAGACCAGTTCTGGTTCTGCCCGTGGGCGTTACATAGTCTGGTTCGAAGATATATATGAGTAGAGACAGACACCTGGCTAGGCCTTGTACTTGTCCCCACTCGCCACCTCCCTGGCTCAGGAAGGAGCCCAGGCTCCATGTGAGTGTAAACAAATAAAAAACATCCTCTTTGCACTTTGGCCCAAAACAGCAGCCCCCGCGGGCAGCGGTGCAGGTCAGGACATGGGTGCAACCCAGGTCTTACCACCATAAACACACACCCTCCACTGGGACCGAAAGCCTCCTGACGCCCCACTGCGCCCCTTGTTTCCAGGTACGGCACCATGGACAGCGGCACCCGGCGCAAGAACGCCACGCGGGAGACCACCAGCACGCTCAAGGCCTGGCTCCAGGAGCATCGCAAGAACCCCTACCCCACCAAGGGCGAGAAGATCATGCTGGCCATCATCACCAAGATGACCCTCACGCAGGTCTCCACCTGGTTCGCCAACGCGCGCCGGCGCCTCAAGAAGGAGAACAAGATGACATGGCCACCCAGGAACAAGTGCACGGATGAGAAACGGCCCTATGGGGAGGGCGAGGAGGAAGAGGGGGGAGAAGAGGATCCCCGGGAGGAGCCCCTCAAGAGCACTAAGAGTGAAGGTGGGTAGAAGCTGGGGATGCTGGGGCCGGGGTTCAAGCCAGGGCTCTCTGGGCCTTCTCTGTGGGTTCTAAGACAGCTAAAGGCATGGAACCCCTGGAGAGGTGGAGTGGAGGAGTGTGTGGGGGGGGGAGGGGATGACCTGGGCAGCAAATGAATGAACTGACCCAAGCAGGGCCCAGTGTGTGGGGAGGGGAGGGAGGATGGGGGCTCTGGTGATGAGCCAGGAGCATGTTTGAAAAAATCCATCATTACATTTAAAACATTAGACACCCCTCCACTGCTGAGGCTGAAATAGTCACAGCTGTTGCCTGTTGGGGTCCTGGGCACCTCTGGAGGAGGAGAGAAGTCTGAAATCTGGCCTAGCTGCTTTTCCTACCTCCAGGGCCAGGCCCCACAACCACAGACCCAGAGTTAGGGAGGAGAAGGAGGGGGATGGGAGCCTCATTAACCCACCTTCTTCTCTCCCTCCACTGACGACTCTTCCTTTCCTGGGCAGAGCCCCTTGGCAAAGAGGAGAAGGATCTTGAGCTCAGTGACTTGGAGGACTTCGACCCGCTGGAGGCGGAGCCCCAGGAGTGCGAGTTGAAACCGCCCTTCCCGCCCCTGGAAGGTGGCCTGGAGCGCATCCCCAGCACGCCTGACCGCCCCAGTGCCCCTGGAAAAGAGGCCTCGGGCACCCAGCGGATGCCCCTCGCCACCGATGGCGGGTCCGCCCTGGACCAGGCCCTGGAGAGGGCCCGGAGCTGCCTCCAGAGTGTGGTGGCGGGGCCGGAACAGCAACCGGGTGCCAGCAGCGGCCCGCAGGCCTTTGAGGCCAAGCTGGGCTTTGTGCCGGCCGGGGCCACCGCGGGCCTGGAGGTCAAACCGCGCATCTGGTCCCTGGCGCACACGGCTACTGCAGCCGCCGCCACCACCAACCTGAGTCAGACTGAGTTTCCCTCGTGCATGCTCAAGCGCCAAGGGCCCGCCGCCCCAGAGGCCGTCTCTCTAGCGCCCCCGTTGTCCTCACCTGCAGCCCCGTCCCCGGCCGGCGCCCTGGACAGGCACCAGGACTCCCCGGTAACCAGTCTCAGAAACTGGGTGGATGGAGTCTTCCACGACCCCATCCTCAGGCACAGCACTTTGAACCAGGCGTGGGCCACCGCCAAGGGTGCCCTCCTGGACCCGGGGCCCCTGGGCCGCTCGCTGGGGGCCGGAGCCAACGTGCTGACGTCACCCCTGGCCCGCACCTTCCCTCCTGCCGCCCCCCAGGATTCCCCGGTGGCGGTGGCGGCGGGCGCCACCAAGGAGCTGCTGGCTCTGCCCAAAGCTGGCGGGAAGCCCTTCTGCGCTTAACTCCGGGGACCACAGGGCCCAAGAGGGAAGCTCGCACGTCAAAGACTCTTTTCTAACAAGTTTCCAAAGCTAGGCGGGAGCGCAGCGATGCTCAGGCCGCCCACTCGCCCTGGAGGGAGGATCTGAACCACGGACAAACCCCAAGATCTGTCGTGCGCGCCAGGTCCACCGACCACCCTGGCCCTTCCCAAACTCGGGGGCTGGGGACCGGTGGGATGGGGCTGCGCCCAGAGCAGAAAGCAGCCACCCTGAAGCATAAAGTTTACGTCCCAAAGTTTACATGGAGAAGCCGGTTGAGTTCTGAGGCTTTGTTTGTGTCGCCGCCGTGTTCTGGGTGTGAGGCATGCGGGTGCCCTGTCTGAGGACCCCTCGGCCTGTTGATCTTCTGCTTTCATCCTCAGCACATAATTCTCACCCGAAACACTTCCCCGAATTTACACTTATTGCACACTCTTAACTTGATAAAATTATGTTTTTTAAATGTTATGTCCACACCAGTAATTGCCTGCTTCAGAGGCTGATATAACAAAACCAATAAAACCGAGTGATGATGTTTGCATTGCCAAATGGACACAGTGCCCAGGTAGGGATCTGAGAACTTGTCGCTGGACAGGTGCTGATCACCGAGGGGAGGAGCCGGGGAGGATACTGACCCAGAGACCCCAGGAGCGTGTTTGCAGAGCCTAAGACAGGGTTCAGTAAAGCTATTTAAAAAAAAGAAGAAGAAGAAGTATATGAAATGATAGAGACCCAAAACTTTTTAATTCTCCCTCTTCTTCCCTCCCCCACCCCATTACCAAGCTTCTGAATTTTCAGTTGAGGGGCGTTACTTTGGCTAGATGGACTTGAACAGCTTTTAAATTTCTAAACCCCCTGGGACTGTGCCCTGGTGAGGGAGGGTCAGAGGCATCACAACCTTGACACCTTTCATAGGAAGCCGGCCCTTGGATGGTGGTGGGCGGGAGTGTGCGGCCTTCCAGGGCCCCACCTGGCTCCTTCCCCCGCCTCCTCTGTCTTCTGGGACCTGGTGCCTCGCAGGCAAAGATCCCCCTCCTCGAGCTTTGGCTCCCAGAAGGGGAAGTGCTCTGTGGACCTCAGAGCAGATGCTGAGCTAAGTAAGGATTAGGGACAAAACCCCAAGAACCGTTTGGGGTAGGAGGCTGCGGGCCTTGCCCCGCCTCCGGAAGGGTCCAGCTTCCCTCAGAAACGGGGTCCCCTACCCCAATGCCGCAGGCGCCTGACCCTGCTCCAGGGCCCTGGAGGGTGGCGTGCCAGTGCACCCACTGCTCACTAGAGTAGGGCCTGGCCTCTCACCCGAACGCCCTCTGCCTAAGGCCCTGCTGGGCCTCGTTCCACCGGTGCCGGGTGTCCCAGGAAGGACGGACCCCAGGCCAGCCAGCCTGCAGAGGTGGGGTGGCTCTGAGGCGCAGCCATGAGGAATGGAGGCCCTTGCCCGGGGCTCGGGCAGACTGACAGACGCGGAGACACCAACTGGAGGGGCGGGTCCTCTCTGGGGGCCGGAGGACAGTGTTGGAGGGACACGCGAGGCCTGGGCTCTGGGGCTCGGGGCGCCCCAAAGCTGGCCTGATTGCCTGGTGGGATCCGATTGTCTGGGGGAGAGTTTACGCACCCGAGAGAGGGAACCGCGCGGCCAGAAGCCCGTCACCCGGGCTCTGCGGGCCCCCTGAGCAGGGAGACCCGGCGGCCGGACCTGGGCCAGAGCCCCAGCTCTACGCGGGGGGACCTCGAAGCCCGGACCTGGAGCAGGGAGCGCGGTCCCCGCGCCCTGCAGAGGGACCGGCCCGCGCCGAGGCCGCCCGGGCCGCGCGCGGTAATTGGATTGTATCCGCCCGCGCGCTGTCACCGTATTGACTTTCGCTCTCTTGGATGATATTATCGAGGTTCGGAAGCTCGCCGCTGATGTGCCTGTCAAAAGGCTGCGGCGGGAGCCCCCGGCCTGGCGAGCGAGCATCAGCCAAGATAATTTGAAGTGAAATTTTCATTTTGACAGTAAACCCCTCAATTTCTAAAGGCTCGGCGCTCCGAGAGCCCGCTGGCAGGGGGAGGCTTTGCGGAAAGCCACGTCTGAGACTGAAAAGGGCAAAAGAACTCGAATTAGTTGTAATAGATAAAAGGGCAAAAATAAAGAGTCAAGGGTACTTGACAGTAATAGCGAAAGTGGAGTCTCCGGGGAGACACCGAGGCCGGGGCTGGGGCGCCAGGAATTTTAATGCGCTGCCCAGGCGCCCCCGCTCCAGCCGCAGACAAAGCCGGGCACTTTCAGCGAAACCGGGGCTGTGAGGCCGGGGGCGGCGCCGGGAGGCCGGGCCGCGGGTGCGGGTGCGGGTGCGGACCTCGCGGGGTGCACCCGCCTGGCCGGGCTGCGGGCTGCCGGCTGCAGGGCAAGCGGGGCTCCAGGGGCGGGCAGGGGGCGCCGGTCGGTGAGCGCGGGCCTGACCCCCGTCTTTCCCCTCCGCCCAGGCCTGTGGCCCCCGCATCTCGGGCCCCAGCACCGCGGCCGCTCGAACCCAGACACAGGACAGGGGGACCCCACGCGGCAGGAGCACCTAGTCCTGGGGGGTGGGGGTGGGGGGGACTGCCTGCCTGAAAGCGGTTTATTGGATTAAAGGACACATTTGTGTGAAATCAAGACATCCGATGGGGAGGGGGGATTCAGCCACACCCCAGGGCCACGCACCCCAAAGCGCGCCCCCCAGCTGGCTCTGGCCCTTCGCCCCACCCCTCGCCCTTTGGGGTGCCCTCGCTTTGTGCGCCTCACCCGCCCTCTGGCCTTCCTCCGCGGCGGGGGGCGGGGCGGGGCGGCGGGGCGTGGGGCGGGGCGGCGGGGCAGGCCGCTGTCCCCGCCCGGCCCGCGTCCTCCCCCGGCGGCTGTCAGGGAGGGAGCGGGCCGGCGCGCGGCCGCTCAGGCGTGGCGAATTCAAACACGCCGAGGAGGGTGCTAAATTAACGGCGCTCTTTACATAGAGCCCGAATAAAACTGCAATCAGCGGCGCGTTACTTTTCATTAAGCGAGTCTGACAGCAGCAGATCCGCCGCCGACAGGGGACGGGCGCGGGAAATATACGGCGGGCGGGCGGGCGGCCGGGCGGGCGGGCGGGCGGGCGGGCGCGGGCCCGAGATGATTCCTTAAGCTCCATTAACAACTCTTAGCCGCGGGAAACGGGCTCCCGGAAACCTCCGAATCTAAAAGCTTTATCGACCCTCCAACGGCTGTTGATGGTTCCATTTTTTCCTTCATTTCCTTTCTCCTTTTTTTTTAAGCTTAAGGAAGAGACGGCCAGCAAGGTAATGGAATTTGACACAACACCTTCTTAACGAGAGAGAGAGAGAGAGAGAGAGAGAGAGAGAGAGAGAGAGAGAGAGAGAGAGAGGAGGCCCTTAAGTGATATTTAAAAGGCAACCAATTAAGACTTAAAGTGGCCGTCTGCTGAGACTGCGCAGGCGATTTATGCCACCTTCTTTACCATGGGTATGCCTGCCTGCCTGCCTGCCTGGTGGGTCTCTCTCTCCCCTCTTCCTCTCTCTATTTCACTCCCACCCCACAACCATAAAGAGAATAACTGGAGAGAAGCAACAAGCTCCCTCGGTGTTCCATTCCTTCCCACCCACGGTCACCTGTTGCAATGAGCCACCGGTCTCCTTAAGGGAAACTGAGCCTGGCCCCTCTTACAGGCGGCTAGCTGACCAAACCCTGTCTTCTGTGCGTAGGTACGGGGAGGCAGTCTCTCCAGTGGGGTGCGGGTGCCCAGGCTGCAGGGCTGACACCATGGGGGCAGAGGTATTCCTCACTTTTCCCTTCGTTCTCTGTCAGCCCAGTGCTGCTTCTCTACCAACATTCCGGAAAGATGCCTTCTCCTCCCTGCAGCTCTATGGAAGCCCTTCACTGGGGTGAGCCTGCTCCCTTTCACCCTGTCCCTTCCCTTAAGGTGACAGTGGCCACAGCATTTATTCCCGTTGGTACCACTGATGGAAGAAGCCAGAAAGCCCTTATCCAGCTCACATCCAGGGAAGGCAGCACAGCCAGGAAGGAAGAGCAAGGACCTGTCAGTGTGTCCCCAGTCTAGGTCCTATTGGAAGGCACAGGACAATGGGGCCCTGGGGGCAGAAGTGGAGGAGAAGAGAGAGAGGAATGGGAGAGGAGAAGAAGGGAGGACGGGAAGGGAGGAGAGGAGAGGCAAAGACTGGGAGGGGAGAGGAGGCCAGCAGGGAGGAGGGGAGCAGAAGGGAAGTGAAATCTAGTGGAGCGTAGGATGGAGACCACCTTCTTTATGAGAAATACTTCTGAAAAAAGTATGCGTTTTCCCAAAAGGACCTTGACTCTTGGGGTGAAGGCAGGAGGATTGTCAGAAGTCTAGGGACAGACAGGCCCCCTGCCTAAAGAGGGTTTTGTCTGGGGGAAGGATGCAGAAGAAGCCCTAACTGCCTCCCTCAGAGTGGGATCTCATCCTCTAAGTGGTGTGGGGTGATTGAGGAGGGCCAGGAGGGGAAGAGGAGGCAGTGGAGCACTGCCCAGTATACCGGCTGATACCCAGTGGGCAGTCCCCCCTCCCCCGGGGAGGGGGGCTGTAGGCTGGGCCATGCTCGAATGAGCCCTCTCGTGTACCCAATGACAATGCACTGAACAGGTAGGCCTGGGGTGAGAGAGATGCCCTCCTGACCCCACCTGGCTCTGCAACCTCATGCCAACACTCCAGCCTAAGAGTGTCCAAGTGTGACCCCTGTGACCCCATCTCACCTGGAATCAGAGAACAGATGACAGGTTTCCCTGCTTTGTGCCACCCTGAGCCTTTGTGTGCTCATGGAGGCCTCACCAGCAGGGAACAGAGCCCATCCCTCACACAGGTGACTCCCATTCACAATCAGGCTGCAAATGGGACCTTAATTAATGCATTAATGATAAAGACATTTTCTTCCTGGAACATTAGTGCAAATTCACAATAATCAGCCTGAACACAAACTCCAGGTTTCCAACAGCACTCGCCTGGGGCAAGGGAATAATTTAAGTGACACAAGTAGGTGGGTACGCTGTTCATGTGATGGTGGCCTCCAGGGCCTCCAGGCAGAGGGCTGTCCCAGCAATGGGGACAGATCTTCTGAGGCGGGGGGTGGGGGGGTGTCAGCTCCAGTGCACACACATGTGGTCACCTGCATCTCTGGGTCATGAGAGTCCACGGCGGGTGGCAGCGGACTCGCCTCTGCTTCTCATGGTCTGTGGGCCTCTAGTGGCTGCTTCCTTTCTGCTGTGGACCCATCTCTGGGACCATGTGGCCAAGAAGGGGAAGAGGGGACATCAAGGATGGAGAAAACTTCAAAATTAGAGTCCACACCTGGTACTTCCTGCCGGGCATTTGCCTAATGAAAAATCAGTTGAACGTGCTGGTATTCCGGGGGTGGTGCCTGAAGATTGTTCCAGGGACAGATGTCAGACCAGGGAGAACTGGCCTTCAGGAAGGGGGCTCTGCATTGACAGCAGCAGAGGTGGGAAGAGGAGCTACATGTGACCCAGAAAGCAACCAGGGCCGTGGAGGAAATTGGTGGCCACTCTTTTCTCCTTCCCTCTTGCCCTCAGGACAGCCCACCAGCCATCTGCAGAGCTGGAGCCCTGGGGCAGGGTGAAGATGCCTGAAGGTGGGGGGGGGGAGTTAAAAGGTGAGTGTGGCCATGTCCAGGTGCACTGTGGAGATCTGAGAGAGATGGGGTGTGGGGGGTGCCTGCTGCTCTAACTTCATCCTCCTGGGCTCTGCAGAGGGGTGAGTATTGGAAGGGTAAAAACCATGTTAAGTACTTACGCTCCTGCTCTCGACTTTGTTTTCTCTATAGTATTCTAGCTTAGAACGTCCACTGTGGGAGGACTTGGGAGCTGAGCCCTGGGGAAGCACCCACAGATGTGTGTGCTGCAGACAGGCAGGGGCTGCATGGACTGAGGACACCGCCCTGCAAGGTTGCATTCTGCCGAAGGGACCACAGCCCTGGCTCAGGCATTCATGCTGCTCCACACGAGGCCGGCCACCCCCACCCCCAGCCCATTTTTCTGCTCTTATCTGGTTTCATTCCTAACCTGTTCCTTCACCCACTGCTTCGGGCAGACGAGGCTGATTGGGGGTTATCAGCACATTTATAATGTTTCACCTGTTTCTGTTGTTCAGCCATCAGGCTGCCAGGAGGGACAGCATTCATACAGTCACGCAGTCACACAGTCACGCAGTCACACAGTCACAGGGTGGAGGATGGAAGGGCAGGGCCACCTTCTGACTCAGGCCCTCCATTCCAAAGAGCCCCCTCCTCTTCTCTCTAATGACACAAACTACATTTTTATGTTTTCCCTCACCTGCTTCTGGCAATCAGAGAGCATGCATTTTAGTCTTCTGGTTTGGTGTGCAAAATAAGTTATTATCTTTGACATTTAACATTTTCTTCCCTCATTTAATGTAACCACCCTGTTTTGAATACCTTCAATATAGACATGCCTCTTTGAGGAAATCTATGAACTAAGGAAACCAAAGGAGAGACACATTCCCTTCTTTCCTGATGCATCCTACTAGCCATTAAGTTCAATTCAAAGTGCTGTCCTTACATATGTAATACCTTAATCAATAAAAAAAAATTTTTTTAATGCTGTCCTTGTCTTTAAAATAGAGTTTGGCTTCCCAAAGCCTGAAACACAGAAAAATTCCCAGACTGTGGGTCTGTGTCTGCATCTTTCACTGCATCGACAGCCATCACTCTTACCCACCAGGACCCTGACCTGCTGGTGGCTTCTGGTGAATCTGGGTGGGCAGTGAATGAATGGATTGCAGGCTACTGAGATCATATTCCTTTGTGAGGCATGAGATACAAATAAATAGATACTTAAAAATAAAAGCAAGTTGTTATTTAAATGTAGTTAAAACATGTAGATATGGAAGAAGCGTGTTCCCCACTGCTCTCCCTAACCCTCCCAGTCTCCCGCTGCCCTCACTGACCACCTGCAGCTCCAACACCCAGGACTAGTTTATGAACCTACACTTTTCTCCTCCCCTCTTGAGTTCCAGTGTCTCCTTTTCATCACAAGTGCTCTGAAAAGGGACATAATCCATGTCCTTATTGTAAAGTGACACCAATAGTCCACAGCATCAGCTATCACCCTCCTTGGGATCTTATATTTAACGAAGCAAAGGCATAAAGGAAGGGAACACGGGCAGTGGGACCAGGATGAGGGGTCCACCCGTTGCTCACGGCTGAGCAACAGCCACCATCTCCGAGTTACTCAGGTGGGGATGGGAGTAAGGCCTTGTCAGGTGTGAGGACCTTTGGGACAACAGCTCCCTTGTCCAGACAATGCTTCATGCAAACCACAGACAGTGCTGTGGTTACCTTTGGAGATGTCTGCCATGCATGTGCCCCAAGAGAAATGGGAACAAAGGAAGTGAGGGCCTCAAACAGAGTGCTGAGCCACCATGTGGGCCTTCACACTACTTGCCACAGTCCCCTGAAGGGCCCAGGCTGAGTGTCATCACAGGGGCTCCAAGAAGTTGGAAAGGCAGACACAGAGGACACCTCCCCTTTTAGGAGATAAAGGGAAAGAGCCATCAGGCTGCAAGACACCTTGAGAAATCAAAACCACAGGAGTCCACAAGCATCCGTGCCAGGGCTTTCCCCTGCAGCTCCAGGTCCTCAGGCTGACATCCCTGGGCCATTTCCCTGGTCCTGTGATCCCAGCTTCCTCAGTTATGTCCTGTGGTCACGTAATAATCATCACAATTGCTCATCCCAGGGACTGGAACCTCCAGGAAAGAAATGTGGAATGAGCTTCCTTATGTGATTAGATCAAAAGGCATTAATGGCCCTGTCGCCAAAGTAACCAGAGCAGGATGGTCTATAACCCACATAACAACATCCTTACTCACCGTCACCTGTGCTCATCCAGAACTGGAGCATATTTAGGACAAGACTCTGCTGACCACGAAACTGCTGCACACACCCCAGCACTGACACCCCAGGCACTGAATTCCCAACTAATCATAGGACCTCCGTGCTGGCCTGAAGGAAGTCCTTATCCCCAGTAGCCAAAGGATCACAATTTCTGGGAACAAGATTCTTGAGCTGAACCTGCCGCAGGCCAACAGGCAATGTAAGCTGATTCACTGCTTAATCCTGATTCACAGGATTAAGAACATTGGACCCTCCAATTATTCTGCACTTCGCACCACCCTTCCCATATTGCCCACTCCTCACCAGAAAGAACCTTCAGCCTCTCATCTCTCATGACTGTGAAACCCAGGACTAGCCTGAAGTCTCAGGGCCCCAGGGGTCAGGCACAAAATATGACTCAGGAGGAGGGCCAGGTACACAAAAAGAACCCCAAGGTTTTACCAACTTTATTGACAGAAACCTGGGGAAATGGTGCAGCAGTGACCCTAAGGGTGATAGGCCAGGCTGAAAGGCATCTGGGTTGGTTCAAGACAAATGTGTGGGTTTGGTTGCCATGATGCTCTATACTGGCTTCAGCACTGGTTGAAGCAGCTCTTGGTCTTCAACTGGGAGATGAAGACATGGACTCAATGGTTGCCCGCCTGGAATGACGTCAGAATGGTGGCAGGAAAGGACAGCAGCATAGCGACATGGGATTGCTGCGTTGAGTGGCTTCCCTGTACACAACCTGCTCACCTTCTGCCTTGTCTCTCAGAGGTGCAGAGCACACTCCCCTCCCCAGACTTGAGAATGGACAGATGAAGAGAGAACCTCCATTCTAAAAACTTTGCCACAGCTGTGATCTTGAAATATACTGTGCCCAGTGTGGCCTCAATCCCATGGGGAACAGGCTCCCAGAACAGAAGGACCAAGGACTGGGTTTGACTACCAGAGACCAGGTGGGTAGGTATTGGACCCAGTGGGTAGCAGGGCTACCCAAGCATGTCTGGACCCACAGAGATCTTTGAGGACAAATCATGATGTTTCTAGCATTCCAGTAGATAGGCAGCTCAACTCTTACCCAATTTGTATAATAAAAGGGACAAAAACAAGCAAAAAAACAAAAAACAGGTTAAAAGCAACCTCCGAGTCTGATAAACAGAGGTTGGGCTTGAATCAGGGTCTCTTACTCAGTGTCCAGCTTGAGCAACTGAGAGACCCAGACCTGCTGAGTGAGGACACACGGTCTATCAGAAATTTACACTGCAAACCTCCTTCTCAGGGGACAACTTGGGGGTTACTCAACAGAGGGGGACTGGGCATGGTGGCAGGACATACCCAGGCCTCTGGTGACTTCTAAACAGTGGCTTAGCATTGACACTAATTCCTGGAAATCCCAAATTCTATAGTAAGGGTAGGAATTCCTGGAGGCAGACAGTGTAGCAAGTGGGCTCAGAGTCTTCTCACAGTGGCCTTGTGTGTCTCTGGATGTCGCCTCTGTTATCTCCTTGGCTCTGGGATGCAGGGCTGGCATAGACTCTGGGATGAGAACCTTGAAGAGGTTCCTGCCAAGTGGGGGCATTTGAGCTGCTCTTCCCACAAGATGGTACCCGCGGTTGTTCTATTTTGGAGGGACTGCAAGGACTAGTCATCATCAAAATCCTGAGAGATACGGGGTGGTTATAACCACCAAGTGCTTACAATCTCTCCTGTGCAGAGGACAGCTGGGTCTTGAGGGAAGACAGTGAATTATCACAAACTCATGAGGGTTGTGACTGTTCCTCAGCTGATGTTCCAACTGTAGGTTCTTTAGTGGAAAAAGTCAGCACATTTCTTGTCACCAATACATGCTAATGACCTGGGGCATGTTGTCCCTACCCCTCATTAGTGAAGACATCACACAGGTTGTTTCAGCCCTAGACGTGCAGGCTGCTCACTCGCTGACTCAGGGCCACTGAATGACTGTTCTTGATTACAAAGGGGAGGTGGATTGCTGGGTGGGAGGAGAAGCCTGAAATCAAGGAATCGTCTATCCTGTGGCTGAAGAAAAGTTACAAGCAACCCAAATGGGGAGCGACCTTATTTGGAGACAAGCTCTTTAAAGAGGTGAATAAGTTAAAATGAGACCACGAAGTTGGGCCCTGATCTCACCTAACCAGTAGTGTCCTTACAAGAAGAGGAGATTAGCACAGACCACGGGAGAAGGCTGCTGTTTGTAAGGCAAGGAGAGAGGCCTAGAAAGGAACCAGCCCTGTTGGCACCTTGAGCTTGGACTTCTGGCCTCCAGGACAATGAGAAACTAGATGTCTAATGTTGGAAGCCGCTCAGCGTGTAGTGCAAGCATGTCAAACTCGCGGCCAGCAGACAGCATACCTCATTTAAATAGGCATCCGGCCCCATGGGCCTCGAGTTTGACATGCTTGTGCTTTGTTACAGCTATAGGAGGCCAACACTGAGGTATTTCTATAGAACCTTGTGGGCCCCACCACAGAGAGTCCCAGGGCCCCAAAGTGCCAAGGCTGAGACAACCGGGTTCAAGCAAACCAACTAGTCTAAGTGTGGAGCAAACAAACATGTCACATTAAGAATTGGTTAGGCATTTTGTGGGAAAGTATTTCATTTTATAACAGGATTGGCCCTAGAATGCCACTGAGATGGGCAGCTCCTTGAGCAGTTCAGATGGTCTCCTTGGGTGCACTTGTAGAAAGCAGTTAGCTCTGAACAAAACCGGCAAAGACTGTATTTCAGAAAGCAATGACAGACTACCTCTTTGTTTTCGTTTTAATTACTGGACCATCAATCCAGTGTTGCAACAGTAGCCTAGACTGCACTTTACACTCTGAGGGAACCAGTGCCCCAGCACCTTCCTCTGACATCAGATTGGGAATCAGTGGGGCCACTCCAGGACCATCTGGATCCAAGAACCACGGTGTGGCTGGGGCCATCAGGTTCTCCACCACATGCTCTTTTTGATGTCTTAACCATGGTGAACTCTTGAGAAGCCCTGAACCTCTGACCCACTTTCCCACAGAACTGCCGCAGAGCCAGGAGGCTTTTGGGGTACAGTTTGCCCACTCCACCCTCACTGGTCATCAGCCCAGCAGAACTAGAGAAGCTTTCCTACCATGTCTGGGGCAAAAGAGACACAGTAGCATCTTGGCATGCAATCAGGATAGGAATAAATGGATGCCACCAGCAGAAAGTTATGCCCCTTTGGGGAAGCAATCATTGGCTCCCACTGGTCTCTGATAAAGAGAGACTGCATGCCAGACCAGAGGACATCAGCTGACCTGCTACATGAGCTGCCCATGCCAAACCAGCTTGCCAGGAGCCCCAGCAAACAGAGCTGCAACCTGCCAACAAGTGCAAGTGGATGTGGGAGATGGAGCTTGGGCAGGCCAGGAGGTACAGTCAGGCCAAGAGGTACAGTCAGGCTGGGAGATACAGTCAGGCTGGAAGGTATAGTCAGGCTAGGAGGTACAGTCAGGCTGGGAGGTATGAGCAGGTGGAAAGTCTTGGTTAAGTGGCATGAGCAGGTGGCTGGGACTCCGTCAGCATCTCCTGCTACAGCATTGCCTCCCCATGTCCAGAAGATGCCCCTAAACCACCTCTGAACAACCCGTGTCATTCTTTCACCAAGGCATGATCAGGAAAAGGGTTTCCTCCATGAAAGGAACACAGATAATTCTCTGAAATCACAGGGTTCACCATGGGGACAGGGTTTCTGCACAGGTACAAGGCACTTGTCAGTGTTTATGGTTCTGTGCGGCAAGACTTGGATGGTTTAGACCACTGCTTCCTGAGGTTCTGGTTCTTCCTGTCGCACTTGTATGGACCTGACCATGGGGTCTAGCAGGAAGCAGCATCATCCGGGTTCATCTTACTTTCCTGATTCTGTCTTCAGCACTTGTGTGCCTGAGACACCAGGACAATAGCACAGAGGAGCACATAAGTGAACATGCCTTTGTGACAGTGTAGATCTGACAGTAACTCCACTCTCCAGCTGTCAAGTTCAAGGGCACATTATTGTCCCTTTTCCAAGCATTCTGACATAGGCGTGGCTCGGTGTCCTTTTGGCAAACAATGGAAGTGGGATTGGTAGAGAACCTTCTTTCTAACTTAGTCCAGGCAGAGAATAACCCGGACAATTCCTAGGCATGTTCTCTGCAGACCTGCAAGGCTACAAACCAACACCACAATTTCGTTCACAGTCGATGTGTCTGACTGGGCAAGAAAGCCCAGCAATTGTGTGTCCCTCTGCTCACCATGCTCAGGGTGTCCTGTTCAGTAGCATTGCCTCACCAAGGATAGCATAGCAATGCCTCTCCCTAACAGGGAAAGGACGACCACATACAGCTACTAAGACCAAGCCCAGAGGGACTGGCAAACTTTGCATCTCACCCAGAGACATTAGGGAAATGTCATCAGAAGGATGACACTGTTGAATGAAGCAGTGGTCATGAGTTGTCCAATTATTAGAGTGGAAGGTGACCCTGAGACCGGAGGGGATGAGACGCAGGTTCCTGTGACTCGTGGACATAAGATGAGTTTTGCAGAGTCCTTGAGTCAGGGTCACCGGCCCCCCAGCCTCTCTGCCAGGGCACAGCATTGTCCTCTCAGACTAAAGCAGAGTTCAGAGGTCAGAGGACTCAGGTGGCAAGACCAAGGTCAAAGGTTCTAAATAAAAGAGCTGACCTTGGAAGGGAGGTCTTAGGGAAAGCAGCTCCTTGTGAGCAAAGCAAGTGTGCAGCTAGGTAGCAAATTCTTCTCTGAGGCTGGTTGCCTGGTGGACACACTCATGGCCCCTTCTCAGGGAAGTTCCCTTTTCTGCCTGTCTGAGACATCCATGCTCCAGCCAAACCAGCTGATCAGGCCTGAGCAATGCCTCTGGTCCAGGGGTGGAGCTCTCATTAGTAAGGCAAACCCCTTCCTCCTTCAACCACAACGACAGCTCATCAGCTCCACCAAGGACAGGTGGTCCCAGCTCATCCTGCACAAGTCAAATTGGTCCTTTCACCTTGCCCTCAGGACTGCTCCAATACTCTTTTGAAATAGCGAATAACCCTCCCCTTTCAGTGTTGCTCCCCATCACTAGCCGTGGGTGAAGGACCCACATGGCTGATGTATGACTTGTGTCCAACAATCACTGAAGGCTGTGTCCTCGAGTAACAGCAACTCCGCTCCTGCTTCAGATCCTTCTACATAAAATTTCAAAAACCCAAAGGAGTTTAAGAAAAAATGAAATCAGGTGTGATGCCCTCACCCAGAGCATGATCCAGATGAGTTTACCAATTGTTCTCTTTACCCATGACTTGGCAATTACTTACATGACATTGATTAGCCTTTGCAGGAAAACTGGCTCCAGGAAAGCAGCTGGCAATAGGGGGGTTTCTAGGAGCACTGCACTCAAAATGCCTTGAAGTCCTGGGTTACAACTGTTAGAAGCCTGCAAAGTCTGGGTAGAGATTGTGAAGGAGGTGGTCCAAATGGCCTCATTTCACCTAATCTCATCAAGAGACCTGGGTGGCTGAGTGTCACGAGGACCTCACTTCCCAGGCCCTCTGTCTGTCTTTGGCGTCCAGCCCATGCCAAGCACTCAGTGCTGAGACCATGAGCACTATGGTGGCAAGGGTCTGTGTGGCCAAACTGCTCAGTCCTGTCCTTCAGAGTCCTGGGCACTGCTGTCCTGAGTCTGCCCACCTCACGAAGCTATCACAGTACAGAGGAGGACAGTGCCAGGCGGTAGAGTGGGGACCCCTCACCTGGGCTGTGAGCCAGCAAGCCCATCCTGTTGGCGACTTTTTGTCCCCTGGCCAACCCTTGGAGCCTGGGGCTTTGTTGGAGGTTCCCCAGAGGCCTTTCCCACTCTGTCCCCAGCAGGATCCTGTGGCTGCCTTCCTTACTGACCATCAACCTCTGACAGCAAACGTGGAAATGTCCCTGTAAAATGACTTTTACAGCCTGAGGGCCCTGGTTGGCACCGTGCCCTTCACCCTGAATGAGGGGGCAGCTGGGTTATGGAGGAGCAATGTCCTGCCCTTGCCCCTTCTGCCCACAAGCGGAGACCCCAGCAGACTCAGGAGGGCTGGGGACCCTGACTGCCCAGACATCCATCCCCAGGTTTCTTTCATTCCTAGGTCTAGAGTCACCATAGTCACACATGTTAATCCTCTACAGAGTTGTGCTGATTATGAGTAAAAACACCAAGCTTCTCTCTGCTGGAACCGTCATGCGGAAACCAGACCTCTAGTTTCCATTTCAGTTGGAGTGGGGTTTTGGCACGGGTGGCCTAGGAAAGCCCTTCAGAGCAAGCGTTGAGGGGACAGCGGCACTATTTGTCTTCTTTCTCCTTCCTGAGTCAGAAACCTTCCTGTCCAATGAGCGGTTTTCACAGAGATTCATTTTTATAGAAGAAAGTTGACTTCATCTTCATTGGCCCCTATGTTTCCATCTCTCTTCAGCTCACCAGGTCTGCCCACCTTCCAGTTTCAAACCCACCCCCGCTGTCCATCCGGCACGTGGTGTCAGAACGGCACCTTCCTGAGAGGGCTTGGCTTGCAAGTTTTCCCAGTTTGGAGAAAGCTTGTAGGCCAAGCAATATTTCTAATTCAAACTTTATTATGTAATTACAGTTTGAAGCATATTTTTTTCTCTTTATTTTCCTCTCAGTTAACAGTAAATTTTATTGCCTAAATAAATTACACATGCTGAAATACACGCCTCGCAGCCTACACACCAATTAAACCCGAAGCTGACACAGTCCGAGTACAAGTACATGTAACTGCAAAGTGAAATCGCCATTCATCTCCTCTGCAGTGATAGTCAGTGCCGTTAGCCAAATGGTGGCTGTCAGTTCTGGGCGGCGAGGCCCTGGCGGGAGTGATCTACAGGCCCCTGGGAAAGAGTGCTGGCAGCACGTTGCCTCAACCCCGGCTGGGCATGCAGTGCACTGACCGCACAGTGACCACAGAGCATCCCTCAAGGAGAGGCAGCTACCCTTCCTCCCTCCATGGAGACCCCAAAGTCTTGGATCCCCAACAAGTGGTTGTTCAAGCTGCTGGCTTCTACTTCCCGGGAAAACGCCTTGACAGCCCTCCCAGAGTGCCAGCCTTGACTCCAGCCTCTGAAGGAAGGACAGGTCCTCAACTCAAGCAATGTCACCACAGTGTCCCATCTTCTCCTTTGTCCCTCTGAAGAAATCCTATTACAGCCAATAAGTCAATCTAAAATATGTGATTAAAACTAAATGCACATCAATTGCTTCTTTTAATCAAGCTATTTAAACTTATTGCAAGCTATTTACTTGCAAGTAGCTGTGAAAGGAGTCAATATTAGTTCTAGTGAGCTCAGAGAATGTGCCTGTCCTGATAGTTCAATTAAGGTTCTGACTCCTTTCCCTTCCCAGACACTTCGTGGGCCACCTCATGAACCATGTCCTCTCCCTCAGGGTCAACAGTAGGGTCACTGCCGTAAGGAGAGAATGGCCAGAGTGGTGCAGTTTGGGCTGGAAAATAGCAGCATCAGTGCCAACAGGGCAAAGCATATCCCTCGGAGAGATGGAATGAATCAGCACTCTAACTAATAAAGTGATAATGGACATGGACACACTGCACCTGGTCAGAGAAACCACAGAATCAGTTTTCCATGCTGCACAGGAACGGTGAACAAATTTGAAAAGCCCAGTCTGCCTGTAGGGCAATATTAGTTGCATTCCACCGGACACAGGGAGCACCCATTCAGTGGCTCTCTATTGTCCTCAGGTTCACGCCGATCTCTGCAGAGGCACAGAGGACAGGGAACATGCAGAGGCGCCCACACGCAGGGTCAGGTCAGCCCTACAGGTTCCAGCATCTCTCTGCTAGGACGTTTGCCATTTCTTCTGTCCAGTCTGTAATCTCTAGCATTTCCTCCCATGAGTAAAACTAAGCATTTCTAGGAGAAAATTATAATGGGACCACCAGAGGGTGTCTCTAGAGGCTCAGGCTGCCTCTCAGTTGAGAAAACATCAGCCCCAGGAAGGTACAGGAAAGTGCCTGGGTGACCTTCCCACTGTGTAGCTTTGAGCTTTTTTTGTTGTTAATCCTCACCCAAGGATATTTTTCCATTGATGTTTAGAGCGAGTAGAAGGGAAAGGGAAAGACATAGACAGAGAAACATCAATGTGACAGAAACATATAGATTGGTTGCCTTGGCCTGCGCTCCCCAACCAGGGCCTGGGATCAAACCTGTCCCGAGGTACTTGCCCTTGACCAGAATCAAACCCAGGAAGCCCTTCAGTCCACAGAGATTTCTGATCATTCATACCTCAGAGCAATTAAGTGCATCCAGCAAGGTTGTTACTGGGACAGCACCTGCCTCCACCCACATCACTGTAATGATAGTTTTGGTTCTGTGTCCAGGCCTGCAGGAGGTTGGGTGGGCAGCATCCAGATCCACTTGAGATGCTGCTCGCCCACTGGGCACTGCAGGAGAAGCACCAACCTCAGACCCCCTCCCACTGCTCCTATCTGTGGGCAGGAAGTCCCCCAAGGTCTAACTACAGGCCTCATCCACTAAAAGCCTGTGGGGACCACCTCCTTCCCCATAGCTTCCACCATCTGAGTTCTGAAATCCTATTACAGCCAATAAGTCAACCTAAAATATGTGATTAAAACTAAATACACACCAATTGCTTCTTTTAATCAAGCCATTTAAACTTATTGCAAGCTATTCACTTGCAAGTAGCTATAAAAGAAGTCAATATTAGTTCTAGTGAGCAAGTGTGATGTCAATTCAATATTCATTTATATTACTAAAGAAAAGTGTGATGTGAGTAAGCCTCTTCACCCCACGGAGATACTGCATAAAGTTGTGTTCACGTGGCCATCTGCCCAATGCTTCACACAAGCAGGTGTTGACCTGCAAACACTTCCCTCATAGTGACCCACTGCACCCTTGCGCCAATTCTGAGGTTGCATTAAGACCCTGCCTGGGAGAAGTCCATTCCCATGTGGAGACATGAGTCCAGACTGGGCTGGACCATGTGTTGTACTTTAGCTAATGGGACGTGAGCAGATGCAACCAGAAGTCTGAGAGCCCCTGAAAGCTTCCCCCTTGTCTCCAATCTTGAGTATATTTCCATGAATCCACTTATGAATCCAGATATGAGTCCGGATATGAATCCATATGTGAAATATCCTCGTACCAATTAAGTCAATGAGCCTGGCTTAGAGAAAGTTGTACTCACTCAAAATAAAAGAGAGCTAGCAAGCAAGGGCACAATGAGAGCCCCTCACAACCTCATCCCTAAAGGAGGGGGCTACTCCCTGCCCCAGCCAGAGGAGTTAACAGACAGAATATTTGAAGATCATGACTTGAAATCCCCCAAATTTAATGAAAGACATAAATATTAATATTCAAGAAGCTCAACAAATCCCAGCTAGGATGAACTCAAAGCCATCCATTCCAAGACACATAAACGACATAAACTTAAATTATGAACAAATTCATAGCTGAAGTATAGTTTTTAGCTTATGGCCTACAAACAGTGCTCCCTCCGAAGGAGCCATGGGTTATCGCTGACCTATATTTTCTCTACATGTTCGTCATAACACAGCGAGGAGAGCACATACCACAATAGCCATAGTAAGCCGTCGTTTACATGAGAAAATACCTTCATAATAGTAGATTACCTGCCTCTCCCACTCCTACCCACCGAACAAATCCCTTCACTATGCAGCTTTGCAAGGTAAATTTGCATGGTAATTTAATAAAAACATTAGATCATGCATCTAATAACAGAAAGTAAAAGTTATTTGCTGAAAAAGTATGCAAAAACTGCTAATTAATGCCTCCATACATAATTCATTCTCTTTAATTTTTACAATTTGTATTGTCCTTTTTACATTATGAAACCACATGTCTGTTGTATGCACATGTGAACCGTTTAGAAAGCAGGCCGCAGGCAGTGGGACTCCCAGCCGGCCCTGGTCCTGAGGAGCCAGGCCACCCTCTGGGTGCTTCCTACAGACCTCTCCCCTGCAAGTCCAGAGCTGTCACCCGCGCTCACCGCACCATGCAGGGAACTTCAGGGCCTGAGCAGGTGGGCTGTGAGGAGTTAAAGCTCTGGGTGTGATCTCAGGCCCTCTATGCTGGCAGGTCCATGATGTGTGACACAGGCACGAAGTGCTAGGAGGCACCTGAGCCAGGTGCAAAGGAGGGGAGAGGCCAGCAAGCCTGCACAGGCCCGGACAGGCCCTGCCATCCTCCACCCTCATCAGGGAGGCTCACATTCCTGTTCCTGTGCAGAGGGAGGTGTTATAGGGTTTTCCGCATTCAGCCCTGGCCAGCTGGTGGCTGGTGAATGAATGTTCAGGACCCTGCTAGGGACTGATTCTTCAGAACTGATTCTCCTCAGATAGAGGGAGGGCCTTCGGATGAGGTGAGGTGTCACCTGTCACGCCCCCAGGTCACCAGAGCCTCTGGAATGTACCAGATGGCTGCTGAGTGTGGCACTCACCCCCACCCCCACCCCACTTGTGGATCCCCCCCAGCGCATGCCTGTGAGGTCAAGCGCTGCTCTGGCTGCTGACGTGTGTCATCTGGCAGCCGCTGGCTCACATCCTGAAGCAGGGCCCATGATGGGGGGGCTTCCAAATACCACAGTGGCAGAGGTCAGACGCGACAGGGAGAGGTGAGGAAAGGTTACTGCGCTGACACTTCCCCGGCCTCCCAGCTGTCACTGCCAGCACGGCTGAGGCCCAGGGTAACCCAGGAAAGAAATGCAGGTCCGGATGAACAGAGCGTCCCTGGGCAACTCAGAGCTTCCAGGGAATGTCATATCACACCCTCCACATCGCTCCAGAAAGTCCCAGGGGAACCAAGGTTCTATAAACCCAGGCAATAGAACACGTGAATGGTATGAGTGCATTCATGTGTTTGTGTGCACGTGTGTGTGTGGATGCTGCCTATGCATGTGTGTGAGTGCACAGGGGGAAGCAGCTCTCCAAGGCACCATGTGGCGAGTCCCTAAGTACATGAAATACCTTGCAATGTGGGTGAGCCCACCCTGTTCATCCACATCACAAACATGATGTGTGATGTCCTGGCCTCACAGCGTGGCTGCCCCTCATAGAAAAGGCCAGATCCACATTCACAATAAGGTGCATGTGCTTCATGTGTAACACAGTGACCCCTCAGCACCATACAGATTGGGACTCAAGTCCTCTTCACCTTGGGAGGAAACTGAAACCAGAGGGTCAAACCAGAGGGGATGGGGGGAGTTGGGGGCAGTACTAGGAGTGGGGAGAGAAGAGGAGGGGACGAGAGAGGGAGAGGAGAGGAAGGAAAAGAAGGGACGGACCATTGGGTTCTGATTTCCTGGGCACCTCTGTTCACCCTTCCTGTTGCAGCAGCTCAGCAAAGTGGCCCTGAGCTCGGGGGTGGCTGGCCCCAGGCCGTGGCCTGCCCAGGTATGCTGCTTGGAGGTATTCCTTCCTTCCAAGTCCCTCGGGGTTGAGCCCCCATAGGCTGAGATGGGATATGAAGGGCAGCAGTGGATGGTGGTGAAAGGTGGAGTCAACATCACTGGAGAGCCGCCAGGGCTCTGCGGGACCCTGCTGGCTCCTGGGAAGTGGGAGACCAGCCCAAGAGCAGCAGCAGAATATTCTAGCATATCCACTATTCCTCTCTGTGGCCTTTAGTCCACAGCCTTTAAATGGACCCAAGAATCAAACACCTGGTCAATCGTTGGCACATAGTGTGTGAATACACATGCATGCACATTCACATGTACACACACACTCTCTCATGTGGCTACACATGGGGACACATTCATGGGGCACACACACGCATGCATGTGCTCACATACACACAATCTCAGACACACTCCAAGCACAGCTCTCACACACACACACACACACACACACACACACACACACACATCCCATAGTCCCGCTGAACAATGACAGAGTCGGTGACCAAGTGTTACAGATTTTCTGTGTCCAGACACCATGGGAGTCCATGCTAGCCAATGCCTGCTGAACAGTACATCCCAGCTCATACCTTTGGCCACTCCAAGAAAATCATCTGTGTTATCAAAGTAATTATTTGTTCATAAACGAGCAAGAGCACTGTCTGTTTTTCACAGAGCTGCTCCTCCTGCTCTCGAGCATAGTCTTCTGGATCTGGCTCAAAAATGGCCTTCCAACCCCACCCTGCTGGATGCAGGATAGAGCGCCCAGACTTCTGCAGACAGGGGTCAGTGACATGTGTCCTTACGAGCTAGGCAGTGCTGGGTGTGAGTGTGTGAGTGAGTGCATGTGTATGAAAGACCGTATGCATGAGTGTGTGCATGTTTGCATAAATGTGTGAACATGTGTGTGAGAACAAGAGTGTGTGTGTGTGTGTGTGTGCACGCGTGAAAGTGTGCATGCGTGGGACTGAATGCAGGGCCCTCAGCTCTTGGCTACTGGAACTTCCTCAGAGCCAGCAGGGAGAGTGTCTTCACAAGACAGCATGACAATCTTATGTTATGTAATCACAGATATGTAACCATACACATGCTACCATGTACAATCGTGTGTATATATTTTACATGTTATCGTGCAAATCATTGGTCATGTAACCATGAGCATGTGTGATCACATACACATGACTACTCCATGTAAACATACACATTACCACGTAGCAGCCAATCACACCATGTCATTGTGTGTGTGCTCATGCAATGTAATTACACACATGAAATCACAAATATGGCATATGCACCACTTGGCTGTATTCTGCATGGCAAACAGGAGTCCTGGCTCCCCTGCACACTGAGGGGAGGGGTTCACACAGGTGGGAGCTCAGGAGGATCCTTAGTGTCTCTGAGGGAGCAGGAAAAATCTGGAAAGTGCTATGCATCTTCCAGAAGACTGCACAAATTTCACAGACAGCAGCTCTGAAAGTTAAGTTTGGGGTAGCCTTCAGTCTTACACCTGCGTCCACCTCTCTGCTCCTTGTCAGAAAACAGGCACCACAAAAGGAGACCCCTATTGGCCCAGACTGATGTAGTCAAAGTCTTCACTCCTCAAGCACCTTGGATTTGATAGGCGTGGTTCCAGTGGTTTAGTTCATGACCTTAAAGCTGTGGACTATTGTAGGAAAAACTGCAAAAAGCAACCTGGGGAAAGAGAGAGCATATGTTTGGGAAGTGGAAGGTGCCAAATCAACTAAGTGGTGTGGGCTAATTATTAATAACCTAGAGCAATGCTACCGTTTGGTCAGGGACCCTGTTATCAGGGCAGTTGTCTTCTTCAAACTTAGAAAACAGCACTGGGAGAGAGAGGGACATTCCCTGTGGGTTACCAATATTTGTTCTCTGAGTTTCCAGAACATGTTTAGAACTGGTTCAGCACCTGGGCAATGATGGGAGCACCTAGTGGATGAAGGAGTGTAGGTCACCACTGGTCCAGACTTTCCAGGGTTCTGGCCACAGCTCCCGCATGAGACATGGGCATCGTTGCTCTTCAACTACCACTCAAATCCCATGAGCTCTGAATCCCCCTGGAAAAGACATAGCCATCTTACTGCTTCCATAAGTAGGAACCAAAAAGACACTTTGTTTGGGGGAGAAGGAGAAAGAGCAAGTCACTAGAGAGATGCAGCCAGGAGGGGCCAGAGAAACTACCCAGAGACCTAACATTTCCATTCAGCTGGCCTAATGTCTTGCTTCTCTACTGAGCTATCATATAAAAGCAAAGATTCACAGAGACACGGGCCAAACCCAAAATACCACTGGAAGGGCACATAGCGCTGACTTGTCACGCATAGCCTTCAGAGAACAGAAGTAAAGTGTCTCGGGCTGAACTGAGCATCCGCTCGTTTCTGGGCGCACCTGGTCGGCCCGCCCTGGGTGGCAACTGGCTTGTCAGTGTGTGGGTTTATTTTCCTCACTTGTTTACTTCCCCCACATCATAACAGAAACTATCGTTTTCATTTTTTTAATTTATCCATGTTCCTACAATGGTTAAGGATTTGCACCATGTTCCCACATTATTCCAGGGCTTCGTCAACACAACTGCTCTTACGTGCAAATAGCAAACACATTTCTTGGTAATGTGAAATTCTGTCTTTTTTCTTTTTTTAGTGGAGTTTATAGAACATAATTTAAAGATTTATATTAGTTAAAAACACCCCCACCCCCAGTTGCCTATCAGGATATTGCTTTTTTTATTATTTTGATACATTTTTAAGCTAGAATGGAATTTATAATCCAGAAAACATCCCTTTAAAAAGATTGTAAATCACAACTTTTCGAATCTGAACAATTGTTTTCACTTTGGAAACACATGTGTAAGGTATGAATAATAAAATACCCCTTATAAAATACCGTCAAGGTACCTTTATAATGATATAAAACCTGTTATAATCCCAGTGAGGAACCTAGGTCATTTTTATTGTTAAGTGGTATTTAAGAATTAATTATGCCACACAAGTGTAGTTGCTTAATAAAATGCAATGCATTTTAGGGTGCTTCCAAACCACTTTGAATTCTAGACAGGAGGACTGTTTCCCACCCACGCCTGCAGCCCCCCGAATGCACAGTTACGTGTGAACATGGCCATGTGGGAATTCTCCCGCACAGAAGTCACTTCTAAAAAGCACTGTGTAAGGCTGTCCCGCTGCATGGAATTGTCCTCTCATGGAGACTGTGAAACCAATCACAGGAACTTAGAAAGCAATGACTGTGGGGAAACCTGCCTCTGATCCCCCTATCCATCAGATGAAACCAGCACTTGGTGCTTCCGTGATGTGGTGGGGCAGAGGGGAGGGCTGCTTATGGTGGGAATAAAGAGATTATCCTGGAGTCTTTCCTGCACAGGAACCTGCTTATTTACAAATGAATTCATAACCCTCGGAAAGTGAGCCGTTTCTTCATTTTTAAATTCCGAAGCCGCATCCGCCCTTCCCATATTCTGGGTGTTGCCTGGAAAATGAGAGCCCCTGGGTCTGAGGAAAGCGGAGGAGACGCCTGTGCGTGGACTGCCCCACAGCTTGGCTCCCTGTCTCTGTCACCATTTGGGACTCCACATCGACAAAAACAACTCTGAGCCTGTTCCCTGCGACCCTCCCTCCAGCTGCCAGCCCCGGCTGCTGCCTGTGCAGGGCTGCGTCACTGCTCCGAGCTCCTTTCAGAGGCAAATTCATGCACGCACTCATGCATGCCGCAGCATGTCTGGGTGTCTGGGAGCCTCGGTGGTGCTGACAGTGTCGCTGACAGCGGGTCAGGCCCTGCTGGGCTGTCTTCCTGGGGCCCTGCCTGCTCCCCGCCCAGCAACCCCTCTGTGCCCTCGGGATGACAACACTCTGGTTTCAGCCTCTCTAAGGGTCAGCCCGATAACCCGCCACAAGAGGCCTTATCTTTGTCCTTCCTCCCCTGCTCTCCCCTGAGAAGGGACAGACCCAGAGGGCCCACACAGGAGTCAGGGTGCCAGCAGCCTCAGGCCAGTGTCTGTGGTCCTCTGTACCTACTGACCCCATGGCCTGTCTGCCCTTGTCCTGCCCACACAGGCCCAGCACATCAGTAATTCTCACTTCACACTGCCTTGGATATGGCAGGATGACAAGCATGGGGTGATTTTCCTGGAATTGGCTAACGACCTGCTCAAGGGACCTCAGCCGCCCCTAGGGGTGAGGAGTCCCAGAAGGGAGCAGCCCCCACCCACCCCCACGGGCCTGCGTGGCTGCCAGGCCTCCCCTGTGCAGGACCGTGACCCTGCACTGCAGGGGCTTTGCCTGGTCTGCACAGAGGCAGTGACCCTCCGAGGGTCTACAGCAGCGGTTCTCAACTTGTGGGTCTCGACCCACAGGTTGAAAACTGCTAATAAGGTCGCCTAAGACCATCGGAAAACAGATATTTACATTATAATTCATTAACAGTAGCAAAACTACAGTTATGAAGCAGCAACGAAAATAATTTTAAGATTAGGGGTCACCACAACATGAGGAACTGTATTAAAAGGTCACAGCACTAAAAAAAAGGTTGAGAACCACCTGGTGGAGTCCAGGGCAACAGGTAGTGTCAGGGCCTTGCAGGCCCTGCAGAGCCTGGAGCATGTGCCTGCCTGATGAGAGGTCACCTGGTGACTGACCGGACCACCCTCAGCTCCTGTGTGTGACCTATGACCTCCAGGAGAACTGGCAGTGCTGTGCCTGTGGCCACTGGGGAGTTTGAGGGGCACAGAGGGAGGAGCTGCCCTCACCCCTCATTACCACGGAGACAGCCTCAGTGCTTCCTCTCTCTTTGGACCCTGCATTCGATTTCACCAACCAGGGGGCTCAAAACAACAGAAGTGTGTTGTCTCACAGTTCTGGGGGCTGGGAGTCCAAGATCCATGTGCCAGCAGGGTTGGTTCCTTCGGGAGGCTCTCAGGGAGGACCTCACCCAGGCCTCTCCGAGAGGCAAGTGGCTCCCAGTGCTCCCTGTGATTCTTGTTTGTGGAGAATCAAGAATCAAGAATCACTCACTCTAATCTCTGCCTCTGAGTTCACGTGGCTACTCCCTGTCTCTCTGTATCCCTATTTCCCTCTATAAGGACAGTAGTCACACTGGCTTTAGAGCCCACTCTAATCCACTAAAACCTCACCCCAACTTGATTACATCTGCAAAGACTCCATTTCCAGCCCTAGCTGGTTTGGCTCAGTGGATAGAGTATCAGCCTACAGACTGAAAAGTCCCGGGTTCGATTTTGGTCAAGGGCACATGCGAGGGTTGCTTGCCTGATCCCCAGTAGGAGGCATGCAGGAGGCAACCGATCGATGATTCTCTGTCATCATAGATGATTCTATTCTCTCTCCCCTCTCCTCTCCTCTCTGAAATCAGCAAGAATATATTTTAAACACACACACAAACACAAACCTCCATTTCCAAATAAGATCACATTCACAGGCTCCACGTGGACATGAATTTTGGGAGTCCAACCAGCTTGCCTGAACCCGTGAGAAGCTCTGCTCACCTTCAGCTGTCAGACCCTCCTCTCAACCCCACCATGGCACAGCTCCTGCCCCTCCCCGGCCTCCGCAAGGATGAGTGCAGGTCACCACCTGACACTGGAGCGGGTCATCCCCAGGCTTCAGCGGGAACATAATCTGAAGCCGCTGTGTGATGGGGGCCCAACCCTGAGAACCCTCTGGGGGGTTATGGACTATGCTCTGGGCATCCCTCAGGGAGTGTCCGACCCCCTGCAACAGGGCTGGCTTTGGGTCTGTGTCTCTGCAGGGCCAGCCCTACACTCCAACTTCCCATCAAGGAGCTGTTCCCACCTCACTGCCCTACAGAGGAGGCCACTTGGGCTCTTCCATGAGACTTGCATCCCCAGCCCACATGGCAGCCTCTCAATGGGCCCTCAGCGCACAGGGCTTTCTAGTCTTAAATTGCTATTTATTCCAATGATCTGCAAGAAGACAGAGGTGTCAGATGCCATTGATGGGATTCTGTTTAAGCCAGTTTCAGTGGCAGAGAAAATATCAAGCAAGGTTGATGGTCCAACAAGGAACCAAGGAGACATCTTGTTGCCACATTAGAGAGAGTGAAGACGACGATGTACTAATTAAATAGGAGACTAAACAGGACAAACCTTTTGAACAGGAGACATAACATTTAAGCGTAAAATCAACATGGTGGGGAAAAGGTCGCAGAAGATCAAGTGAGGCCTCACACTTGAGCTTCTCCATTTTCTTATGGATCAATATTACATTTTTTCCAGCTAAAATGCAACAGCAGAGTTATTGCTGACCTTTCGCTCACCCTTCTGCTGTGAATACAATCACAGCAAAAGAACAAATGACTTTATAAGCCACAGAATTTTTCTGATCCAAACCCCCAGGTGAGCTGAAATCTTCCTCAAAAATCTATTCCACTTGAAAATAGGAAGAATGAGCTGCTCCTCTAATCAGACACCAGAGAACACCATCGCCATGAAAAATAAATCACCCATCAAAAATGGTTTGTCATCCCTGCCAGTGGCACATCCTTCCTAAAAGTCAACCGGGTGGCTCCACACACAAGTGTCACATGTGAGATCGATGCCTTTGTGAGCCAAGCTGCAGTTACCACAGTGATTCAATCAGGCCTTCTCTACCTCGGAAATTATTTAGGTCACTGTCCAAATTACTTCCTATGGATCAAGAAGAAGTCCCATGTGCAGAGGAAAATCCAACAGTTTCTCTGAGAAAACCACCTTCAGGATGGAGCTGCTACTTCAGGCTCCTAAGGAGAGACTCTAAACCAATCTGGTTTAGATTCAGAGGAATTTGGCTTCAAAAACTTGGAGCTGGACTTTGCCAGTTCCCCTGTAAGACGAGCTCCTCTGGGACCAGTGCACTGCCAGTTCCTGTCCCGGGGCCTCCTCGGTTTGCCGAGTGCTTGCACTGGTTGTTGCAGGTTGAGTCCTGGGTCCTCATGGAGAGGCACTGTGTTCCCACATTGCCTGTCTTCAAAGTCTCCCTGGTGAAAAATAACAAGAACATGAAACATGAGAACTGATTTTAATAGGCGTTTTGATCCACAGTAAAATAAAAATAATTTTTCCAATATTAAAAAGATATGGACTTTCTTTAGATCTAATGAGTGACAAAGGTAGACCTAATATACAAACTCTATGCCTATGTAACAGGGAAACTTGCCTACATGTGAGTGGTTGGCTTACAGAATCCATAATCTCCTGGAGACTGTGCAGTACCATGCCGGGGTAGGGTTGTATGATGGTGATTACCTACTGCGTATTATATTCATGTAAGCAGCAAGTTATCTTGATTCTGAGTCTTAACACAGATACTATTTTCCATTTTAAAATGATCAATACAATATGCTGAAGGAAGGTGGATTAGTGTTATATACTACTAGAGGCCCAGTGCATGAAAATTCATGCACTGGAAGGGGGGTCCCTCAGCCTGGCCTGCCCCCTCTCACAGTCCGGGAGCCTGCAGGGGTGGGAGGTGACCCAGCAATCAGGGAAAGGTGATCACACCTCTGCTGCTGCCACTGCTGGCAGTGCAAGTCTCAGCCAGCCCTGGTTACCTGAGCCTCAGGTGGCCCTGGGATGCTAGGCAGCCACCATCCGAGGCTTGCCTGCACCTTGGGCATTAGCTAGGCATTGCCATCTGAGGCTTGCCTGCTTCTCAGGCTGGCCCTGGGAGGCTGGGAGGCTGAGGGCATGTCTGGCTCCACTGCACGTTTGCCAACCTCCTGGCAGGGCTTAGGGGACTGGGCACCACCATCTTTTGGCTATGGGTGCCGCCATCTTTGTGACAGTGTGATGGTCAATTTGCATATTCCCTATGTATTAGATAGGACTAGTGGCCCAGTGCATGAAATTCATACACATTAAAAGGGGATTAATTAGAGGAAATAATTTAATATTGCTATTTGCCCTTTCTCTATAATAAAAGTGTGAGAGATGAAAGAAAATTAGTAAAATGTATATGAAAAATCTCCCTCCTGTCAGAGTCTGGGGCACACCATGGCACCCAGAGTCAAGTCCCACATGGACCTCAAAATCATGTGAGATCCAGATCCAGCCACCCCCCCCCCTGGCCACTGGGCTAGATCCAGACCCAGCCAGTCCTACCCTTATCAAACCCCACTGGGCAGGGGACATAGCCTCAGGTCCCCTTGCCCGGTGCCAGGACGGGGGCATGGACTGAGGTCCTCCAGCCCAGACCAGGGCAGGGGGAATGCCTTGAGGTCTCCTGTCAAGCCCCGCTGGGTTGGGAGCATGGCCTGAGGTCCCCTATCAAGCTCCGCCAGGCAGGAGGGCGCAGTTTCAGGTCCCCTGGCCTGATGCTGGGGTGGGGGGAGCAGCCTGAGGTCCCCTAGCCCAGCACCAGGGCAAGAAGCACTCCTTGAGGTCCCCCATCAAGCCCCCCCAGGTGAAGGGCATGGCCTTGGACCCCCTGGCATGGTGCTGTGGTGGGGGTCACAGCCTGAGGTCCCCATCAAGCCCTGCCAGGTTGGGGGCATGGTCTGAGGTCCCCCATCCTGGTGCCAAGGCGGGAGGCACGGCCTGAGATTCCCTGTCAAGCCCTGCCAGGCTGGAGGTGTGGTCTGAGGTCCCCTGGCCTGGCATTGTGGCAGAAAGAGCAGCCTGAGGTCCTCTAGCCCAGCACCAGGACAGGAATCACACCTTGAGGTCCCCTTTCAAGCCCTGCCGGTGGGGGACACAGCCTGAGGTCTCCTGTCAAGCCCCACAGGAGTGGAGGAGGGTGTAGCTTCAGGTCCCTGCTGATTGCTCCTTAAGGCTCCTTATGGGAACTTGGCCTCACCTGTGGGTGCAGCTATCTTTGTGATCGAGTGATGGTTAATTAGGATATTCCCTCTTTATTAGATAGGATACTTTACTTGTTTGGTTCTTCTTCAAGCTAATGGAATTCCAGTGGTATTTGATCTTCAATAATTTTTTTAAAATATGTTACATGTGGACATAACTTGCCAAGTAGATGTGCCTATTCATTGAAACTTATCTTCTCTTTTATTTTTTTCTTTCCTAACCTACTTCTTTTTATTTTTCCCATCAGCATTTATCTCCTCTATGCCCTTTCCACCTCCCCTCCTCTATCTTCTTCTTTATTTACACTTCAAAATTTAAGATTGGGTTAAAGGGAACATTAATTAAAATAACTTTTTTAAAAAATATACTTTATTGATTTTTTTATAGAGAGGAAGGGAGAGGGATAGAAAGTTAGAAACATCGATGAGAGAGAGACATCAATCATCTGCCTCCTGCACACCCCCTACTGGAGATGTGCCCACAACCAAGGTACATGCCCTTGATGGGAATCGAACCCAGGACCTTTCGGTCTGCAGGCTGACGCTCCATCCACTGAGCCAAACCGGTTTTGGCTGATTAAAATAACTTAATGTATTTGTTGCAAAAACTCTTAAGACTATGGCCAAGCCCTTGGTTCGTTAGATCACCCCACAGAAACGTGAGTGACTGTGCAGCCCATGGGGCAGTGAGCAGTTCCCGTGGGGCAGCAGGTAAGCCTCCAGCCGGGTAGGGAGCGGGGAAGAGCAATGAGAAGCAGCTTGTGGGGTTGGGTCAGTCTCCACCAGAACCCCCATGTCAGGGGCTGCAGGAGGTCAGGCAGTTGTAGAATGCAGAAGCCTGGGCATCCTTTCTCTCCCCGCTTCTCCTTCCAGCTGACCCAGGTCCACCAGAAGGGGGTCCGTGGAAACCTAGGCCAGGTGGGGAGGAGAGAGCTGCCTCCCAGACCTCTGCACATCGAACCCAGGGCGGCTGCCTGCTCTTTGGGCTACAGTGGGTGAATTTGAAAGGGCACCCCTTCCTCCCCGGGGTCAGAGCCCTCACGTCCATGTGCTGATAGGCAAAGAGCCCTCACCTGGCCAGAATCCCATGAGCCAGAGCACATGGCACAACCTCCTAGGCCTTCCTGAGCCTCTGCGACCCTGAGGCCTGGGCCCCCTCTCTCCGTGGGAAAGTGAAATGCAGGCCATGAGCCTAGGCTTCAAGGGGGCAGTGCCTGCCAACCCTGAGTGCTCAGCCCTCTGATAAAGCAGGACAGTGAGCAGGAGACTCTATCCACAACTAACAGCTTGAAGGGACTGTATTAGAGCAGAGTGTGCAAGATGGGTGGCCAGGCAGGGAGGGGTGATCACCAAGGTTTGCTGGGATGGAGTTTTGATAGCCAGAGTCTTCAACCAATCAGCATTATTATTGCAAAGTTCAAGGTTCAGTGGAACCAATAACACACTCTAGGGCAATGGTTTTCAACCTTTCTAAAGCCGCGACCCTTTAATACAGTTCCTCATGTTGTGGTGACTCCCAACCATAAAATTATTTTCGTTGCTACTTCATAACTGTAATTTTGCTACTGTTAATGAATTGTAATGTAAATACCTGTGTCTTCCCATGGTCTTAGGCTCTACAGTAGCTGCAGAAAACACAGATATTTACATTAACAGTAGCAAAATTACAGTTCTGAAGTAGCAACGAAAATAATTTTATGGTTGGGGTTCACCACAACATGAGGAACTGTATTAAAGGGTCACGACTTTAGAAAGGCTGAGACCACTGCTCTAGGGCAATAGAAATAACTGGGAAATTGTGATTCACTTGTGTGGGGTTTTTAATGACTGCAAAGTTTGCCATCTTTTTTAAGCTTGGCAGCTATTCCACCCACTAGTTAAAGAAAACAATTTATAAATAAAAAGACAAAACTTTAAATGGAGTGTTTCTTTTTTTCCATTAAAAAAATGAGGTTGAATGCTGGAAATTCAAATTATGAAGAGAAATATACAGGGAAATAACCACAATTTCTCTGGTGTAGCATTCTACCATAAAATTGATATTTAGTTGATAAGTATTTTTGTTAAAGGCAAAAACAAATCTACTTCAATATTTCTATTTTTTAATCCTAAATTCAGGTGGAAACCGACCTATTTTCAAACTAAATGAGTCTCATGAAGAATATCTTTACCAAGAAAATGTATTATAAAAGATAAAGACCTGGTATGTCGTGATTTTTCTTCTTTCAAACAAAAAAATAGTTGGGTTTGTAGCTCTTGATTCTTCATGAGGGTAGTCTATATGGGAGACTCATGACTCCTGGCCTTTAGGACGCAGGCAGGACCTCAGTGTGACTAAGATTCAAGATTCAAGGGACTGAATCTTAATGGGACTGCAGCCACAGGGGCACTTAGGGGCCACAACCCTCACACAGTAACCAGCCAGCACTGGGACATTTCTTCGCAGGCATGGGAACCCTAAAGCAATGCTAAACTCTACACACCAACTCACACACAACTGACCTCCTGCTAGTCTTCTACAAAGCCGCCACATTAGGGTTTGAAAAAAACTACAAACATAAAGTTGATGCATGTGAATGTCTGAATATTTTTAGATGTGGCGTTTCAACTTGGTTTATATAAACAATGAGATTCCACAACGCGTGCGGGAGGGGGCCTGTGGTGACACCGGAGAAGGTGCAGCAGCATCTGTGTAAGGCCCATGGACACAGCTACGCAGTCTCCTCATAGAACTGGCCACGAACGTCACTGCTGTGCAGTCGCAGCCTGGATCACTTCCACTGGGGAAGGACAGATGAGGCTGAAGGAGGTGGACTTCCTATTGCCCTTCCCTTTCCCTCGTCATCGGGTTTGCGAATAATCCCTCACGTTGGATCAGAGGCAGCTCGTGAAATGTACACAGTCCCATCTGCCAATTCCCCCTCTCCCCCCGAGGCTCCACAGTGGGTCTCACTCTCCCACCAGCTGGATCTGGTGGTGTCCCCCCACCCACTGAGCTGCCCTTCCCAGCCCGGAGGGTGTGGGGCCCTGTGAGTCTGGTTGCTTTGCAGTTATTCCCGAACTCAAGTGTGTGGCTTTACTCTCCTCTTTTGATAACATTATAGAATCTGAGAAAACAGCTCCTGTGCCCTCGTTTTTAATGATATAATGTAATCTCATTTTTAATTACCTGAACAAAAAGGTTTCAAGTCCATCAGATTGCCTCTCAGGGCTGCAGAGGTATTAACGGGCTCCAGAACCAATTACCTACATTTCCTTTTTACTTATTGCAAATGTGACCTTTTGTTAGAATTTGATTGCGAGTTTCCTGCTGTGAGTGGGTAACCATGGGCGTCTCGGGCCGGCTCCCCTCACGTCAGGGCGGCTGTTCATTTTAATTCCCTCTGATGGCTGCAGGACAAGTAAGTGTCTGGGACCCGGCGCCATAATGAGAGGAACCCGGGGCCATGCGGCCCTTCAGTGACAGACCTTCACAGCCAGGACGTGGGTGGAGGGAAATCGCCTGCCATCGGCCTGGAGGAAAGTAGGGCTGTTTCCTGCATGTGGTGTGAGGACCATGGCGACCGCAGTAAAGATACGGCTGGGGCCGGGGTGGGAGCTGTGGGAGATAGAAGGACGAGAAATGGAGCCCAATGGGAGGGCATCTGGGTGGAACCCCATAGGAGGGCATCTGGGTGACAGCAGCCTGAGAGCTCACAACTCAGTGCCGACCGAGCACAGGGGAGTATCATGGGGCCCAAGACACAGGAGTCTAGGAGGAGCCAGTGGGGTCCGGCCAGTCCTGAGGAATGAAGGGCAGGCTGTGTGTCCCCTTCCAGCCTGGATCCATTTCCTCCACGTGCTAAAGCTCCTGGGTACCTGCTCCTGGGTTCATGGGCTGTCCTAGCAGCTCCCACCACCTCCTGACTTCTAAGTACATATAATACATAAAGGAAGGAGAAGGTGGTAGGGAGGGCGATGGTTTGGGAAGTCAGCAGGGCAGGCAGGGCTCAGGGTTACTCTGGGTTGGGGTCAGCTCCTCAGGGAGATACTGGAGACTGAAGACTGGGATTTCGCTCCACTGCAGCCTGGCTGAGGACAAGGTTAGCCTGACTAGCAAGGATGGGGAAGGGCCTGGAAGAGACCAGGGAGTGCTCACCGCCAGCTGCAGTCTTGGCAGCCCCAGCCTTTCCCTTCCACCTGGGGAGGTGACAACACATGGAGCCCCAGCAGCCGCAGTCCTAGCCTCTGGAGAGTCAGGAGCCCCATGACCCCTGGCCCAAGATCAGGGCCTGGGTCCCAGACAGGGTGGCTCTTTCCCATTTACTGCTCAGCCATCTGAGGACGTCATGGGACACCTTAAGTAGCTATAGGACAGAAGGGTGGGGACGCCAGCCAGCCAGCTGATCCCTAACCCTCACTGATGATACATGGGCCATTAAGAGGAAGCGACTCTGGTGGCTGGGAAACCCAGGATAGAGAGAGGAGCTGTCAGTGGCCAGAGAACGTGACCTCAGTGCAGTCAGAGTAAGTGCTGGGCTGGGCACCAGACCTGCAGGGACAGGAGCAGAGGGCCCAGCCAGGGTGAACGACAAACTCAGGGACAGATGTCCCTCAGGAAAGGAAATGCAAGGGCCATTTATGTGTGTGTGTTGGGGGGTGTATGTGGGGGAAGGTAGCCCCTACTTAACTCCCAGGCTATTTCCTAAGGAAGCCCGAAGCTAGGCACCTTGAGAGTGTCCTGATGGGAGACCACTGAACCATGCTGCAGGCCCAGGGGTTGAGACTTCTTAGGGTTGGGGGAGGCGAAGGACAAGCACAGGGGGATCTCAGGAGCTCTGGGACAGAGGAGTGGATGGGGCAGCGGGGAGAAAGGAAGATGGGGGTGTGCTGGAGAGGGTCTCCCCCTGCAGCCCTTTCCAGAACCACATGCTTCTCTCTGTGTTTTAGCGTAGCTGACCATCAGGCCTACTGAGTACCCCCAGCTCATGCCTGCTTGCCTCGCACCCCTGCCAGGGCTCTTCATCCTCCCCAGGGAGCCTTGAGGCCATGGCACTGGCAACCTTAGGGAGGGATGCATTCCCAGAATCTCCAGCTGGACCCGGGAGTGTTGTCTTTTCCGCAGAGGTTTCCTGTGGCGTCCCTGAACGTGCAGGGATCCTGGCAGAGAACTCTCGGGAGGTGCCTGCTGACTTGGCAGACAAAGTTTGAGAATCATCCCACTCGTGGTTGGGGAGCCATCAGGTTACATGATGGCCATTCCAACTGCAAAACAAGCTCCGTTCATTAACAAGCCGCCATAACTCACTTGGAGGGCGCCGAAGGCGTGCAAAGGAGGGTGGCCCACCCACAGTTTACAATACAACTAAATCAAAGGAGCATCAGCACCCTCTGAGCTGCGGACCAGGCCTCCCGCAATCGGGGGAGAGGTGGCAGCGATGGAAACACAGAGCCTGGGGCCCACAGCTTGCCACGCACCCTGAAATAAAGAACCTCCTGGGAAGACAGGAACACTGTGTTCACACAGTGACTGCTGGAAAGCTACCTTTTCCAAAGTGGACGAAAGAAGTGAGAAGAGGAGCAGGTGGTTCTCGAGGTGGACACTATGAGTTGCCACCTGGAAGGGGGGACGATGGGCGTCCTGGAAGCTGAGAATCCTGAACAGGAGGGGCTGCAGAGAAATGGCCCACATGCTTTCATCCAATGTCCTACCTTTGCTTTGCCTGGCTCACCAGTGCTGCGGTCAGCTCTCTGAACTCGGGCCACACGCCTTAAGAAGGGTCTCAGGAGGTGAAAGCAGCAGAGGTGACTGCAGCAGATGGGACTGTACTGTGAATGCCACCAGCATGAGCAGAGGTAGGGGACAGAAATGCCATCCTAGGTAGAGTCCTGCCCATACCAATCCCAGCCCAGATACAGCAGCTACATCCAATCAGATGCCCTTTTCATAAAGCCCAGGAGCTGGATCCCTGCTCACTGATGAGGGCTGAGCATTGGAGGTGAGACCACTGGTTCTGACTGCCCTCAGATCCGGCCCTTCCCCACCAATCGGGTAGGGCTGCCCCGGACACTTTGGCCAATGCTTTCTTATTGGAAGGTAGGTCATCCCTCCTCCTGGGTTGTAGCTACTCATAGGCACAGGCTGGTGAGCATGCCCCTCCTCTTTGTCTTGCTTCTCCATTTAACTCAAAACATGTCACCCCCAATTCAGGTACCAGGTGATCAAGTTACCTCAGAATAGAGGCCCAATGCATGAAATTTGTGCAAGAGTAGGCTTCCTTCACCCGGCTGCCGGCACCGGCTTCCCTCTATTGCCCACAGGCACCTGGGCTGGCTTTCCTCCACCCTGGCTTCATCAGGAAGGATGTCTGGTCTAATTAGCATACAACTCTTTTTTTTTAATATATTTTATTGATTTTTTTTACAAAGAAGGGAGAGTAATAGAAGATAGAAACATTGATGAAAGAGAAACATCAATTAGCTGCCTCCTGCACACATCCTGCTGGGGATATGCCTGCAACCAAGATACATGGCTCTGACCAGAATCGAACCTGGGATCCTTCAGTCTGCAGGACGACACTCTATCCACTGAACCAAACGGGTTAGGGAAGCATACTACTCTTTTATTATTATAGACTAGTGGTCCAGTGTACAAAATTCATGCATGGGGGCAGGGGTTCCCCTCAGCCCAGCCTGCACCCTCTCCAATCAGGTACTCCTTGGGGGATGTCTGACTGCCAGTTTAGGTCCGATCGGGTTTGGTCCTAAACCCACAGTCAGACATGCCTCTCTCAATGTGGGACTGCTAGCTCCTAATCACTCACCTGCCTGCCTGTGTGTTCTCCCCTAACTGCCTATGCCTGCCTGCCTGATTGCTCTTAACCCCTCTGCCTGCCTGATCACCTGCCTCTAACTGCCCTCCCCTGCCAGCCTGATCTCACCCCCAACAGCCCTCCCCTGCCAACCTCATCTTGCCCCCAACTGCCCTCCCCTTCTGGCCTAATCTCGCCCCTAACTGCCTTTGCCTCAGCCCCCACCACCATGGCTTTGCCCAGAAGGAAGTCAGATGTCTGGAAGATGGCCCATTGACCCAGTCTAATTAGCATATTGCCTTTTTATTAGTATTGAGAGATTATATAGGATAGGATTGTTTAAATGTGGGGGGGGGGCTTTTTCAGCAGGAGGAGATACTTTTGGCAGACAAAAATACATAATCCCTATATCTGGACTGATAGCCAGCTATATGCACTATACTGCCAAACCGGTCATTAAAAAATTAAACCACTTTCTTACACCTTACACCAAACAGCTATTGCCCTTAGAACACCTCCTCAGCCCACACCTTAGATTCTGCCTTCACAGTTCACCCAGATTTGGTTCTGATTGGTCAGTTTCTATGCCAGTCAGCGTCTTCAGGCCTATTTCTGGGCCTTATCAGAGAGGTGGAGCTGATCAACAGCTAGCCTAGGCTGCTGGCGAGTGGGCTGAACTGTATATTATGGATTTATAAACTGCCTTCTAGCAGAGAACTGTTTCATCAAACTGGTTCTTGCCAGAGATTTGGTGTGCATAAGAAGACAAGCAAGGGCTCTGGCCCAATTGGGTCTGGTGCTGCCCAGGGTAGGGGACCACAGGATGCCTGGACACCAGAATGAAGATAAGCATGTCCAGGGCTGCCACACACTGCTGGGCAAGTACAGGGGGGAACTCGGGGCAAGTTACTATCTGTGGACACAAGATGGTTACAGTAGTGTCAGATGGGCAGGTACATTTCCCATGGATACAACTGCCATACCCAGAAGGTGACCTTGAGCTGATGACTTGTTCAAAAGCACAGCTGTTACAAATGAGCTCCCAGCACTCCAGTCTGGACTCTGCCCGATGCTGGCAGCTTTGCTACAGCCAAACCCAGACCACTGCCTCCTGTGACCTCCCTCTAAAATCAGAGGAACGCAGGAACATCACAGTTAACCAAAATGGCAATTAAACGTCAACTATACCAGATCTGATTCTCCAAATGAGCCTCAAAGTACAAGACCAGAAACAGCAGAAGCTGGCAAGGCCGTGGAACTCCGGCGGGGTGCTGCATTCATGGCCGTCATGGCTTTCTCCTGACATCTGACTCACTTCCCAACCTTTCCTGACTGCAGAAATTCCTTGACCAAATCACTGGCCAGAGAGGGCCAACTACTTCTAACTCTGATCTTTCTGACTTTATAGTTGAGATCATTCCTGTTGCCCATCAGGTAACCTAAACTCATTGGCCTTCCCCACCTCCTGCTGCAAATATGATGAACGAAGGTATCAAGGTCTGTCCCTCTGACAGCAAGGCTGGGTTCCTCTTGCCCACACTGACTGGCACTGGGCTCTGAGCTTTCAGACAATGCCACGCCCACAGCCAGCCTCAGAGGAGGTGTTTATGATCCCTGTTACAGACAAGGAAACAAAACTCCCAGAGATAGCGACTTTCACACTGGTCACCAGCAAGCTGGGAATCGAGTCCTGCTTGAACCAACTGCAGGAGCCAAGCTCTGACGTGTTGTTGTGTCTGGTTGAGGGGCCCTGTCAGGAGTTGGGGCTGTGCTCCTGGGCTGACCTCCCTGCCTGATTAGATGGTCTGACCAGGAACCACGTGTGCTGTGAGTGTTCCTGGAAAAGGAAGCACACTGGTATCCGCTGGCCAGCTGTCAGTGAGCACTCCGACTCAGTGTGACGACAGTGAGGGAAGGAGTTGCCAGGATGCAGCTACACCCCAACCCCACTCCCTAAGCACCACCACCCCCTTACATGTCCTCTCTTTTGAGGTTGAAACAGGCTCTCTGCTGCTGCTGAAATCACTAAGTTATGACAATACATGAAATCCCCAAAGAGAGAAGTCAAATAAGAAAAGCATAATTATTGCAAAACAGGAGAAGGAATTTAATGCACATGAAATAGTCCCAGAACTGGAAGGAGAACCGCTGAGATGATTTCAATATTGAATTTGCCTGGTCTCTGTCTTCCCGTTTTATTTCCTAAGGTCTGTGCTATGACATGACAGCTCCAAAAGCAGATCATCTACACGGAGATTAAGTTGTTAGAAGAGTTCTTGCGACTCCTAATTCATATTTTATAAGCCTTTGTGCATTTGGAGAGTTATCAACTGAAATTTAATTGGGCTCAATGTTATCATTTAACATTTTAAATAACTGCACAAAAATGAAATTTAAAATCCCCCCACACCTAATAAATTAGTGCTGTAAAACTGATAGTAGCCTCTGAAGGACTGAGCACAGGTGGGCATGAGTAGAGGGGGGCTTCCTATCAGCCCTGCCGGTGCGCCAAGGGCTGTGAGAACTTCCATTGAGCACCACCTTCCGTTCAGTCAGACATCGATGATTTAGAGCGTCAGTGGCTTCATTTTATGAGAAATGCTCAATAGCCATGAAAGTCAGCCTTAGGAGAGCCTGCTGCCTCCTCACTCATCCAGGAGGAGGTTCCCCCTCACTTTGGGGAATCGTGGCCTGGCAAGGTTGTTTCTAGGCCAGGATAATCTTCTCCCAGGTAAGGAGGTGTTTCCTGAGAGTCTGCGTTCATGCGGAACACAGTACCCTGGGCTCGCAGGGCCCCACAAGCCTCACAGGGAGTAGCAGGGGAATAACCCTAGCCCTTATTCTAACACTAAACCTAACTCTAACTCAAGCCAGCCATAACCCTAACCCTAGATATAACCTAATCCTAGCCCTATACCTACCTCTCACCATATCCCTAAACCTAACCCTAACCCTAATCCTAACCTTAAACCTAGCCTTAACACTAACCGTAACCCTAACCCTAGCCCTAAACCTAACCCTATAGTCCCCCCTCCTCCCAGAGACCTCCCTGCCCATGACCAGGTCCGCTGCATGACAGGACCAGCCTGCCCAGAGATAACCCTTGGGGGCAAGGAGGTCAGCAAGTCCTTCCTAACTGTGCCTGGCAGGGTGTTTGAGAGGACACTTGGAGAATGGGGCTCCTGAGGGGCTCCAGACCTGGACCAGCCTCCCTCAGTGGCCCCTTTGTCCTCTTCATGGAACGGAGCTATGGCTCCAGGCTCCCAAGCAACCCTCCCTTTCCTGGAGCAGGTTTGAGTGGCAGCACCATTTCTACATGGTTGTGGCCTCCCTGCCATAGATACATCAGGATGTTAGCCACTCAAAGGGCGGCCACCGCCCTCAGGCAAATCACAGGGACCCAGTGGATGGACACAGTTATGCACCACTGCCCTCTGGTGGACAGGTCAGGGCCCACGACATCAGGGAGGGGCTGACCCCGGCCCAGAAAGCACATGCTGGCCCGCAGGCCTGGGACACAGAGCCTGTATCCACTTGCCTTTCAGGGAAGGATCGGTTTGCATGGCTCTTCCTGTTATACACACCAGTTCTGGCTAGTGGTGGGACGGGGCACATCTGGGGCCTGAGACAGGGTATGCAGCCCTATCTACTGCCAGGTGCCTCAACTGAGCTACTTGTGCATCTCCCCTGATGTGATAGATTCCCTCTAATTTGTCCTCAATGAATCATTTCAGCTCCAGGGCCAAGGAGGCTTCTGCCCTACATGATCCCCTTTCCCTCCAGGTGGGCTGGGCTATAAGAGCGGGTGCAGAGCTATGAACACATGCATCACTGCACTATCTATGAAAGATCAAACTCCGACAGCTCCCAGGTTCTTTGCATCCTCTACAGTAACCATCAAACCACAAATGTTCTTCATGTCTATTAAGTTACTACAATGAATTCAGAATGTTTCCAATATTAGACTCTTGGGATAAAAGGCCAAAGGGCTGCACAACATGGATCCAAGTAAGTCTGAAATTAGAGTCTCTCCATCTACAAGGTCCAAGGAAACGTTTTCTTCCTATCTTCCTAATTTCTGGGTCATAAAACAGACATGAAGAAGCAGGGACTCCATTGGGCAATGGGAGGAGGGGTGGGGCCATGCAGGGGTAGGCCCAGCCATGCCAGCAGAGTGCTCTGAGGGGGTTTCACCTGCCCACTTCAAGCAGAGAAATGTCTGGGGTGGAGATCAAGCCCATGGCTTCTATTGTCCTCACTGCTTGACCCTCCAGGGTTGGCCATGGAGCAGGGGCCTCAAGACCCAGCTCCTTCAATCCTTCTCAACCCTCAGTGACCAACCACCTCACTGGCATTGAAGAATCCTCTTCAAAGGAGCCTTCCTTCCCCCTCTCCAATCTGGGACCTCTTGAGGGATGTCCAACTGCCCGTTTAGGCCCAATTAAGGTAGGTAGTCGGACATCCCTCTCACAATCCAAAACTGCTGGCTCCCAACTGCTCACCTGCCGGCCTTCCTGATTGCCCCTAACCACTTCTGCCTGCCAACCTGATCACCTCCTAACCACTCCCCTGACAACCTGATTGATGCCTAACTGCTCCCCTGCCAGCTTGTTTGCCCCTAACTGCCCGACACTGTGGGCCTGGTCACCCCTAACTGCCCTCCCCTGCAGGCCTGGGGCCCCTCCAACTGCCCTCCCCTGCAGGCC
>JAAGEH010002531.1:53779463-53912611 GCA_011751065.1 Lasiurus cinereus | reverse complement strand
CTCCCCTGCAGGCCTGGGGCCCCTCCAACTGCCCTCCCCTGCAGGCCCGGTCACCCCCAACTTACCTCCTCTGCCGGCCTGGTCACCCCTAACTGCCCTCCCCTGCAGGCTTTATCACCCCCAATTGCCCTCCCTTGCAGGCCTGGTCCCTGCCAACTGCCTTCCCCATCTTATGGTGGCCATCTTGTGTCCACATTGGGGCAGGATCTTTTGACCACATGGAGACAGTCATCTTGTGTGTTGGAGTGATGGTCAATCTGCATATTACTTTTTTATTAGATATGACAGAGGCCTGCTGCACAGGTGGGGGCCAGCTGGTTTGTCCTTAAGGATGTCCTGGATCAGGATGGGTGTCCTATGGGGTGTGGGGTGACCTAGGCAAGGGGCCTGTGGTGATTTGCAGGCTGGCCAGGGCCCCAGCAACTCAAGCAGAGGCCTTGGTATCTGGGATTTATTTATCTTCCACAATTGAAACTTTGTAGCCTGGAGCAGAGCCAAGCCTTCTGCTGGCACAGCCATTGAACTTCATTGCCTTAAGCGGAGGCCTGAGCCAGCCAGGGTGTGCAGAAAGCTTGGCTTCCTCCATCGCCAGGGGCAACCCAAGCCTCCCTCCTGCTCTCTTTGTGGCCGTAGCCATCTTGGTTGGGTTAATCTGCATACTCGCTCTTATTGGCTGATGGGTGTGGCTTGTGAGTGTACCAGAGATAGGTCATATTGCATATTGTTCTTTTATTAGATAGAATATTAATGGGTTGGTGCAACTGTTTCACTTTCTTGTTCAAATTACTCAAGTTTTTGTGTTTATTTGGGGTGGGGGTTCATAAAGAGAAGGATCCCTAATTATCTTTCTCTCACCTAGGGAAGCTGCCCCACTGTGCATATTTTGTTCAGTCCTAGGAGAGGTGGTGGGCAGTGACACTCCACCTTAGTGCCAGACCTGGCCACATCACCTACCTGAAGAGGTTGCCAGCCCAGATCCTCAGAGCCTGTTTGGCTGAGCATCTGATGGCAGTCTCCTAAACAAGCCTCCCCACACCCTTATGGGCAGTAGCCATTCAATCCAGGCCTTTGTACCATCTACTTCGGAATGTGAAGGGTGAGTAGTGAGTACATGAATGAGTCTAAGAGGTGAGTGCATCATGTCCCCATTCTAGGGGAGTGTCCCCCAAACTCATATCCACCCAGAACCACTTGAAAATCAGGTTTTTGCAGGTGTAATAAGGTCATACTAGGTTAGGGTAGGCTCCAAATCCAAGGACTGGTGTCCTTATAAAAAGGCCACATGAAGGTAAACACAGGGAGATGGAGAGATGTGTCTACAGAGGAGACAGAGGCCACCAGGAGCTGGAGAGGCCTGCAAGATCCTTCCTTAGTGCCTTCGGGGGGAATGAGGCCCAGGAGGCCCTAGGAACACCCTGTCCTCTGGCCTCTATGAGAGTAATTTCTTCATGTGAAACACCTGGCATGTGAGGGTTGGTTAGGGCACCCCCAGGAAACAGCACATGCTCTCTGGACTACCAGGTATCTGCAGTGCCCAGTAAACAGCTGCTATAAATCACTGACCTCTATAGGTCAGGGCAATGCATACAATGCTTTCTGCCATCAAACCAGGCAACTTTGCGCATTGCATACACACGAAGTCACAACTCAGGGCCCCTTTCCCATGTGTCTGGCCCAGTGGGACCCCTGGCACAGCAAAGAAGAGGGGGCTCAGGCCACCCCATCTGGGCATTGTGGTGTCTTTTAGGACAGCACTGAACAGGGGTCCTGTAATCCATCAGTGACATCAGTGCCCTAGGTGAGGCTTAGCCCTCACTCCTGAGTCTCTCATCACTGTCTACACAACCAGAGTGGAGAGCTGGCAGCTGTGGACTGTGACCTGGGGAAGGTGTTCTGTGATGTGAGTGTAGATCCATGACAAAAGTCAGGCGGAATGGCTGGTGACATCAAATGGGCAGCTCCCTGACCTCAGGGGCCCCTGCTCCAGCCCCCAGGGCTCCTGCTATCCAAGTACAAAGTGGAAAAGGAGGGGTGGTGGTAAGAGACGGAGCCCTGTTTCTGTGGAAAAGTACATTTGACTTCCTAACAGCCTCGGGACTGGTGATACTCAGTGCAGGGAAGCCAGGGTCACCTCACCTGGATGGCATCTTTGTGGACCCTTTGCCCTGTGTACAGAGATGCTCAGAGTGGGGAGTTCAGGGTTCAACTGAACTATGGAACCCAACCACAGTCACTGGCTCTGAGCACAGCTGCTGTTAGGTCACTTACTTCAGACACTGTGTCTGGACATAGTTTCTAAGAAGAGATCTGTGGCTGGAGGTTAGAAATGGTGGACTGGGGACACCATGTGTGATCACAGCAGCTGCAGGTTTTGTAAATGACAGGAAGCTGAAACTAGCTGAAGAGATAACGTAGAGTTTTCTACATTTCTCTTGGCTGCCTGATGTGGTCACAGAGGCTGTGCTCAGAAGCACCTGGCAGGAGCCCCTGGCAGGGACCCCTCAGCCCACACTTGTAAGGAACGTCCATTTTTAAAAATCCCTTCTGTGGAAGAAACACACTTGTGAAGGCGGTCCTTAATGATGCCTTTTATTCACAGAAGGAACACCCCCCGGGGCAGCACAAGGACCTTCCCTACTTTAGCAAACAGAACAGTGAAATGCTCACGTGCATAGCCTCCCAAGACCCAGGGGCATGGTCTGCTCTAGTGACGGTGCTGTTTGAACTGGAGGCCACAGTAACCGCAAGTTCCAGTTTTTGTTTCTTTGTCCTGAAAAAATTCAAAAAGAGAGATTTCATATTTCCATATTCTACTTCAATCTATTGGACATTAGACAATGAAAGTATACACAAAAGCCTAAATGCACTGTCAGCCTGAAACACCTATAAAACCCAAGTCACAACTGAGCTAGGAACTGACAGTGCCTAGGGCCTGGGCCCAGCTCTATCTCCTCCTGCAGCCCCGGACCCAGCCCTGGAACTCGGGGTCACCGTAGAGAATCACTTCCAGGGCATAATGTGTCAGCATAGCCGCTTCTTGCCCTTGGCTCAATCCCTCCAGGAGGGGCAGGGTCTCATCTGAAGCACAGACTGCAACTTAACTCGAGCGGGTGGGTCCCCACAGGGCTGGGTTCCAAGCTCACTCACACCACCAGCAGAAGGGGCAGCAGTGGGCCCTGCCAGCTTCCTTCCCCTTCCTATACATACGGCCTTTCAGTGTGGCTTCCTTCTTGGCTCCAATGTCCTAAGTACTACTCCTTTTCTCTAGGCTCCGATTGTGTATAAACTTGGGCTTAAAAATGGTGAAAGCCGGAGAGACAGTACTGGCAACACTGAATACACTGCATAGCACGTCACAGGTGGAAAGATACCACTGTATTCAGCCCTGCAGTTGGCTTTGTAGGAAAGGTCAAGTGGGAGAATGTGTGGTCAAAGGAACACTGCAAGGGCCACCCTGAGAGCAGGGAACAGAAAGATGGGTGAGCACTGAGGTCACATTACCAAGTTTATGTAGACTTTCGGGTGACCGAGAGCCCCCCCACCGCCATCACATGACACTACGCGACTCTCCACTTCACTCACGGGCTGCTCAGCTATCAAATCAATGGCAAAGTTCTCATTCACCTGGAACGAGAAGATAAAACCTTGTGTAGATAAATACAAAAACTTAACGATTTCATTAAATTTAAATCTATGTAGACACCTGCCATCCCACACATTCATTTACTGCTGACACAGGCAGAATTATATTCTATACACTTTCTTTTAAATATAATTGTAGATTGTTAAAACACACAAATAATTTAATAAAACATCTATATATGCACGAACACATTTAGCTTTTCATTGTATATAATTTCAAATTTACTGAAATATCACAAGAATTATCATTTCGTCTTTACCTGACTCAGATTGTTAACATTCTCCCCCATTTACCATTTGCTATCCCCTCCCATTGCTCTTTCTCTACACACACAGTTTCACAACTCTGTCCACTGGAGAAGATTAGAAATAGTGACGACCCAGTGGCAATGAGTCCACGCCATCTCTGCCACCAGTTCGTACTAAAGGAAAGAGGGCTCTGAAAACAGCTGGTTCCAGATCCAGAACAGATGTCCCAGATGAATGAGAGATGTGTGTCTGTGACAGAGAGAACGGAGCCAGCAAGGACCCCTACAATTGTGTCAAAAGGGTAGCCAACCCAGGGATACTGCCAATCTGGAAATGGATATGGGAAATCTGAGGAACAATGGAATTGTAATGGCAAAGGACTGAAACACAAAACTACACTGAAACCCATGATTCCATAATGATATTTTTAAACTTCTTTAATTTCCTTACTATAGGGAATCAATTCATCATTTTTAAAACTGATAAATAACAGGAAAGAATCTAGCATTTCTTCTTTATTCCGGGTAACCAAAGTTTTTGTTGGTTTAGTTGTTTTTCTGTATATTTTTTTATGCTACTAATAAGAGAAAAGCATGCCTTACAGCCTATGTGAGTTAATGATTTGGAGACGCTTGTCCACTCTACAACCAGAACCACCACATCATCTGCCCAGTAGGATTACCACAGACAAAGAACCTGAGTCTGATCTGACAAAGCAGCTGGATCCAACTGAGCATGCACACTCCAAGGACCAGAGGTGCCAAAGAGCAGGGAAAGAGTGCAGTAGGCCAGGGCCAGCTGTGGATGACCCTACAGAAGAAACACCAGGTCTGTGACAGGTGAGGAAGAAAAAGTGTGTGTGTGTGTGGGGGGGGGGAGTAATGGGAACCTAAAAATCAAAGAAACCACAATGCATGGGACTTATTTGGATTCTGAATCAAACAAGCTGTGAAAACTTTAAAAATATGACACAGTCGAGAATATTTAGGCCACCTAGATACTGAATTGAAAGGAACCTCTGTAGTCAGGTGAGATGATGCTATCATTGTCAACACCTCCTGGAGGTGTGCATGGTCAATTTCAGATCTGATGACACAATACAAATGGTGGGAAGCAGGCTGCTGTGAACACTGCAGGAACACGCATGATGTCTTGGTAAGCATCCTGTGGCACCTGTGGAAACTGAGTGACCAGGATGAAGGAGGAGGGGATCACTAAACTAGCCCCTCACTGCATAGTCACAACAGCAATTCCAACATCTTGGCTAGGCAAATCATTTATCTAAAAATGCCGGACTGTGGCAAAAGTGGGGACTAGACAGGAGACTTGTCTTGGTTTACTTGCCTCAATTAGAGCTGTCCTCAGTGACCACAAGAGATAAAGCACATGACACTGGGGAAACTGTAAAAGCGAAGCAACAGTGTCTGCTTGTAAAGGGAAAGAAGGGAACCTGGGCCCTCACAGTGCACAGTAAGCCTCAGAGATCCACTATGCATGTCCCCTGGTCACCAGCCCCATGCCCAAGGGCCGTGGCTCCTTTATTCCAAGCACTGCACATCCTGTGAAGAAATCCAGCAGTGCCTTCTCCAAGCTTCCTCCTTTCTGGGGCCATCCACAGCAATTATAATCGCCTTCTGTGTCCAACACTCGGCTCCCAAGGATTAGCTTGCCTGATGGTGCCTTTTAAACCCAGCATCTCTTCCACATTTTTACCCAACCCAAGGTGGATGACAACCCAAGGTGGATGACCACATCTTGAAAGTCACCCTCCTCTGGAGGCCAGAGTATCTCTCAACTGGAACACACCACACAGAGGACAGTCAGAGGGGCAACACCATTCTTCCCCTCTGGTCTCCTATAAGCCATCACAAGTTTACAGGAAAAGATGCTTAATGGAGATAAGATGGGGCAGTTCGAGGCTAAAAATCAGATTAATAAGTGTTGGCCAAGGTAATCCTGCAATTTGAGTTTGGGAATAATTTCAGTAGTTTATCATTATGGGTGAGGACTGCTGAGCCAGGTCAGTCCTGGCTCCCAGGGCCATGTGGCTTCCAGAATCTCACCTACACCAAAGGCCTACTGCTCTAGAGAAGATAAGAACATAGAGACTAGGTGTAGATAAATCCTTACAAATAAGGGGGTGGGGGCGATACAAGTTTAATAAAACTTTAAAATAAGAAGAACACAGTCAAGCTCAGTTAGCTTTTCCAAAGTCAGGCAACTGTCCAGAGGATATACAGTCCAGCGACAGAGCCACTCCCACTATTCACACACAGAGAAGGACCCCCCCGCCTGCCACCAACACGGATGACATCAAACACCCCACCAGAACTCTGATGCCCTGAACCCACACAATGTGGACAACATTTTGGAAAGGTTTAATTATTTTTCAAAAGCTTTGTCAGTGATAGAGTATGATTTTGTAAAGCTTTTCCTTAAAATTCTATTTTCAAAAACCCAGCAGGAAGTTACCAGGAAATTTGCAGATGTTAAAACAAACACCACAAGTGTGCAGCGCTGCTGCCAGGGTGTTTTACAAGCTCCTTTAAGCACAATGCCTCTGCCAAGGGCTCCTGCTCCCTTCCACCATACCTTACAGCGGTCTACATGGTGAGTGATGGCCCGCACAAGCCACGCGCCATACAAATGAAGCCTCAGGGTGTAAATAATACGGTGTCTACCTCAGTGACAAATGTGTCACAAAGGCCACACTAACAAACTCCCATCACGCAGTCCAAGAAACAGGCTGTCTCCTGTGGGAAGGGCAACTGATGCCTGACGTCTGAGACTGACATGGGACTGCCCCTGTCACTCAGGACTGCAGCTCCAGGGCGACCCTGACCTCCCATGATTAACATCCTGGGACTCAGCTCAACTGCAGGAAAACAAAGAGCCCAGGAGTCAACGCCCAGTCACAGCACCCAACCACGGCCCAGCTTCCAATTCCGTTAAAATTCAGGGCTGCAGTGGGCCGCCCTGCCCCGCGAAGGGACAAGGAAAGAAAGCATTACTGGACCTTGTGAGATCAATACAGAAAACATGTCACAGCATTCCAGACCCTTGGCTGTAAATGTAGTGTTTTCCCAAGTACATGGTGTGTCACAGACCTAAGTTGCCCAACCACTGTAAAAATTAGTCCTCTAGGTCACTAAGAGGTCACTAAATATATATATATTTATAGTTACCTCTTGATTAACTCCTCTGGGCCTAAAAATATTTAGGTTTAAATCATTCATTTGTCAGTAAACTGTTCTATTTTTTTTAAACTCATGTTTTTGGGAGTAAACTGTGGAAAGTTTACTCCCTTATGTCAAACTGAGAATTAAATCCATTAAAGATAAAATATACATATAAGTCTGTAAAATAATATCAAAACTAGTACAAAAAGGAAATAATTCAGTTGAATAGTCAATGTTTTGTATAATTTTGACCTAATTAATGGAAACTTACAAGTTTAAAATAAACTAAAAGCCCCAGTTTAATTATTTAGAATATCAGGTGTTTTGTTTTGTTTTAAATATATTTTATTGATTTTTTTTACAGAGAGGAAGGGAAAGGGATAGTTAGAAACATCGATCAGCTGCCTCCCTGCACGCCCCCTACTGGGGATGTGCCCTAAACCAAGGTACATGCCCTTGACAGGAATTGAAGCTGGGACCCTTGAATCCAAAGGCTGATGCTCTATCCACTGAGCCAAACCGGTTAGGGCTAGAATATCAAGTATTTTTAACACTAACACAAGTAATTATAATTAGCTAAACATACATGTGCACACATGCATATAAACAGTAAAAACTGAAGTTTTCATCCAAATTAATTTTTAAACTAAGTAAGTTTGAAGAAAATGCTCAAAAGCAGGGATAGGGAGGTGGAAAACACAAAGCTTTGTGGGCAATAAAACTACTGTGTGTTTCTGTAATGGTGGATAAAAGAGATTACACATTTGTCAAGACCCACAGAACGTACAGCAAAGAGTAAACCCTACTGTAAACTAAGGGCTTGGGTTGATACTAATATATCAATACTCATCCAGTGTTTAAATCACTCACTTGTAAAAAATGTAGCACAAGGGAACTGTGTGAGGGGAAGATGGGGCATATGGAAACTCTATACCAGTACTTTCTGTGCAATTTCCCAGTATACCTACAGACTTTTAAAACAATAATGTTTCTTGGAAACCAAAGTAATTTTAAAATGTTACTAAACACCAAATTTTTGTCGTAAGAGCAAAAACCACAGCAGAATGCCAGCTTATCTTTCACAGATGTGCTGTAAATCTTCACAACTTGAGGATGATCCCAAACAGGAAAAGGCCCCAGAGACCCCAAGCTGCAGAGTGGTAAAGGATTGGCAACACTGGCACCACATTATTGCCTCCAAAAGCTCTGATTTTGTTTGTTTAGCTTTGTTTTTAAATTGCTTCCTGTTGCTCTCTGCTATGACAATCAGAAACCAGGGCCCCAAGAGAAATCCCAGCAGAGAGAAGTCTGTGCAGAGCCAGGTGCCTGCCAAGAGCATCAGAAGGCGTGAGATAGGAAGCTGGGGGCCTGGCTGCAGGGCCGACACCAGGACTGATTTGCTCTGAGGTGCCCCACCCAGGGCTCTGAACTCCATCTCCACCTCACTGGCCCTGCCCTTATGATACCCACAAAGCAGGATGGAAGTAGAAAAGCGGACTTTGGGAATGGACAATGTAACCAAGATCAAAGGGAAGGAGAAACACAACTTAGGGAAAGCTGAGGCTTAACAAGAAGAATTAACAGGCTGACTGAGGGGAAAGAGTGACTGACTCAAAGTGATTATGGAGGACAAAATTTACTTTAATCTGAGGGTCTCAGGAGCATAAGGCACATAAAGGAAAAGACCACTCCCATTTATATATAAAAAAAGAAGTACACTTAGTAAGTGTTGTTACATACTGTGGGGGGACAAGGGAAACAAAATAGAAACAGCAGAAACAGAGACACATTTAACATTTGGAAAATTCAGAATTCCAGAGTTTCTAGAAATTCACAAATTGGAGGGAAATTGTTTAAATCTTACATATTGATTTTTTTTATATACCGGTTACATAAAGGCTTTATGGGAGTTTACCTCTCTTTTAGTAGTTGTGTGTGTGTGTGTGTTTTACTTACCTCTTTCTGACGGCCTATAAATCGAATTTTCCTGTAATCGTTCTCATCATAAACCTGGGGGGGTGGAAAAAGACCATATGTGATTTTTACAGCCTAATTCTGAAAGAAGTCAGTTAATATCCAGTACAGAAAAGTGTTTTTTCTCAACATTTACACCATTCCACGATCAGACACAGGAGGGGCAAGGTACAGTTGTGCAACCAGAGGGACATTTTTTCAGCAAGAACCCTCAGATGACAACGAGCAGTCAGTCACCTGAACTGGAAGGCTGCAAGGTGGAGTGCGAGAGCAGCGGCGGCAAATTCCGGCAGAGGGGGTGCACCCCCCCCCCTCCTTCACCTGGGGCCAATGGCTTAGGTCCCCTCTAAATCTACTGGGAGCACTTTAATAACATGGGTACCTACTCTCTCGTCTTACGATTACAGTCTAGGACTGTGTTTGTGTTTTTGACTACAGCCGACTCTCAGGTTATTTACATGCACTATTTAGTGTCACACCAACATCCCGAGATTGGAGCCACAGAATCACCCGGGCGTTCTCAGTCCACCGGGAAGGAAGCCGCCCACAGAGATGGACGGACAGCCAGGCCCTGGGTAACCAGCTTCATTTTAGAGCTCCAGGGCCCCTCCCACCGAATTTGCAAAACGCTCCGCCAAACCCCAGCACCGCAGCACCCGCTTTTATCCGCGCCGGTGGGTGCGGGCGGCAGAAGCACGGCTCGCCGGTGCTCGGGCCGCGCCGGGGGCCCGCGCGGTGCTCAGCCGCCTGCGCTCCGCGATCCCTCTCAGGGGCCGGGAACCGGGGGGCACGGAGGGCCCAGGGCACTGAGGACAGCGGAACGACCGGGTTTCCTCGACGCACCGGTTACCTGGCCGGTGTGCGTGACCTTCTCTCCGGTCGGTGCGATGCGCACCCCGAAACACCTGACGCCCCGGGGCAGGCTAAGCGCGGCGGCGCCGCTCCGGCCCAGGTGCCTACAGAAGGTCACCGCCGCCGCCATCTTGGGGGCTGACCCTTGACCCGGCGCGTCCACGCACCAGAGTTGACGCATGCGCACGGGCTCGCCGCCGTTTGTGTTTTGGCCGCAGACTCACGGCAGCGGCGTCCCCGCCGCACGGCGCAGGCGCAGGCGGGGACGCAGGCGCGGAGCGAGGCACGTTCCCGGCCTCCTGTGGGCTGGCGCTCCCCAGGTCAGGGGCCCCTGGGAGTCCCGAGGGGCTGGGGGCTGGGGGCTAGGGGTTAGGAAGGCGGCGGGTGGCCGGGGTTCGGGATCTGGCCGGGAGCCGCCTGCCGGGGCGGGGCTGCTGCGGAGGGGCTCGACCCAGGGACTCGGCCTCAGTTTCCCGCCGTGGACCGCGGCGGGACAGCGCGGGGGCAGCTTGGGGCCGCATCCCCAACCTCGGGAGCGGTGGGCGGGCCCCGAGCGTCCCCTGCCGGAGTCGGGGCCGAGGCCCGGGCGCCAGCGAGTGCGCCTCCGCCAAGCGGCCCCGCGCGGTGCGCGCCCACCACGCCGCCCGCCGGGCCGGGCGCCTCCGGTCCCGTCCACCAGGCCAGCTCTTGCCCACGCTGCCGGTCACTAAGCCGCACCGGGGTCGGAGGCTTAGGGTCCTCGCGGCCGCGCCTGGGCTCCCCCAAAGGGCGGTCTCGCCCAAGGCCTCCCCCTGCCTTCCCGGGCCGCTGCCTCCGCGAAGCTGGGCCGGCAGGTTTGGTGCTGCAGCAGGGGGAGGGGGAGAAATGGGGGGTCGGAAGGGGGCGCCCCTGAGCCCTCCACGCCCACGACCCAGTGAAGTGGGGCAAACAAAGTTATAATAGAAAGTGCCCAAGACGCTGTAACAAACTTTTTTCTTTCTTTCTTTCTCGCTTAGATTCAGCCACAATATGGCAACTCTCTTTATAAGGAAAATGGTGGTGTCTGCTGTGAACCCTCTCCTACATCTGAGTCGTTGCACAATGGCAAATTACACAACGACATCCCGGGCGCTCTCCACGCTGCTGCTGGGCCCCCTGCGTGTGGCAGCCCCGGCAGGTGCAAAGCCCAGCAGCGCAGCACCGGCCTCTCCTCTCGCCTGCCACCCCTTGCCCTTCCTGCAGCCGACTCTGGGGTTCAAGACCAAGGCCGTTCTCAAGAAGCGTTGCAAGGACTGTTACCTGGTGAAGAGGCGTGGGCGATGGTTCATCTACTGCAAAACGCACCCAAGGCATAAGCAGAGACAGTTGAAGAACCTTTCCAAGTAGAAATAACATGCAAGATCGTGCCATTTCCTTGGGTGACCTTATCGAAGGAAAATAAAAATGTAAACATTCTGTTTTCTGAGATTGTTGACCTGCCCAGTTTTGTTGACTCTATTTTCCAGGCCTCTCTCACATCTAGTCCAGCCAGAGCCCCAGCTGGGAAGCGAATCTTTTTTATCTTCCTTGCAAGCTATCAGGGGGACAGAAGACGGAGCCGAGGAAAGGCCAGTTTGCCCCCAACATCAGAATGCAAGTTCTTGACAAAGAACTAGATTCAGTCTCAGATTGGCCCTGTGTCTGCATTCTGCCATACTGCTCTATCCCGTCTTCAGGATGAGGAGGAAAGGCTTTGATAACAGTCCTTAAGTGAAGGGTAATTAATTGTTTAATATATATATGAAGGCATTTTGGATATCAAATAATGTTTGTCGCCCTTGGTCTCAGATGTATGTGCATGTGTAATGTGTGCATGTATGTACGTACTACATACCCACTGCAAGAAAGAGGCCTCTCCTGTAGTGTGAAGATGGGAGCGCTCAGGTGGTTACAGCCACATGGCAGGTGGGTGCTGTGCCTACTGCTGACCCAGGAGCAGAAAGCAGGCAACTGCATGTCCTGGTCGGAGTCTTGGCTCTGCTGGTTACTCAGTGTTGGGCCTTGGACAAGAAGCTTCTATTGAAGCCTCTCTGCAGGGTTCTGAGGACCTATTTCTCAGTCACATTCTTGCTCTTAGTCTGCCACAGGGTCTGGTATGCAGTAGGCACTCAGCAAGGAAATGTAGACTCAAATGATCACAACTTGTAAGCAGGCAGCCTCTTAATCTCTCTAGCTATTCAGAACCAGCTCATCCTATAAGGCCAAACCTACAACTTTGTTCTGAAGAGGTGGTTGACATTCCGTCTAACAGACCCAAATGGCACTAGAGCATGGATAGTGAAGTTGGATGCTGGACTTGTCTGGGTCTTTAGTTGTTTCATATATGTATGCACCTGCACCCACATACACACCTATACACGTAGGTACACCACACACCTTTTTGATTATTTTCTCCTTGACAAGTGAATGAGGTATATTTGCCTTGTGAGCATCCAGCTCTGCAGGACACACAGTGCTAATATATATGTCCATGTAAATGAATATATTGGATATTGAGGGACAGACAGTCCTGGGTGTAGTGAAGCAATGCAGTCCATATCCACATGAACCTGTGATTATTACTAGCAACCTGGAGTTCTAACAGCATTAAAAAATTTCTAAATTGCTCTCTCCTGATATTACGAATCTCTTGTTTGATCTAAGGGCATAGCATGTGTGCTGACCAAGCCTTACAACTCATCTATTTCCCAATAATGGATGGACCAGCATTTATAGCCCCACAATTCCAGCTCAACAAAAAAAGTTGTTTAGGTCAGGAGTCAGCAAATTACGTTCCAGAGGCTAAATCCAGCTTTCACCCATTTTTTTAAATAAAGTATTTTTGGAAAACAACCATCTCATTTATTAATGTACTAGAGGTCCAGTGCATGGATTCATGCACTGGTGGGGTCCCTCGGCCTAACCTGCGGGGATTGGGTCAAAACCAGCTCTCTGACATCCCCTGAGGGGTCCTGGATTGCCAGAGGATGTAGGCTAGGCCCAGGGACCTCAACGGTGCACAATCGGGGCCGGGGAGGGCTCCGGGGCATGTCTGGCCCTTCTCGCCTAGTCCCTGATCAGCTGGACCCCAGCAGCAAGCTACCCTACTGGTTGGAGCATCTGACCCCTAGTGATCAGTGCATGTCATAGCTACTGGTCAAAGGGTCGGATGGTCACTTAGGCTTTTATATGTACAGATTGTACCTCCACGGCAGCCAGGTGAATAGTTGCGACAAGACCCAATGGCCTGAAAAATTTTAAATATTTACTAGTTCGGTACAAACTTAAGATGCAAAGCAACTTAAGGAAGAAATTAGCTCATTTTATTAATGTATTTCAAGTGGACTTCTTTACTAGAGACCAAGATCATTTAGGAAAGAAAGAAAAGTGTTATTATTTTTCTGTGGCTGCTGCAACAAATTATCAGACTTGTGGCTTAAAGCAACAGAAAGATATTCTCCCCACTGACCCAGGGCCATGTCATCTAAAGATCCTTAACTTAATAACATCTGCAAAGGCCCTACTTCCAAATAAGGTCATATCCTGAGATGTAAATGGGGGGTGTGGGAGGCACAATTCAACCCACTACAAGTGGTACAGAATATATTTGAAAGTAATACCAATTTAAATGTTTGTTAACAATGAGTTCCTTTTGTTCAAAATGCAGTGGAAGTGTTCCTACTGAACTCCAGATCCAATTTCTCTCCTCTGAAGCAAACAGGATCATCAGCTCCCAAAATACCCAGTCATGTTCTGTGACTTTTGAGGTGAGTCCCTGTGACTCCATTCCTGTCCCCATTTGTACAACTAGCCAAAACCTGGAACACATCCGGGCGATGTCTCATGCCAGCAACCACAGGGCATCCTCTTTCTTTTCTCAGGCCACTCTGCCCTGAATTCTTCAACAAGATAATGTTAGATAATATAGGCATCACTAGGGCATTTTTCTGTATCTATATGAGTTTTATTTTTCCTTTTTGGATTTATAAAGCATTTTGTTCTATTTTGTAATTAATGGTTGAAATTCCCAATTAGAGGCCAGTTTTGTGTGTTTTTTTCTCCAAGTTCCTATTTGTCATTTTTCTGTTTAAAAAGCATGGGAAAAAAATGAGTAATTTACAGAACAAAGAGAGCTGTTTTGCATTGCATGAGAAATTGACTTTGGCTGTGTCGATATGCAGAACAAAGCTGTCAGGAAGCTAGTCCTTGCGAGCCTCAAAGGCCCAGCCAAGCAGCTCCCATGTGTGGGGTACAGACAGATTTCCTCCTCTGACCGCACCATAAAAGATTCATTGTGTTTTCCTCAGGAAGTGATGCGTGTTTTTCCTTACATAGTGATGCCATTATATGAAACGACATGAATTACTATGCAGAAATTCTAGCACTTCATCCTCAGCGTGAGGCTTTCTCCTCAGATTTCTGTTTAAAGGTATAACTGTTTTTTTGTGTGCTAATAACATATAATCATTTATTCTAAGATGAAGCCATAGTTTTTCACTTATAACTTCTATCATTTTAATAATCTAACACCTTGTTGGGTCTAAGTACAGGAGTCTTCTCTGGCAAGTCAGTCATACTCTGATTCTTCATTTATTTATCCATTCACTGCAATAGTTATTAAGCTTAATTTTGTACACATGTTGTGTACAAAACACACGCTATATATATGGATTCATGCATGAAGATAGTCCTGCCTGATCACCTGATGACATGCCTCATATTGTGTTTAATGCTGGAAATAGTAGCAGTTTAAGCAAAATATGCAGTGTGTTGCCCACTTACACCAAGGAAAGACATCAGCAGGCACTCGGTGTTCGGGTTTCCCAGCCTCTGTCTTCTCCATCACTGCCAATTCTTGGTGCTTAGTTTCCAGGCTCCTGGCAACTCCATGGCACAAAATGGTGGTGGAGCCAATGTTCTAAGCAATCAGAAAAGGGCTAGAAGACAAATCAATGCTGCCCCTGGGCCTTCTTATCCTTCTAAGTAACTCTCCCAGATTCACCAGGGATTTCACCTTCTTGCCAGGAAGGAGGAGAAACACTGCCCACTGTGCCCCAAGATGAGGACATGGCTGAGAAAGAGGCTCCAAGATGCAGTTACCCGCTTCCCAAAATCACATGAGCCAGTTACCCTCTCTATTGGTTGTTTCTCTGGAGAACCCTGTCTTAGTCCATCCAGGCTATTATAACCAACTAGAGGCCCAGGGCACGATTAAATCATTTGTGTGTAGGGTCCTCTAGGCCTCGCCTGCCATCAGGGCCATGTCCGCTGCCCCGCAATGCCTCACACTCCATGGACACTGCTGGCACCCCGTGATGCTCCACTGATGCTGCTGGCGCCTGAAGAGGGGGAAAGGTTGGGGAGATAGAGGAAGATCCCAAGAGGTGCTCCATGCACCTCATGGTAACCAGTTATTTGGTCATTTCAGTTGTGAGGCTTCTTGGCCTTTTATTATTATGATACCACAAACTAGTGGCTTATAAGCAACAGACATTTATTGCTCAAACTCCTAGAGGCTGGTTGTCTGAAATCAGGGTGTGCCAGTGTGGGGGTTCTGGTCAGAGCCTCTGTCTTGCTTTCAAACAATGGTATACCTTCTGCAGGTTCCTTTCTGAGTGTTTGTCCTGGTAACCTTCAGTGGCAGTGTGAGAAGTTTGGTGACCCTGAGACCACCACATGGAGAGGCCATTTAGAGGGAGAGAGGCCCAAGGAGCCCAGGTATAGGTCTTTCCTGTCAGATGCCAGGTATGAAATGAAAGGGCCTTTGAGGTAATCTGGCCACATCACTATCTGATGGCCACTATATGGAAGACCCCCAAAAGAACCACCTGCTAAGCCCAGCCAACCCAAGACGCATGAACCAAATGTGAGTTCAGAGGTTGGAAGGGTGTGTCACATGCACAGTGCTATGGAGTTGAATGTGTGCATCTCTCAAATTCCCATGTGGAAGCTCTAACCCCCATGGGAGGTGACTCAGTTTACATGAGGTGATGAGGTGTGGCCCCTGGTCTAGCGTGGTTAGGAGCCCTGTCCAGAGAGACACCAGATCACATGGTCTTTCCTATGTGAGGACAGCGGCTGTCTGCCAGCCCAGAACAGGCCTCACCAGAAACCAAACTCACTGCACTTTGATCTGAATGTCCAGCTTCCAGATGTGTGAAAAATAAATATGTGTTGTTTAAGCCCTCTCTGTGGTGTTTTGATGTAGCCGCCCGGGCTAAGAAGCACAGACAGGTCATCCTGAGCCCACTGAGTAAATTCAGAACGTCCTTGTGGTATAGACTGCATACTACCCTCATCAGATTCTGATCCGAGCCTCATGCCACTTCTGTACACAGACCAGCTCTGGATGGTCATCAAATGAGTCCATCTCCACATACTTGAACTTGAGGAAACACCCACACCCTGTCCTCCCTGCAAGACCTCACTCATGCCTGTGTCCCTAGACCCATCTCCTGGCTACATGGTTTTTCCTCCCCTGTTCACCCTTAACCACCTAGCCTTGCCCTTTTGGCCTGGCCCCCAGCGAAAGCCCACTTTGGCCTTGTCCACAGAATCAGATTTCAAGGATGATGCTCCTTATAGTTTGTTTTGAAATTCACATGGATTTTAAGGTAAAAATTCTCCTCTTTCTTCTTGAAATACAACAAGACAAATTTGGAGATATTTATCTAGAGCAGTGAAAGTGAGATGTTTAGTCAACTGATGGAAAGTGAGGAGATCAGCATTCTAGGAAATGTCCTGGAGTCTTTATGTCTTCCCCCTTGAAGGTTTTCCTGTCAAACATTTGCTGTGTGCATGAGCAGGTGAGATTTAGCCGGACTCCCCAATTGCGCTCTTTTTAATAAACCAGCATAAAGTAGGATTTATTTACATAATGCAATGATCCGTGAAGGTTACCATAACACCAAGGGACCATATTAACCGCTTGGGTGGAATTCATTAGAAATTAACTACCACTTAAATTAATTTTCCCACAGTCACAAGGCTGTAATGGTGGGAGAGGGGACCGTTCATCAGCGGGTGCTGACAGGGGACCTGTCACCGCTGTTATTTATAGGTGAGTGAGTTAACTCGTGGAAAAGGCACACCTGGGCAAATTCGGAGCCCCTGACTCACAAAAGCCACTCCAAAGGCCACAAATTCCTCATTAATAAGTCATCTGGCCTCATGAACCTGCCCTTTCTCACACTTGACGAGGGTGACACAGAGCAACTCTGGTCATCACAACCTACAAACAGGACAACTGTTTTGAAAACCTCGTCATAAAACATACGTTCTGCCGAAACCAGTTTGGCTCAGTGGATAGGGCGTTGGCCTGCGGACTGAAAGGTCCCAGGTTCAATTCCGGTCAAGGGCATGTACCTTGGTTGCGGGCACATCTCCAGTGTGGGGCGTGCAGGAGGCAGCTGATGGATGTCTCTCTCATCGATGTTTCTAGCTCTCTGTCCCTCTCCCTTCCTCTCTGTAAAAAATCAATAAAATAAATTTAAAACACACACATACATATGTTCTTACACTCAGAGTTGCTCAGAGCCCCTATGGCCTCTCAAGGAACTTTTCAGAGTACCAGGTGCCAATTACCTACTCATAATAGTCCCTTAAAGATTTCAGAGATAGGGTCACCCCAAGAGGAGGGCCAATCCTCAATGAAGAGAGCAAGCTGGCAGGGACCCACTGGGTCTCCTGTAGGAGGGCAGAGAGTGTGTGTGTGTGGTATGTATATACATGTGATACATGTATGTGGTGTGTGTGCGCACATCTATATGATGTCTGCATGCCCTTTGTGCTATATGCACCTGTATGTATGTGTGTGTGCGTGCATGTGTGTGGTATGTGTGCAAACATGTGGCATATCTGTGGGGGGGTGCATCTGGATGGTATCTGCATGCCCATGTGGTATATGCATGTGTGCATATATGTGTTTTGTGTGCACATGTATGGGTGTGCATTTTGTGGTACATGTGTATGTGTACACGTGTGTTATGTGGATTGTGTCGTGTGTGTGTGCAAGAGTGTGTGAGAGAGAGAGAGAGGGACAGAGAGACAGACGTCATCCCTCTGGGAACCAGTGTGTATGAGGAACATCAGAGTACTGAGCAAGGAGGGGTGGGGTAGGGGCCCACCATCTGGGAAAGAAGGAGGGGGAGGCCAGAGACCCAGAATGTTCTTGTGGGAAGGTCCTGGGCTCCTGCTGAGGGACTCCCTCCAGCTGCAGCAGAAAATCCAGAAGGCCTTGGAGACCTGGGCTTGGGGCCCCTGACAGAGGGTGGAAGGAGCAGCATGCCTGACTTGGGGCCCTCTCAGCTCTGATGCCCCCTGTGAGATTGGTGCATTCAGTGGGGGCTCCCTCATGCCAGCGCCTGGGGTATACCTGTGGCTGGAGGTGTTCCCAGGCTCCAGGCCACCTTTCCCTCTAGATTGGGCTTGGGAGGGAGGGGCCAGTTGAGGACCAGCGTCCGAGGGGCCTCTTGCTGGACTCCTGTCCAGAAGGCCCCAAGAGTGTCCCAGGCAATGCCACGGGGGCACTCTGAGCTTAGAGATCCTGGTGTTTGGCCCCAAGGCCAGCAAATTGAGATGTATTTCTAGGAAGAGAGGAAATCCCCAAGTTTAAATCTCAATTAGCGCTGCCTCTCACCCAAGCAACAGTTCCACACCACAGCCCCTCTCAGGCACAGAGCTTCTTCTGAAAAGCTCAGGGAAGGACATGCCAGGGAGCCAGAAACACCAAAGTGGAAACGATGGAGGCAAAGTTGGGGCGGTGGTAACCCAGCACTGAGTAGCCTCTGGCCTTTGGAAGGGGACCTGTGGAGCATGAAATAGGAGCCAGAAGGGGGTATCCCCAGATACCCCCAGGACCAACACCGCTGTGCCTTCTGGAACCCAAGTCCTGTCACCCTGAACTTGATGCAATGTTGACTCTCCATACTTGCCTTCCAGAGGGAGGTTTATAGCTTTCTCCAGATTTATAGGAGGGTCTGTCCTCCAGTGTCAGGGCCCCAGCCCTAAGTGGGTGGCTGCTCTGGTGACACTGTTTGCTTTTGCACAAACTGGGCTGTGGTGGATCTTTCAGGGAAGTAGACCACTGATTAACTGCCCTCATATCTTTCTATGGCACTTCCTTCTGAGACACACACACACACACACACACACACACACACACACACATCTCTGGAGAGCCTGTAACAATGCCTGATCCAGAAGCACTAGGACAAGCTTCTGGCCAGAGGCTTTGCACACATGTGCCAGTCACCTACTGTCTCAGGCTTACTTACCATCTCAGGCACAGCCACTGCTCGCTGCCCAGGCTCGCCTTCACCGGCAAGTGTGTGTGAGGAACCAGTCTGGGGGGAGACATCAGGCCCTGGCACCCTAGCCTAGTTCCCCCGCAGCACCTGCTCTGTGCAGTTGCCACCAGCCTAACTGCATCTCCCCTAGTGCAGAGCTCAGGCCCCTCCTCCAGCTTCAGACTAGAAACGGCACATAGCCCGAGGCCACCAGAGTAATGCTGGTGTCACGTGTTAGAAAACATATTTATTTTGTGTTCTCCAAGGACAAATGACAGACATGTGAAAACAGTTCCTGCTTTCCTTTCAGAGACACTGAGTTTACAATTAACTTCTGTCAGAGGAAACGGCGTCCCCTCAGTGTGACTGCCCACTGCTACCATTTTACGCCGCGCGGTGTTTGACACATGTGATTACAAGTTTACAGAACCCACTCACGTTCCTGCTGCTACTGCTGCTTCTCTTTAGGAAAAGCCACTCATTAGAACCAAACAAGTCCATGTGGGGGATTGGTTACCCCACGCAGGAGGCCTCATTTGTCCGTCTGGGGGACACGGCGCCCCCAGGGCTTAGGGAATGGGAGCCAGTGTCCTGCTCCTAGATCCTAGAGAATGGTTTCTCAGGATAGGGACAGGAGCTGGTCCCAAGCTTCCTCCTGGGAAAATGCACACAGACAGCACCAAGTGCATGCACAACACACACACATATACCCATGCATGTGCACATATGCACTCACCCACACATCACATACACATCAGTGCATGCACACATCATGCATACATGCACAATCACATGTACTCACACGTACACGTGTACATCTTAGATGCACCACATACACATGCAGATGTGCAAATGCCATGTATACACACATGTACTTGCACTGTCTACGCACCTATACATGTGTACACACATGCACTTGCCCACTCAGGGACAAAGAGCTTTCTTGGGACAGACAGCAATGGACAGACCTTGGTCTTCAGTGTGGTTGGGGCTGTCTTTCTGCTTCCTGCTTAGTAAGGCCTATGTTCACCCTAGGTTCTAATCCACTGCTCCCCAGGTGAGACCTGGAGGAGATGGTTGTGTGTGCTCAGAGGCTCTAGAGGAGAAGTCCTTACAGATGCCATTGCCCACCTTGTCCCACCCACATGCGTCCAGAAGTGGGGGCAGAGGAGGAAAGGAACCAAGAGGGAGTAGGAGTGTCTGTATTGCCACAGCAGTTGACAATAAGTCCCAAGAAAAGAATAAGGCCTCCCTCAAGGTCTCAGAGGTTGAGACCCGTTAGCTGAAGCCCCTCTCCAGGTAGACCTGGGTGTGTGGGCCATGGGGAAAACCCACAGGGTTCTAGAAATAGCTACTACTCCTGGAATGGGGGCTACTCTAGATCCTGGACATACGATGTGCCAAAAACAGAGCAAGCTCCTGTGTTCCAAGCCCAAGACAATTTTTCAAACATAATTCTAGAAAGATCCCATGAGAATTTTGTGAAACATAAAGAAAGGAAGCAATGTGACCTGTATCTGTGTTGTTAAAGGCTTATAATAATTCCTTTTAAATCCTCACCCAAAGAGATGCGATTTTTTAAATGTTTTAATGTTTTTAATTAATTAAAATTTTAATTAAATATTTTTAAATTTTTATTGTTTTTAATTAATGTTTAGAAAGAAAGGAAGGGAGAAAGAGAGAAAAAAAAACTTTGATTTGATAGGGAGGCCCCATGGCCTTGTTCTCCCCACTGGATACCTGAAGATTCTCCCAGGGAGTCAGGTGCCCTTGCTGAGAGGTGATCACCAGAGCCTGGGGGCAGCCAGGGGACAGCAGAGGCACCCTTGCCCGACATATCAGGACCCAGGCAGCTGCTACTTTTTGCCATGCCCTTGACCCAACCTTGACTCATCCACTCAGCAGCTTTGCCTTGTTTCCATGCAAATCCCACTCCACCAGACTTTCCCATTTGGCGGGTGAGTCTTTGAGGACTGCAGCCCCCATTTCAACAGAGAACTCAGTGACCCCCCGCACCAAGGTGCCAGCTTTGGTCTGGACCCTGTGCGGCTGCTGAGGGGCAGGCTTCTCGTCCTGTCCTCCTCTCTAGACAAACAGGGTTTTCTGGGACCTCCAGCTTTCTAGCCAGCCCTCAGGTGACTGAACAGATCCTGGACAAGCAATGGCAGGTTCAGGACTTATCCTAACGCCCTAAGCCCTATGCACAGCTCACTCGTCTACACATGCTTTCTCCCTCCCTGGCTCCTGTCACCTTTTCTGGCTCCTTGCCTCTCCCAGGGCTGATGGGGCTCCCTGTACCAAAGCAGGGTTCTGCTTCTACCTGGATGGGCCATGGGAACCCACATTACCACCTTCCCAGATTCTGCTACCACCCACCTTCACCCACCAGGGAGCAGCCCTCCTGCCACCACCTGTGAGACAGGAAATGCATGGTTGGACACAAGCAGAAAACGTGTTTCCCAGATCCTCAGGCATTTTCTGTTGGTCTTTCCTGTGTCTCCGCCACCTCACCCCTGCCCTTACAAGGATGCAGGCTTCCCTGCACCTGACCACCTGAAAACCTTGGGTCCTGAGTAGCTCTCAATGGACCCTTTTATTTAGCATCAGGTAGGAGCAGCTTTGTGCACATCAGTAGGTGAAGATATCCGCTTGGCTCTCTAGCTCTTAGTCCAGCTGTGGCTTCTGTTTTTACAAGATTTCATTTCCATTGGTGTTGCTGCTTTTTAATAAAGAATTTTTCATCTCTTTTTCTCCAACCAAAATAGCATTGTAGCCAAACTGGGATACCCATTTTTCTGCTTCAGAAGAAAAGAAGAATAAAGCGGCCTTTTGAAGCCATCTGATTTTTTATAAATTTAATTAACAAATCCTGTGTGTAGAACATGGAGTCTATTCTAAAAAACACCATATTTTCTATTTGTTTTGAGCTTTAGGATTTTCTGTTTCTCAGCGATACTACGCTAAATTAACTTTGCATATTCTATTTACAAGTATATTATATTTCATGTATATGAGTAAATTATTCATGTATCTAGAAACATAACACGTTTAATTAGGAATCCGTCTCCGGTTCGCTCAGGAATTGTTTTCTTCTTAAAATTGTCCTCTTGTTTCTTCTAATCTGGCTACATAAAGAGGAAAGTGATGATTGTGAGAACAAAGAGATTTTAGTTCTTTGCAATCCCATTCCTTGGGAGGTCATGTGGAATTGAACAGAAACTGAATTTTGGGAATTGATAAATAATGGGAAAGCTTGTGTGTGTGTTTTTCAAGTTATCTAAGCAGTTTGCAAACAACCCAACACAAAAGAGCTTGGGAAAAACTTTGGAGTCTACATGTTGGGCTCCAACAGTCACACTGGATTTCTTGGGACCACCCATTGTGAGTCTGGTCCTGGACACCTGTCACAAGAGGGGGGTGGGGACAGTTTGGACTTTGTGGTCCTCTGTGATTTCACTGCCTCTGGATTACAGACCACGGCAAAGAACTCAGAAGATCCCCTTCATCCCTTCTCTTTCCCTCTCCCCTCTGAGGAAGGACAGGTGACAAGCCAAATCAACCAACAGAGTAGGGGCAATGTTTGGAACACAGCAAGTTATCATAAACATCAAGCGTGACACCTGAGTCCCCAGCCCCCGTGTTGCCAATGATCTGCCTTCTCTAGTACTAGTGATGACATGGACGACAGTGCCTTCCCCCACACACACACGTCCCCGAAGGCAACCCAAGTGTCTTGCAGATTTCCACCTTAATACAAGCACATTCTTCCCCTTTACTCATAATAGTTTCTGTGCACACAACTTCTCCAGAAGACGGTTCAGGTGGTGGGTCTAACACAGTTTTTTAATGGAAGGGCAGCCTCCTTGAAACAGCAGAGCACCTGCTCTCACAGACTCACATTCTGGCCAGGCTACACCTGACTTCCTGAAGCAGCGGCCCAGGACGTGGTGGTGGTAGTGGTTGCAGTGGAGGTGGGGGAAGAACTCTCATCTCAAGGCTAGAGGGGAAAGGACAGGTCTCGCTACCCCATGACTCCTGCCTGTGTCTGCAGGAACATGGAATCCTCCCACCATCTCCACATCTGCACACAGATTCTCTTCTCCCGTCTCCAGCAAGAACATGTGTAGACAAAGGAGCTGTGTGTAGGGCTTAGGGCATTAGAATAAGTCCCGACCTTGCCATTGCTTGTCCAGGATCTGTTCAGACACCTGAGGGCTGGCTAGAACACAGCTGTGTCTCCATTTTCTTCTGTTCAGAATCGGCTACACCGAACGTTTCCACACTGTCTAGGAATGTTTGACTTTCAGCTACTCGGTTTCATTTCAAACCAACACATGTTCTTGCTGCAGCGAAGCAGAGGTGTTGTTTGTTCCAAAAGGAACAACATACACAGCTGTGACATAAACACAAATAATTGGCTTTATGACATTCTTAATAAAAAAGACATGTTGATTTTGTTGTAATGGCAAATTTATGGCATATCTTTCTGCTAAGTGAGAACAAATGTGGTCTAGGCCTCAGCATCCCTTCTGTAAACCAAGACTGCCCTCTACGGACACACGGGCTTTCTCATGGCCGCCCTCCCAACCTCCAGCTGCTTTGGCACCTGGGGAATGAGGGCCGCTTTCTAAACTGAACTGTCTTCAGCTGAGAAGGGGTGCTGTTCCTTCTTGCCACCCGTTTCACAGCAGCCAGGCTTCGAGATGGACACCACCATCTGTGGCTTCAAGACCTGTAACTCGGGATTCTGTGGAAATTCCCAGGGTGACAGGCCCTCGAGAAGCAGCATGCCTTGAAAATGCTGACCACTACAGAGAGAGGGTTGCTTATGTGGAGAAAAGCTGGCCTTCACTGTCTCTGGGTCTAGAGAGAGATCTCTACAATCAGGGAGATGGGTGAGAAGGCAGGAGATGGCTGGACCACGGTGGCAGCGTTTCAGAGTTATAGAGTGGCTGCCATATAACCATTTGCGAGGCCGGGCTGGAACACAGGTGGATGGTGATCTGTCCTCATTACAATGAAACAGGCTAGAAAAGCAGTGCTTCCTGCACGCCTGCAATCTTGATGAAACATGGGCAGGAAGAAAATGCACCGGCGGCCGGGCCTGAGACACCAGCAGCACTCACATTCTGGTCAAGTCTGCATCTGATTTCCTGCCCATCAAAATACAGGGAGCGCAGTTTGCTATGCAAAGGTCAAGTCCACACACAGGGTGCTCAGTGTGCTCTCAACATGCCCAACAGATGAGTCTCCAGGGAGACGAAACGAGAGCTGCAACCAGGGTTGCAACTTTGACTTCCAAGTACATACCTGAGTCACATCCACCCCTGTTGACTTCCAAGTACATACCTGAGTCACATTCACCCCTGTTGACTTCCAAGTACATACCTGAGTCACATCCACCCCTGTTGTGACTCAGGTAAATACCTGAGCCTATTTCCCAAATAGTTGCAGCTGGTCAGTGGGAGTCTGCGCTGATTTCTACGCACTAATGCCACGTGCTGCCTGCTAACTGTGGGCTCCTGGACATCTGTGCCCAACCCCCTGCTGTGTGGAGAGAAGGCAGTTTTGTGATATGATGAGAAAAGGAGAAATCGCTCTCAGATTACCTCAATAGAGAAAGGTCTTGGGGAACACTTACCTAACCAATAGTTGTGCAAAAAAATGGCCACTCGAAGCCAGCTCTCTCTCTGTGTCTGTTCATAACCCTTCGAGGGGACAGGCCTTTGAATAGAAGCTAGGCTGACTCTGCCTGTACCCAGCTGCCTGAGTGACCTCCCAACCATGGCAACGCTCCTTCCCTTGGGCTTCCTGCTAGTTTGAGGCCCACACTGGGGGCAGGAAACCAGGAAATGAGCCCTAGTGGGCCCCAGGTTGCATGGTTCATATTTCCACAGTGACCAGGCACCGGCTGGCACTCAGGGCTCACCCCCAGCTAATTCCTGCTGTCCTCAAACTCTTAAAGCTGGAATTCCACTTTCTGAAGTGAGGATATCAGAAGACAGCGCTGGGCATTGGTTCCCCCAAGTGTTGGCTTAAGTGAGCAATGGAAGGAGGGGCCCAACTGGGACAAGATGAAATGCCCATTCATTCTCAGTGTCAGAGGAGTCTAGAAATCCAGGTCCCTCTTGCTAAAAGTGAAAGCCAAGTTCTTATCTTAGCGCAGGTTCTCATTGGCCAGTGTCACACTTCATTAAAGCTGTAAGGGAGGAACTCCTTGGAACTGCTCCAGGACACCTTCTCCGAGGCGTCACTTCATGCCCGCCATACTTGTCATGGCCACCTTGCTGGGATACCCATGTTTGTTCTCCTTTTTCACTTCAACATGTTCCTACACTGACTTCTACTAACTAGTGTTACTTTGCCCAAACCACTTTAGCTGTGCATGTTGTCCTGGTTTTAAGTCTGCGGTGTAGTATAGGCTGTGAAGTCAACATGAAGTTTGCATCCCCATCTATGTGTTAGGCTCTCATGAATTTGAAAATGCATTGGATTGCATTTCTGTCCTTATAAATTAAACCAAATGTGGCTTTCAAACTCCCCACCCCCCACCGAACCCTTGTCCCCTTGGTTCTGCTGGCTTCTCATGGAACTGAACACAGTCAAACATTTCATGCGGATGGGGTTTCATTTTGTTCTGTTGCCAAACCCTGTACAAGAAGGGACTTTTTTAACTTAAAAAATATACAACATTTTGTAAAGAGTTAGCACTCTGTTCATATTTTGGATGAAAACCATATTTGGAAATAAAGGAGACTCTCAAGAGTTTTAATAATTTGGAATTTACTGACCACATGGAACAACGCTTTTTCAGATTTGAACTTCATATTAATTTTTAATACTTTTCAATAAGACTTTGCACTTCTCAAAATAAGCACACTGTCATTAGCATGGACGGACAGCGCTGTCCGGATGTGTGAAGATTGTGAGTTTTACCACTTTCTTAGGATAATTAAATGCACACCAGAGGACCCTCTAACATAAACAGCATAAAGTCACTGTTCTTTGCAGAAGTTCCCACTCATAGCAAGCTGCAGGCTTCTCCCTGGGCTCCCCAGCCTCACCAGGCCTCGCAGCCTTTGATACAGGGGCAGTGGTGGGGGAAGCAGGCAGGACAGGGGTGCGGAGAGAGGGCAGCAAACTTGTTCTTAGAGAGCCAGAGAACAGATATTTTTGGCTTTGTAAGACTCATGGTCTCTGTCACAGCTACTCCACTCGCTGTGTAGCTTCAAAGCAGCCATAGACAATTCGTGGATGAATGAGAGAGACAGAGTTCCAATGAAATGTTGCTTATAAAGACACCAGGGATTCACCACCCCTGTGTCTTGGGCCCCAATCTGACTCTTGCACAAAGCTGTGAGGCCAAAGCCAGGCCAATCCACACCAAGAGCACACTGGGAGCCACAGGCCTGGGCTGACCAAGATCATCAGATTCTGGGCAGTGTGTTCAGAATCCAGGCGGCTGGGTGTTTCCTAAAACCTCTCCAGGGGATTTTAATGAGAATACAGCTGGAGAACCCTGGTAAGAGGAATAGCGTGTGACACAAATGCACACAGGAACACATGTGTGTGCGCCCAGACATGCATGTGTGTATACACAAATGCACACACCACATACAGACACATACATGCACCACAGAGAAATGCACCAGGCATACACTTACCTGGCTACACATACACATACACATAAAGGCACATATGCATGCCCAATCAAACATGCCTGTAGACACACACACATACACACACCTTACTCTAGTTGATCCAGTACAATTCTTGACAATCCAAAATAGGAAAAGGATGTTTTTTGTAATCACCCCTTCTATTAGACTCTGGAACAGTTGACGTCCACTTTGACCATCCCAGAGAGGAAATGTACACAGCTCTCCAGGCCCAAGGAGATCAGAGCCCGGAGTCCTGCAGGCTGGCTGTGCAGCTGGCATGGACCCACTTCCTGGGATGTCTTTCATCAGCCACACAGGAACTAGGAAAAGGGAAACCTGCTAACACGCTTGAGGATGTGTGGTCACAGGCCCACACGCAGAAAATAAGCACCTCAAACTTCTAATTCAGGCGGTGTGTAAAGTCATAGTGGCAACTCCACCTTGGGGGTCCTGGAGAGGAACCAGCTTTCCAGCCACGCTGAACTGGTGGTGGGTTGTGGGGGTAGGGAGGCTGCTTTGTGTGGGCCCCACCATGTGGCCGAGAGCTGCTTTCCCAGCCGTCTTAGATTTCATAGGGGATACACATCCCTTCTTAGTCTCAGTCTCCACAGAGTAAGAAGCAGAGTTTTTTAAATGACTAATCATTTGTATTCACAACATAAAATTTAAAAGATATAGTTCATCTAATAAAAAGTGAGAGCACATCTTTACACCCCCAACACATCATCTGGGCCTCAGAAGTGATGTTTAGCAACAGATGCGTACTTGTTCTTCTGATCTTTCTTGCATGTGCGTGCATGTCCTTCTGTGATATTGTATAACCATATAGTTAGAAATATATTTCTAAGAAAATTACCTAGAAATAGGTCGAAAATGAGATTGATTTGACTGTATGTCATGCTGAGCTGGCCCATCAAAAGTCTCTATTTTTCTGGTGTCCAGGATCACTGGTGAGAAGTCTGATGTATATTTAATTTTCCTCCTTTTGATTGTAAGCTGCTAACTTCCTCTGGAAGATATTGGGCTTTTCTCTTCTATTTGGTGTTCTGAGCTTTGGAAGATTGGCCCAGAGCATAATGGTGGCTTCAGATCAGTTCTCCCATCATTACCTTCTTAGCCCTCATTGAGTCAAAGCTGACAATTTGTTTCTCTTCCTCTCTGAATTATGATTTATTTAATTATCCGGAGAAACCAAGATGGCGGCATCGGTGAACACCTAAACTGCTGCTTCACCCAACAATTTCAAAACTACAACTAAAAGAACGGACATCATCCAGAGCCACAGGAAAGCTGGATGAGCGGAAATTCTACAACTAAAAGGAAAGAGAGGGACTCATGGAGACTCAGAGGAGCTGCAAAAAGCTGAGGTACAGAGACACGCATATAGAGAGGATGGGCGGCTGAGCACTGGGCTGGCTTCCTATAGTTGGAAGGAGACAGAAACTCCCAACTGCACTGAACCCCAGTTCCGACTGCACTGAACTTCAGTTCCAGGTGAGATTCATTTGGGGGAGTCTGGACTGTCGTGAAAAGGGAGGCGTGCAGGGAAACTTAGGGGAGCTGTGAAAGACAGAGGTCTGGAGATGTGCGAGCTCAAATGCACACACAGAGGGCTGACTGCTGATTGTGCCACTGGCTTTTTCTAGCAGGAGGAAGACAGAACCTCCCACCTGTGCTGAAATCCACTTCCAATTGCACTGAACCCCAGTTTTGGGCAAGACCCTGGGGACCCGACTCATACGGGTCCCCAGAGTACATGGAAACTCAGGGGAGACACAAAAAGAGGTCTGGAGGCACACAAGCATGAGTGTGCAGAGAGGGCTGCAGCGATTACCAAGAAATACACATACCCAAGGGCCGCATAGGAAAGGTCTGACAGGAAGCCAAGGCTGTCTGCTCAGCCCTGAGACTCTGCCCCACCCAAGCTGAACACAGAGGCTTTTACAACTTTGCAAGTCTCATATCATAAGGCTGACTCCAGCACAGAAGTTCTCCCAGTGTAGACACAGCTGATCCTCACAACCAATTGGCTTGGAAGTCAATTCCCCCCAGTGATACCAACAACAATCAAGACTTAATTATAACAAGGCTATACACACAGTTCACAAAGAGGTGCACCAAGAGAGTCCACCTCAGGTAACGGGGGAGGCAGAGCTACTGGGCCATATAGAATACCTAACACACAAAGCTACTCTACCAACTCAGAGAAGTAGCAAAAATTCGGAGACAAAAGAATAGATCACAAACAAAAGAAATTGAGGAAAACAAAAGACTGGATATAGAATTTAAAACCACGGTTATAAGGTTTTTCAAGAATTTGCTAGAAAATGCTGATAAATTTAGCAAGACCAAAGAGAAGGTAAAAAAGGACCAACTAGAAATTAAATATACACTGACTAAAATAAAAAATATTATACAGAGACCTAACAGCAGACTAGAGGAACGCAAGAATCAAGTCAAAGATATATGAAATACAAAGAAGCAGAAAACACTCAACTGGAAAAGCAAAAATAAAACTGAATTCAAGAATTTGAAGATAGTGTAAGGAGCCTCTGGGACAACTTCAAGAGTACCAACATCTGAAGTATGGGGGGTGCCAGAAGAAGAGAGAGAGCAAGATACTGAAAACCTATTCAAAGAAATAATGACTGAAAACTGTCCCCACCTATTGAAAGAAATAGACTTATAAGTCCAGGAAGCGCACAGAACCCCAAACAAAAGGAATCCAAAGAGAACCACACCAAGACACATCATAATTAAAATACCAAGAGCAAAAGACAAAGAGAGAATATTAATTATCCTCTCTCCACCTTCTTTTTCTCTCTTGGAAGTCCTGGAGAAATGCTGACACTGTGGGCTGAGTGTCTACATCTTCTTACTGATGCCTGCGAGTCCTATGGGCTCTCTTCGATGGCGGCTTCCAGCTCACTGACTCCATTTCAGCCTTGTCCATATCCTTCGACTCCAGGGAAAGTGGAAGATCCAAATGCCCCCAGGCAGCTTTCTCGCTCCCGGAGTGGCCCCTGCTCCCACCAGCAGCCCTTGCAGAAGGGTAGCAAAGCCCACTGTCCAGGATATTGTCTGGGCTCATGGGAGGCCGCTTTCCCCTTAAACATCCAGTGTGTCTTCCTGCCACATACGTAGTCTTCTGGCTTGACTTGGATCAAGAACAAACAAGGATGAAGTAAGTCGGGTGTTGAAGTCCCCGAGGTGCCTGTGCACCGAGGCTGAGGGTCAGATCAGGGAAACACAGCGGGGGAGACGTGGAAGGTGAGCACGAAGATAGCCTCTGTCTACGGAGTAACATGCATTGGCTGAAAAGATCACACAGATTGCAGGCAGAGCAGCAACATCATCAGAGGGACACTTTAAGATGATATTGTATAACCAGAAGTTGGGAGAGCTTTTCTTATTTATAACAGAGAATCCAAAATCTTAAAGGAAAATCAGGTACCTTTTACTTTGTTGAGCTCTGTGTTTTTGCATGGCAAGGACCCCTTACAGAAATACAGAGTAGTGAGACTGAGAAAATTGTTTGCAGATCGTATGGGAGACAAAGGGTTGATCTCCTTACTATACAAAGCCCTCTTACTTCTTATGTAGAACAAGACAAGCAATCTAATGGGAAAATGGCAAAGAATAAGAGTGAGCCGTTTGTGCAGCCTCCCTGGCAAACACCAAATAAGGACTGAAAAGATGCTGTCTCACCTGGGGCAGCCAGACACAGCCCCCAAAAAACAAAGAGCACGCCTCAGGGAGAGTGACCCAAAACTCACTTTTTGCACTCCTGTTTGTTTCTGGCCAAGGCGTGAGTTGAAACAACCTTTTGAGATGTTTTCGAGGCCACGTGTCTAAATTGAAAGTGGATGTATTCATTTACCCAGCATCCAGATTTGGGAGATTATCACACAGCAACATGAGCATTCGTGTGGGATGATCCACGTTTCAGGGTGTCTCTTAGATCAGTATTTGTATTGGCAAAAACTGGAAAAGTTCTTGAAATAACTTTCATTCCGTAAGGCACTTGAACAGAGCTGGCACGGGGCCAGCACTCCAGACGTTTGCTTAAACACATGAAACTGTGGGTTTTTAATAGTTTGGAGGAACCAACAGGCGTTGTCAACAGGCTCTGTAACATGTCAGCTTTCGGCAGGAGGTGTTGACGGAAAAGCAGCAAGAAGGGCACTGAGAGGAAAAAGGGAGGTCTGGACACAATGAATCTTGCTTTGGTTTAAAAATAAGAAGTAGAGAGAAAGGCCACCGGGATGTGTAATTTAAGCTGCGTATGTGTGTGCACGCGGGTAGAGAAAGGTTTGGAGGATAATAGGGAGGATAATAGCGGGTTTCTGGCGGTGCACCTCAGAGAGATGGGCTGGGGTGGGGGAGGGAGACGGAACTCCCTCACCACATGGTTTGACTTGCTACAGTGAACATACACTGCTCTGGTAATTAAAACGTCGACTAACACAAAACAAAACAAAAATTAAATGGAGTGAGAAACCGTCATAATAGTTTAGATTGCTAGGTCAGATGCGTGGTCTCAAAACCAAGGGTAGTGTGCAGGCTTTTTTTTTTTTTAAGAAAACAAAGATCTCCCTCCCTGGGGTATTATAGTTTGATTTGGGGCCAAACCGTCTAGTGAGAAAAGCCGGCATTTCAGGACAGAGGAGGGTGGTCAGCAGCAAAGACCAGTTTGCACATGAAATGGGAGTGACCTCCAGAGGACAGCACAGCATGAGGGGCCAGGAAAAGCAAGGGCCCCATCCCTGTGGCAACGCTGCTCCACGGGCAGGAAAGCTACCAAGGAAGGAGGCACACAGCTATTTGACCCCCACTTGTGTCTCCTCCATGTTTCCTCAGGGCCAGTCCTAAGGGCTGAGACTCCAGAGCATCCGGCCCTCCCAGTTCTTCCTTTCTAGAAGGGATGGGGAGGAATAAAATAGTCAGTCTAGCCAGGATGAGTTCTATGCGGGGGAGGGGGAAGAGATGGGGGCACTTTCCACTGTCAACAGAGGGGTCAGGAAGGACTCCTGGGAAGGTGCCCTTAGAGGGAGGCCTGAGGGGAGGAGGAAGCCACAGACACCTGGGCAGAGAGACCGGGCAGAAGGGACAGAAAGGGCAAAGCCAGGCTGGAGCCTGAAACCTAGAGGGCAGAGGGAACTGGGAAGAGGTGGGGGTTCTAGGAGTGGTAGCTGTGGGCTAGGGCGTGTTTTCTAAAATTTTGCACAGACGTGGGACAGGCTCTGCACAGATCCCCCTGGGTGCTGGGATGGGACTGGACCTCAGGCACCAGGGAGAAGGGCAGGATTCTGGGGAAGGAGCCTTTGCAGGGCTGCAGGGGACAGGGGAAGGCATGGGAGGCAGGGGGTGCCCTGAGGAAGGGGCTCCCAGGGCTTCGGCTTCCCTATTGGTCAGCACTCGCCCCAGATGGTCCGGCTCATGTGCTCTCTCTCTCTCTCTCTCCATCTCCCTCTCCTCTCTCCTTCCACTTCTCTCTCCCAATTTCTGAAGATTTGGCAGGTGTCCCTGGCTCCTCCCCTAAGAATAACTTCCTTACAATATTTCTCAGGGAAGATAAACAGTCAAAACACTGTGTTGTCAAGTCACTGGAAAATAATGCTTTCCTCCCCAGGGTCTTGTCACCAACTTGATACATAATTAGGTTCTTTTGTTTTAGCCTGTTTTCCATTTTCAGGATTGCATTTTCTTCTTTTCGCTCAAGTTTTTTTCTTCATTTGTACAAAGCACAGATCACTCCAGAGCCAGCACACACCAGGCTGTGTTGGGAGACCCGCCCCTCCCCGGGGAGACCATCACTGACTTTGGTCCTAGTCTCCCAGTGCTTCCTTCTGCAGCGTGCACGGATGCCTGCACGGATTCCATGTCGCTGCTGTAACTCAGTCTTCCATGCCCAGGGCACCGGGGCAGAGGTGACCATGCCCAGCCTGCTGGCCAATGTGCAGGATGAGGGGGCAGGCGGCTGGGTCCCAGTGCTGAAAGCTGAGCTCCTGGGTCCTCAATGGGGCTGTGGCCAGAGCCCCTACCCGGTCTCTTCATGGTGGCCTGGGTTCCAAGATGGATGGCCCTTGGTGACCTAGCTTTGTAAAGTCACCCAATGTCACTTCCCCCAGTTGAGTGCCTGGGCAGAGGTAAAGGTGGGGGACCTGCAGGACAGGGTGCAGAGGCAGCACCTCTGGGAAGCACACCGTGCACCACGTCACGTGTGTGCTCTCTTTCTACACCACGGCTCCCAGCCACATCCTTGTGGTGGCTTCACACCCAGCAAACTGCCAGCAATGAATCCAGCGGAATCGGTGGGACTTCCCCCCGAGCAGCTGTAAGACAAGGCTTGAGGAGCGGGGTTGCTAGGCCTGCAGGGGAAGGAGGGGCGCTGTTTGGGTTTGCCTGGGGTACATCTGGAATTTCACTGTGGCGCTGGTTTTCTTTTTATTTTTTTTATAATTGAATTTGTTGGAGTGACATTGGTTTGAAGCCATACAGGTTTCAAGTGAACAATGAATAAAATTTCATTTGCGACACAGATTTTCTTTTCCAGGGGAGCGGGTACAGAGCCAACCTCTGTGTGTGTTTTCCTTGTGAGTGTTCTCCTCTGTTAGGTGTCCCGTCAGCTGCCTTATTATTACTGTTATTACTATTATTATTATCATTGAGGTGTAAATGGCATATAACGTTATGTTAGTTCCAAGTGCACGTGGTAATGATTCGGTGTTTGGATAAGCCCTGTGAGTCTTTTATGCATCTTTGTATTGGGTCGTCTATCTTTTCCTTATGTATTCTGAAGCCTATTGTCTGTTTCTGTCTTCAGTGTGGCTCTTGTTCTGTTATTGCTGCCCTCTTTAATAAGCCCTGAATAATAATAAGCAAGACTGGACCCAGTCTCTAAACAAATAGTGAGTGTATGCAACACGGAGGTGCTGGCCTGACGCCCAGGTGTGGCCCGGCCCTAGCCTCTCCGTGGTGACACAGCCCCGCAACATCCTGTGCTGGGGGAGCGACTCCCCCGGCTTTGATGGCGACACTGGGCATCCGATGCCTCGTTCACAGCAGAGCATAAATACTTCACTAAAGCCTCCATTTGTCATTTGTGCACAACGCTCCGGAGCTCATACAATATGAACTGTGGTTTGTAATGGCCTTCATGCGCAGGTCTTGGGGGGAAATACTGTTTTCAGGAAGACAAAGCAAATTGCAGGCATTCCTAAAGGGACCAGACTCCTGTCCACAGAAATACATTGAACCTGACAAAGTCACTCTGATGATCTCTCGTGTTGTCTTTCACTGGGCACAAAACGAGGTCTGCCTGTCGAAGTCATGTGTGGCCAAATGTCCTGGCGCTGGAACCCCAGGTAGAGTGGCTAGAGATTCCAGGAGCAGAACCCAGGGGGTGTCTGGGGAGTGAGCGGGGTGGGATGATCACACACCGTATTTCTCCGTTGCAGGGGAGCAGTGGTCGGCAGGGCCCTCCTGGGCCTCTCCTGAAACAGTACTCATCGTGCCCGGGAAGCTCGGCTTTCAGTGCCAGCCTGACCCCTCCTTGGCCCCTGGTGCCCGTGAGCTCAGGAGGGGATTGATCACTGTAATCCCGAGCCCCAGGCCTTCCAGGCCCTGATCTTCCAACCTCTCCAACTCTGAGCGAGGGCTCCAGGCTGCTAGCCTCTTCTCAGCTCCTACGCACGAACGAGGGATGAGGAACCAGCCTAGTGACTGGTTCCGAGTCTTGGGCACCTTGCACCTCGGCTAGACAGCAGGTGCCTCACTGCTTTGCCAACGACTGGGGCTTATTCTGGTTGCAGGCAGAGGCTCTGCTCTGTGCCTCCCCATCTCCTGGTCTGGAGGGCCCAGGACTGGAGGGAGACTCACCGAACCTCTGCCCTGACTTCCAAGCTGCTGGGTTAGTCTTATGGAATCTGGTCCCCTCTGTGATCTTATTTGAACTTGGGGTCTGGAAGAGGATCTGGAAGACTGAAGAACAGGGAGAAAATAACTGCTTATGAGCAGTTCTGGTCCTCAAGGCCTTTTCCCTGTGGGGCCATGACAGCCCCCCATGGGGTGGGGGTGTTGGCTCTGCCCATGGTGAGCACCTGAGGGAGCAGCAGCTGATGGGCTGCCATCTTATTGTTGACAAAGCCCCTATAGTCACTGGAGGGTGGTAACAGCCCACCTTACATCTGAGAAAATGGAAAATAAGAGAAATTAGTTGACGTACTCGAGATCCTGGCTCACGACTTCATGCACCATGAAGACATAACTAAGTCCCAACATGTTGTAGTACATCCAGGGTGGCCAGGTCCCAGTGCGTTCCCTGCAGCTCCGGGTTGCAGTAACCAGCCTGCACAGGAGCTGGGCAGTGAGAAGGCCACTCCAGCCCCAGCAGCGTGCACTGTGCCTACTCGTCCTGCGGGCCCAGACATTCAGGAATCCAGTGTGGAGGCCCGTGGGCCTGGTGTCAGCCCCTTGCCAGTCCAGATACATGGAGGCTGGGTCCAGACAGAGGCTGCCTGTCCCAGGCTAGATGGAGAAGTTTTAACCCCTCCTCCCTCACCCAGGCCTTGTTGGGCTCCTGCTGGCTCAGGCCTGCCCGCCATGCCCTGTCTCTAACGCAGCCTGCACACCACAGAGCCCACATCTTTCTTCCCTGGCTTTATTATTTTTTTTAAGAGGGAATAGAAAGGAATTTTTTTTTAAAAAAAAGGAAGGCAAGACTAAGAAGGAGATGCAGGAGATAAAGGGCACATGTGGGTGACAAAGAAACTATGACATAGTCAAATTTTATTAATGGCTCACCCATATGCATTCAGAGAATAATTAACTATTCACAGGTGAAGTCAGCTGATAGGAGTGGCTGTCTTGAGCAAATCGAATGAGCTCTGATTATATCAATAGTTTTCAACCAGTGTCCCTGGTTATCAAACCATCAAATAAATTTGTCCACTCTCTTCCTTTGGGGGGAAAAAACTTTAATTATCCAGCCCCAGCATATGGCAGGTCATTAATAAAACCTAGTTATCAGGCTGCAGGTTCGGGAGTTTTACTGTTATCCATCTTTTATCTAAATAAACATTTGGGAAATGTCCTTAAAATTATTACAGTTACTTTGCCCCTGCTCACAATAGGAATTTCTAAATGGAGCCCTCTGCATTAGACACACAATGCGTGGCGTCTGTCCACCCGCTGCCTCCGGCGGATGGATCCCTGCGCAGGGCTGCGCCTGCGTTGATGGATCGGGACCTGCAAATGCAGATAAGGGGGCACCGCCGCCCGCCCGCTCTCCCTAATGTTATTTACGCGCCTTTATGTTATGCATGCGTTCCTGATTTCCATGCCACATAGATCAATGACAAGCGGAAGAGCCGCACGGCCAGTAATAGCACAGAGCAGGGCCCCAGGTCTTCCTTCCCAGTGCAGGATCCAGACAGTGTTCTTCATTAGAAGAAAGAATGAGTGCGTCAAAAAGCATTTATTATTCCATTTCCGATAGAACGAAGGTCACTCTAGAGAAACCTCCACGCGTGGTCTATTCTGTGTTACTACATACAAAAGCGCATTACTTTGTGGTGTGTGCTTACCCTTGGAGATTCCGGGCTCTGGGCAGGATTTGCATAACCCACACCACCCAGGAGACAGCTTAAACAACACCTACCCACAGTGCCTGCCCCGGGACAGCATTTCCCCTGTGGTCACCCCACTTCCGGGCACCACGTGTGGAGATTTCAGCCCAGACAAGCTGGAGAGGACCCTGCTTCTGAGCACAGACGGGATGAACCAAAAGTAGGAAAGCAGACTCGCCCTTTGTTGAATATGCCTGAGAAAGGGCGGTAGAAAAGGTAATGTTACCTTTTCCTCTGGTCTCTCAATAGTTGCCTAAATGGCTGGATGGAGACAAAAGTCGAGAAAACGTGGTTGCTGGGATATTTACCATACAGAACGTATTCCAGGTGGTCCGGGTGTGAGGTTCTATTCTGAATGGTCCAGGCCTGAGGTCCATATTCTGGATGGTCCAAGTTGGATGTTTATATTCTGATGTCCCAGGCAGTAGGCTCCTATTCTGGATAATCCAGGCCAGAGGCTGCCAGTCCTTCACCAGCTCCAACCACCAGAGGCAGCTCACACTCAAGTCGGTGGGGACAGGGCGGTCCTAGCCCTTTCTTTTTCCTTCCTTCATGCAGATATCAAAGGTGAAAGCAAACTGTTGGCATAGCCTCACACTGAGGATGCTACAAGAAACGTGTTTGCAGGAATGAAAAGGTGGGATGTGATCAGAGACCCTGCCCAGGTGGCCTCTGAGTGTGGAGGTTTGGGGTGACCAAACTTAACTAATCAGAGCAGCAGCCTCAGTCCAAGCCGGGAAAAGGACAGGTGGAGATGGCGGTGGGTGAGCAGCAGCAGCAGGGGGATTCCGAACCCTGGTCCAGAGCCTAATTTACGCTCTCGTTTTCTCTTGGAGGCTGTGGGCTGTTGGGAACTCAGCCATGGGGAGGCATTGGTCCCTTTGACAATTGATAGGCACTCGGGTTGTAAATCGCCCAAATAAATTCCCTAGGACCGAAGTATTAAATTGTTTTGCACACGGTGGAGTTTACAACACACATATAAGAATCATTTCCATTTGCTTTATTGGTAGTTTTGGTTTTCCCATAGTTATCTCCTGGCTCTGTGGAGTCCCCTGGCATGGAGTGACTGCTGGCCGTGAGGAGCTCTCACTGAACCCCGGGGTCTGCATTACTGGGAAAGAGCTCCGGAGGACTACGTGAGTAGTTAAACCGGGGAGGGTTTGCTTTAGTCTGAAGCATCTGCGCCCCAGCATCTAGAACTGTGCCCAAGACAGTGGCACAAACCCCATGCACCTGGACTCAGCCAAGAGGCGTCGGGTCCCAAAGACCTTGTGCAGAAAACATTAAGATGTAAAATAGCTATTGCATACAGGTTGAATGATCTTATTTTGACTATACTGAATCACACCTGCTTCTTCTAAAATAGCACTGTGACTGGTGTTATGTTGCTGCTGGACTGGAGGGTCTATACATCTCAGGAAGGAGGGATGTCTTTAGCTCGGTGAGGAGAACTGGACCCAGCCACCCTGAGCCTGGGCCTCAGTGGACAAACAAGGCCAGCTGCAAAACATGGCCCAACTGAGAGGGAGGAAGAGAGAGAGAAATGAGACAGAGACTGAGACTGACAGGTTGAGCAAAGCTGACCAGCATCATCATAGGGCTTAGCCAGAATCTTTAGTTCCTGCCTCAAATTCTGATGCCTCTGCAGGAGTGTGCCAGCTGGGAGGGGGGACACACAGGTTCCTGTGCATGTATCTTAGCATATTTCTGGAAGAGGCCTTCAGGCAGGTGGGAGGCACAAGCGGTCCTCTCTCTCACTGGGCTCAGGACTGGGGACGGGTGGAGAGCACAGATGACCCTCCCTGACACTGCATCCCAGACACTCATGTGAGGCTGAGCACAGTGGGTGTGAGCACATCTCATTCACAGCAGATTAACCCCCACCTGCCCTTCGATGCAGTCTTTTTGGTTATGAGCCTCTAGTTTCACCCCTTCTATAATCCTAACAATGCTTCCTTTTTAAGCAATGTGACTTAAAATTGCAGCTGCTTGTGAGTTTGGAGGATGCATGTGTCTGCTCCGACTTCACCTGCTCCATCCTTGCTGTTTCATGTTTACTTTTCCCATCTTGGCTACGTGCTCAGGCCATCACTTCTTATTTTGCAATTATGCCTGCTCTGCTCGCTGCATGCTGTCTTTGGTAGTTATATAATTAAAGAGCAGAGACTTTTTCCCTTGGCTGCACAAGGTGAAAAATGTTAGCTATTTCCACACTTCAGAGACCCAGCTGCTACAAGCATTAAAAATTACTTAAAACATAAATTTATGGCATTGTGATCACAATGGATTGTGTTCTTGTAAATGAATTGCACTGCAAACTGCTGTTTTAAATTAAAATATAGCTTATTAAGAATGGCAGGAGAGTAATACAGCAGGAAGTAAGGTTTCATATAATTGTCCCCAAAAGCCCATTCCTCCAAGAAGAGATGGCAAAGGATGTGCCAGAAGCAGCAACGACTTCCTAGCTGTGTTGGACTCTGGGGCTTCCTTCCTTCTTTCTCCCCCCACCACCTCTTCTCACCTCCCATCTGCCCTCAGCATTTTGAAAGGGTCAATGGCACGCTCTGAGGTAGGCAGTGGACATGCTAAGATAAATAAGATGCCGTTGTTCCCTCACACCACACAGGGTCTATTGGAGGGCCAGGTGGTCAGACAATGGGGAAGGGGCAGCAATGCCGCATGTGGGGTAGTGTTTCCGCAGCTGAGAAGAAGCAAGAACATTCAAGGACACACAGAGGAGATGGGGACCTGATTAATTAATCTAAGCCAGCAGCTGCTGAGGCTGACAGGAGTTGAGGTTGTCAAGGAGGGGTTTTCAAGAGGCGAAATTTAACCCTCTCTTGAGCACTTTTGGAAAATGGTTGTCTATTCTCTACTTGGACACTTCAGATGATAGAGACGTTGCCACTTTGTGAAATATCTCCTTCCATTTGTGGACACAAATTGAAATCTTCTCCCAGCTAAACAGCCTGAAAATCACATTTTCAGTTTGGACACTTCCACCAAATGTTTGGGTGACTTCCAGGAGAAGATGTGTGATAGGTGCACATCCTGGGCACAATCTGAATGGCCAGGGCATGTGGACACAAGATAAGAGGAGCCCATGGAAGGACATGCTTATGGGTAAAAAGCGGAAATATAGTTGACCCAATCAAGGGCACTTACAAAACCAGGGCTTGATTAAAAAGGCAAAGCAGGCTTTTTGGAGGTTTGTGAGCAATGGAGTGAAATGGAAGCATTTTAGGACAATTCATTTACTCTCATATTGGATGGAGATCGTGGAAGTCACCTAATCCAACACCACACAGGCCACCAGCTCCTGCAAGACTCCTGCCAAGTGACTGCATAGATGCCCCCACCACAGGAGCTGAGCATCTGAGCAGGGCTGGCTGCCATGTCAAACTTTCTTCAGCCAAAGCAACTCAAGCTTCATGTCCTCCTGCTCCTTCCATATCCTGCCACACCTGTTCCAGGTGCTTCATCACACATCAGTTCAGAAAGTTTAGATGTAACAGAGAGGGGAATGCTCATTAACATATCCCCACAGTTCCAGGCATCTAGTTAGTAAGAGATCAATGCCAGATGTTATATGAAGCACAGAGGGCACAGGATTCTTATATAAAGGAGTCTCAGTTGATTAAAGGGAGATGGACCAGTGAAAACAGGCACGTCACATAGGCCAGGACCTAGGTCTGTGAGGGGCAGTGGGTCCTCAGTGGAAATACGGCTCCACCAGGTGGAGAGATGTTTCCAAAGCCTGAAAAGATATGTGGACCTCAGATGTGGTCTTGACAGATGTGCAGGGCTTGCCCTGGAAGACAGGGGCAGAAAAGTCTCCCAGCAAGGGAGAAGCAGGACTTCTGTATTGAGAGAGGTAAGAAACACAGGAGATGAGGAGTAACAATGCCCAGAGGAAAGGAGACATCAGACTCACATGTTTTGATTCTCTCTCTGAACCTGGAAGAAAGGAAGGCGAGGAGATAGAGATAGAAAGTAATTTCTACACAAACTGTTCCATAAAATTGAGGAAGAAAGAATTTTCTCCCCAGTGCATTTCATAAGGTCAGCATTACCCTGATGCCAAAACCATGCAATATCTTACAAGAAAAGAAAACTACAGTACAGAAAAAAACTTTCATTAATATAAATGCAAATTTTAAAAATAATGTAAACAAGCCTATACCAATATTGTGAGATTGGTTTAACTTTTAAAATCCACCAAAGTAATTAATAAAGAGGAACTCTGAGAATCCAAGATGGTGGTGGAGTAGGTGGAGGCCACACTCATCTCCTCCAAGGTCCAAACTGGAACCAGGAGTAAATTTCACAATAATCATCCTAAGTGACCAACTGAACACTAGCTGAAGGGAAGTCTTATGAACAAGAAGAGAAGCCACAGGGCTTTAACTCATGAATGGAGGAGCGGGGGACGTAGGCAGGACAGCTCTGCCTCCACATCGCCTGTAGGGCTGTGCCTAGTCTCTTATCATCCTCCCTCGAGATCAGTGAGAAGAAATTCTGTTTCTAGTTTGTCTGGTAATGACACAGACAGAGCAGTGTGGCCAAGTTGTGAAATGAAGAAAGGATGATAGGTTACCTCTGGTAAATGAACTGCTCCATGAAAGTGGTAGGGGACTGGGGTCGACCAGTTGTATTAGTTCTGGGGGTGAGGTGGGGAGAAGCATATGCAGGGCTTGTCCTCTAAGACAGATGACTTCCATGCTGAAAACCTCCTTGGGTTCTCATGACCTAGCCAAGGGAACCAGAAAATTCTCCCAGGTGGGGCCCCAAACATAAATTATGGAGGACAAAAGTGCTGCTTTGGTCATGTCCTTAAGGGAGAGAAATTGTGAGCAAGGTCTAACAGGTAATGGAGAATGATACAGTGAGAGGTATTTTCTGTAAGTGGAGACCCCAGGTGAAGACCAGCCAGTCCTGAGTGTGAGGGGCATTGTGGCAGAAGTCCCTTCCCTCATCTCATCCATGAGCACCACCACATTTACTGCCTAGGACATGGGGGCTGCCAAGAGCAGATCCTTGTCTGGCTTTTGGAAGAGGTGATTCCAGCAAGATGCACAATGATCCCCAACACCTCCTGTCGTGTGGTTGCCTCGAGCAGCCTGGTCCCCCTGGCCACCTGGGCAAAGACAAGCCACCTGGACAGGCTCAGCAAAGGACTGGATGTGATGTGCGCAATGGATGACAGCAGTTCCACTCGACTCAGCCTTTTGCTTCTTCCAGATGAAAATCAGCCTGCTCAGATCACCTGCCCAAGTGCGTACTAACATCTTCCATGGAGAACCAGGACAAGTGATTAGGTTGGAACAACAGGAGGGGAACTTATAAAGGGGAAAGTCTTTGCTGAGTTTGAATTTCATGCCTGAAGCACTCAGCAGAAACCACACTCAGCCATTTCATCAATCAGCATGCCGTGGTTCCGCACTCCAGGTGGGTGAAACCCAGCAAAACCCAACCAGGCGTTAACACGCTCATCTTCTCTATGTGGCTGCAAATTCCGGTTGTCATTCTATAATTGAGGGTGCCAGATTAGTTTGGCTCCTTCTGTCCTCGCTCAATTCCCCATGCACACACCCAACACACACAGTGACAAACCACACAGACACACATGGACATACCACACACACATCACACAGACACACACACACACATGACCATGTATAAGCAGAATATGGAAAGATGATAATAAAATGAGTGCACTTTGTGTCTGAGAAACTTAGCTACAAAAAGTAGTCTTCAAATATATTTGTTTTCCAAAAATGTTTTCCATGAGTCCTCTCAATGGAAACGTATTTTTCTTGGTAAAGGAGAGAAAATAAATTTACAAGGGGTTAGGTGTTCCTCCTGAGGCAGGAGAAGGGGTGCTGAGAGCAGCGAGGGTGTCCTACACTTCCCACCATGTGGATACCAGACACCTGTGCCCATAGGACACATCCCGCTCTGCACCCAGTGCACCCAAACCAGGAGCCAGCGTGTCAGGGTGAGAGGTTTCTTTCTGGGTTCCTCCCACCTGGACACTCTGCCTCTGGAAAGGCCTTGCTTCTCACTCCATAACAGGTCATTCGTCACACTTCTCGAGGTCCTCACACCTGCCCAGCAGCTTCCCTCCCACATCCTGTGCTGGTGATAGTCCCACTTCACAGAGTGGCTGAGCTAAATAAAGGGCAGGTCTCCATTTGCAACTCTGAAAATTCTCCAGGCTGGGCGAACAAGGAATGCCTTCCATGATTGCTTGAGCATAGCATGGAGTGGGAGAGGCATTTGCACAATGCCAACAGTAAATCAAAGATTTTGCAAATGTCTCTTTAGTCCTTATACAACTAAACCTGCAAAAATGCCGCACAGGCAGTCCCCGTGAGCTCAGGTGAGAGGCTGGTGAGGCCATAGGGACACCAAGTAACTGCAAAACAGGCATGGGAGGATGCTTCTGGGAGCTTATAAGTGGGTCCCTCTGTGGAGAACGTCTCCTTGGCTTCCCCTCTCCTAACACTGACTTACAGAGAGCTGCGGCCCAGGCTTCCCCCCCTCCACGGCTCACCCTGGCAGAGGCCCCCTTGGCTTCTCGCACATATCGGCCCAGCCTCGGCCAGGACCCAGGAAGCTCTCATTGCATCCTCCTGTCCCAAAGGCCCTGCAGTAAGTGTTCCCAACACTCACACTCTTGCTTTGCCAATGTCCTCAACTAGATGCCCACAACAGAGTGACGTTTAGTTCTGCAAACACATGGCTTCGAGGGTGAAAGTGAGCAATTCCCTGGAGTTCAGTATCAGAAAGAGTCCATGACTAGTGGACGTGTTTCCTGCCCCCACCCTCCAGGTCTTCCTGACACGGATTAGGTAACACTAACCATAATACTAAGACTGTGAAAACAATTAGCTCTGCACTGAGCTTTACAGGGAGGCCAATGGGACGACGGCGCATCATGTTACATCAGCAATCAGGAAGGTGTCATGAAAACCTGCTAAACTGTTCTTGGGATGAGGCGAGTATGAGGGAATGGTATCTGTATCCCAAACCACTGATCAAACTTACTGACAACAGATAAATGTCACTTCCCTGGGGAACACTGGAAAGATCTATAAGAAACTTTCTTATTGGCCATCTTATCAAGGTAAACCAAGTCAAACTGTGAAGTGATGGCAATGCTGGAGCCATTGGAGGGACACCATCACACATGTTGGGAGAGAGACACCCATCACACCTGCAGGCGAGGGATGCCCATCCACAGGTGCCGAGGGAAGAGTACCAGGATGAATCTGGGTGCCCTATGGCTGAATTTCCTGGCCTTCTAGAGCTAACTGGCTTCTTTCAGCAACTTTCCCTAGTGTCCCTGACCATTGGAGAGGGGGGATTTTTACTGGTTCACTTTATTTCTGCAGACTTGGGTTTTCTGCTGTGCAGGTGTCATCAACACAATTCTCTTTGTGAAGTTTATATGTCAAGCAAGCACACCTGTACCCACTACCTAAGCTAAAACAAAATAGAAAATCAGCATTACCATGGGCAATCTTTCATCTACAATCTAACCATCTGTGCATGTATCTCTGAAAAATAAATCATTGAGTGTGGAAGCACTGAGTAGCAAGCAGTCCTCCAGCTGTGCGTGGCCAGGGTGCTGCTGCCTTAGGAGAAGCCAAGAGAAAGGGGTCTGCCTGCCCAGGGAACTGACCACAGTGGAGGGAGGCAGTGTGTTCTGGGAAACAATAGTGCCCATAAGAAGCCTGAAAGCCAGGGCTATGACCAGTCACAGCCCAGGAGTTTTGGAGACTCTTGGAGATGAGGGCAGAGGGCAACAGGTGCAAGACCAGCATGTTTCCTGAAGCTCACTCCTTCATGTCATTTATGCCGAAGCCTGGAGATATGAGAGAAGGGCAAGGTGTGGCCCAGCCATGGGAAAAAGTGTAGGAAAGGCTGTTCTGGCCAGAAACCTGCCCTCTTCCCAGGAGCAAATGGGAAGGTGACAGTGGGAGAACATCAACAGAGGACTCTCCTTCCCTCCCATTTCTTCATGGAGTCCCTCTCAAAATGTAGTTCAGCCCAGAGACGGCACCTGTGCAGGCTAAATGTTGTCCCTAGGCACATACTTGGCCTCTTACTCTGTGGGGACTGGTGGGGAATGTTGGATTTAAGTGGAGTTTGGACCAGGTCTGCCCAGGATCCAGAATCCAGACAGTGGTGCAGCTCTAGGAAAGAGGATCTAGAAGGTCAGCAGGCTCCATTTGCATCCTGCTGTCCCTGGACCTAGAGAGAGGGGACACTCAGGTGTACATTTCCTCAGAGTAAATGAGGCTTGAGGGCCTCTCCTGCCTGTTTCCACCCTGGTGGCAGCAGGGCAAAGGGGACCCATAGAAATAAGAGGCCATTTCTTCTCTTCCAGCTGCACTACCACAGATAAGACAAGTGTACTCTCTAATGATAAAAAAATAATAACTGTTGTTGTTTCTTCTAAGTGTCCATGTTGGGTCCACTGGTCACAGCTCTCATTCACTCATTTTGTAGGAAGCAGCAGCCCAGTTTTCCAAAGATTTGATTCAGATGGATTGAGGGGATTGGCATGCAGGGAGCTGTCCCAGGTGCTGAATTGAGTGGGGTGGCAGACCAGGATCTTGCTATTCCCTGCTGTCAGACTTCCGCCTAGCACTGTCCAGTGCTCACAGAGATCAGAGTTCACTGCTATTGCAGGTGATGGTGCCCACTCGTGTCATAACTTCTGTGCAGACTGAGCTTGAAGGTCTCAGGCACTGTGGCAGCCTGGCCCGACGCAATGGCTTGGATGAGGATTCCCCCTGACCATCTGCACTGCCTGCTGCTATCCACATGTCCAGACAAGATCATGTGCCCAGCCCATCTGACATGGAGTCAGCCACACTCGGGACCTTTGCCTCTCAAATTGTGGCAAACCTGAGTTACCATCTGATTGAATGAGGAAAGGGCACCTCTGAACTCAGAGACCTGGGAGTCTGGGGCCCTGCAGACCCTGACCAGAGAGAGGCATGCACGTGGGTCCTGTCGCTGCCCCACGTGGCTTCCACAGCCTGCAGGACATTGTGCCATGAGGATTAGAGAGAGCTTTGGTCACAGATGTGAAAAGATAGAACAGAAGAAGAGAGATTGGGGATAGTGACAATGTGGCTTCAAAGAAGTAGATTTGCATCAGTTCTATTAGTGACCATGGAAAGTGAGATTTTCTGACAGAAGTAATAATACTCATCAAGGTCACTTAGCAGTAACTTTGGGGAGGGAGCAATTATGAACATGGACACATTTATGGCACTTTCCCAAATCTCTTGTAAATTAGAATATGAATCTTTAGTCTCTGAGAAAGTTACCTGCCCCAAAATGCTCCTTTCATGTTTAGACTGAGTCTCCAGCTGTAAAAGACACACCTTTGCCTGAAATCCTCTTTTGCTCACAAGGTCATCTCATATTATACTTTGAAGTACAGTGGATGCCTAATGTGACATCTACAATAGTTGGAATCAAGCAGGAAGTTGTCAAAACAGTCTTCAGATTGGTTTGTAGTGGATGGTATTTTACACCAAGTGATGGACCACCCGCTCTGAATGAGTTTGCAGCTCTGGGGAGATGTAAGTTTATTTAAAGTTTACATAAGTCTGTGCAACAGAGATTCCTATAGCCATCGTGTTGGACTGCCTTCTGTTACTGTTGCAAGTTCAGGACCAGTCTTTGCACAGTGTTGTCATGGATGATGCTAATTAAGGCCCCTGGAGGGGGCTTGGTTTTTATGGCAAAACCACATGCTGCTGGAAGAAACCCAGCCAGGCCCATGAGCATGTGAAGAAACAGAACAAAATCTAGTTGGAAAATAGCTCAGGCGGAAACACTTGCCAGTTTCCAGTGAACAAAACCAGCACTGTCTGTTTCGTGAACTCACAGCAAGAGGCTGGAAAACATTTAAGGAGTCTGGCAAGTGAAAAAAATAAAAAGCTGTAGAAAGGGAAAACACCTGCTGAGGGGAGTAGGGGATTACAACATGCTCAACACACCTGAGATGAGCCAGCGGGGCTGCTTCGATGACCACTTTGTCTTTAGCCCCCCTGCAGAAGCAGGGAGCCAGCTCTCTAAGCACTTTGAGGGTGTCAGATCTCAGTCACAGTCCCAGCTCAGCACTCTGGCATCCCCTGGCCTCCAGGCAATGGTGTGTAGCTGGGGGCTCTGCTTCTCCTCAGATGCCACGTTGTTTTCACCGAAAGTGTCCAGTGTCCCACTCCCCAAAATACCTTTGGGATCAAAGAATCTGAAATCAATGAACCCTGTTGCCATTCCTGGGCATTTGATCTGATTTTAAATGATGCAACCGCACCCTAGGTTCGGGCTTCCCACAATGCCAGCTTGCATTCCCAGGCGAGCTTTCGCCACAGCAGTTGCCAATGATCACACCCATCTATCCCTGAGGGATTTGCATCTGCCTACTCACGGGAATCTCCTAATGTCTGTGGGCTCATTTTAGCTGCTCAGGAGCCATACAGCCTCCTGAATGGCCCAAACGTGGGACCCTGTGGCAGATACTAATAGCAACAGACTATTTTCATTTCTCAAATCCACTTCAAATTAATAAAAATGCCCCCCTTCTGTTTTTCATCCACAAGGACACTCCCTTTGCATATTCATTTAACGTTAAATTGATGGATTAAATTATACCAAGCTCAAAATCAATCCTGCGCATATCCATTAGAAAGGACCAAGTCCCTTGGCGGGGACAGAGCACATAAAATGCATTCAGGGACACTGATAAGTCCAGGCCCATCATATGTCATTTTAAACAAAGAGCAAAGAAAGCCCTTTGGAGAGGCTCTATCAGCTGTTAAACAGAGACGCCACGTGCACCGGGAGATGGATGGCCCTCCCTGGGCTGATGATTGCAGGGAAATGCTTCCCCGTGTCTCTGTCACAGTTCACAGGCAAACAGATGCCTCTGCGCTGAGCTTTCCCTTTGTCTTCCTCAGGCGCAGTCAGTTAACAAGTGCCAGGCGAGGACCTCCCACTCTGCCCAGCTTAGCAAGTAGACACACACGGTGTGTGCCAGAATCCTGCTTTTCCATCTCCCTGAGCACCTGAGGCAGATGTGTGTAGGTGAGTAGTTGACTCCCTTTTCAGAGTGAGCCCCTGAGTACAGGAGGGGCATGCAAGGCTGTGGAACATGAAGGGTGACCAAAGCCGCTGCTGAAGTGGGGTGGCTCATGACCTCAAACAGGGAGATGACCGAGGACCATTCTGGATTCTCTTTGAAAACTTTAATTCTGAATCTAGTTTTAGGAGTGAAACACTCCAGAACAGCTCTTCCATCATCTTTCCTTCTCTCCCTCTTACGAATTTTCCTATCTTTCCCCATTTAGCACTCACCTCTGTCCACCTGCTAAGACTTTCTCCCACCCATAGCTGAACATAAAAGCAGAGAGACAAAAGCACAATCACGACTGGGACAGGGCAAAGTGGCTTGAAGGAAGGCACAGTAGAACCCCATCAGGATGTTTTCTTTTTCTCCCACATCAGACTTTCCTATGCAGCCTCCATCAAATTGCAGTGTCTCTCCATGAACACCAGGGTTTTACTTATCAAATGTTTCCACCAGTTGGCTCCAAGTAACTTTCTTCATCAATGGAAATATATATATTTCCATTGTGTACTTTTTAAAAAATTATTGGAACTTCTTCTTCTAAGTAAGATGTAACAGATATCAACAGGGTATATAACTATAAAATCTAGGGGGAAAAAACTGGAATATATCACAAAAGTCATCATTTCAAAGACTTTCTAGAGCAGTGAAAGCAATGTTGGTCTAGAAAAACTAAGTGAAATTTCCTGTTTTCTCTCAGTAGTTATGAGACATAATTCCAGCAATGTGAGGGGTTTGCAACAAAGATGCCAGCTCTTGCTATCAAGGTGTTTGCCATATTTTAAAATCCAAGGAATATGGGCAATGCAAGGTGAGTTGAACCTATAATGACAACCCAACCTCAATTCAGTATTTCTCATTTGGGGTGACGTGATCATCCTTTACCCTGTATGCCCAATAGAAGAGCAAACAGACTGCCTCCAGAGGAAAAAGACATCATTAGACTCAGTAGTTCTTTTAATCATATTACCCAGCTTCTTTTGAATTGTTTCAAGTTTTGTGAGAAATGTAAAGCAGGAAAAAAAAAGATAAGTAGTTAATAAAAAGATAACAGAAAGTAGAAAAAGATTTATAGATACTTCAGATTTGAGAGTTATCAAGCAAGAATTTTAAAATAACTCATAAACATAATAAAGAAAATAACCAGAAAGATGGATTAAAAATAAGAAATTTCAAGAGATAATAGGCATCTATTCAACAGAATCTAGTTGACATTCTACAAGTAAAAATACAATATTTGTATTTAAAATTGGGTCAGGAGTGTTCAATAAGGGAGTGGATATTATTGTAAACAGGATTAATTAACTGAAAGACAGGTCAATAAAAAAGTACCCTAACTGACACCCAACCAGAAGAAAAGAATAAAAAGAACAAAATAGTATAAAAGATACCGAGAAGGTGATTTATTAAGAAATCCCATTCCATGCAAAGAAAGGGGTAAATGGAACTATATTTGAAGTATAATGGCAGAAATTATTTTTCAAAATGAAAGATATCAATTGAAGAAACTTCATTAACACAAATCTAATAAATATAAAGAAAGCCACACTTGAATGCATTATAATTGTTCTGGGCCGAAAACATAATGTTCTGGGCTGAAAACATTGCCTACAGAGGCAGGATGCATTAAGACAGAGGAAGATGGAGTAGGTCACTAAACAATGGGTCATTTGGAGTTTCGGGGGAGAGGGTGGTTCATGCTCCAGCCAAGCGTGCCCAGATGTTGTACCTGTGCTCTGAGTTTCTTGGAAATGGCTGAAATAACTTTTGTAACCTTTAGATTGTCATTGTAAGAGTCCTAACTCCCTCTCGTGGCTTCTGAGTATAAATTTGCTTTTTAACACTTGTAGTCTGGACTGCAGCTCAGCCTTTGTCATGGTAAAGTGCTGCAACTGTAGTTGCTGGGCAGCTTAATAAAAGCTCATAAATTTTTATCTCTGTCTCTGGTGGTCGTCTCTTGCGTGTTGCCCCACAACATAATCAAACTATTAAAAACCAAATACAAATAAAAAAATCTAAAAACTAACTACAGAAAAATGATATGGTACTTACAAAGGAAAAAAATAAGACTAATAAATGATTTTGCTCCCAAAACTATGGAAGTCATAAGACAATAGAATGCTATCTTTACAGAAAGAAAAGCAAAAAACTACCAGCCTAGAATTCCATATGCAACAACATGATTTTTTAAATTATATGATCACTAGAGGCCCATTGCACGAAGATTCATGAAATAGGCCTTCCTTCCCCTGGTTGTAGGCACCAGTTTTCCTCCTGCACCTGGGACCCAGGCTTTTGCTCTGGCCACCATCTTCTGTCTTCACTCTGGCCAGAGCCTTCAGTCTTTGCTCCAGCCGAAGTGCCACTTCTATAGCTCCCTCCACCCCCCACCCTCCCTGCTATAGCAGGTGTCCTGCCCCACCCAGCCACTCCACACCTGCATGTGTGCTGACCAGAGGCCCGAAGCAGCTGGGGGGTAGGGGCACCTCCATCTTTGTCAGGTTAATTTGCATACCCACTCCTGATTAGCTGGTATGCATCATGAAGTGTCAGTCAATTTGCATGTTTCTCTTTTATTAGTGTAAATACAAAATAAAGTTTAGAAGATTAATCTCTGATGAATTTGCATTACAAGGCATAATAAAGCAAAATGTTGACTCAAGGAAGAAAAGAAGTGTACATGAAGCAATGAAGAGAATCAGAAAGGATAAATTTCAGGATATATATTGCTTCTTTAAAACAAGAACAATAAAGACATCTTGCAGTATTTCTAACAAAGGTAAAAATAAAGTATAGCACTAATGGCATGAAAAGCAAGAGTGGAAACAAGATAAAAAATTGTATGACAGTTCTCATTTGCTCAGGAACTGCTAAAAGTTCTAACTTAAGATATATTTTTATAAGTCAAGTATGCATAAAATTAAATAGAAATTAAAGATATATAATGATGATATCAGTAAAGGAAAGGGAGATAAAGTAATAAAAATACTTGGTTATTACAAAAGAAGAAGAGAAGAAATAAAAAAACATTTAGAACAAAGAGAAAACAAACCACAAGCTATCAGATTAACCAACCAACTATTACTGTAATTAAATTAAATGATGATGGACTGAAAACATTAATTATGATAAAGCTTGTCAGACTTTATTTTAAATAAAAATAAAAAGATTCCAATGTGTTCTTTATAAAAGATGAATTTTAAGTAGAATGCATAGATAGGTTGAAGTAAAAATATGGAGAACAAGAAAATACTAGCTAAAAGAAAGGCATTAAGGCTATAGTAACATAAAACAAAATATAATTTGATGCCCTAGCCAGTTTGGCTCTGTGAATAGAGCATCGGCCTATGGACTGGAGGGTCCCAAGTTTGATTCTAATCAAGGGTAAGTACGTTGGTGCAGGCTGGATCCCCAGCCTTGGTCAGGGCATGTGTGGGAGGCAACCAATTGATGTGTCTCTCTCACATTGATGTTTCTTTCTGTGTGTCTCTCCCCCTCCCTTCCACTCTCTCTAAAAATCAATGGAAAAATATATTAACATATATATTAATATATATATTAAAATAAATCTATTAACATATATATATATAATTTGAGATAAAAGTTATTGTTAGGGGTAAAGAGAGATTTCCTAATGATAAATGAGGAATATAATAGGAAGATATTTAAAAATTTTAATTTGTATGTATAGCTTAAACTATAAAAGATAAAAATATATATATAAAGTAATAGATCAATGTACAATCATAGGTGGAGATTTTAAGACACCACCTTAATAATTAATTAGAAAAAGATTAGTAAAAGTACAGATTATAACCACAAAACTAGCCAACAAGAGAGTGGACATACATTGAGCATTCCAGTGTATGACTGCAGAATAACATTTTTTAAGTGCAGTTGGGACAATTGCTCCATCTGGCCACATTCTAGCCATAAAGTAAGCCTCAGGGTATTTCTAAGAAATGGATTCATACAGAGTTTTTCTCTTTTCAACGTGCATGGGTCAAAAAAGAAAGCACAATAAAAATTATCAATTGAAGGTTAGTTGAAATAAGGCATATCAGTACTGTGAGATACAGCCAACATACTACATATAAGGTATATTTATATTTTCAAATGCCTATATTAAAGAATAAGAATAAGAATCAATTACCTCAACTTCTCCATAATAAAAATAGAAAAACACCAGCAAATAAACACTAAGAAAATAATAAAAGAAAGCAAATAACAAAATGAGTACTACAAATCAATGATACAGAAAACAGATATGAAAGAGGAAAATATAAAAAATTGGTCCTAAACATATAGTCAATGATATTGTAATAACTATGTATGATGTCAGATGAGTACTAGACTTATTGGAGTGATCATTTTATAAGGTATATTAATGCCTAATCGCTATGTTGTACACCTGAAACTAATGTAATGTCAACTAAAAGTTAAATTTTCTTAACTTTTAAAAATTGGTCCTATGAGGATTTATAAAACTTATAAAACTTATCAGAGCAAGACAGTTCTCTCTCCCTCCCTTCCTGGCCGACACGCACACACAAACACATACATACTCACACCACACTCTGTGACAAAAGGTCTCACCCAATCCACATGGGGGGTAGAGTGAGAGAAAAGCTGATGTCACTGCCTCCACCATGGAAAGCAATAGTCCAATAACGTAATATTCCAACTTGGGGACATCTGCATTCTTTGTGAAGTCCTAAGGAAATACATATACAGGGTTCCTACATCTTTTGGGAAATCTGACTCACTGGGACCAACATGTCTACTCATTCACTTAATTCTCATAGTCCTACACGAGTTGGATAACTGCCCCATTTTTTTTTTTTTTTTTGGAAAATCAACAGGAAGAGGAAAATATGAAAGAAAGATGAACACCTTTGGCACTATGGGAGGGGCCAGCTCAATTCCCTGAGTCCTGCAGGGCTTCTCCTTGGAAGACAGAAAGGGAGTGACCAGGACTCAGGGCATCCTTGAGGGGCGGCTCCTGTAAAGTGTGTGGCTGGTGGAACCGTGTGTGTGTGTGTGTGTGTGTGTGTGTGTGTGTAGATGGGGGGTGGGAAAGGGATCAACAGGGGAAAATAACTCCAGGGCCAGTCTCACCCATGACTCACAAAGTCTCTGGAATGGCCGACCTCCAGGTGTGTCGGCCTATGAAACTCTCCGTCACTGTGGCCTTTAGGTTCTGTGATGTTGACACAACTAGTGTGAGATGTTGTGGGGAGCACATCCACAACCCAAACTGGATGGATTTCCACTCCAGATGGCAGGTTCACCCTCAGAAAAATCGCTGCCGGCTTTGTTCTGAGACAGTTTCCAGGAAGTAGGTGCAGAAAGGCCCAGGGCACTCATAAGATCAGCCAGAGGCAACTAGGAGCTGAAGGCCCTCCTCACAGAGCCCCAGCAGCCCCCACCTTCCTTCATGCAGTCCCAGGTGGGCCATGCGGCCCCAGGCTCCTTTCCAAGGCCCTTGCGCAATCAGAACAAATGAATGACACACAGCAAACGTGGTGTTCTGATCCCAAACCTCCCCAGAGCCATGTTTTGCTTTCTCTGGTGAGTACGTCTTCATAAACTTTCTTCTTCTCAAAGCAGTGAGCAGGGGGCATGGGACCACAGGGGTAAAGGCACCCTGGGGGGTTAATCACATTCAAGGGCTGCCCTTTATCCCCTGAGGTGTGATAATAGACAGTGAAGTAAACCGCACTGGAAGTGGGCAGAGGAAACATCCTTGTGTAGCTCAACAAGAGTGATGTGACTTGGAGGCCCCCTGACTGCATCATCTGGGGAACCCTGAAGAAATTCAGGTCCTCTATCCCCTCCAGGTTCCCTCCCGGCTCAGGCTTCGCCCCAGGGTCTAGGCCCCTCTAAGCTGATGTACTCCTGTCCTATCAAAAACCTCAGCTCTCTGACTGTGGCTGGAGTGATGGAGCAGAAGAGACAGTGGTGGATTATTTATAAAAGCCAGTGTCACCTCAAGACTGTCTCAGAGAAAGCCAGTGTGGCAGCCTCTCAGACTCAGGCAAGCTCCCCTCCCCTCTGCACACATTGACCAGTTAGAGTACCTCGGGTCCAAGAAAGGAAGAAAAGCCAGCAGGGCGGTGGTTTCCACCCTGAATATGGAGTGTGGGATCAGAGCGGAGACCCAGGAGTCAGGGCCAGTGTGGCTCCAACCCAGGACCCTCACAGGTGTCCCCCACCCTGGCACCACTCTCTGGGATCCACAAGCCCTGCAGCACTGCCTACTCTGTCCCAGTAGAACAGTCTGTACCCATCTTTCAGCCAGAGCATCTTCAGATTAGTCTTGAGGGCCTCACAGTCCATGTCACCTGGAAGCTCTTCAAACAGTCGGCTCACGTGCAGGGCAGCCTTGCCCCTCCCACCCCGAGTGCCCTCTCTGCCCTCAGTGACTGCATGCACAATGGCCACACTCCACATTCCTGCTGCCAGCATGGGACGTCACATAACTCTCTTCCTCCAGACCCTGCTCCCTGAGGCAGGCTGAGCCTCTCAACTCTATCACACATCTCCTTGGTCTCTGGAGTCAGGAGCAGCTGCCCCAGGCCTGTCCACCACTGAGGGGCTCCCCAGTGCCTGGCTGCTCTGTCTGTTCACTCTTGCTTGACTCATGCTTGGGTGAGCTTTCCTGATCAGTGACAGTGCTGTCCCCAACTTCTCCAGTTCATGCCATCACCTGCTACCACCTCAGCTAAGGAATAACTGAAGGGGCTTAGCTGTGCAGGTCATAGGCAAACACAGGTGAACCCTGGAAGTTGGGCATGCTCAGGGGTGGCACTGGAGAGGCTGTACAGATATGGGGGTGACACAGAGTAGCCATTGTGGCACCCGAGGGTGTCGGGTAACTTCATTGAATTTGCTTGGTTTCAGTTGTGCATTTAAACTTACACATATGCATATTCCACACTCTCATGCATGCACACGTGCTCACAACACACGTGTGCACATAGCGCTCAGAGGGTAGGTCCATGTATTTGCTACAATATTCTCTTTACGACAGCCCACATTCCTTCCTGTGTGATATTCTCCTAATCTTCGTCATTCGTACGCAGTGTGAATGGGAACCCTGATCGGAATTGGAGTGTCACAGCAAAGCTTGTCCTGGGAGGCCTAGAAGCACTCAGAGGTTACACGAGGCGCTGCTGATTCAGTCTGACAGGCCTGCCTCCCCACGGATGCCCAGGGTATCCCCCCAAGGAAAGCTTGCTGATTCAGTCTGACAGGTCAACCTTCCCATGGATGCCTGGGGTATCCCCCCAAGAAAAACTGTGCAAAGTCACCGCCCACCAGGAAGCTGCAGCATATAGTTTCCCTCTGTTCTTCAGAGATTCGTAAAACCAACTGAAAACACCTTTGCAAATGGCAAAGAAAAAAGCAAACAGTGAGGCAAGCCATTAGGACAGAATGGGTATGTCCCAAGGCTCTTACCTGCAAATTTCGTGAGGCTCTGCACGAAAGCAATGCTCTCAGCAAGCTGCACGGGAGGAGGGCTGTCACATTTGCACCTGGGTTCCCACAGGCAGAGGGGAGCTTTATCTTTTCACTTTCACATCGTCAACCAAGGATGCTCACCCAATGCATCTGCTTTGCCCCTTGGTCTTTGAAGGGTTCTGAGAGTTGTGATAAATGGATCTGAGGAGTCTTGGGCATTCTGTAATTTTCCTAATTGTTCATCTAGGCCAGTGGTTCTCAACTTTCCTAAGGCCGCGCGACCCTTGCATACAGTTCCTCATGTGGTGGTGACCCCCAAACATGAAATTTTGCTACTGTTATGCATCATGATGTAAATATCTGCATTTTCCGATGGTCTTAGGCGACCCCTATGAAACAGTCATTCGACCCCTAAAGTGGTCGCGACCCACAGGTTGAGAACTGCTTATCTAGGCCAAGAGGCCCTCAAGGAAAAGGCCAGACTGTGAGGGTGTACACTGGTTCTGTATAGTCTTCCTGGATGCCATTGGAAGTTAATTGACAGGACAACATTTTTGTTTCATTTGAATGGAAAGGTCTCAATCTGAACAAATTTTCACTGAGGACCACTATAGATCTAACAAACTTGGGCTTAATTCAGCCAAATGAGAAAATCTGAAAGAAGACAAGTTGGGTCTGATGTTAAACGTATGCAAAAAGCATAACCGAGGTTATAATTCCAATAATGAGAAATAGGAGATGATTACAAATTATAATGCCCTGGCCGGTTTGGCTCAGTGTGTAGAGCATTGGCCTTAGGACTGAAAGGTCCTAGGTTTGATTACAGTCAGGGGCACATGCCTGGGTTTCGGGCTTGGTGCCCAGTGCAGGGCGTGCAGGAGGCAGCTAATTGGTGGTTCTCTCTCATCATTGATGTTTCTCTCTCTCTCTCCCTTTCTCTCTGAAATCAGTAAAAATATATTTTAAAAAATTATTGATAACAATTGCCAGGTCAGTGTGTCTCAGTAGTTGAATGTTGACCTATGAAACAGGAAGTCATGGTTCAATTCCCGGTCGGGGCATATGCCGGGATTGTGCATTCCATCCCCAGTGTGGGTCAGGTAGTCGATTAATGATTCTCTCTCATCACTGATGTTTCCCTGTGTGTGTCTCTCTCTCCTTCTCCCTTCCCCTCTGAAATCACTAAAAAATATATATTTTTTAAAATTACAAATAATAATAAAAACTGTTGGAGAATGCACTCATATGTTTTTCTTTTTTCTTCCAAATAGCCTGTGGACCCGGCAGCAAAAAGTGATAAAGCCAGAACTCACACCAGCTGATCTGACTACAAATGCTGAGCAGAGTGATGTTGAGAAGTCTGACAGAGACACAAAACCACAGTCTTAAAATGCACAGGTCATGGGCCAGGCTGTAGATGAGAAATGAAAACGAATGGGTGGGAATGCCTGAGCCCGTGATTCCCTACAGAGAGGCAACATGAAGAGCAAGGCTCAGCATAGGCAGAGAGGGATTTGAGGTGTCCCTGGGGAAGGGGTGACAGAGTTGGCAATCAGTGGGGCCACTGTTTCCTTTACTGGCTCTAAGTCCCTGGACTGGATGACTACCTGTCATTGACCTCACATCATAATGATAAAAAATAGACCTTAGAAAAGTAAAATACCATTTTTTCATCGCAATATCTTTTTGTTTGGAATTTGAACTTTTTTTTATGGCTTACTAAATGTCAAAGAAATGGAGATGAGCAGATTTTTGTGTGGACATTTACAAGCTATACCCCAAATCCCAAACATTTCTCTGAAAAAATGTACATTAAACTCTTTATCATGGTACAGTGTCCCCTGACCATCTGACAAATGTCACCCCTTTGTCAGGTCATAACTGCTCATATCACCTTCTCAGAGGTATGATCCTGATTTCCCTGGGCAGTCACTGCCCCTCTGAGAGGCCACAAGCTCTGCGTCCACCTGATTGAGCCACCCAGCCTGTGACATAGGGTGCTCTCCTGGACACCCTGATAACCATCAGGTCCCTGCTGAACTATCAGCAGCTGAAGGGTGAAGTCACGTTCCTTCTTAGATTCTCTGATTTCATCCACCAGAGACTCAGAGAACATACACTGCATCAATTCTCCTGTGGAGAAATCAGGTTATAGACACAAACTGGCTCACTGGGTGTGGAGTGTGGATCAGGCCTGGGTGAGGTGCTGTGCATGCATGACCTTATTGAATTTTCAAAACACTGAACCACATCCAGCATGGCCAGCAGTGAGTCTGAGAAGGGACGGTGAAGGATTAAAGAAGACGAACAAGACAATACAGTTGGGGCCAGGTGGATCACTGTGCCTGAATAAGGAAACAGTGACCCAGCCTGTAAGCTGAAGCTTTATTTTACAGTCAGATCACACAAAGCAAAACAAGGGCAAGATGTTTACAATGTTCTTACGAATTTCAAATCTGCTTTTTTCCTGTTGTTGCCATTTTCTGAACTCTATCAAGCTTTGTTTAGGTAGCATTTGCTGCATCCCCCGAAGCCCACATCCCTTAGCCACCCTAGGACTGCAGGGTTGGTCTATAAGGTCAGCTTACAACCATATCCTTTTGGCTATAATTGTGCTGGGAGGACTTTGCTCTCTAAGCTGGGACTTATATGTGGCTTTGCCACACGTCAGTCTGAGGCTTGATCCTGTCAGAATGCTCCACACAACACCATCAAAGGTAGGCATTTTTAGGCTGGAGACTTACTTTATATAATGTTCTCAGGTCAGGTAGAGCTAGGATTTTAATCCTGGTGAGTATGCTTCTAATAGCAGACTCCTTACATCCCATCCTGTCATTTCAGTGATGGTGAATGAACTAAGAAAAATTACAATATTTCTTGGCACAGGACTCTTCCCTCACCACTATGGGCCTTCCTCCCAGTACCCAGAATGAGATTGACTTGTGCTGACCCAGACATATTTTCTAGGATCAGTCCTCTCTTGCAAAAACAAAGCCAATATGTAAACATGAAAAATAAAAATAGCATGTCCCTCAGGGCCTGAATTATGGGCAAATTCTCACTTAGATTAGAGTCTAAGCTTTTCTCCATGGTGGAGGCAGAGTGGTGCAGCCAACTGCGCTGACTTCTGAGAGCAACACACACTCTCTTCTCAAACACTTGCTCAGTGACACATTGCTGACATCCTGAAATTAGCAATGGTGGGAGTATTTACACCATAGCAAGCAGCAAGCACTGCCAATCAGGGCTGTTTACCCCAGAAATCCAGTTGCTGAATATTGACTTGCACACTACTGGAATAAACTAAAAAATATATGATGAGAATTCACATTATCTTCTTCATGCATTAAACTTAAGTAAGGTAAAATAAAATAAAATAAAAACAACAAAAGGAAAATATTTAACAAATATTTCATTCATACATGAAACTTGGATAAAAATAAAACTATTCTAAAGTAAAATTGAGTTATAACATTTTTTGTAATGGCAATAATATGCCCTTATTCTAGGCAGTTTTTAATGCTTTAATGTTGGGATTGATACTTTTCTCTTTTTTAAAAAATATATCTTATTGATTTTTTACAGAGAGGAAGGGGGAGGGACAGAAAATCAATAAAATATATTAGAGGGACAAAGAGTTAGGAACATCCATGAGAGAGAAACATTGATCAGCTGCCTCCTGCACACCCTCTACTGGGGATGTGCCCACAACCAAGGTACATGCCCTTGATCAGAATCGAACCTGGGATCCTTGAGTCCGCAGGCTAACGCTCTATCCACTGAGCCAAATCAGTTAGGGCGGGATTAATACTTTTCTAACAGGGTCACCCAAGCCACTAACCTGAGACCCTTGGAACTACACCTTTGGAACAAGAAAGATGGGTGCCCAACATCAGGTCACTGTAAAAGAAGCTCAGGAAATGAGCTGTATTGGCTATTCTAAATTTTCCTGGCATGTTCTTGGCTCCTGAAAACAAGATTGCCTTCCATTTAACCTACATTCGAGATGTTTGGTCAGCAGTAGGTGCTTTGGGTGCTAATGCCAATGGCTGTACCTGCACCTCAGGCCTGAAACCAGGAACGTCTTCAGGCCCATGACACTATTGGTCAGCATTAGAGAAGAATTCAGAGCATCTCTATCTTTTCTAGCCACACAGTCCACACTCGAGCAATTCATTGAACAATGGTGACGAAATGCCTTTGCCTCTATCTCCACACCAAACATAGAACTCTCTCTTGGCCCCATTGCAGGGATGATGTGGAGCCAAGTGGTGCCGAGGGGGCAGTCCCAGTGTTGCAGAAGAACCCATTATCCACCCCACATGTGCCCACATACCCACGCCTCTTCCCACCTGCCCTCAGAGATCAGAGAGGTCTATTTACCCCTAGAAAACCCTGTTACTCCCTGGGTCACTCCCCTAGTCCCAGGGCAGGAGAGCACATCTGGGTCGTAGTAAGTCCTATCTGCTTCCAAATTGGAAATGGCAGTGCTGTGTGCTCCAGTGTTTGGGAAAGAGAGGTGATGTTTAGAAGAGAGCCCCTCAGAAGAGTACACCAAGGCTCTCCACACAGGATGCTTCTTTGACACATAAGCAAATTTAATTATGCAACTGGCAGCAATGAACTGGAAATATGGAAAAGTATGTCATGAACATTTCAACTGCCACGTAGTCAAGGCTTCATCACCTCGAGCCAGGACCTCTTCCTCTTACAAATAAGCCTTCAGTGGCAGGCTGACCACACTGGAGGTCAGGCTGGTCAGCGATGGAGCCAGCACTTTGGTGTGGGAGCCACACGCTTACGTGACCCCTGCGTTTGGCATTATTTATTGTCTGCGTGTCTTTTCTTTTAGTAAAGGCATTAAAACGTGGTTGCAGTGTGCCATCGCTCCAGCTCTCTTGCTCTCTTGAGCAAGCCTCACTCTCCTTTTATGCTCAGAACCTGCTGTAAGCCTTCTTTCTTGCTGTTAGATATCACTCGAGATAACACAGTTTCAAGGTGGGCACTTACCTCTTACCATGTGAGCTTTCCATGTGACTCTGTGTCCCATCTTTATTTTGAGATCAATAGAAACTGGAGATTTCTCCAGGCCATCTCCTCTCCACTTAGGGCAGTGCCCACTGTGCTGGCCAAGCCTGCAGAGCTCTCAGCCTCGGCCTGAGCCTGCTCTGCTTACTCAGGTCAGAGGGGGACACTTAGGAGTGGGGGAGAAAGGAAAGCAAACTGACTCCTGACCTTTCTCAGGTTGACAGTGACAATGGCCAAAGTCTGCACAGGACTCCATCCTCAACCTTACTCCTGAAGCCCAAGCAAAGGCCGTGTAATGGCTTCAACAGAGGAGCCCCAGCTTCCCCTGCCTGGATGAGGGCTGGGTGCAGTCCCTACGAAGCACAGGGGACACCCAAAGACACTGTGATGAGGGTGATCACCTCTAGATTCATTTGTCATTCTCAAGAGGGAAAATGTGGCAAGGAACACCACCGTGCTGTTTCCAAAGGAAGAGATTAAGTGCTTGGGAAGCAGCAGAGCCCCAGCAAGAACACAGATGGGTCTGTGACAAGATGCTGCAACTAAACAAGCTCAGCACAATCCTAGGGATGGACAATCTAAACTTACTCTAAGAATCAGAAGTAACTTTTAGAGTGCATCTCCTCTGCTACACAGAACCAGACCCAGGAAACAGACCCAGGGCTCCCGCCCAGAACCAGGCCCACCCTGAGGCCCATGTTGGGGACAATACAGACAAAAGAGAAAACAGGTCAGATAAAGAGCTAACAGGAAGATAAAAGAAAGGAAAGGGAACACAGTCAAGAATCTCAGGCCACCATATTTTTGTAACTATTGAAAAACCAGAGGAACACTGTGAATTAGGAAAGCTGTCCTGAGCACGACTCCTTCTAAAAGTTAAGAAAAAATAGTTTTACAATAAAAATGGGCACCAGGAGAAGGTCAAAGTCAGCTCCTTCACCAGGCCATTATAAAAAGAAAAGAATAAATAACAAAATAGTTTCCTTGCCTCTAATGAAAACATGCAGAGAGATATTTCCACAAAATAGATAAAATTGTAACTCATTGACTTAAAAACAAAACAAGCTGATTGCAACATATAAATGTTATAAATTATGAGGACAAAATCATTAATAATTAGAAAAACTCAGAAATGAAATTATACGTAGGATATAGTTAGAAATAAGAGGAAACAACATTTTAGAAATGCAGAATAAACTAGAACACAAGAATGAGTAAGCAAAATTGATAATGACTTAAGGAAATTGGATACTGAAAAGGAAAAGACATTCTAATAATAATAATGCATGAAGAAATAAGTCTAAAGAATGCAAAGAAACATGACAAATATTGACAATAGGCAAAGAAAACCCTGAATCAAAAACCAAATAAGGAGTAGGGAAAGGGAAATGGGAGATATTGGTCAAAGGGTCCAAGGTTCCAGGTAAATGATAAGCCCTGAGGATGTCATGTATAATGTGGTGTAACACCACGGTTTCTGCATCTACAAAGGTTCAGGAATCTGGAAAGGGGGCTGTGCATAAATGGATTAAAGAGAGTAGAGAAGGAATATGAATTTGGAAGGTATTTAGGGGGAGCCAGAGGAAGCTTAGCTCTAGTGACTAAGTTCCCCAAATCTCCACACACAGGGCTTTTCATTCACACTTCTTGCTCTCTAGTCATATATACATAACAAAGGTAAAGTTTGGTAAACAATAAAAAGATTATCAAATTGGGGGAACTGCCTTAGGTTGTTCCAGCAGCAGGCAATAATATATGCAGATTTTCAGCTCTGCTGAAGCTGTCCATCAACCTTCTGATGAGCTTCTCGCATTTATTATGCTAACTACTGGAATTTGCTTCCAACAGTGATGACTATAGTTGACAACACTATATTGTATATTTGAAAGTTGCCAAGAGAGTAAATTTTTAAAGTTCTAATCATACACACACACACACAAACACACATACACACAGTGCCTGTGTAAGGTTGTGGATGTGTTAACTAACCTATGTGCATATATCAAATCACTGCATTTTGGAATCCAAGATGGCGGCATAGGTAAACACCTACACTGCTGCCTCGCACAACAATTTCAAAATTACAACTAAAAGATGGAACGGACATCATCCAGAACCACAGGAAAGCTGGCTGAGTGGAAATTCTACAACTAGAGGGAAAGAGAGGGGCTCACGGGGACCCAGAGGAGCTGCAAAAAGCTGAGGTACGGAGACGCGCGCATGGAGAGAGCGGGTGCCAGGGTACCTGGCTAGTTTTCCCTGGCAGGAGACTCTCAAAGGCATTGAACCCCTTATCTTACGACACTAAACCCCAGATCCAGCCGAAACTCATACGAGGGGAGTTTGGACTGTGAAAAGGGAAAGGTGCACAGAAATTTAGGGGAGTCGCAAAAGATCAGAGACCTGGTGGTGCGCACAGCACTGCGCAGAGGACAGATTGCTGATTGTGCCGCTGGCATTCTCGAGTGGGCGGGAGACAGACCCTCCCAACTGTGCCACTTCTGACTCCACTAAGCCCCAGTTTCAGGTGAAACCCTCGTGTGGTCCTGGAGAGCAGGGGAGCCAGAAAGGCAGCAGTCTAGAGACACTGCGGGCACGCGTGCACAGGGACCACTCCAGCAATTACCCAGTCACGTGAGACTCAGGAGCCATGGAGGGCGGGGCCAACTGGAAGGCAAGGCGGTCCCTTAAGCCCTGAGACTCTACCCCTCCCAAGCTCATAAGAGAGGCTTCTGTGGTTTTGCAAGTCTGGTATCATAAGGCTGAATCCAACACAGAAGCTATCCCAGCATAGTGAAAATGCCGAGACAAGGGAAGGGATCACAAACAAAAGAAATGGAGGAAAAGAAACGACTGGATATAGAGTTCAAAACCACGCTTATAAGGTTTTTCAAGAATATGCTAGAAAAGTTGGATAAAGTTAGCGAGAGCCAAGAGGAGATGAAAAAGGACCAACTAGAGATGCAAAAGATTCAACTAGAGATGGAAAAGGTCCAACTAGAAATTAAACATACACTGACTGAAATAAAAACTATTATACAGAGTCCTGACAGCAGACTAGAGAAAGGCAAGAATCAAGTAAAAAATTTGAAATATAAAGAAGCAGAAAACATTCAAATGGAAAAGCAAGAAGAGAAAAGAATCCAAAAATGTGAAGATAATGTAAGGAGCCTCTGGGACAGCTTCAAGCGTACCAACATCAGAATTGTGGGGGTGCCAGAAGAAGAGAGAGAGCAAGATACTGAAAACCTATTTAAAGAAATAATGACTGAAAACTTCCCACATCTGGTAAAAGAAATAGACTTACAAGTCCAGGAAGCACACAGAACCCCATATAAAAGGAATCCAAAGAGGACTACACCAAGACACATCATAATTAAAATACCAAGAGCAAAAGACAAAGAGAGAATATTAAAAGCAGCAAGAGAAAAACAGTTCATTACCTACAAGGGAGCACCCATACGACTGTCAGCTGATTTCTCAACAGAAACGATGCAGGCCAGATGGGAGTAGCAAGAAATATTCAACGTGATGAATAGCAAGAACCTACAACCAAGAATAATCTATCCAGCAAAGCTATCATTCAGAATTGAAGGTCAGATAAAGAGCTTCACAGAGAAGAAAAAGCTAAAGGAGTTCATCAACTCCAAACCAGTATTATATGAAATGCTGAAAGGTACTCTTTTAGAAGAGGAAGAAGAAAAAGGTAAAAGCCAAAAAATTATGAACAACAAATACATATCATCAACAAGTGAATCTAAAATTTAAGTGAATTAAAAATTTGATCAACAAAATAAACTGGTGAATATAATAGAATCAGGAGCACAGAAAGGGAGTGGACTGATAATTCTCAGGGGGAAAGGGATGAGGGATGTACAGGGAGAGACTGGCCAACAATCATACACCTATGGATGAGGTCAATGGGAGGGAGGTAAGGGCAGAGGAAAGGGTGGGAGCTGGGTGGAGGGGTGCTATGGAGGGGAAAAAAGAGAAACAAATGTAATAATCTGAATAATAAAGATTTAATTTTAAAAAATCATTGCATTTTACCCTTTAAACTTCATAGTATTATATATAAATTATATCTCAATAAATCTGGGGGGGTGGCAAATAGAAAGAACAGAATAAAGACTAACAACTATAATACAAGAGTTCCTAAATTTATTTATTAAAAGATTGGAAATATCACTTTGAAAGATTATACTGTACACCTGAGATTACCTGCCCAGAACCACCATCATGAGCACATATTCTTTTAAATATAAAAGACTTACTTTTTCCAAAGAAGTAAAGAAACAATTTATGGGCCATCAAGGAAAGAGAGTGAATGACTTAAGAAAAGGAACCTTGATTATAATTAGGGTTTCAACAGCAATGCAGTAAATGAAAAAAAAAAAAGCGAGGGTCGGGGGTAGTAACAGCTAAGAATCTCAAGGAAAGAAAATTGAGCCAAACATTTTATTTATTTTTTTAAAATATATTTTTATTGATCTCAGAGAGGAAGGGAGAAGGAGAGAAAGGTAGAAACATCAATGATGAGAGAGAATCATTGATCCACTCTCTCCTGCACATCCCACATTGAGGAAAACCCGGGCTTGTGCCTTGACCAGGAATCAAACCATGACCTTCTGTTTCATAGGCTGATGCTCAACCACTAAGCCATGCCAACCAGGTGAGCCAAACATTTTATTTTATATTCATCTTATCCGACTGTCCAATACCGTGGCCACAGGTCATCTGTGCTCAGCATATAAGAACTTAGTCAATGTTGTTCCCAGGGTCTTTCCATGGTTCTATTTCCCAGAGAGCTTCGGAAGGTTGCTGACCTGGCGCGTGGTTCAAGCCCTGTCCTTTTCCAGACCCCACCTGCCCCTTGGAGTCGGTGTGCAGCTTGGCTGTGTGCTTCTGCATACCCCCACTCTCAGAGCCCGGTGCTTCCCGGCTTTCCTCTCCCTGCTTTCACTTACAGCTGAAAGGGACCCCTGGCTCTCCCACCAGCTCTCCCTAGAGTCAGTATCCAACCTGTCTCGGGCATCTGGCCAGTCCTGGCACCTACAGGGTCCCAAGGTGGGACTAGGATTCAAGAGCAAGTATTGAACCCAGCCCTCACCAGAGGCTGGGTGCTGAGCATGGGCAGAGCAGGGGACCAGCCAAAGAGGTCACTGTCCCCCCTCCATATGCCCAGCAGGACCCGCAGCTCACCAGGACCCGCACTCCACTGCAGTGGACCAGCATGAATGCCACCAGTAGCAGGGAGGAGCCTCACTTTGGCCGGCCCAGGAGGAAGGGCCAGCTGCCCCCGACCTCACGGACATCCCTGCTCCGGTCTGTGGGGCAGGTCTTCAGGTCTGCTCATCCCCCATGTGCTCAGGCCCCTGCAGCCCTCAAAGGCTCCTCCCCCTGTAAGTACTGCACCACCGGTCTGGTCTCTGCTTGTGCCCTACGGTCCTGTCCCTGCTGGAAATGAGGCCCCCAAAGGTGGGTGGCCACGGAGTCGCTGAGTTTCAAAGGCAACAGTGCCACCACCGGGCAGGCATGGTGGACGCACCCAGTTGGAGAGAGGGGGACCAGCCCAGGGGGAGGGCATCTGGGTGGGGCAGATACAAGGTGATGCACCCTATGAAGGACAGGGGTGGGTGGAGGGGAGATGTCTCCTAACATAATAAAGATGACAAACTCAGGGAAGGGAAAGGTCCCTTGTTGCATGGCCCCTCCTGGTCTGGGTGGGATGCATGGTATCCTATCATAATGTAACACAACGCAAGAGAAATATAACACAGTGTAACACAGTATGATACATGTGATACAATGTAATCATCTTTAACAGAACGTGCCACAATGTGGCAAGATGCTCTGGGTATAACACAATGTAACGGAGAGAAGACAGGCCACCTTCCAAAGCCCCCAGCCTGGGGTCCTACCTGCTACCTGGGATGCTGGCATCCCAAGTAAGCAATCTGGGAGCAGCCCCTGCTGTCCATCTCTGTGTCCTAGGGCATGGAGGACACCTGAGCTCTCACCTCACGGCCTCTGTCTGGCCTGGAAACCTGAATGTTTCTACCAGCAGAGATGAGAGTCCAGTGACCTGAGCAACATCTTAGGCTGTGGGTCCTAGTCCCTGAAATTGCATTTCCTGGGAGTGAAGGTGACCCACATCCGCCTACCTGGAGTCCTTCCTGGGCACTGTGGGCTCTTTGGAAAGGACTGGGGGATCAGCTGAAATTAAACAGTGGCTGGATGGGGAAAGGCCAATGAGTCTGAACTAGGGTAGAATTCCTTCTCACCCCACAAGCCTCTATCAGCCTCTTCCATTTTCATTTATCCCCGCCCCCCTCCATCCCCCGCCCCCGCAATCCGCCCCTGCCATCAGGCCACAGGCACCGCAGGGCTGAGCCACGTCGGTCTCCTTCACTGCGGGTGCCAGTCCCTAGCAGAGGCCCTGGAGCATGCTCTTTCTTCCATCAGCATGCATGGAGTAGCTGAAACTTGGGATGTGCCAAGGTGGAGAGACCCCAGACAATCGGACGGAGAAGACGCCCTTCCCGGGGAAAGCCCCGAGATGCAGGAACGGGGAGAGGTGGGATCTAGGGATGAGTGAGGAGGAGGAGTTCTCAGAGCCTCTGGGATGCAGTTACAGGGTAGCGTGGGCAGGAACCCATCCCCTAGGCTTAGGGCAGGCAGCTGACTGGAGGCCAGGAGAGTCCTCACTAGGAACCGACCATGCAGTCACCCTGACCTCGGGCTTCCAGCCTGGAGAACTGTGGGGAATAAATGTCTGTGGCTTGAGCTGCCCTATCTGTGGTGTTTTGTGTTGGCAGCCTGGGCCAACTGAGGCAGAAATCAAGTCTAAAACCCTGCAAACTCTGCCCCATGCTCTGCCTCCTTTGTCTGAACAGGGGGGATTTCTTCAACTGCTGGCCGTTTTCATGCCCAAAACACGAGGCCAGCAAGAAAACCCAGACTGGGAGAGGGACACGGGGGCTCAGCACTCAGTGGGCAGCATGGGGCACCTGGGTCTCGAGGGCTCTCTCCATTGGGTGTGAAGGCCCCTCAGAGCCCGAAGACGGGGACAGGGTTCAGAGGAGCTCTGTGCAGGCAGGTGATGGGAGCCAGCTACGGAGTCCCCAGGTCTGTCTGCAGGCAGCCTGGCACTTCCTGATAGGAGCCTGGCTACGAATCCCTTCCGCCCTCCGAGAGGGGTTTCCAAAGCAAAGGGGTTCCTTGCTGGACTTTTCTTTCTGACGACTAAGTCAGCACATCCTGCTTGGGAGTAATCAAGCATGACCTTCAGTAAAATGACACTTCAGAGGCAAAAACCCCTCATGTGCTAGGGGAGATGGTGAGGGAGAAAGAACACTGAGGTTCTTTGATGGGGGGAAGAGAGAGAGAGAGACGTGGCTGTTCCCCTGGCTTTGGGGAACATTTTAAAAGTTAAAACCAGAATTTTGTTTTGTTTCTAAGATGCAAGTGTGACAAAAAGATCTCATTTAAGTATGTCACCATCCTGATGATCAACACAGTATCCGTTGTTGAAATTCATTGCCTGGAGCTATGAAAAAATTAGACAGCCTCCTTTACATGAGTGATCAGGGAGAGAGCAGGTGGTTGGCTCCGGGTTGCTAAATTGCATTTCTCTGTTTTAGAAATCCCACCGTCGCGATGTGGCCTGATGAGGCCCCCTCGCGCCATTAACCCGCCGCCCGGGGCCTTTGCCCTCTCAGCTCCTGCCCCGCTCCCGGGCCGGCCGCCCACAGCCGCCACGGACGTTATCTCCTGCTAAATTAAAATGGTAACTCGTTCGGTCCCATTTACACAAAGCCTCGGCTTTGACACATGCAATTACGATGAACACAAGGCCAACATGATTGCTAAGGGCTCCAGAAAGAGAGTTTAATCAGAGAACACGGAGTTGTTCCGGCCGACTTATAATTTCACTACTTGCTATTCCTTTATGTTCTTATGTGTTCAGATAATTAGATACACTGGTTCTTGCTTCCCGAGAGGCCAGAAAGGGCAAAATTCCTATTCTTTTTACATTAAAAAGATTAAATTATAATATAGAAAATCTGTAACTTTGGGTAGAAATGACAAATTCACACTACATTAATTTCAGTGCTTACAAAATGTTACCAATAATTTGTGCATTTTTTTTCTTTCTTGTAGGTGCGTGTGAATTAATTACCTATCCAATTCCAGTGTCTTTCAAGTCAGCTTTCCACAGACAACTCTGAAATTAAAAGAAAATGAGGTTTGATTTCCACTCGCCGAGTGTATTTGTTTCAGATGTTTAACCATTTAAGCCTTTGTACGCGTACATGAGGACATGGATTAACAGACATGCTTGCCTCCAAAACACCATGGAACAGTGAAGTCCATGGGATGGATAACTATGAGGTGAAAGGACAATTTCAATTTGATGCTTTAAAAATAGGAGTAGACTCACTGTAACCCCAAAGCAGAGGTGGCTGAGCACCCTAGCCAGCAAACTCTACAGAAGGCCTCTCCTGGGTCTCTAGCACACAGGGGAGGGGGGGGGCAGGTTTCTGGGGGGGTCCAGCTCCACTTCTTTGTCCAAACAACAATGGCTGGAGGCCCTGACTATGCTGGGCTCCATGCTAAGCAATGGGAAGCAGCTCTCTTGGCAAAGAGACACTGGACATCCTGTTCCCCATGGCGTTCTGAGGGTACTCAGACAGGGTGGCCCTCTGCTAGGCCCCCAGCAGTGACAGGGGCTGCACAGGGACTTACAGTTTCACTACTTGATATTCCTTTATGTTCTAACTAGAGGCCTGGTGCACGACATTCGTGCAGGGGGGTAGGAGGGGTCTCCTCAGCCAGGTACCCTCTCGCAGTCCAGAAGCCCTCAGGGGATGTCCAACTGCCAGCTTCAGATATCCCCTGAGGGGTCCTTAGCGCTGCCCTGGAGGCAGGAGAGGTTCCCGCCACAACCACTGTGCTCACCAGCTGTGAGCCTGCGTTGAGCATCTGCCCCTGGTGGTCAGTGTGCATCATAGCAACCCATCATTCCACCATTTGGTCTATTAGCATATTACAGTTTTATTATACAGGATGTATTCAGATCGTTAGATACACTGGTCCTTGCTTTGAAGGACACTGAAACCCAACCCAGGATTCATGGAAGAGGGGCTAGGTAGGCTGCAGTGGCTCAATGTGTCCCCCAAATTCATGTGTCCTGGGAGCCTGTGAATGTGATCTCATCTGGAAATAAGGTCCTGCAGGTGTCATCAGGCTAAGATGGGGTCATACTGGAGTAGGGTGGGCCCTAACCCAGTGTGACGATGTCCTTAGAGGAAGGCCATGTGAAGAGCAGCAGAGGAGCTCAGCCTACGTAGCTCAGTGGTTGAGCATTGACCTATGAACCAGGAGGTCATGGATTGATTTGGGTTGTGAACTCAATCCCCACTAGGGAGAATGCAGGAAGCAGCTGATCAATGCTTCTCTCTCACTGATATTTCTATCTTTCTCCACCTCTCACTTCCTCTCTAAAGTAGCTATACTAATAAAAGGGTAATATGCTAATTAGGCCCGGTCGACCAGACACCATCTGATCCTCCTTCTGACAAAGCCATGGTGGCAGGGGCCGAGGCAGAGGCAGTTAGGGATGATCAGACTAGCAAGGAGCAGTTAGGGGCAATCAGGCTGGCCTTGGGAGGGCAGTTAGGGGTGATTAGGCAGGCAGGCAGAATGGTTAGGGGCAATCAGGCAGGCAGGCAGGTGAGCAGTTAGGAGCCAGTGGTCCCAGATTATGAGAGGGATGTCCTAGATTGGAGAGGGTGCAGGCCAGACCTAGGGACTCCCCCATAACCCCCGGTGTATGATTTTCATGCACAGGCCTCTAATATATATATGCTAAGTGGCCAGATTATTATGATCTCGGGATGCATAATAATCTGACACTCATTGTATATCCTATATAATAAAAGGCTAATATGCAAATTGTCCCCTAAACCATGAGTTCGACTAGCAGGCTGGCTGGCCAACTGCCTATCTCCCCTCCTCCTGGCCAGGCTGACCAGACTCCACCCATGCACGAATTCATGCAGCAGGCCTCATACACACACATACACACACACACACACACACACACACACACACACTGAGTGGCCAGATTATTATGCATTCAGAGATCATAATAATATGGCCACTCAGTGAGTGTGTGTGTGTGTGTGTGTGTGTGTTTATGTGTGTGTATGTACAACAAGGGAGAGCCCCAGGTGAGGCCAGAGGAGAGATGGAACTGATGCACCTACAAGCCAGGGAAGAGCAGACGCTGGACAGGAGGAAGGACCCTCCCTTGCAGCCTTCAGAAGGAGCATGGCCCAGTGACACTTGATTCTGGATTTCTGGCTCCAGCACTGAGAGTACATTCCTTTTGTGGGCCACTTAGGAAAAGGAAAGGCAAACCCCCACGGTGGGTTCAGGGCTGTACAGAGAGAGGAGTTTTGAGAGGGGGTAGGCGTCTGAGCACCCCAGGCCTGCAGGCCAGCCCAGAGGTTACAGATTATTCCAGTCAAAATGCATTGGGAATCCTGTGAAAGGGTTTGTTCTTTTTTAGGGTCCCATTATGGGATGGTTGTCTGTCAGAGCGCCTCACGCACTCCCACGTGTCGGCCTTCCTCCCAGTCCATCCTGCCCGCCTCCATCAGGGGAGCCACAGAGGTGTGTGGGGGCAGTGCCCGGGGTTTAAGACATCCTGGCAGTTCAACCGAGAAAGCTCTAGTGGGTGGGCAGTCAGGGATAGGCAGCCTGTCCTGACCCTCAGCTCCTTGGGACTCACTAGTCCTGGGCAGCCTCTGGCCAGTCCACCCAGGTGAGCACTCTGCTACTCCACAGGTCCATTGAGGCTAGAGCTGAGAAAAACCCAGCCTCAGCCTCTTGACCCCAAAGGAACTAATCTGCTAAAAATCCAGCTATGGGTCTGCCTACTGCTGCATCTATTATTCTTGTCTTTCTGTGAACCTGTCTGGGCACATGCACTGGGTAAGCAGCCCCTGGCCTCCGCTCCGCCTCTCCAAAGGGAGGCACAAGTCAGCTCTTCCCAGCTCTGGCTGCCTGTGCGCCGAAGTGACGCGGCACCAGGGGGCGCTGTGGGCTTGGTCACAGCTGGGCTGACAGAGACCTGCAGTCTCAGCTGAGGGGCCATCAGAACTCGAGGCCCACAGTGGCCTGTGATTTTGAGGCGGCCTCTAAACTGTACCAATATGGCTCACTTTCTGGAGACTCACTTTAAAGACACCCAATCCCACCCCGGGGGTCCAGCAAGATCCTCAGCTGAACACAGGGCCTGTTCCTGTCACCTGCCCCATCCAGACAGGGTCACATTTGTTCACACCCTCTCCCTTCCCCCTCTCTTACCTCAGAGCTGGCTCCTTTGTCCTGCCCAGAAAGGTAGGGGAGGGCAGGCACCCATTTTCTCCCCGCCCTCTCCTCTATACTTCCCCCCACACATTCCTGCGGACACACACATCTGCGAACACATGTATGCATGTACGGACATGGCCACGAATGGCCAGAGATGTGTTCACATGCTTGCACATGTGTACACACATGCATGGGCACACTCAGGTGCATGCAGACAGCCACACATGACCACCAGATACACACACATGTTTGAGCATGTGCACACGCAGACACTTTGATGCATGCAGTCATACGTGGCACTTGCATATGTGCACACACAGGCACAGGAACACTTTCTCACATTCTTGCCCATGCTCACACACACGCATATCAGGAGGATGGGGCTCTGGTGGGAGGGATGGAGGCTGAGTCAGAAAAGCCAGAATAGACAGCTGCCCACACCTTGCCTCCTCTTCTCCCCTTGGCATCTGCTTTGGGGCAGCCTTTTCCTGGACCAAGCGAGGAAGACAAAAGAGATCCACACACCTCTAAGCCAGGTCCAGCCCGGGGATCACCGTGCATGCATGCTGCTGGGGTGCCCCCACACCTAATGCTCCCCGATTTCTGCCTCACCTCCCTCCTGAGAGAGCCTGGACCTGGAGTGCAGATACTGTCCACTAGAGGGAGGTGTTGGCTGTGATGCTGGCGCCTGGGTCCAAGGCCAGGCCCCAGGTGTGTTCTAACTACAGAAACAGAGAAACAGAGCCTGCCTTTTGCGGCAGGACACCTGCCATTGTGCTTGGAAAGGCTGGGAGCCTCCAGCCTACTCATCCTCCCTGATGAACCAGGTCCTACCCCCACACCTTCTAATTCAGTTATTCCAAGGGTGGTCCTTGTTCAAACTCCGCTTCCTGGGCCCCTGCTGACCAAATGGGATGCTGAGGGACAGGACTGGACCCCTGCATTGACCCCGGGGAGCCGGGGTAAGGGTCAGAGGCCAGCCTGGTACAGAGGCTCCCTCCCCTATGCTGATGCCCACTCCCCTCCACAGCCCACCCACAGGGCTCCTGGTCCAGAGGACAGGTAGCCTGACCTCCAACCGCACAGTCCCCAGTTGAGGGGAAAGGAAAGGGTTTCTTGGCCAGCATCCCCGGCATGCTGTTCCCCACTCCTGCCCTTGTCCCCTCCTGGCCAGACCGTGAACTGTGAGGGCCTGTGGGGGGCCGGGGGCTCTCCTCTCCTCCTGCAGGCAAGGCTGGTGCCCTGCCATCACCTCCAAGGGCCTGACAAGCCCACAAGAATAAGCAGGTAAAGGCTTTGCCGACACCACCACCCAGAAGCCGCCCATGATCAGCCATAGTGAACCCCACCCTGCTCTTCGACATCGTCGTCAATGGTAAGCCCTTCAAGCTGTTTGCAGACCAAGTTCCAAAGACAGCAGAAAACTTCCGTGCTCTGAGCACTGGGGAGAGAGGATGTGGTTATAAAGGTTCCTGCTTTCACCGAATTATTCCGGGATTTATGTGCCAGGGTGGTGACTTCACACGCCAGAATGGCACAGGCGGCAAGTCCATCTATGGGCAGAAATCTGAGGATGAGAACTTCATCCCGAAACACACAGGTCCTGGCATCCTGTCCATGGCAAAGGCTGGGCCCAATACAAACGGCTCCCAGTTTTGCATCTGCACTGCCAAGCCTGAATGGTGGGATGACAGGCATGTGGTCCTCGGCCAGGTGAGAGAAGGCATGGATATTGTGGCAGCCAGGGAGCGCTTTGGGTCCAGGAATGGCAAGACCAGCAAAGACGATCCCCATTGCGGACTTGGACAACTCTAATCAATTTGACTTGTGTTTTATCTTTACCACCAGACCATTCCTTCTGTAGCTCAGGAGAACACTCATTCGCCCCTCTTTGCTTGGAATGTTCTATAATCTTTGTGCTCTTGCCAGTTTATCGGGTTCCATAATTTCCTTACCCCTTCCCAGTCTAGCTGGATTGCAGAGTTAAGTAACAGTAGTCTGTCAAAATATATATATAGAATAGAATACGCAGGTAAAGCACATGCATCCAGGGCCGGCTAGGCAGACAGTGGCCATTGCAGAACATGGCTGCTGCTCTGACATCCAGTTGTTTTGAGCTGATGGCATTCAGGGAAAAGCAGACTCACAGGGTCTCCCTGCTGTCCCCTCTCTGCCTGATGCCAGATCATCAGTCCTCGTGCGAAGGTCTGCACTCCTGGGACCAGACAGGGGCGACCAGCCCTATCACACAGATGAGGAGGGTCCCAGACACCCCCAGACACTGCCCTCGATCCTGTTAGTCCTCGGGTATTTGCCTCCCCACAACTTCCCAGCCCTCTCCTCTGTCTTGCCACTTCTCCTAAAATTCATTCTCCTCTGTCCGAATGGTATAAAACCCCTTTCACACCCAGCTGAAGGGTTTCTCTCCTTTGTGTAACCACCTCCTCGCCCCCAACCACATAAAACTGACGTTAAACAAGCTCATATGTTTTTTTCTCCTGGGGATCTGTCTGTGGCCAGTTTACTTAGCAGACCTGGAGCCCTGTGGTCCCTTCGGGGCCAGGGGAACAGAGCCTGAGGTGTTTGCCATGGCTCTGGAGCTAAGGGTCTCTGCCACGTGGTAGCCTTTATTTGACTGTTTTTTACAACCCTTGGGAAATGTAAATGCCATTCTTAAGCCCTGGGCCACACACACACAGGCCACAGGCTGCCTTTGGGACCACTTGGCAATAGTTTGTTCCATCCCCCACCCAACATCACCCACACAGCAGAGTCCTAACAGTGGAATTTTTCTAGACCAGAAGGTATGCAACTTTAAAGCTTCTTTTTTTTCTTTTTTTTTTTTAATCCTCAACCCAGGACTTTTTTCCGTTGAATTTTAGACAGAGTAGAAGGTAGGGTGAGAGACACAGGGAGAAACATCAATGCGAGAGAGACACACAATGATAGGTTGCCTCCCTCCCGGGCCAGAGATCAAGCCTATTACTGAGGTACATGCCCTCAACTGGATTCAATCCTGGGACTCTTCAGTCCAAGGGCCAATGCTCTATCCACTAAGCCAAACTACCTAGAGCCAGTTTTAAAGCTTTTGATCTGTTTTCCAAATTCCTCTCCGGGAAAATTACATTGATTTGTGCTTTCACCAGAAGTACCTGAAATATAGTCCTCTGAATATTTGCCAATATCAACCAGTATTATTTTTAAACTAAGAGCCTAGTGCATGAAATTCATGCACTGGGGGTGGGAGTTCCCTCAGCCCAACCTGCCCCCTCTCATATACTGGGAGTCCTCAGGGGATGTCTTATATGGGGAGCAGGCCTAAGCTGCAGTCTGGCCTCCCTTTGTGGGAGGCGACTGAGCTGATCAAGGGAAGGCATCAGCCCCATCACCCTGCTGCTGCAGCCACTTCCAATCACCACAGCCACCAAGGTGTTTTCATCAACACAGACTCTAGTCCCTTCACCATGAAAAAATAACAGCTTTCTTTAGGCATTTTCAAGATGTGTCTTTCACAGGATATGACTTTTTTTTTTTTTATCCTCATCTGAGGATATGTTTCCATGGACTTTTAGAGAATGTGGAAGAGAAAGGGAAGAACAGAGAGAACCATCACAGTGAGAGGAACACTTTGATTGGTTACCTCCTGCATGAGCCCTGACCTGAGCCCCAACCAGGGAGGAGCCTGCAACCTAGGTACATTCCCTTGATCAGAATTAAACCCAGACGCTTCGGTCGGCAGGCCGAGGCTCTGTCCACTGAGCCAAACCGGCAAGGGCAGGATATGAAATTTCTTAGCCCTCTAGCAGCGGACCTTCGTTTTCTTCTCCAGAAGTGTGGTGGGGAAAACCCTAGATCACCTTTTTGGATTCCTATTACCCAAGTTACATTGGCCTTCAGGAAGCTTGGCCAATGAGTAGTCAGAAAAGGTGTTTCCTTTGTAGTTCACACCCATTGCCAATAGCCTCTGGTCACCGGCTCTGCCCCTGCCCAGGCCAAAAGCCTCTGGCCGACGCGTTAGGCCTAGGCAGGGATCCCTCAGCTCAGCCAGAGGGTTTAGGCCTGGGCTGGGCCTCTCAGCTCCCTCCGATCGCTGGCTCCACCCCTGCCCCTCGGCTCTGATCACAGGCTTGGCCCTGCCCAGGAGCCCCCTGGTTCAGGCCCTTCCCAGGCTGCTCAGGGCCCACACAGGGCCTAACTCAGAGTGACCTGGGTGCCAGGATGTTCCCGGGACCCAGGTGCTGGGTGCCTATGTATGCAAATTAACCTCCATCTTTGTTGGGTTAATTTGCATACTCTGATTAGTTATGGGTGTAGCAGAGGTACAATCAATTTACATGTTTGTTTATTATTAGGTAAGATGGGTTGCTATTTTCAAAGGCAAAAGCCACATTGTATCTTATATCCTTTTAGGGGATTGTGAGTCTGTTTGCACATTTTAACAGACTCCGTGCAAGTGTTCCTACTCGTGGTGGACATTGGTCCTCTGACATAAGCCTCACAAGTCTTTGTTGGCTTTTGTTTTGCTTCAGCATTTTTTTTAAATTGTTACAGCTTTTAATTTTATGATTCAAGGAGTGGTTTTCAAAACTGCACCTCAGAACTTCCAGATAAGCACTAAAAGGTCCCCCCCTCCAACTGAAGCTCCAGAGAGAACAAAATTTTTATCTGTTTTGTGAGGAAGAGGATTCCACAGTAAAAAGCAAGTAAAAAACAAAAACTTCCTCCTCTCAAGCATGTTTGTCCATTTGTTATGGCTGCATTTTCTTCATTTAACCCTTACACTCACATGCATAAATACACACATACACTGAGTGGCCAGATTAGTATGATCTCTGAATGCATAATAATCTGGCCACTCAGTATGTATGTGTGTGCATAAATTCGTGCATGGGTGAGGTCCAGCTAACCTGGCTAGGAGGAGGGGACATAGGTGGTTAGCTGGCTTGCCTGCTGGTCGAACTCCTGTTCGAGGGAACAATTTGCACATTAGCCTTTTATTATATAGGATATACACTGAGTGGCCAGATTATTATGCATTCAGAGATCATAATAATCTGGCCACTCAGTGTATACACACATAGACACACTCACACACATACATAAGCATACACACATGTACACAAATAACACACATACACATCGTCACAGACACACACTGACACATTCACCTACACATATCTCTACACACTTCCTTTGGGCTCTGCCTGGAAGCCTGGGGTGTCTTGGGGTGCAGGCCCAGTCAGTCACCCTGCCATCCTAATCCTGGTGACTGCCAGGCCAGAAGAGTGAGAATGGCTGGGATGGGGTGAACCAGCAGGAGACAGGCTGGGACATGGGAGTCTGGACATCCCGTGAAGAGCAGGGCGGAGGTGTGATAGATTCACAGAACTCCAAGGGTTCTTCTGGCTGAGGGGCCGAGAGGAAAAGACTGATTCAAATCTCAAACAACCATTAACAGTCCAAACTCCTTATATGTGAGGTTATAAGGTGGGTTTTTTTTTGTTTTTTTGTTTTTTTGTTTTTTTTACTTTGCAACATGGTTTCTTATCAAATCTACTTCACCCAAACATGAGATGGGGAAACTGAAATAACCCAGGTGTAGGTGGCCCTTGATCCACACAGGCACCTCCCTCCCCCAACACTGGGCTGGCATCCATTTGAAATGCTGTCTGTCCAGGAGTCACTTCTGTTTCCCTCTCTGTGCTCCTAACTGTGGTGGCGAGCAGTTTTGTTTATCATCGCATCTTCCGGTTCCGTAGCTTTTCTTCTGGTCATCGGTCCTCCCTGAAAAGTGACTGATAGGTTCTGCTCCTACCACGTGCCTCGCAAGCACCCACCTGGGGGTTTCCCACCCACTCATTCCTGCCAGTCCTGGCCTTGCTGTTCCTCCTCCAGGGGCACCGAGATTGGCGGGCACCCCAGACCTGCCCAGAAGAACAGGTTGTGGGCAACCAGAATACTGAAAAGCAAGTCCCCGTAATACAAGGCAGGAGGACTGACTGCAGGGCTGCCCCTGGCGGGCTGTCCTAGAGCCACGCTCCTTCCCGTCCTAACGTCACACACCACACGGGGGCGCTGCGAGCCGAGTTTTCCCCAAAGTTCCTTTCTCCCATGTGATTTCAGGTGGAAACCAGCATACATTAGAACCGCAGAAAAAAGAAAAAAACTGAAGACTGAGAAGTAGTCATCATGGTTTAAACTCTGTTTTAAACCTTGAACTTTATTTCCAGCATCTCATTGTAACATTGCCCATAAAATCCATGTGTGAAATGTATTTCATGGCTCAGAAAAACTCTCTAAAACATTAGGGATATTGTAAGTTAGTTTAAAGATTTTATTTAAAAACATTTTTAAAAACAGTAAAATTGGTATCTGTAGTGTTCTCTGGGAGTGGGAATCTGAGTGAATTTATTTTCTAAACTTTGCATATAAATATTCTCCAGGGTGTTTTTACAATGAGTAATTTTAGCAAAACCACTATCTTCTGAGTCACAACACCCTCTGAGAAGCTGCCCCTTGCCAGGGCAGAGTGACCCAAGTGACCCTATTGGGGAGTGGGGCTTGGGAACCCCTGGAATCCCCATCCCAGGGGTCTTACTGGAGGCAGTGGATTCTGCCTCCATGAGGCTGCCTGGTTTGCCTGGGCTGCTCAGACCCCCGCACCCTGTCACCCAGAGGTGCTCTGATGTTCACATGCCTACTTCCTCATCTGTGAGCAAGTCACCTTTGCCCAGAGCCTGGAGAAATGCAGACGTGAGCCACCCCACAACTGTTGAGTCAGAACCCACATGCCAACGTGACTTCTGCTGACTCGGGGTCACACAGACACTGGGACGGAGCCCTCCCTGGGCTGGAGCACTCCACGGAGGTTCCTGGGAGCTCGGGAGATGGTACAGAGGAGTTCCATGAACAGGGATCTCTCTCCTCACACAGTCACCTGCTCCCCTAAATACCTGAGAGAGGTGTGAACTCACAGCTGCCACCAGGCAAGACCCAGTCAGGGACCAGTATGACTTGGCTCCCCCTTTCTTGACCTGTCTACCAGGGACAGGGTGGTACCTGCCCACATTTCTCAGAAGAATCCAGGCCCAGACCTCAGGGGCTGCTGGGGACACAGGGAGGAGCTGGGAGAACCCTTCCTGTTGGTTTGCTTCTCTGAGAGCCTTTCATGTGCCCTTGGAGGGAACGTGACCAGCTTGAGTGGAGGGCTGGGAAGACGTGTTCTTGGCAGGGCCTGGGGAACGTGACTGTGGGGTGCAGGTGGGCGAGCCTTGGCTATGGGCAGAGCAGTGAAGGTACAGGCCCACTTCATTGCAAGCTGCTGAGTGGCTGACCTTGAGCACATCCCCTGTGCCCTGTGTCCCGTGCACTGGAACCTGTCATTCCAGCCAGACCTCAGGGACCCCACCAAGGCCAGGGGCCCAGGACACACGCCTTTCAGGTCAGCTCTCATGGGCACAGGGAAGGGCTGTTCCCGTGACCCCACCCACAGCACGGGCATCCCCCCAGGGTGCCATTCTTAGCCAGGATGACTGAGCTCTTGTCATCACCAGGTTCCTTCCCCCATCACAGAGAGCCTGCCGCCCACATCCGGACACCACCCTCGCTGCCCTGCCCTTTCTGGGAAAGCCTCTGACCCAAGGGCAAAGTGCAGCCGACCCCCACATGGGAACCTCCCGACTTCCAGGCACCGCTGAGCACCTGAGCAAGGCTCTCACCACCACGTGGCCCCTTCAAGGACTCAGTCACTTTCTCTTTCGCCCAGGGAAGGGCAAGTGCTTGAAGCACAGCCAAGCAGCCCAGAGGCCTCACAGGGTGAGGCGAGGTAGCCAGGGCATGAGCCATTGATCTCCTGCCCTGAAGCTCTGGGGGAGGAAAGACCAGGTGAAAAAATGGCCAGAATGTTCAGAAACAGGAGGAGAGCAAAAAGTGCAGGTTCTGGGGAGAGAGCATCAGAGGCTGAGGCAAAGCTGGGGCCAGGGAGCCCCTCCAACAGCCCTATTCCTCCCCCCCAATCCTGCCCACTCCATGTGGACAGGAGACCCAGGCACAGTGGCGCCTGCCTCCTGTGAGATCCCCAGTGCTCTGTTCCCAGCAGTGGGGCCTGGGCTGGGGCAGAGGTGTCCTGATGACTTGGAGACAGTAACCGAGCAGGTTTGGCCCTGTGTTTGCTGGACTCCTCAGGCTGTGGTCAGTCGTCCTCTGTAGAGGGCCCCCTGGGAAGGCACATGGGCATTCTTTAATTATTGTCAGCTGAACCCAGTGGCGTCGGCAAAGCCATGCCCTGGGAACAAGCCTTGCCAAAAGGGCAAGGGTGTTGTCAGCTTGACCTTCATTTCAGCCCATGGTGTCGGGAAGTGGGTTTTGATCTCTAAATCCAGCCTAGCACCAGGAATGCTCAGGGCCTACTCAAGAATGCAAATAATCTCTTTTGTCTTGATCTTTTGGTGAAACTTCCTGGTATTTGGGGGATATAAAATAAACACACTATAACGACTCTGGGTCACTGTCTCTCCATCAGAAGAGGGCAGTGGTCCACCTGGCCCCAGCTTTTCTTTCTATCTCTGTATCTTGTCTCTTTCTCTTATTTCTCAATCCCCAGCCGCCACTCTCAGTACGTGCTGGACATGGAAAAGAGAGAAAATAGTTACGATCCTCCCTTGGCCCTGAGCTTCATGCCTTAGGCTCACTTCTAGCAGAAGCTGTTTCCTAAAAGCCAACAGGGCGGAGGCAGGCGTATGCTCACACCTGAGGAGACTTGTCTGCCCAGGTGCTCGCAAGTGGCATCTCCCAGGCAACCTGCGCCTCCCCTTCAGTTGTAGCATGTGGGCCCCTGCACAAGGCTGCTCCCAGGCAGCACCCCATCTCCTCCCTATTGGGCTGATAGATGCACATGGGTGTTGGGGTACCTGCCCCCAGACTCCAGGCTGGCCAGGTCCCCAGCACCTCAGAAACATCAAAAGTCATGGGATTGCCTCTGGGCTGCCACACTTCCTCTGCACCCTCAGGGGAGGCATATGCTATATTTTCAGGGAGCCTGCAGGTGCTAGTCGGGCATCACTAGGCACCCAGGTCCCAGTGGGATGTGTTCAGAGGGTCTATGGGAAGGCTGGGGTTCTGGGAGCAGAGTGGGCCATAGTCACACATGGGCTTCCAGGGTGCCGGCAACCCTCAGGCGCCTCTGTCCTGTGGTCACTGCGATGACCCTCCCTTTATAGGGACTCACGCCATAGGCTGCTAACCCAGCCCCAGTGGGGACTCCCTGGAGGCAGATGCTCCTCCAGCAGCTGAAGGCAGTGCCTCCAGGCAGGTGTGGCAACTCACAAAGCTCTCCCAGGGCACCAGTCAGTCCATCACCAGCACGAGGCTCTGGCCTTGATGTGAACTTCCTGGTTTGTGTCCTGTGGCCTCCTCGCTGGTCTCACCAGATGGTTTTCTAAGGTCAGGAGTCTCCCAGGCAGAAAGCAGAACTGTTTTCTACCCCAGTGCTATGAAAAGAATATGACAAAGTCCATAAATGATGACTAAGTTCAACTACATCTGAGTAATGAAACATTTTGGCACCACAGAAAGAAAGAAAAGCCGAACTAAAGCCAGTGCAGAGACAGGGGAAATATTTACAGTGTCAGGAGAAGTGACAGACAGTAAATCAGCTTTTGCAAAACTGCAAATAAAAGACAAGAACTCAGTGGACACGATGAATACACGATCCAGAGACAGGAAATGTACATGGACAACAAGCACATGAAAATGCTTGACTTCAGGCAGGCGGGTGTGGCTCAGTGGTTGAGTGTCAACCTATGAACCAGGAGGTCACTGGTTCTATTTCCTGTCAGGGCACATGCCCAGGTTGCAGGCTGGATCCCCAGGGTGGAGCATGCAGGAGGCAGCCGATCAATGATTCTCTCTCATCATTGATGTTTCTATCTCTCTCTTCCTCTCTGAAGTAAATAAAAATATATTTAAAAAAAAAAAAAAAGACCCTGCCTGGATTTTGTCTCTGACAGCGGGTCAGAGTGATCATGTTGACCAGCTGTCTGTGGAGATGAGAGATTGAAGACAAGGGACTGGGAATTGAGGGAGTGGGGTGGCCAAGGGCGGTGCCGGGGCCAAATTGCAAATAAAAGTTAACAGAATAAAAAAAAAAAAGAAGAAAATAAAATGCTTCAGCAAGAAGGAACCACAGTCTGCCCGTGAAGTGACCATCTCCAGAGACACAGGCCCCAGGGACAGGCATGCTCCCCGTCTCCCAGGTGAGCGCGTGCCTCAGCTCCACCGAGAAAACTCAAATGCCTGTGTGTGCACGTGGGTGATTGCCTGTCTCCAAGGCCTCTCTCGGCCTCTCTGAAGCCCCTCCAGCCCCATCTGCGCCCCAGGCTCCTACATGGTGCATGAGGTGGCCACGGCCTAGGGCTTTTTTCTAAGAGCTTGAGGGAGCAGAACTCCTAACATCTGGATTTGGTCGTCTGAATTTTTCAGGAAATACAGAACAAGGGCCCTTGGGGGAGAGGCTGCCTCTCTGTAACAGCCCAGCCCCGAGTCAGCAGGTCGGGTAGGCAAGAACAGGGGTGTCCTCCAGGCAGCTGTGGTCTCTCGCTCATCTGCAGTGTTAACGAGCCCCCACCTCCATTGGGGTCCCCGACCCTCAGAGAGCAGCATGTGTGTGAGCTCTTGAGTGTGAGAGGACGTGGGGCCAGATCTGAGGTCCGGGCCCTCCTGGAGCAGAACAGACTAAGAGGAAAGGCAGGGGCCAGAGTCAGAACTTTCTGAGGTCACAGGAGCCAGAGGGGAGCTTACTATTGTCCCAGCTTTACAGTGAGACAGGCAGGCGAGGTGTCACCCAGAGGTCGCACACTTCAGGCCAAATGAAGCCCAACACGTGGTTGTGAGCTCCTCTGAGACTAAGAGGGAGAGCAGGTGGTGAGCAGGCCATTGAGGGCAACTCAGCAGGCTTACCACACCCTGAAATGGCCTTCCCTCCCTCTTTATCTATGCTCTGATTCATGTAGTGAAAAGTGTCCAGATCAACAGAATTCCAGCTGCTCTGCCCTCCTGAGGCAGGCAGGTCAGGTGGAGCAGGTGTGTGGTGCTCGCTGCATTTGCCAGGGTCAGTGGAGTGGCTTACCTGCCAGGCCAGATGGGCACCATCCCTAAATTACCACCCAAATGGTGGTCACCCCGGAGTAGTCCCGACTCAGGCTGCCCTGGCCACACACTGTGCCCTCGGTAACGCACTGCCACATGTCTTGACAGAGTCAACATGGGGATCTGGTAGCACAGGCAGTTCGAGTGATTGGCCAAGTTCTGCTGACGTCCAGGAGGAAAAGGTCAAAGGACGTGCAGGGAGTGAAAGTCGGAGGCACGAGGATGAGCATGAAAGGGAGAACGCCTCATCTTGGCACGGGCACCTCAATTCTAAAGAGTTTAAGGCAACAAAACGTACTGGATTTCAGTACAGTACTTGGGAAATGTTGATGAACGCATTTAAACTGAAATGGTGTGTGTAGCCAAGAGCTGAGCGTCTAAGTCAGGAACTCTGTCCCCGTGAGCAGAAGAATGGACAAAAGTTAGGCTCCAACAGGTGTCCCTCCGTTCCCACCCTCCACTGCCGTCCGACAGCTTCACTTTGGCGTCCGCCTCTCTGCCGGCCCTTGCTTACTGGAGGTCCGGCTGACCCGCATCAGCATGGCCAGAGGGTCAGCACCAGATGAGCCGACTCTAACTGACAGGACTGAGGAATGGCATTTATCACGAATTTCCACCATAGCCTATGGCACTTGAATGCTGAACCAAGATAGCCGCTGCAGAAAGAGCCACCCCTTATCTCTGAAGAACATATGGGACCATGGGCTTGTCTTTGGGCTCCTGGCTCAGGTCTCGCCTCCCGAGGCACCAGGCGGCTGCAATGCCCACATCCCGGTCCTCTGCTCTCTGTCATCGCTTACCTGCCTTCTGAGTCCTAACCACTGTGTTGTTCATCTCAGAAGAGAATTCTCACCATGCTTCTCTCCCCTTTAGGAATTAGTCGGTCAGAGAACATGACAGTACACTGGGTCAGGTCTGCTGCCAAACACCTCAGAAAGCTACCATAGGGCCCCAAACTGCTCTAAGTAGTTAAATAACTTAGAAGAAGCAAAGATATGTGAAGAGCAAGCAGGTGGTGGGGAGGAGGAGGGAGGCACGGGGTCAGAGCGCCGGAGGCCAAGGTCATCTCCGGTCTTGCAGGAGAATGCCTGCAATGTTAGTGTTCACTTTAGAAAGCCTTCAGAGGTTCTGACGGCCTGAATGGCTGGAGCCACAAATGGACAGGTGGTCCGACCCGCCACTTCCTCCATCTATATTTTAAACTGACCGTTCTCTGAGGCTTCTGATGGGTGAGAGGAGTAAAGGTAACGACCTCAAGCCGTGGTGTCCACACTCTCCTGCACAGATGCCTGTTCTTTGGTTCCTGAGAGCACCCCTGGCGAACCCACGTGGCATCTGCAGAAGTGAGGCTCCTGCTGTCCATGCATCAGAGAACTGTCCCTGCGCCGGCCCCTGGGCGGCCCCTCACACCTCGGGGTGGGCTGAGAGCAACTGGAAGCACTGTCAGCACAAACTTCACTACCAGGAGTCTTCTGAGACACAATCGTTTCTCCCTTTATTAAACACAGTCTGTAATTTATAAAAATGGCCTCTGTTTAAAAGCCCCAAATGTATATATGCCTAATTCATTATTGCTTCTTCTGACTTATTTTAGAAATCATCAGAAGTGCTCACTAGGTTGATATAGAAAGATGTTCTTTTCACAATTGATCATAATAAAGAAAGCTTGTACATCGTCTTAGTGCCGGGCTGCAACATAGTAATAAAATGCAGAATGTGAAATATTGTGTGACTATATTTAGCACTCATTGAACTTCATAAATATCTTAAATGCTTCATAAAAATATGATGTAGAACTTTTTGTTTTGTATGTATGGTAATGATGAAGTGATTAATCAAGGAAATGGCCAGATAATTTAGAAAATAATGTATTTGCTATTATATTAACTCTCACTAAAAGGCCATGTTTCTTCTCCTCCCTTCTTCTGAGCCAATTCTCTTTTATGGGCCCTTCGGTGCTAATTATCACGCTAGGAAGTGCTCTCAGCTGCCGCTAGGAGTTAGGGAAGCCCAAGCCGAGGTTCTGCACAGAGGAGGGGCGATGTTGGTGGGAATGCTTTCTCACTGTCCCCTGAGAGGTTCTGAGGACCGAGTCCCACTCTACCCCATATCCCACTCTGCTCAGCACCCGAAGAGATCCCAGGCCACAGGCATGTTCCACGTCCTGCCACGTGGCTCCACTGAGCACCTGGGGCAGAAGGTGCCTTCATCCTCCCCACCCACAACTGTCTTTCCAGCTCTCTCACCTGGGGTCACCTACTAGATGATTCTCCAACCCCATCATGACCCCGGTCCACTGCCCCCACGCCTGTTTTACTCTCCCGCATCCTCCCGGAGGCACCAACCTGGCCACCCTTTAGGGCATTGAAGGCCCGAGCAGGGCCCTTTTTCGGAGCCAGCCACACATCTCCAGCCAGCTCACCCCAGCCTCCTCCCAGGGGCTGCTCGCCACGCAGAAGACTAACGACACCGAGTACCCACGAGTTAGGGCTGCCGGCTGGGCTCTCACACATCAGCGGTGGGAATGTAAGGTGGTGTCTCCCCTTCGGGAAATGATCCCGTAGCTTCTCACAAAACAAAGGCACAGCCGCCCTGTGACCCATCAGTGCCGCCCCCATACGTGCACCCGGGAGGGGGACAGCCTGTCCATACAGGGCTGTGGGGCAGGAGGCCCGGCGCTTCATCCCTGGCATGCCCATCGCCCAAATGTCCATCAACAGGGGGACAGAGGAACAGGTTGACGCTCATCCACCGATGTGGGCAGCACAGCCATGAAGGAGAATGACAGTGGATACATATGGCATAGCTGCACCACGTGGGCGTTGTGTTAAACACTGTTAGTTGACGATAGCTGCATAACTCGTAACCCCAAAACCTAGGGGCTTAAAGCAACACCAAACAGCTCTCTCACGCAGTTTTTGTGGGTCAGGAATTCCAAACAGGCCTAACGTGTTGGTTCCAGTTCCACGTCCCTCAGGAGGCTGCAAGCCATATGTTGGCCAGATACCTGAAGGCCGCATGAGCCCAAGGACTGGCTGCAAGATATTCTTCATGGAAACTTCTCCCTGGGGCTCTTCGTTCATTTTGAAACTGGCTATAAGGACAGCCCTCTCCTGTGGGAGACTTCAAGGGCTGTCATTTTAAGATGATCAGGAGGTGGGGTCATTGGTGTCCACCATGGAGACCGGCCACAAGTACATACTACGTGTTTCCAACTTTTGGAGCTCAAGATCAGGCAAAATTCACCCGTGGGATAGAGTTCCCAACAGTGGCCCCTACTTTTGCCAGGGAGAGAGGGGAGCGGTGAGGGGTTGTGTGGAAAGCGGTTACAGAGTTTGGCCAGGTTCAAGCCTCGGACTAATGAGAGGGCACAGGCCTCTCATGGCCACATGCAAGTCCCAGCTTGGAGGGCAGAGCCCTCCCAGCACAATTATAGCCAACAGCTATAGCTGTAAGCTTGAACCTATGGTCCGCACACATGGCCCCACATGCCCGAGTGATGAGGGCTTGATAGAGTTCAGGTGCATGTAACTGAGTAGGATTGAAACCCATGAGAATGTTGTAAACATCTTGACCATGTCCTTACTTTGCCTCGTGGAATCTGGCTATAAAATAAAGACACGCACGGCCTGTAGTCCATGGCACTGTTGCTAGCTCTCCGTCAGAGAGGACAGCGTCCCACCGAGAACCCAGCTTTCTTCTCTTATCTGTCTTTTCTCAATCCTTCACCGCCCCCACTCAGGCTCACTGAACCTGGCTGAGCACATAGGCGCCCTGGAGCTGAGTATGCCATGGCCGTGCCGGCTCACCGCAGGGTGGGATATACCGTACGTTCTGTGTCTTGACTGGGTGGAGATTGTGAAGGTCCACACACAGGTGAAAGAGTTGAATGCTTACCACCTGTGCCTTGACTGCCTGGAGGTCAATTACATTTTGATTGAGACACAAATTAAAGCGTACAGTGTGGTAAACACTGTGACATTGTGACAAGCTACGTGAAGGGCCCCGTGGACAGCCCGATTGGAGGAACAGAGGCCCTGAGTCAGGCAGCCTGGGAGGAAGACAAGGCTTCGGGCATGGGGAGAGCAAGGATGTCGGTTTGTCCCCATCTGTGCAGAGACTAGACCCCAGGCTATGAGCTCAGTGACCCTCCTGGTGGATGGCACTCAGGGAGACCACCTGGAAAGGCTTGAGAGGATCTAAAGGGACAGAGGCCAGCCAGCCCCCAGCTGCTCCACAGGCTTCCAGCTCAGCCGATACCTATTCCCAGGCACCGAGACCCTGAGAGCGAGCCACCAGGACCTTCCAGCATTCCAGACCCCCACCCATCAGGAGTGCAATGACATGCTGTGAAAAGCCACCAGGTTTGGGATGCTCCCTGAAGCTGGACCCCTGTCCTCCGAGGCCCCTCTACCAGACACCCAGGCCCCAGGTATGTTCACGGCGCTTCTGCCGTGAGAAAAACTGCTTGACTCCTCCGAGACCAGGTTAAATGCCCTGGGACACCTGTGAGTGCTCAGAATGAGCTGAGCGTGTCTGCGCCCGCCAGGAAGTCGGTTGCAACATCGGAACTGCTGTCATCACAGATAACATTCTCGTCTGAGAAATGAGAGGCCCCGAGGAATAAACGGAGGCATCTGCAGCGATCAACCTTGATTACAGGGGAGGGTGCCGGCGGCTCCCACCTGCCTCCCCATGCCTCCGTCACCATTTCCACCCCAGAGCCAACATGCCCTGAGAGCAGCCCTGGTCTTGGGTGTGTGTCAGGATTCTGAGGGGCAGACAGCAGGTGCAGACAGAGGGGCTCTGAGCTCACACAGAGGACGGCGTCCCAGGGTGCCAGTGAGGAAGCAACCAGTCGCTGGGGGCGGGGGGTGCTCTCAGTCTGAAACAGAGGGGTTCGAGGCCTGGTCACAGTCATGGCCAACACCTGAGTTTCGCTTTATAGGTCTACACACCCCAGCATGTCTGTCCCACTTGTCCTTGTGTAACTGGCATTGAGGAACTGCCGGCTGGCTAGTGAGCAGGACCTGGGGGCCTGCCTGGCCGGAGGGAGAGGACACCCTCCTGAGAACTAGGCAGGCTCTCCCTGAGGTGAGTGCCTGTGTGTCCTGAGGCCCCTGGAACAAATCACCACACACAGCAGCAGAAATGGGTTCTCTCCCATCCTGGAGGCCAGGGTTTGACACGCAGATCCTGCTCTCAGCGGCTCCCAAGGGCCTGCCCACTCCAGCTGCCGGTGCTCAGAGGCTCCTGGGCTGGTGGCTGCGTCTCCAGCTTCTGCTCCATTTCATGTGGCTTCTCTCTGTGGCACATCTAATCTCCTGTCTCTCTCTTGTAGGGACATTGGTCGTGCATTCAGGGCCAAGCAGTTAATCCAGGATCATCTCAGATCTTTAACTAATTCACATCTGCTGAATCACATTTCTCCTATTTGGAGAAAGGTCACATTCACAGGCTCCAGGGATCAGGACATGGACACGGCACCCACCACAGGACATGTGTCTGTTACAGAACTGCTGTGCCCGTCTGTTCCTGGGTCTGACCAGCAGAGACCATTCTGCCCAGATCTGCAGCACAGGAACCACTGGAAGGACACTGGGGGGTGTCCAGTTTCTCAGGGGCACTGGAGAGGCAGGTTCAGAACATGGCACCAAGGCAGGAGGCCCAAAACCAGCGAAGGTCCAGACCCGAGAGCAGATTGGGTAGGGTCCTGCCTCGGTCACGGGACCCCCAGTGACCTGGTCACTCTCCGTGGAATGGACTCTGCTCTGCACCTGGTGGTGGGTGAGGGACCTGAAGCTCTCCATAAGAGAGGACAGCGTCCCACCGAGAACCCAGCTTTCTTCTCTCGTCTGTCTTTTCTCAATCCTTCACCTCCCCGACTCAGGCTCACCGAACCTGGCTGAGCTGATTCGGCATATAAGGTGCCCTGGGGGCTGAGTACACCATGGCCGTGCCAGCTCACCACAGGGTGGAATGCAGAACCCTTCATGATGGGATCCTCCAGGTCGGGCTTCCTGGCTCCAAAACATGTGGAACCCAGTTCTCAGGGAACAGGGCAGAGCACAGATCAGGGGCAAGGCATGGATACAGCATCCCTTGGTTATAAGAAGTGAAAGCCCGGGGACATGAAGACTTGAGACCCAGCCTCCCCACCTCTCCCAGCTGTGGATCCAACCATGCAGCTGGAGAGCAAGGGTCTCTGTTCTGATCTCGGATCCACGGGAGTCTAAGCAATGGGGTCCGCAGGGGTAGGTCCAGGAGCTCTGTAAGGAAGTGCATCTGCTGCCCCGGTGCCGTGAAGACAGAAAAGGGGTGGGAGGCAAGAAAGCCCAAGTGACAAATGTGCCCCCTGCAAATGCTGAGGTTCTGCCCCAGGCCACCCCACAGACAGAAGAAAACCATGGACGGAAATAGCTAGTCTTTCAAAATGAGTTTTCATCTGTAGTCCCTACATCATATATTTTTAGTGCTTGCATTTATTTTATCATGATTTCTTAAAAGGCATGGCCTTTTCTCTTGGGGTTTCTGGGCCTCACATGCAGAGTGGGTCCCTGGTTGAGGATGGTAGAGCCACAAATGTAGGGGTCAGTTTACGCCTGACTATGAGCCACCACAGCAGCCACGCCAGGACCAACCACCTGGATTTTGTTTTTCATGGAAGGCCCTGATCTTTGGGTTTCTGTTCACTGCAGCTTAAAGCAAATTCTTCCTGCTATGGACTCTCCCTCATTATAGGTGGGTAGAAGGGTACATTTTTTTTTAGCTACTTTGAATTAATTTTTAAATTGTAGATACTGGTCCCTCCGTTCCTCAGGCAGCCTCCCCATTTTCCCTCTATTATCCTTGAAATATCCCATGTTGAACCATCACTGAAAATAGCCATTCTGGGAGACAGCTGGATGGCCCGGAACTTGCATGAGTGATGGTCAGGGTTGTCCAGGTGGCTGCTGCAGAGGTGCTGGGCATCTGCCAATGCCCACTGGCTGTGGGTCACTCCTGAGGCAGCATCCGGGAGATTTCTAGAGATGCTTAGCTCCTCCTGAGCAATGAAACAGTGGGCACTGTCATTGTTTTGCAGGAAAACAATGACTCCACGAGATGTGCATTTATAACACATCCATCCAGCATATTAATAGGGTGCTCTCACACCCCCTCAACTCCTCCTCCAACCAGCAGCTGGTGAGGGATGCCTCCATGGATACCTGTTCCCAGGACCACACGGCAGGTGGCAGCTTGCTCTACTGGGGCCACACCTGGGTTACAACTTGGAACTGAAATGATCCATCCAGCTGGATGCCCTGTAGTCTAGACATTTTCTGCTACATGAGTTCCTCTAGGGCCCTAAGTCACCACGACCCTGCCTGTCTCCTTGCACTGGTGTGACCCTCAATGTGTTTCATTCCATTAAGAAAACACAGCCAGGGTCGTTGGTTTGCATGGTTCAGTGTAAAACATTGGCTGATTGTCTGACACCACACTTTTCCGTAACAGCTGTCGTGGGACAGTGTAGACGCTGCCAGGTTCATCTTTTGGCTCTGGGCTAGCCTCCTCCTACCCCTGACAGGCCTAGGTCTGCCCAGTGTCCTCCACATGCAGAGTCACAAATTGGGCAACTGTGAGAACGGTAATAAGGGCGGGAGAGTTGTATCTAGCACAGGTGTTATTCTGTGTAAAATTCAAGGGATTATGGGAAGCTCGATGGTGTTTACAGTTCAAGGACATGGAATGTGTGGGTGATGCTGACCTGCTCTCAAGAGGTGAGCCCCTCAAAGATGTTTTCAGGAAGGAAGTCAGGACTCAACGCTTTAGTAAATGTTAGCACAGCTGGACTCGGAGATGGACAAGGAGGCCTGAGGTGGACGGGTCCTGCCAACGTCAGCCTGTCCCGGTTGGGAAAGGCACCTGCCACAGGGACCCCCCCCCCAGCACCGCTCCCACCCGCTCTGCTCCAGTGCACCGCCCATGGGGACAACACTAGCCCCCCCTCCCCGCCTGGCCCAGCAGGGAACAGGACCATTGTCTACACTGCAGGCGCCGAGTCCTGCTCTCCTTGATGTCAGGCCTGCCGAGAACCCAAGGCATTGCCCTGCCCCCACCATGTGTCATCAAAACCACCAGAAATTGTTCAGAAAGGCAAACACTGGGCAAGCCTGCTTTCCATGCGCCACGGAGGACGCCTACCATCCAGACATGGTTAGATACATAAAGAGCAGCCTTCGATTAAAAAAAAGAAACGTTAAAACTAAGGAAACATTACTACGAGGTTGAATGACATTTGTTTTAATGGGAAAATCAGCTTCCAAATTAATGTCTCACAACTGAAACACTTTCTATACTGAGGCGTCTTGGAGTGACGTGCACCCCCCGCAGGCTGCCCTGCAGCAGGCGTGGGACTGAGTTTATCATCAACCACACCACCTCCCCAGTGCGTTCCAGGCCTAAGTTACACAGGACTCTGGGTGCTGCCTTCAGTGTGAGCAGTGGACAAACCTGTGTTTCCAGTCGCCTTGGAAAACATGGTTAAAATTCATCACAGCATTGGGGTGGGGGAACCAAACGCATCACAACACAGAGGAGGAAGCTGAGGGGCTGAGCGCCCAGTCTTGATCCAGGGCACGCAGTGAGCAGATCCAGGACAGCCTCCTGACCTCACTTGCCCCACATCCATGCATAGCTGGGTCTGCAGAATCTGTTTGGCACACAGACCTTGACCAGTCACCTGCCTCCGAAATCTCTTGCCCTTTACCTCTTATTGGTAAGTTCAAAACACAACCCCACCTGCTTCCTGGGCATCCACTGAAGTGTGTGTGAATGTAAACATGCCTGGAAGCCAACCTGAGCAGCACCTCACTCCCCAGGCATTTTGGGGTCAGGCCATGCCCCCTCCTATGGCACAGTGAGCCCTCAGCCCACGTGGGAGGGGGTGTCCTCTGGGCTGGTGCCCTCTGCCCCTGCCGTGGCACTCACAGCCCAGCCGCCCACACACCGTGTTTCCAGCACTGCCCTCTCTACATGTCCAGGAGTCGTCTCATCAGGGGTCAGGGAGCAAAGGCGTCGATACGTAGAGATGTGGGGGAGTCATTACCACAGCCCTCTGCACAGCGTGTCCCCGGGGACAAGCTTTCTGGGCCAGAGGCATGGAAGTGTAAAGCAACACCCTGAGGAGAGGAATGGGGGTCTGTTGGGGGGGAGCACCAGGGGGCGCTTCCTGTTCCCCAGGCCGGCTGAGCGGATGCCCAGAGGGACGGAGCTCTCCACTCCCGCTCTGGGCTGACTTCCAGCTGGTATGTCAGCCCCGTTTCTCCCCCTCGGGGTCCGGGCCAGGCGTGGCTTGGAGGGCTGTGCAGGGAAGTGTGAAGCTGGGCACTGTGCCCTCTTCCCTCTTTCTGCTGCCTGGTTTCTGAGAATGGCCCACAGCTTCCCGACACTGGAGTTAGCACTGCCACTAAACAAGAATGGGGGCGCATTTATTTGAACAAGCCAGCTGTGTGTGTGTGTGTGTGTGTGTGTAGGTGGTTTTTTTGTGTATGTTTTTTACTGATTTCAGAGAGGAAGAGAGAGGGAGAAAGAAATAGAAACATCAATGATAAGAGAGAATTATTGATCAGCTGCCTTCTGCACGCCCCCCACTGGAGATTGAGTCCACAACCACAACCTGGGCATGTGCCCTGACCAGGAATGGAACTGTGACCTCCTGGTTCAGAGGTAGATGCTAAGCCACTGAGCCATGCCAGCCGGGCTGAACAACAAGCCAACTTTAAAAAGTCGCACCATGGCTGGCAAGACCCCTACATTTAGGCCTCAAACACCAAGTGCCTCCTTGACATCGTGGGCAGAGCAGCCTCTCTGGCTATGTTGCCCAACTCTTGGGCCCACCAGAGCCTCCCTGGACAGGCTTTCCCCTCGGGCACCAGATGTCAGGGGATCAGCCCCCCTTCCTTTCAGAGAGCCAAACAACTCAGGTTTGAAAGCCCGTGGATGGGGACTGACCGCAGCAGCCTCACAAAGCCTGCACCAGTGCCTGTCTCCTTCCTGGTTCTGGCCGTGTGGTGCCCTCTCGCCGACATAGGCAGTGCTGACTTGAGCCAATGCCCACTCTGACAAAAACTAAAAACTAAAAATGGGCTCCATGCGCTGAGTGTCCAGTGACCGTCTGACACTGCCTCAGAAACTCATGGGACGGGTTTCCTCTGGGTTTACCCACTGAGGCAGGATGGGCGCCACTGCCTCTCCCACCTGATGGGCTGGCAGACGGAAGAGCGGAGCGGGCGCCCATCTGGGATTCCGGCCCCCGCAGTGTGGCCGGCCAGACCCTTTCTATTCACAGTTGTGAATGAACAGAGGCTTTTTGTTGCCCTGAGATTTCCAGGGCTGAGTGATCTCGCTCCGTAGACCGAGGAGGCCTGGCCGGTGTCCAGTGGGACACAGAGGGACCTGTGTGTCGTGTTGGGTCAACAGCACATCACAGCACAGCCGCGGCGGGAAAGTGGGGCAGCCGTTCATAAAACTCTGACCGGCGCGAGTGAGTGGGGCGTGCTTTTTCCAACGTAGCCAAGGATGCCGGGGCGTGCTGAAAACTCAATGCCAGGCATGGTTACAGCATTGGGATGCAAAGTAAAACTGACAGAATCAGAAGCTGGGGTAAGGTCCTTTTTCTCTCTCTCCCTTCCACAAAGCCGAGTGAATGGAGATCAAACCCTGCCCTTCAAAAACACACTTGGCTGAGAACTGCCTGTGCCAAGCGTCGGCCAGAAACAATTGTTCTGCTGACAGCAGAAGCCCGTGAAAGGCGGGCTAGCAAGTGCTGACGCCACCAGACACACAGCCGGCGAACCAGGCGGCCCTCTCTCTCTCTCTTTCCATCTGAAAGCGAAAGGGCCTGGCTGCTGAGCCGCACGTCGGACCGGCGTCCTGTGAATGCTGCTAGCAGCAACAAGACTTAGACAGCAGTGCTGCTCTCAAACATAAAGTAAAACACAAAAACTGAGATTAAAGTAAAAGATATAAACACCAGAGCTGCATGATCAAGTTAAATTTACACTCGTAATTAAAGAAGCAGCTGAAATTTTCCTTAGCCTCACGCCCACTCCTCCGTGTGCTCCCAGCCCGGGCAGCTTTCCTGCGCAGCCCTTCAGCCACCCTAGCCCCACTGGACATCGTCCCCTCACACTGCCCCTCCTGCGCCGACGCGGTCCCCTCTCTCAGCCGTCTGCTCCGGCGTTCCAAATGGGGTGTCAGCACCCGCCATCTCACTTGTGAAAACTTACTCTGCCTCGTGGAGAGATCCGAGTGTCAGTTCAAAGTGCTGCCGCAGAATACCCCTCGCCCTCTGGTCTCATGATTATCCCAGTGCTTCTTGAAAACCCCGTTCCCCCGCCACGGCGCTGAGGCTGTGCCGGGAGACGACAGATCCTGGTGGCCGCTTGCTGTGCCCGCTCAGTGCTCTCTACCCAGGACCTTGCAGACTGGACTTGCCGCTTCCCTCCTGGAGGGCATTGCCGGTCGCTCAGTTCCAAATCAAGATTCTTCTCATGCGTGAGACTCCTCTGGGACAGGGTCCAAGGAGTGTGATTCCTAGATCGCAAGGCGTCTGTGTGCCGTCTATTGGGTATTTGCGCCCTGCCTCCCCAGGGGCTGCTCTCATCTCCTCTGAGCATCCCTGGCCGACCCTCTCATGCTGCCAGCTCAGGGCTGGGGGAGGGGGTCATCTCCTCAAGGTGGTGTTTGCATTTCCTGGGCCCTAACCCTGAAAATGTAATTGAACAGATAGTAGAACAAGCAAATACCTGCTTTACATCATGGAAATGGAAATATGCTCGACACCTTCTGAGGGGACCCACCCATCTCCCAGTATGGCTTTCCATACAGGGAACCCTAGTTCCACAGCCCCTGCCCATTAGGTACAACCATGGCTGCAGAAATAGCTGTGGGGAGCACACTCGGGGCTCACGGGGCTCCTGTGTGCTTGGCTGTGCTGACTCAGAGAACCAGGGCTCTGGTCCTCCCCCTCCTGTTGGGGCCCTGCAGGAACCCTCTGTGACTCTCAGCTGGGAGGACCATGGTGGGCCCCAGGGGAAGGCTGCGCTGGGCGCCTGGGGGGAGGAAATGGCCCTCACGTCAGTTTATTGAAGACACTTCATAAATCACAGGAACCCTAGAGCACAAAATGCAACTCGTAAAAACTTTATGAGTTCCCCTCAAAGCGGATTGCTTCATGGTATGCAGCATTTCCCAGGTGTTCGTTTTTTATAACAACGAAAAGACGGTTTCCTTAGATCTATTGCCTCTTGACGTTTGAGTTCGTGTCCGTTGGCTCTTTATGGGCGCGCCGGGTCACTAGGCTGTAGCAGAGGCTCACGTGCCGTCCAGCCCAGCTGACTTCCTCGGGCTCAGGCCAAGCCCAGTGGCAGGACCATTTACTGAGTTATTTTCTCCATACATTTCTTGGACCGTGATCAAAGGAGAAACAAGATCTGGAGGCAGCCGCTCCCGCAGGACTCTGGTGCGTAAGGAGCAGGATTAGGGTTCAGGTTTTGAAATGGATTTCCTGTGGCGTCTGGGCGCCTTTAACTTTCCACGGAGCACAGCATGGCTGTGACCGTCAAAAGTGTGAGTTCATGTTTTCTCATAAAATTAAACAGCACCTTTAAGACATGAAACCAACTGTGAAAACACACTCTGACTTAGAATAATAACAATTTTTAAAAGACCACAGGACATCAGCCCATGTGGTTCCTGAGAGGTAAGGCGAGGACGTGGACCCACCCGTCGTGAACATCCAGCAGACCCCCAAACCAAAAAATAAAAAATAAAAGGCCACGATTGTACACCTAATGGAAGAAGGCAAAGAAGTCTGTTCATTTAGCAGGCGCAGTGAGTGAGAAATACCAGGATTTAATATTTAAGTGAGAGATAGTGGCTCATGTTTTTCATGTTGACACTGACAGCAATGTTTAAGGGCTTCCTATGGGCCAAGCTTATGCTAAGGTTTGACAGCAAATGCTATTTGCAAATCTTAGAGATGGTATCATAAACCCCTCTTTGTAATAGATGAGATAACTCAGGCTCAGAAGTGGAAAGAACGTGTTCAACGTTCCCCTCCTGGTAAATGATGGTGCCAAGTCCTCATGCCTTTCCCTGCCCCGCCCTCAGGCAGCCCTGGGGGAGGAGCCATGGGGACAGCCTTGGTTCTCTGGTCCTTTTCTGTGTGATATGTACACTTTTTTTTTTAAGGGGAGATATTTTATTTTAAATGTATTTTATTGATTTTTTTTTTTTTTTTTTTTTTTTTTTTTGTGGGGGAGAGGGGGGGGGGGGGGTAGTAAAAAAAATTATGTTGAGAGAGAAACACCAATTGGCTGCCTTCTGCACAGCCCACACAGGGATTGAGCCCACATTCTGGGCATGAGCCCTGATGAAGAATCAAATGGGCAACCTCTTGGTGCATGGGTTGACACTCAATCACTTAGCCACACCGGCCAGGCATATTATACTTTTCAATTACGTCATTAATTTACATCATTAATTAAATTTCGTCCCTAGCTCATGTGCACATTAGCCCTGTACACATGGGCTAGGGACACAGACCCAGAGAAACATATGTGTGGGATGTGGTAACAAGCTCACACTTACCATGAAGCATGGAGGACACCTCAGCACAGCTGAGCCACGTACCCCTCTTGAGTGTGTAAGAAGCCATTTGCTCAAAGAGAAGGTGGTGAATTGCCCAACACAGAATATCCCAATTTTTCCTCTAGTAACTGGAAACACTCAAACTCAGAATTTTACTGGGATTTGCTTTCCCCCAGTGATGCAATCAGTGGCTGAAATCACACCCAGCTTTCTACAAAACCCCCTGCAATCTGGGACCCACCTCTCCAGGAAAGCCGATCAGTTCTCTGATCTTCATAAATGAGTCCATCTTCGTGTTTACCCGGCCACATCAACTCTGCTGAACGGAGAATTCGGGCTGTGCTCTTGTCCACCCAATCCCCTGTGTTTGTGAAAGGACTGCTGTCCTGGAAGGCCATGACCAGGCCCCTGACAGACAGCGGCTCAGCGAGCACCGGCTGCAGGCTGCGCTCTGCTCCCTGCCTTCCTGCACGCACTCTGATCCTCACAAAAACCTCAGGCAGCTTCTACCTCGTTCATATCACAGGCAAGGACAGAGCTTGAGGCAGAGACAAGCTGTCACCCCAAGGTCACACAGGGTCCTTGCTCCAACCCTTCTCCATGGCCTCCCCGTGTCATGAAGTGTAACTCCAGTGATTAAAAAAGAACTGTGACTGGTGTCAGCTCACCCCAGCGATCGGATCACTGTTGTTACAAATGGATTTCCAGGAGAATCCTTTCATTCTTAGCACAGAGGAAAGGAGAATGGCAGAAAACAGCACTGTCTGCATAGAGTTTTACTCAGCCAGGCAGAAACGAGAGTATTTGCCGTAGAGGAAGGGGTTGGCACAATGGAATGGTTTGTAAGTATATATGTCGGACCTCTATGACAAACATCCTAAAGTGGGGGACAGATCAGGGGGTTATCAGCATCTGTTAGTGGAGACCAAATGCTTCCACTCAGGAAGAATACCACTGCCAAAGACGTTAGGTTCATTTGGGTTACCAGTGCGTGTCCTAAATGGGGATCATTCTAAAAATATGATGAAGCCCTAGCTGGTTTGACTCAGTAGATAGAGCATTGGACTGTAGACTGGAAGGTCCTGGGTTTGAGGCTGGTCAAGAGCACATGTTCTGGTTGCGGCTTGATCCTCAGTAGGGGGTATGCAAGAGGCAGTCCATTAATGATACTCTCTCATCACTGGTGTTCCTATTTCTCTCTCCCTCTTCCTTCCTCTCTGAAATCAATTAAAAAATATTAAAAATAAAAATATGATGAAATGAAACGCATGCTAAACAAACTTCAAAGAGTCCAGGACTGAACCCCCAGTTAAGTTCAAAAAGTCCTTCCCAAAACACCAATGTTACTTTCCTGTTCCTTGTTTTATGAGACACACCCTCTTTATTGAATCTTTAAAACTCAAGTGGCTTATAAAAGGCCTGCAATCCAGTAGGAGTTCCTGGCCTCATCAATTCAAGTACTGAAAATATGTACAAGGACCTCTATGACAAACATCCTGAAGTGGAGGGGCAGGTCAGGGGGTTCTTGGCATTAGTTAGCAGAGATCAAGTGCTTCTCACTTAGGGTGACTTCCTATTTGCTAAAGCCAGAACTGGTACAAAGCAACCTCACCTGGCTATGCAGGTGGTGAGTCAGTGCATGTGAAGAGAAGTGGTCAGATGTGTGTGCAAGAGAAGGTAGTCATGCAGGTGAGGTGGTATGTACAGGAGTGTGTGGAGGAGCAAGTGTGCGTACAGGTATATATTTGCATGTGTGGGTTCAGGTGCAAGTGTATATACAGGGGCAGGTGTGTGTGCAGGTGCATTGGGCATTCAGGTACAGGTGGGCATACAGGTGTGGCTGTGAGCAGCATATTCAGGGTGCTCATGGCTCTCCTGCCGATCCCACTCACACCTGCTGCACCCATTCACCTCTGAGAATGAGTGAGAAGCCTCCCAAGGAGCCAGTCAACAGCAGTCATGTCCCCAGAGAGAAAGGAGGGGGAGGGAGCATGCTCACATATCTGACCCCACCTTCACATGGTAAGATTCTAGCTCTGGGACTTTACATGACAGCCTCTTATAAATGACCCTGATGATGCATGTGTCTACCTCCTCACTCACTAGTTTTCTCCAGGGCCTCTTCCCAGAGCTTCTCAAATGCCGTCTCCCCCGGGGACCTTCCTAATCTTCCCAGTAGGAGTTACTTCTCTCTTCCTAAGAGCTCCTCCACCTTCCAGTACCTCCTTTCCCATACACTCTGAGGGGCCCAACTGTGTCAATGTCAGTGTTAACCTCCAGCTGGGAGCAGAGCCCACCTGTCAACCTAAGTCCTCCCATTCCAGCAAGAGATTAGGATATACTAAGGGTTAGATAATGAATATGATGGATGTCACTACATCCTTCTAGAATAAATTTTTTGGTTCTCCAAATGAGTTGATTCTCTTTCTCTTTCTAGACAATGACTATATAACCAAAATGTCTCAGGACTTTATAGCAAAGGTGGCACTGCAATCCAGATTTCCTACCATGTTCCAGAGTTCTGCTGGGCTCCAGGCCCACTGAGGAGACGAACAAGGAGGTTCTGGAGGTGTCAAACCACCAAGGACATGGGAGACCCTCCTGAAGGGAGCGCAGGGTGGGTTTGGGGGGAGTGACGTGGTGTGTGAAGGGGTAAAGGGAGTGAGGCCGAAAGAGCCTGTAGAAATTGGGATGAGAAACAACCTGAGTTTGAAGAGGGAGCAGCAGATAGGCATACTCACAGGAATTTAAAAGAGCTTTCTAAATCAATTTCAATATGCAAAAATCAATACCACATCACCTCAAGCTTTGCTTTTTCAGTCCAAGCATACCAGTGGTATGCATATTCATTAGGATTAAGTTCACTTGCAAGTAGGAACAGAAAAATCCAATATGATAACAACTTAAACAAGACATTTACTACTTCTTCACATTCATGAAGGTCAAACGTAGTCATCCAGGGCTGGGAGCATCCTCCATGGGCTCAGACTCGACTCTCTGGGTGTTCTGTTGGCATGACTTACAGTCCCAAGGTTATCTCATAGCCCAAAATGATTTAGCCTCAGCCATTACATTCACCTTCCAGCCACCAGGCAGGGACCCTCCCCTTAAGGGCACTTTCCATTAATTCCATCTTGTGCTTGTGTTCCATTTGCTGCCAGGATATAATCACTTGACCACAGCTAGCTGTCAGAATGTAATCACATGACCAGTTGAGGCCAGAATCTAATCATTGTTGGCCAAGCCAGTGCCCCTTCTTCACAGTGAACCGTGCCTCCAAGAATTTTCCCTCCTGCCACAAAATAAGATCTCTGTCTTTGCAACTTTGCAAATATAATTCCACACATTACTACTCAAAACCAACTGGAAAGAATTACTATACGCATTTTTTTCATAAAAGATCACTCCTTTAAAAATAATCGTTTTCATATTTGTGCTTTTTTGACATTTTAGGAAGCAAAATTACACACAAACATTTGTTCTGCAAACCCAATGTGTGAAGAATGTTGTACTCAAAAAATTGCTTCCATGCCTCTGAATTTCAAAAATATTTTTAGTTTGCATAAAGGCCCATAGGAAAGAGGATTTTTTTTTTTTATGTCAAGGAAAAAACAGATGACACAGCTGAGGGAGACCCTGTGCGGAAGATGCATTTTTAAATCACGCGCGGCTCTTTAATCCTGTGTTTTCATGGTAGCTTCAGATTGCTGGCTATGCTATTGATGTCACTACCTCATGTTTTAAATGCTGACCCTCATGTTGAATAAGAGTTGAAATTCACAAATAAAATATAAAATACTGTCAGGTATTTAGATTCTTATTTGATGTCAAATATTGTGTATTTAAAGAAAATTATTTTATCTGGAATCCAAGGGTTATAAAACTAGAGCCTCTTTCTAGAAGGACACATGCAGATAATGACCACGGGGAATGACCCCGGGGAATCCAGAACCTGAGCAAAAAGAAAGACTTCTGGAAATGAAGCTACTGCCTTCACTGGCCTTAGCTGCAATCTTGGCCCAGTCTCCTGTGCTTCAATTTTCCTGTCTATAAAATGGCCCTAGCACAAAAATGAGGGAGGAGGAAAAGGGAAGGGAGGCTGGGGAGAGGAGCGAAGGACGGCCACGGGATTCCTGGAAAAGGTGTGTTCAGGGGCGAACAAGGTGTGGAGGAACCACTGGCCAAGACGGAGGAGAGTGAGCAGGAGGGAAGCGAGGTTCCTGTGGCATCTGGGAGGCTGCGCAGAAGGGCGTCTGAGCCCTGGGAGGAGCAGAGCAAGGTGAGTTCTCCAGGCAAAGTGGCCTCTGCACTTTTCAGGTGCTGGCAGGTGTCTTTTCTGGGCCCGTGACTACAGCACTGCAGCCACAGGGTGCCAGGGCACAGCCTGTATTGGTGGGTCACCTAATGGGGCAGAGGGTGAGGCTGTACAGCCTGTCTACAGAGGACATCACTGAGAAGTGTCAGGACGCTACATAGAACCCTGTAATGGGGACTTAATGGGTGGAGTCCTCATTAAGGAAGGAGGAAAGGTCCTAAGAGTAACCTGATCTCTCTGGGGCGCCCGGGTGCCCTGCTTCCCAGGCAGGGACCCTGACAAAGGAGCTGAACTCATCTGAGCCCTGCAAAGCCTGTGCCCACAGACAGGTAATATGAGCTCCAGTGGGGACAACTCGAGAAATACCGAGATACCCACATTTTCTTTCTTTTAAGGAACCATGTAATGTAAATTCCTCAGGGTATAAAAACAGTATTTTCTTTGTGTTTCTTTATTTGAGTTTCACCTTAAAACTAAGCTGAGTACACAGAATATCACTTTCTTTGCTATGTGCTACATAAAACCTGCCAACTGTCACTCCTACATAATAATTTTCAACTGGCTGACATTTATCAACATGGTATTTTGACGTGTTTAAGTCCCTATTTTGGTAATATTTTCTTTCTTTTCTCCAAATTGCATCAGCGTTGAGTTGCATAAGAATGTGGGGGAGGAGGGTATATATGCACAGCACCTCAATTTTGTTTTTCCTTAGAAATGCATCACCCACATGATGCCCTGTTGCCCACACTGGCAATTGTTCCCTGAAGTGCAGAGGGACCTGGGGGAGTCACAGAGAGGGCAGTCCCTGTTCCCATGGCTCACTGGGAACACTGCAGCCCGGACATCCCTCCTCGGAGCCTCTGAAGATGGTGGGCAGCCAGAGACCTGAGCAGCTGAGCTTCCCATAAGGCCACCCCTGAATCAAGGCCCAAGTCCTGATCCCGGGTTCCTGTGAGGGTGACCTTATTTGCAGAGATGATTGGGTAAGAGCTGGAGATGAGAGCCTTACAGTCCATGGCTGATGTCCTGTAAGAGAAGAGAGAGGGAGGCTGGAGACCCACAGACACCACCCTAAATCTATTACAGAAATTGAATTTAAGTTAAAAACTCCACCCAGAAAGAAGACTACTACCACACACCCAGATGACTTCATGGGAAATTCTACCAATGTTTTAAAGAAGAAATGATGCCAGTTGTGCAAAAGCCCTTTCAGAAACGTCAGGACGAGAGAATAACTCCCAGGTCACTGTAGAAGGCTGACCTTGCTCTGATACCCAAACCAGTCAAGCACTATCCCCTGTGAATATAAATGCAAATAGCCTTTAAAATGTTTGCAGACAGAATACAGCAATGTAACAGGGTAATACATCACACCCAGGCAGGAAGATGAGATGCCCCACTCACAACTTCTGTTCGAAAACTTCCTCAATATTCTCACCAATAAAATCAGTCAAGAAGAAAAATAAAAAAATAAAAGGCATAAGATCAGAAACCTAAAATGTCTTTATTTGCAGACAGCATGATTTTCTACCTAGAAAACACAGAACCTCTGAGAAAGCTGCTAGAACTTACAAGTGAATCTACTAAGTTTTCAGGACACAAAATCTATATATAATTAATCATATTTCTAATACTACCCCTGAACAATGAAAAATGAACTTTTTTAAAAAGTACATGTACAGTAGCACTGAAAAATTAAATAGTAATAAATCTGATGGAAGATGTATAATATTTATACACTGAAAGCTATAAAACATTGCTGAGAGAATTAAAGAAAACCTAGATAAATTTAGAGACATAAAACATGTTAACAAAAAGATTCAATATTGTTATGATGTTATTTCTCTTAAAATTGATGCATGGAGTCAACATAATCCCAATCAAAATCGCAGAGACTTTTTTTGCGTGTGTGTGCAAAATCACAAACTAATTCTAAGATTCCAGTGGAAAATGAGAAGGATCTGGAATAGCTGGAACACCTTTCAAAAGGAAAACTGAGTTTAGTTTGGGAAACTAAAAGCAATGCTCCCTGATTTCAAGACACATTATAAAGCTACAGCAAACAAGGTGGTGTAGAACTGACATCAAAATTGATGAACAGATCAGTAAGACAGAATAGACATTCCAGAAGTAGAAGCACATATATGTGGTTAGTTGCGTTTTGACAAAAGTGCAAAGGCAATTCAATGGAGAAAAAAATAGTCTTTACAACAAATGGAGGAACAACTATATATCCATATGCAAAACAAACAAACCGCCTTGTAGCTATACCTCACTCCATATAAAAATTAGCTCACAGATTGCCGAAACCGGTTTGGCTCAGTGGATAGAGTGTCGGCCTGTGGACTGAAAGGTCCCAGGTTCAATTCCGGTTAAGGGCATGTTACCTTGGTTGTGGGCACATCCCCAGTAGGGGGCGTGCAAGAGGCAGCTGATCGATGTCTCTCTCTCATCGATGTTTCTAACTATCCCACTCCCTTCCTCTCTGTAAAAAAATCAATAAAAAATATCTTTAAAAAATTTAGCTCACAAAGATTATAGACCTGAATACAAAATCTAAGGTTATAAAACTTCTTTTTTAAAAAATATATTTTATTGATTTTTTTTTTTTTTTTACAGAGAGAAAGGGAGAGAGATAGAAAGTCAGAAACATCGATGAGAGAGAGACATCGATCAGCCACCTCCTGCACGCCCCACAGTGGAGATGTGCCCGCAAGCAAGGTACATGCTCCCAACCGGAATCGAACCTGGGACCTTTCAGTCCACAAGCTGACGCTCTATCCACTGAGTCAAACCGGTCTTGGTGTTATAAAACTTCTTGAAGAAAACAGGAGAAAATATTTGTGACCTTGATTTAAGCAAGGACTTTTAAGATATAACACTGAAAACACAACTCATTTAAAAAATGATAGATTAAAAAACAACCGTGAAAAGCAGAACTAAAATAAATATCATGCTCTGTAAATTAAAATCAGGCATGTGGGCACTTATCCAGATAAACGGGACTGGTTTAAGATTAGAATATCATTCATCATATCAACAAGATTAAGGAGAAAAACTATGGGATAGATTTGTTTTTATATAAAAATGACAAGAATGCTCAACAAACAAGGAATGCAACGCCCAACCTTATTGAAAAAACCTATGGAAAACCTACAGCAAGCATAATGACTTCACACTTTGCCCAAGGTTGTCAAGGATTAGGGGTGCCCTCTCACTATTTCTGCTCAAGTCTATAGAAGGTGTCAGTGAAATGAAAAAGGAGAAAGCCAACAAAAGGCAAAAGCTTGGAAAAATAAACTGTATGCACAGGTAGCAAACAGAGAAAATTCTAAGAAATTTACAAACACACTACCCAACGAATGAGTGAATTTAGCAAGATTGCACAATTCATAGTAAACACACAGCATTTGATTGTGCTTGTATGTGCTAGCAACAAACTTCTGGAAGTTGAAATTAAAAATTATAATTTACAACATAAAAACATAAAATACTTAGGGATAGAATTAGAGAGACACAGATAAGACCTATAAATTACCTGGTGTAAGTGAAAATAATAAAACATTGCTGAGAAAATTTAAAGAAAACCTAAATAACCCAGCATAAATTTCTCAATAATGAAAGGCTGAGTGACAAGTTTGATTTTTCCAATTGATCAACAGATGCAACCCAATCTCGTTAAACATCCCAACAGATGTTTTTGGGGATATTAACAAATTGACTTCTAAAACTGTATGGGAAATGTAAGGATCTAAAAGAGTCAAAACAATTTTGATGAAGAGGAACAAAGTTGGAGGACTTACATTATCTAATTTCAAGACCTAAAGTAAAGCTTCAGTGATAGAGACAGTGTGATATGGACATAGGTCGATGTGCAGGTAAATGGAACACAATACAAAATACAGAAACAAACCTAAATAGACATGATCACTTGATTTTTGACAAAATTGCCAAGGTAATTGTATGGGGCAAGGTATTTTCTTCAACAAATACAACTGGAGCAATTGGATAGCCAGACAGAAAAAAAAATGTAAATCTCTGCCTCTACCAGCAATTCATGCCATACACAAACATTAACCCAAAATGGAATATAGACCTAAACGTTAAAGCTAAAACCATAAGACTTTGGAAATAAGAAAATCTTTTTGAAAAGTTTAAAATTGTTTTTTATTTATTAAAAGTATCTTAATGGCCTTGGTATAGGTAAGTTCTTCTAAAACAAGATATCAGAAGCATGACCTATAAAAAAAAAAGATACTGATAAATTGAACTTCATCAAAATTTAAAACACCTGCCCTTTGGAAGATACTATTGATGCTTAACAAAACATCCTAACACTTAGCTACTTAAAAGCACAGGATTTACTGTTTCTCATTATTCTGTGGCTTCCCTGGGAGGTTGGTCCATTGCAGGTGCTGGGGCCCCTCATTCAGCTGCATCCACCTGGGGCTGCATCCACCTGGAGCAGAGACAGCAGCGTGGGCCAGGAACAGCCACCTGGGACAGGGACATCCACCATGGCCTCTGGTCCCCCACAGTCTGTCATTACACAACCTCAACAAATCAACACAGCCAGAGTATTCCTCCATATGAGTCATGAACAAATAGTAAGATTCCTTATTCTACCACTATAATATATCCAAGAATTAATATAATAAATTCTTGTGTAATATATCCAAGAATTAATATAATAAATATGAAACACTTATGTAGAAAAATTTTAATGCTCTTAAAGAAATTAAGAAGACTTAAATAAATGAAAAAAAAATAACCATGTTGGTGAAAAACAATGCTTAAAATTTCAAAGTATCATATATTCTGCATGGAATATGATTTTCGTCATTTCTAATGCTTTGACATCTGGGAGCCTTGCTGACTCTCCCAGGGCTACCTGCCTAGAGCACGCCTTTCAAATGCAAACCAACCCTCTCCTCCATCAGGCACTCAAACTCCACACCAATGTCTCTGCCCTAAAAACCTCAGGGCAGATACCAGACAATCAGGGGCAGCCCCTACACCCTGAGTCCAGCACTGAAATTATTCAAACTAGCCAAACCTAAGCCTGTTTACCCTTCGTGGCCTGTTCCCTCTTGTGGAAGTCCTATATAATAAAAGCGTAGTATATCAATTGTCCCCTGGACAGGGAGTTCGCACAGGAGTTTGACCAGGCTGGGGGATGGGAGAGAGGCCCCAGCTGGCAGCCAGCAGCCACTATGGACCCTACCAGTGCACAAAATTCATGCACTGGGCCTCTAGTCACAAATAAAGGGTTTTACCCATGGTTTTCCCTCGCTTTCTCTGCCCCCTGTTCTTCACCCTATGGCCCCATGTCCCTATGTGCCTCTTGTGTGTAGGGAGCTGTGAGTAAAAGTTCTCCCTTGATGATAGTCACCCCCTGTTTGTCTGCCTTTCCACAGCTGATTTCACCCAACTCCAGGTACCCAGCAACACATTCTTATGAAAGCAATCTACACACTTAATACAACTTCAAACAAAACTTCCAGTAAAAACCTTTAGCAACTGGACAAACTGATTCTATCATTTGGATGGAAAATAAGTCCTATGAATTGCTGAGGCAATTCTTGAAAAGAAATGCCAACAGAAATGCACCCTATGGTTACTAAGGCAGATTATTTCTAAGATAGACGTGACCGCAGTGTGGGGCCAGGAATGAAAAAACCAATACAATAAAATAGAGCACCCAGAAATAGCTTTATAAATACTTCTGCTCCTGTACCAAGTGGAGCCACACATGGGAGAGAGACTGATAAATGGCTGTGAGAATATTGGGTCGCCATGTAGAGAGAAAAGATCTTAGAATAAAAATAACCATGAAAAGCAGAACTAAAAATAAATATTAGAAAGAAACAAAGAAGAACATCTTCCTTTTCTATAAATAAGGCTAAAATTCAACAATTAAACGCACCACAAATCCCCAGCCCCACAGCAGCCAGCAGGCACCTGCATCCTCAGTTCATCTAGACCGTGGGAGAGAGTTTTCTCTCCACTTATCTCCTTAAACAAGAAAAAGAGCAGGGAGCCACAGGGACCGAGCAAGGCCAGCAGCTCCCGGGTTCCCAGCGTCTGCATTCCATAAGATTCCTGGAGAACCATGTGGGACTTGCCTTAGCAGTTAAAGGGCCTGTCTGGTGGTTTTTCTAAAACTGAGAAACTAAGTCCCAGAGATGAATGGAAGTCTATTACCCTCTTCTAAAAGAAACTGCTTACAGTATAACCCCAAATGGAAGACCAAACTTCTCCTAATCAAGCTTTCAGAACCCTCTGGGGCTTCTGGAACATTCCATCACAGTATTAAAATTGAAGCCTAACAGTGAACAACCAGTGCCAGCCAGCCAACCTCCCAGCCTGCACCATTCTCCCCACAACCGCACCTGCCAGCCCCCACCTGTCACTCGGCCTCCAAGAGATCGCTCACTTCCTCACACACAAGGAAACCTTTGTCCACAGTGGGTAACCCACCTTGTTAGCTGGCTCTCCTTTCCAGCTGCAGCAGGAAGGAGTTCCACCCTGGGTCCTCTGGACTGAGATGGGGCCATCCAGGGGTCTTCAGCTGCTCCTGCAAGGCCAGCTCTTTGTCGTCACCTAGAAATAAGCCTGAGAGTCCCCTCCCTAAAGGCAAGGCCCTGGGTCTGCCCCCCTCCCCCACACCTGCTCACTCTGCATTTCCATCTGCACTCCTCCCTTTTCCCCTCCCTCCTTCACCAGGCAGCTTTCCAGAAAGAGACTCCTGGAATTCTCACTCCCTGTCCACCACATGGCTCACTGTAGGGTGGTCTCCTTGGCCATCTACTACAATTGGACAACCTCTTAAATTCTATTCTGGCCAGTCCTCCTGAGGGGGTAACTAACTCCTGAACCCACCCTTCTGAGCCATCACTCCTCCACCCTGCTCTCTGGTGACCTTTGGCTCTGGTTGGCCTCCCAGGGTCCACCACGGCTCTGTTGGTTGTAAAAGAGTGGAGCATCCCCTCCCCTTCCTCCCCTCCTCTCCCTCTTCCCTATGCCCAGCCTCTCAAACTGCCCCATCAGCCTTCCCAGCCAGCTGGGCTCTCATGACTGAGGTCAAAGCCATTACCAACCAAATTCCCAAAGATCAACAGAGTGCTGATGGCCACAGAGGCTGGTGCCTGCCAGTGTCCACCAGCAAATTACACCCACCACATTCCCCAGGCCTTCATGTCTTCATAGCACAGAGTGCCTTTCACAGACGTGCCAACCAAGGTTCCAAGAGCACTCACTTGCCCGGGGTCAAGCGTAATGGCTCTGAAGCTGTACTGGACCCAGCCCTGGTCTTCCTTTTCTTACTAGCTCCGCTGTGTAGGATGCCAGGAGAACCACTGGCCTCTTTTTTGGTTCCAATTCTCTCCCTCCATCAAAACACAGAAAGGGCCCAGCATGGTGATATTTCACCATGTTAGAGGCAAGGGTTTCAGTTGGCTATTCAGAGGGTCAAGTTACTCCCTGCCCCCCTGCCCAGGAAGGGATGAGGCTGGGGACCCTCTCAGATCACAAAACCCCAGCAAGGTCTGACCTTTCTACAGTCCTAGAGCAATGCAGGCACGCTGGGCCCCTGCCCCTAATGTCAGACGCCCATGTGTGAACAAAGGGGCTGGACTGTGTCCCAGCACCCTCCCTCACCCACCCACCACCTGAGGCCTGCTCCTCCATCTCCTGACTGACTGGGCCACACGGAGAGGCATGCCGAAAAAGTTAGCTGTTCTCACTACAAGAGGTTTGAGGTGAGCTTTTGAGATTTATAAATTTCGAACACGGAGCTATTTCATCGTTGCCCTAGTTAATACTGTGCCATAAATTAGGGACCCCCAAATGTCTCTCCGTGAACCCAAGTAATTAGGGAATGTGAATCATTTGATTCAAAACACTGGGTCCTGATAAGATTCTCTCCTTTCCCCCAACTGATGGACGGAGTATGACCTCACCTGCACCTGAGGCCTGGACACTCCTGAGCACCTAACCTTATAGGAACTATACATTGAACCACCAATCAGCACCTTCCAAATACCCTCAGCTTTTGATCCCTAAGTACCTAATCAGGTGCCTTATATGAAACCACCAATCAGCGTGTGTGCGGAGTACCCTGAGCCCCATCCCTTCCCGTTCCTCCCTTCACAAGGCACGTTCACCTCTGCACATGTTGGTGTGTTCTCCTCTTGCCAGGCAGCCTGGCAGGGTCCTTCTCCTCTAAGAAAGCCTGTAGTCCTGGTTTTTCAGCTTCTCTTTCTTTCAGGCCCCAGGTAGCAAATGCATCTGTTGACCCCTTCCGGCTGAGTACACCCCCCCCCTACCCAATCCCCCCACCCCCAACTAACCCCACCCTCACCCCTCCACTCCCCCCTTCCTCCCACTGTGTCTGGATGAGGCCTGCCCTAACAGTCAGGGCTGGCACAGATCGAAGCAGCCAGGGAGAACCTCCTTCCCCCAAACCGCCCCCCAGAAACCCCGTCTGAGAGGGAAGAAAAGCAAGGGGAACGGGGTTCGGGAGCCCTAATGGGACAGTGTACTGCGGCCTCTTACACGTGGTTGCAGCCAGGCCTGGCCCTGCTTCTCCGGGGTCTTAAGATTTGAGTAGGTGGGGCAGCCTCTCACCAGACCGGGGGAGGGGGAGGGGTGGGAGGTGAAGGGAGGGGAGGGGAGGAGCATGCGTGTTGGGCGGGTGCGGGCCGGAGAGGGTCAGGTCAGGAGCCACGGCCGCGCCCCCGACCATGCGCCGAGCGGCGTGAGGCGCGACGTGGCGGGCCTCGCCGCACGTGGGCCTCGCCGCACCGTCCTCCTCTTCTCTCGGGACCAGGCGGCCTGCACCAGTCCCGGAGGTCGGGCCGGCGTTCCTCCGACCCACGCAGCCCCGCCCCGAAGCCCCGAAGCCCCACAGCCTCACATCACAGCCCCACAAAAGCTCCGCACGATGGGAGGGGGCGGGGCCGGGCTGCCTCTCGGGGCCGGAGGTGGGCGGAGTCTGCGGCTAAGCCCCGCCCCGGACCCGCCCCCGCCGGCGCCCCCCGCCCACGTCACGCCGCCGCCCCTCCTGCGCCTGCGCGGCCGCACACCGGCCCGCTCCTGGCGCCGCGCATCCTCGCCCCGCGCCCGCTCTGCGCTCCGCTCCATTGCGCGTCCCGCTCGTGCCCGACCCGCCCGGCTCCCCGGCTCCCCTCGCGGAGGGCGGCGCGGCCATGAGGATGCGGGGACGCGGTCCCCGGGATGCCCCCGCCTCCAGCGCGGGGGCCGGCGACGCGCGGCGGCTGGCGCCCCCGGGGCGGAACCCCTTCGTGCACGAGCTGCGCCTCAGCGCCCTGCAGAAGGCCCAGGTGGGTGCCGCCCGCGCCCCTCGTACTTTGGCCTGGGCCGCGCCGAGGGGGGACTCGGGGAGGGGTACTCGGCGCGGCCCAGGTCCGGCTGCCGCCTCTCAGGCCCCCGTCGTCCGCGCCCGCCACGCTGCTCTGCGGCCCGCACCCCCGACGCCCTCGCCCCGCTCCAGGTCTCCTCCTTACTTTCCCGCCGCCCGTGCCCCCAGCCCGGCTCCTCCCCTTTCCCCAGCCCCCCGCACCTCGAACCCGGTCTTCTACCCTCTTCCCTTCATCCCCGCGCCCCCCCTTTTCATGGTCTCCGCACCCCTTCCCCTGGTTCCCGCACCCCTCCCCCCAGCCCGGTGCACGCAGCTCCTTCCCTGGTCCGCTTGTCCACTCGCCTGCAGGACTCGCTCGGGGCTGGAGAGGAGCCCCCCCCCTCCCCGACCCCCCGCTGGAGGTGACTTTGTCACTTGATGACTTTCGTCGTGTGTGAGGACCTAGTCGGTCATTTGGAGTCAGTGCCCGAAATATTGCTGTGTGCGTGTGCGGGCTGTGCGGTGTCCCCTGAAGATGAGCAGCAGGAGAATCTGCGCTTCTCTGTTGGCAAGTTATTTTCTGGGGAGTGTGCAAGGGGCGCTCCCCTGGGGTGGGTGGGGGTGGGGGGGTTAGTCCACAACCGGAAACAGTTGTAGACAACTTCGGTTCCAGCCTGGGAGGGAACAGTGTGTGCGCTCTGCTGCCTGCCATCCGGTTTTATTTGTTGGGTCGTCTGGCCCTGGCGGAGGGACGGGCGGCTGCAGGCAGGGAGCAAGGGGGCCTCCACGCTTGTTCCTTCTGTCGCGTGGGTTCCCACCTGGTGGAATGGCTCCCTGCCTCTCGGGTGCCCGAGCTCTGGTAGTGGCGTTTGGATTTCTGTAAGATGGCACGCAGGTCAGTCTCTCCTCTGACTCCCACACTGTACACCGCAGCAGGCGCAGATTTTGGACCTCAGTGGCTGGCCAGTTTGGTGGAGAGTTTATTTCCAGCCGAACCGTGACAAAATTTTGGGGCGTGTGACCCTGAGAGTTTTTTTAAGGTGTAAATGTCACTCATCTGAAATAATGTTCAGGAGGAAGTTCTTGAAGTCCCCTTAAAGCTGTCATTTCTGGGACTCCTGCCTTTTCTCGAAGCACTTTCTCAGTGGATTCAGTTAGCATGGGTGGCAGAGGAAACGGGGCGGAGATCGAGAAGAGAATGGAGAGGGTGGTATCCCTCCTAATGATAGGAAAGGGCAGGGTTGTCCCCAGTTGGTTCCTGGTCCCTGCCCAGGTGTGTGTCCTGAGCCAGACACTGGTGTCTTCCTCTTTCACTTGTAGTTTCATACTCAACACCTACTAGATGCTGAGCCCAGCGTACTAGGGTGTTAGGATACAGTCACTTCCTCTGTGCTCCTGAATGTCCCCCTTCCCAGGTCTCTCCCCCCCCCCACTCTTGTGGTTTAGGACAGCGGTGGCCAACCAGTGGTCCACGAGGTCCGAAAGGTTGGCGACTGCTGGTTTAAGAGGCCTTCCTCCTCCCACTGCTCTGCTGCTTAGAATCCCCTGAGGTGCCCTTGGGACCAAGCCAGCCCTGAGCCCTTCAGGTGGTTTCCAAGGCCCTTCTGAGCCCTCCCCCACACCTTTGGCTCCAGCTGCCACAGAGCATTCTGTCACTGCTTCTTCCCTCTTGGGTGAAATATCTCCTCCAGGAAGAAGTTCTCTTCCCTGGAGATTCCAAGAGGGCCACCTCCATATCCCTGTCACATTTGCAATCTCCCTCTGGATCTGTCCTGTCCCAAACTGTATGTTCACTGCTGAGGGAGGTGAGGTCCACTGCAGAGACTCAGCTAGTTGGATGAATAAACAAGTGAAAGGGGAGGATGTCAGAGCAGAGTCAGAAATCCCCAGCTCTCCTCCCCAGGAATAACAAGGTTGTAAATTGGAGGTTTGGAGCAGTGCCTGTGGCTGTTCTTCCCTGAGACCGCTTTCAGATCCTGGTTTTAGATGTTGGCAGTCAGCATCTGGATGACATTCAGAAGAAGAACAGGTGGGTGGGATGTTTTACCATCCAACGAAGGGCGGGGTACCTTGTGTACACCTTGTCACAATGTTTCAGAAACCTTAGTCAGAATAATCACGTGTATTTGTAACAAAGTCATAGCTACTGCTCAGATATCAGCAATGTGTGGATGAGGGTTCGTAGCTCCTCAGTGCTCTCAAGTTCCAAGTCCTTCTCAGCAGACATATTTTGCTTTTCATCAAGCATTGCTCTGTCTGCCAAGCCTTTTACCTTTATCTACTGTATTTTAGGGTAACATTTCCACAGAGTGAATTGGACTATCCAAGCAAAGAAAGCCTGCCTCCCAAATCAATAAGTAAATGGATTCAGCAATGATGGAACACCGTGGGAGCTCAGAAACTCACCTGAATTCTGGTTAAGATAAACCAGTAAGGGGACCTGCATTTATCTGCTTGAATTTGCTGCCAGGGAAGAATATTGTATGTGGATTAATGACCAGTCCATCTGTCATTTAACTGCAGATTTAGCAAGGAGCTTAAGCAACTCTTTGGACAGAAAACAGCACTGTAAGATCTGAAAACTGGGAATAGTATAACATGGGCTAGTCGTGGTGATTCCTGGCTGCTGAAATCATGAAGTTGTTTTATATCACTTGGGTTTTAGGGTACTTCCCACTGGAGCCCACAAGTGTGAGTGTATTCCACCTCCAGCTCTGAAGTTTCCCCATTTCTGAATTCCCTATGCCGTGTGTCAGTGAGCACTTACTTCCTGGAAAGCTGACTGGCTTCCTGTGTACCTTGGAACTGAGTCCTGGGAGGGAGGAAGCTGAGAAGCACGCCCTCCCCTGCCTAATCCTTAGAGAGGATTACCAGGAGGGTGTAGTCCAGGGAGACTCGGACCCACTCGACCTGCTGGTAGCAGCCCTTTGTGGAATTCATCCAAAGTGGGTGTTCTTTTTCTATAAGTCCTCAGTTTTGATTTAAAAAAAAAAAAAAAAAGGCAGCAGCAGGGGCCTTGGATGGTCCCAGCCTGGATCCCAGGTTCAGGTGTGGCCATTCTAGATCAGGGAAGCCCACACTCTGTTCATTCTGGGCCACTCGTGGTCTTGGTAACCTGCCCCCTGGCCTCAGTGCCCCCCATCTCCATGCACACAGATCAGGCCTGGCATTTCCCTCCTGCTCCACTGACCTGCCAGACTCCTGGCCCTGCCCAGCCCTTCCCATCACACCCACCCTACGGCCTCTTGTATCTGGGTGCTCTAGGCCCGAGACAGAATTAGCGGCTCAGACATAATGAGATGCCCAGAAGACCCAGGAGACTAAGGCTCCAAGTGGCTACCTCTGACCACCTGGGAGTTCTGATGGTGAGGCCTCTGTTGGCATATTTGTAGCCCAATGGGGTCCAGGGGAATTCCCATTGTCCTTGCACTGGTCACTCAGTGCAGCCGTGGGAGGAAGGGGTCATTGGAGAGTCAGGTGCTATATACCTATATCCCAGGTGAGGAGATAGACCCAAGTACAGTGCTGTCCCCAAGTCCAGGGCAGTGATGGCTGCTTCATGCAGACATCTGACCTGACCTCCCAGGAAGCCCTGTCTAATTCTAATTTATGGAAGGGTCCACACATGACACTGAATTGTGGCTAATGCTGAGGGTGGGAAGGGAGATTCAAAAGGCTTGTCTTTCAATTTTTATACTCCACTGTCCTGAAATGTGAATTTTTAACACGTGTATAAGTTTTATATGTGTGTCTGTGTATATATAAACACCCACCCACACACAAAGAAGCATATTCACACATTACATGCATACATATACACAGAAGTATATACTGACATACTCACACACACATACACACAAAAGCCATGCTGCAGAAGCTGGGTACCTTGCCCACCTGCCAGGTCCACACCCTCCATTATGTAGACCTTCTGAGGAGAGCCCTGAACTTTCCTTCCAGGCGAGCCTGAGCAAGGCTGCCACATACCATATTCCACACACCTGGAGCCTTGCTGGCAGCCCTGCCCCCTGTCCTCCTAGCCCTGGGGCCTTCACAGTGCAGGACAAAGTGCCACCATCCCCAGGGCAGGCAGAGCCCCCATCAATCCCCTGGAGTTCCTGTGGGTTTTGGGGGCTAAGTAGGGCAACCTGGCCTGGCCTGAGTTAAGTTTCTAACATTCCTAGTGTTTCATGAACCTAGCCATGGCCTAGCTGTGAAGTGCAGTATTTTGAAAATGAGCCCAGAAGAAAGCATGTTTGGAAATGACATATTTGAGGACGTGGTCATAGTGTTTGTCCTTCTAGTCACAGTACAGCCTCCGGGCCATGTTTTGCAAGACTAAAACCAGTGCCTTATTTCTGTTTGTTTGTTTTGTTCATTAGATTCCACATATAAATGAAATCATTGTACTTGTCTTTCTCTGACTGGCTTATTTCACTTAGCATAATACTCTCCAGGTCCATCCATGCTGTCACAAAAGTAAGACTTCTTTTTTTTTAGCCAAGTAGTATTTCATTGCGTAAATATACCACAGCTTTTTTTTTTATCCACTTATAGATACAGAGAACTGACTGACATCTGTCAGAGGGGAGGGGGTTTGGGGGCTGGGTGAAAAAGGTGAAGGGATTAAGTAAAAAAATCATAGACACAGACCTGTATGGTGATTATCAGAGGGAAAGGGGGATGGGGAAAGTGGAAGAGGGTTAAGGGGGAATAAATGGTTGCCGAAGGAGACTTGATTTTGGGTGGTGAACACACAATGTATATATATGTATATATAGATAATGTATTATAGAATTGTACACTGGGACCCTATATAATTTTATTAACCAATATTACCCCCAATAAATTCAATATAAATTAAAAAACAAAAACTAGTTCATTGTCCCTTAGCATTTTACCCATGTGGCAGCCTTATGAGCTTAGGTGTTTTAAGTGCTGAAATGCTGTTCAGACATGGCCACTGGCAGTCGGCTTCCTTTCTTACTTTGGGCATGTTGCCTAGGCTCTGTTGCATTTGGTGACAGTCCACCAGCTACTTCAGGCCATCATGGTCGGAGCCCTGGCCTCACCCTGTGTTACCACACGTACAGGTGTCCATGGGACCACGGCCCTTTTCCTCTTAAAAGTCAGGTTTTCATCTCAGAGCCTAAAAAAATTATTTGCGCCGAAACCGGTTTGGCTCAGTGGATAGAGTGTTGGCCTGCGGACTGAAAGGTCCCAGGTTCGATTCCGGTCAAGGGCATGTACCTGGGTTGCAGGCATATCCCCAGTAGGGGACGTGCAAGAGGCAGCTGATCGATGTCTCTCTCTCATCGATGTTTCTAACTCTCTATCCCTCTCCCTTCCTCTCTGTAAAAAAATCAATAAAATATATTTTTTTAAAAATTATTTGCCACATAAAACTTTATTTAAAAAACATTTTATAATTTTAATATTTCAACCTCCTAGGCCAGTGGTCGGCAAACTGCGGCTTATAAGCCGCAGTTTGCCACTTTGTTGACTAATGAGTTTGCCGACCATTGCCCTAGGCTGATGCTATAGACCTGTATCTCACACAGGTTCCCTAAGATCTGGGGGGAGGGGGACGGGGGGGAGGGTGAGATCAGCATTTGACACCCAGTAAGGCCTGGTGCTCCATGGCCTACCACAGAGCTTCAGCTGCTCACAGGTGACCTTGGTAGCCAAGGCAGCCAGGTATCCTGACTGGCAAAGGGCTCCATGTGGATCAGGCCCTGGATACCCTCCCTGGGATGGGGGTCTTCTATCTTAGCCTATTTACTCTCCCAGGCTCTTCTGGAGGAGGCATGGGTGACTGTCTCATATACAGAGCAAACAGCAGAATCCCCCTTCCCCACCACCACCAGCTGGCTATCCTGCGCCCACACCTTCCATCCACCCTAGCTGACCCTGTGTCTTCCAATCACCCCATTGTGCTATGGCCAGGAGACAGATTGTCCGGAGTCTTCTCCACTTCTCTGCTGACTGGCACCAAGGACCCAGTGCCAAGCCCAACCTCACCCGACCAATGTTATTGGTGGGCTGGCGACTCTTTGAAGCTGGGAAGCAGAGCCCTGATATTCTGGGGCACTGTCTGTATTTGAGGGTGGGTATAATCATGAGTAGGTGCCCAGGTGGTGGGGGGGGCTGCTGCAGGTGGAGGTATTCCCCCCATGGCTGGGAGCCCAGGACTTCTGGGGAGGGCCCCACCATGGGAAATTTAGGACTCCCTGTCACCTGGGCCCTGCTGGCTGTGCAGGTATTTGCTAAACAAATGGAAGCGGCTGGAAATGCCAGATTTCAAGATTCTTGAATTTCAAGATTCTTTTATTCGGACATGAAGGCCCTTGGAGATAAGGGATTTCCTTGAGCTACAACTCTGAACTGAGTTGAGCGGGGAACAGTGAGGATCCCTCAGGCCTGCTGTGTAGGTGGGCCCTTATTGCTGGGGTGCTCACAGCATCCTTGTCCCTGCCTCTGGCATGTTGTGGTCTGCACCCCCTACCTTTCCTGCCCCTGCTCACCATCCATCCCCCTGAGCCAGATGCTCTCCCTGGAGCACATGACACATGAAGTTGCCCACTGACCCTACTGCCTGTGGGAGGACACACTGACTTCAGATGGTTAGATTGTGGGGCTGTGCACTTAGGAACAGGGACTGGGGTCTTTGCCTTGCTTTCTGGCCTGTGAGCCTTGAGGACAGGGACCTGCTCTATCTGGGACACAGCAGGGGCCTACAGGGACCCACCTGTCGGATGAGCAGACCCGTCTGCCTCTGATGCTTACTGCAGCACTCTAGTTCTGCCGGCCCCTCCGGTGCCACACAGGGACCACTGGTGTTCTGACCCTGTCATTTCTGGACATCACTTTTCAGTGGACCAGGACGAGGTCTTCTTTGTGCCTGGCCTGTGTACTCCCCTCAGGGACATTCTCAAGGATAAGCCAGCACCTTTTTGAGTGGCTCTTGCATCCCGGCCCTTCACCAGGCTGCTTGTGTGGGGGCCTGCCCCAGCCCCTGGGGGCTGCCGTCCAGCCTCGATTGTCCTAGGCTTCTACACCCTTCTGTGGGGCTTACAGCCTCTTGGGTCCATTTCTGCAAGTGGAACTCATTGTTCTTCATGTAATTACAGGGTGTCCTGCCCACAGTGAGGTGCCGTGGGAGTAAGTCAGGTGCTGCTGGGTTCCTGCAGCCTTTAAGACAGGATGTGGAGCCAGCTCCTGCCTCGTCCCAGAGTGGAATGAATGGCCAGCCCAGGAAGCTACACTTCCCATCCTTTCTGCCCCCACCCAGGGCCCCCACCTGCCTTTTGTTTTACTGTGGAATTTCACATCCCAGGGCCACAGAGACAGACTCTGGGCTCCAGCCAAGAGGCCCTGAAAACCCAAGAAAATGAGATTTTGTAGAAACTGAGGAATAGGAGTGAAGACAGGGAGAGCATGGGGGGGGAGGGGAGGGCCGCACAACCCGACCCCCGAGAATGCCATCATTCTGAAGCAGTGGAGCATTAGTGTCCCATGTGGCTGCCCTGCCTGTGCGCTTTACCTTTGCCCATCCTGCCTGCCTAGCTCCCTGGCCTACCTGCCCCTCCCACAGGCCTGGCCTTCAGCCCCAGAGCCTTTGCACTAGCCTTCCCCCTATGGGACCTCTCCCATGCCCCCCCTGCACTTTCTCAGTCTTTGCTTAAATCCCACCGGACATTATAAAGACCTTCCTCAACTCCCGTGGAGAAGAGATAGTAATCTCTTTCTCCCCCACCCCCCTCCAGGTGTGCCCACCACACCCGGACACCTGTTGTCTGCTCATTGTGTTGTCTCTCCTCTGTCTTGGGGCCCATCCTCTGACCAGTGAGCCTCCGTTGGCGTCTGGGTGGTAGTTTTCTCTGGAGACCTGAGTCCATGTGGCAGGTGGCTGCTGATGTCCCTGAGGGTCTGCTTCCCTGGCTCATGTGGATGCTCTCTTGCTCACCTGCTGCTGCGTGTCCTTGGGCCCAGTGCTCTGCTGAGCACCCCAGCACTGAGGGCCCACCTACACAGCAGTGCCTTGCACTCTTGCTCCCTTCACCTAGAAGACCCGTGCTGCCCACTGTGTTGACTGCTGACTGCGGGGTTTATTTCATTCTTCCTTCACCAGCTGGACTGTGGGTCCCACTGCCTCAAACTCTTCGCCCAGGTCCCTGCACACCTTAGGCCTGTGAAACCATCAGTGCTGATGGAAACAGACTCAGACCTGAGCTGGCCTTCTGGCTGGACCCTTCGGGCACTGGCTAAAGGGCAGGCAAGCAAGGACTGTCTGGTGCTGGTGGTGGGATTCCTTGGGGTGGGCGGGGTGGGGGGAACTATTATAGGGTGTCATTTGAGGATTGCCGTAGACCAGAGGTGCTGACCTCTGAGGAGCAGCATGGATGCCCATTGCTGTCTCAGGAGACCCACCATCACTGCAGGCCTTGAGAGTGGTCAGTGTGGCCATCCAGGAAAACTGCTTGGCCACTGACTGCAGGGCAGAGGTGTAACGCCGAGGATGACTGAGACACTTTACAGATGCCTTCAGATTGGGCAGTAAGTACTTAGATTTGAGTTGAGAGCTCTTGAATAGTGATGATGGGGATGGCAGCGATGTTGGGGTTGGCTGAGAGTTTGAAAGACAAAAATAGCTGTTTTAGAAAAGCTGCATTTAATTTTAGATTTGAGTGGGATAGCTAAGAAGAAATAGCACGTATGTAGCAGTAAGCATGGGCGCTGGAAGTTTTCTTCATTGGAGGCACAGGTTATTCTAACAGTCACACAGGTCTGTGGGCAGGGAGCCTCAGAGTGGGATGCAGTTGACACCTCGGGTCAGAAAGCCAGTCAGCATTCACATGTTAGTAAGAAAAAGGCAAATGAGTCCATGTGAATTTGGGCAAATCACAAAAGTTCAGGTACCCAGCGCACACAACGTATTGTCCCCTCTGAAGCTGCCCTGGAATGTGAACTGCACTCCCTGGCCCCCCAGCAGTCATTCCCACCCCACCCCCCACGTTGACACCTTGGCTCACTAGCCACCTTCATGCTTGTCTTTCTGGGAAGAGGACGCTTTTTCATAAGAGCAGTCGTGTATGATGAGGTAAAACCGACCCCGACTGTTGAGACATTCACTTTTTTTTCCCCTTTTGCATTCACGTGTTCTATCTCTTAGTGTAAGTGTGAAAGCTACTGTTTATTCCATACTGAAGGCAGCATAGAGTTGGGCCCAGCAGTATTTTATATCTAACAAAGATGTGGTGGCGATGGGGAAGCAACTCGGGTTTGCTGGGTTAGCATCTGCCACGTCAGGCCCAGGGCTGACCTCGGAAACTCCTCCAGGCTCTGCTCCAGGCTTCTGTGGCTGGTGGAGTTTTCTAAGGAAAGTGCTGGATTGTGCCAGCTGGTGGGATTCCTGTGAGGATTACTGTGCTTTTTTTTCTAAGTTGTTTTTTCTTTAAAAAGAAAAATAAAATGAGACATCTCGCTGCATCAGAAGAAAGTGGCCCCAGTAGATTTGACTGTTTCTGCGTGGCTCTGCGGACCACATCTTGCCTGGATAGGCTGAGGTGTGGGGACCACCATCTTCCCAGGGCATCAGGCGTCAGCTTCCCAGTTTTAGAATATTCTGTCTATTCCAAATCAGGATTAGCAAAAACAGCTTGTTTGTTTGTTTGTTTGTTTGTTTTTTATAAGTAACAGTAAAAAACAAGATTAATTCTCTGGGCAAGGCTTTCCTGTTTATTTCACATTGCCCCGTAGAGCTTCCTGCAAGATGAATGCATTGCATCTCCAACCTGTTCCTTGTGGCACAAGCTTGGAGAGGTAATCAATGCCAGCTTCCCAGGTGTGTTTGTGGAGTGGAGAGGAGTACACAAGACCCAGCCCAAGAACCGGTGCTCCAACAACTTCTGAACCCTAGTGCATGCTTCATGCCAAAGATGAGCCCTTGTCCTCTTACTCCCAGTCTCCAGCTGATCTGCCCTCACTCATAGCTCCTATCCCAGGAGTCCCCCTCCCAGGTAAAGGCTTGGTGTACCTGTCTGGCTCAATTTCTCCTCTGGAGGTCCAACATGGGCCCTCCTGTATGGCCAGATATGTGAGCAAAGTTCTGCGGCCAGCCCTCCAGTGATTTGGGGAAGGGCCTGCCCTGCAGGGGTGCTGGGGTGCCCAGAATGGTGGGAGAACAGATGGAGGCCAGTATATCCAGGTTGAGGTGGGGGGAGGGGGTTGGGGCCAAAAGGTGACTTGGCAGCAATGCAGAACTCTTGAGTACCAAGAGGCGGTGTTGGCCATGTGTGGAGAGCCAGGGTGGGAGCTGCCATGTTGCCCCTTGGAGGAGAGGGGGTCTCAGATTCTGGACTTGTTTTGGAGGTGGAACCATTAGGAACTGTTAAGAAAGAAAGGTGGCAGATATGACTGTGAAGTGTGTGTCTGCTGCCCAAGCGGCACCCGAGGGACATCGCCCTGTTTGAGGGGAAGGCCGGAGAGGAGCAGGCCAGCAGGGCTCAGTTTGGGTGGTGGTTGCGTATGGCTGTGGGTTCTCACTGTTGACAACACATGTCTGGAGCCCTGGGCAGCAGGTCTGGTGGGGTGTCAACATCAGAGCCATGGTCCCAGTGTCAGGCCAGTGTCCACGGGGCGCGAGGTGCATTGGAGGAAGGACTGAGTCCTGGGCCTGGGGCTTTCCCCTCAGGGCATCTTGTCTATTTCTTGAACCTGGGCTTTTGCTATGACCAGTTGACTGACCTTGGAAAGCTGCCTGCCTCCCTGTCTTGCCCATCCACTGTGGGTATCTTCTCTCTGGGACATGGACCACACCCTGTATTTCCTGGCAGACTCTCCCTGCCTCCCCCTGCAGCGGCAGCCCTGCCTGTATGCATCTCACTCAGCATGCCCTGCTACTGGTGCACATGCCACCATTGATGGCTTGTTTGTGTTGTTGTGGGGTTTGTGTTTTTTTTTTGTGGGGGGGAGCATTGGGGAGTTAACTGATTAGGGTAGTTGATTTGTCTGTTGTATTGTTCCCTTTATTCTGAAAGGTACCCCTAGAGCTGGTGAGCAGTCCCTTTTAGTTCCTGCCTACATGTGGGGACCCTGTGGGCTGGGAGCAAGGTGGAGCCCAGGCCTGTGGTACTTTTCCTCGGTGGCCTTATGGTCCCATTCTTATTTTGCTGTAGCAACCCCATTAATCCAGGCTCCACCCTCACCCAGGTCCCACACCCATTAGTGAGTTGTCCACATACTGTGTGCTCACCTAAGCCTACCATCTTTGAAAAGAAACTAATTGCCACCTCAAGACCTGTCCTTAGTGCCTTATAACTCATAGCTCCTCCCTCTGGCTGCCCCTGGGTCTGTCACACACAAGGTGGTTTTCAGCTCACCTGTCCCTGGTGCATCCAGCTCTGTTCCCAGCAACACTCGGATCAGCAGCCTCTCCGAGTGCCCACACCCCATTCCTGGGGAGAGGGCCTGGGCTGCCAGCTGGCAGGTGCACTTACACAGGTCCTACCTTAGTTCTCACCTGGCAGAGAACACACAGGCCACATTCTTGGGCCAGGTGAAGACCGAGCCATGAGGCCTGGTGGAGCACCGGAAAACATGTGGGCTCTTAGCTTGGGAGGTTGGGAACCCCCTGCATCCTGAGGGGGTGCAATTTACACATATTTAGTATATACGTATATTTAGTACGTACATATATTTAGTGTGTGTGTGTGTGTGTGTGTATACGTATACACACACACACACATACATACCAATAGAACCACTTCCTCCTCATCCTTTAGGTGGAGCCAGATGGTTCACCCTGGGTCTTACCTTATGTCCCACCCGCCGGCTCCTCTTGTCGTGGAAGGCTTGTCTGTTTGCGGAGGGTCAGAGCCTGTCCTTCCTCTGCTTGCTGCGAACCTCAGAAACCAGGACTGTATCCTTCCTGATGCCCCTAAGAGCAGAAGCAGGAACACTAATGCATTCCCTGAGGTTCACATATTGTGTCCCATGTGGAATGGCTGAGTGGACCCCGTGGCTACTGGCTACAGGAACATGTATTGCAAATTAACCAAATAACTTGGACAGCAGCACTCTGGCCCTGAGTCAGGGTGCTGGGCAGGCTCTGGTCCCTTGACCAGGTCCGACCATTTCTCCCTGTTGGTCCAGATGGAACGAGGCACTGCCTCCATCCCAATCTGTAGGTCCCAGATTCATGGGGAGGGGTGCTCTTTCTTGAACCCCATGAAATACAGTTGTTTTATACCATGATTTATAGTAGGAACTATCCTGGAAACAGAAAATGCCTGCAGCCTGGCTGGTGTGCCTCAGTGGTTGAACGTCTGAGCATCAACCTATGAACCAGGAGGTCACTGGTTCGATTCTCAATCAGGGCACATGCCCGGGTTTGGGTTCTATCCCCAGGAGGGGGTGTGTAGGAGGCTGCTGATCAGTGATTCTCTTTCATCATTAATGTTTCTATCTCTCCTTCTCCCTTCCTCTCTCTAACATCAATAAAAACATACTTGAAAAAAAATGCCTGCAGAGCAGGGTGTGGTGTAAATGCCACACCATCCAAGTGCGGACTTTCTGGGATTTTCAGGTACTGTGCCTGTTCATACATCTGCAGCACAGGCACCAGACAAAGGGCGACTTATGGGAACAAATAGTAAACTCTCTTGTAACTTGCTATCTTTGCAAATTGAGAAGAGAGGGCCAGCTGTCAATTTTAATGGCCGAGCAGGATTGCTGAGCTAGCTCCCAGCCAGCACCCCAACAGTGAGAGTAGCCCATGGGCTAGGGAGAATGGTGAGGGTGTGGGAGTTACATATCAGGAACAGGAGGGAAGTGTCACCTACAGACTGAGATCTCTTCCCTCTGCAACAGAATTCTAAAATAATCACAAAGGATAGAAAAGGGCATAATACTGTAAACTAAATGTTAAAAATAAAGGAAAGGCAATAAACTTATGGGATTAAATTAAAGAGGTACTTAAGAGAAAGTTGTGTGTTCTCAATGTGAATTTTGGGAAATAAGATATTTCTGAAATTAATGCTCCTGGCTTTTAGTGCAAGATGTGAATTAGACTGTTAGCATAGACTCAGAGTAGGAGACACTCTAGGAAGAGCCAGACTCGGTATCAAACTGGTTCTATAAGCAGATTAATAAAATAGAAGAATATCTGTCAATATAGGCTGAAAAGTTTTAGAAGGCATAAATAATATAAACAATGAGATTGTAGATCAGGAAAGTCACAATGAATGTCATGGGCAGCTTTGGTTATCCTGGAATCACTCGTGCCGGGAAGTTTAGTGGGGGAGGAAAAGTCCGAGAACTTCGGAGATTTCCTCATTGACAAAAGTACTGAAATGAAACCAAGAAAAAAAGAGAAAGCTTGATAAACAGTAGTCTTAGAAACATGGAAACAGAAAATCTCCGTAGAAATTTCTCTAGAGAGGCAGCTGGCTGAAATCCTAATGTTGTTCCCAGAGGATTCACCCAGAGGAGGCAGCATGCGAGGAGACCCAGGGGTCAGGGTCACCAAGGATCCCGATGACTGGGTCTCAGGCGTTTTCACAGGCAGACCCAGCGATTGATTTATTTACCCCCAGCAATTCCTTTAAGATGGGGATAGGGACATCTAGCCCTGCCAAGACCACCTTAGTTGGAATTTTAAATTCAATAATTCTAGGAGCATTTTTCATAGCAACATAATTTTTAAGTTGATAATTTTGTATGGCCCACAGGTATTGTTATAAATATCCAAATGGCCTTTGGCCAAAAAAAAAAAAAGTTCCCTACTCCTGCTTTAATAAAAGAAACTGTATGTGTCACTTCCCAGCACTGTCGCTGAGGTTTTAATGTGAGACAAGCTGTGAACACATTACTTGTGGTGAATGAGGACAGGCACAGGTTTCCCACTGGACACAGACCTGTGATCAAGTTCAGCACCCAGTTTACCATTGTAAAGCAAAGCCACGTTCTCAGAAAGCCAGGGTGCAAAGGTGCATTCTCACCGGTAAAAGACATTTTGAGCCAGCACCACTTAGTGGGAAGCGTGGCCACTGCGCCAGCACGACAGCAGGTCTGGGATGGCCGCTGAGGTGCAGCCTTCACTGAAACAGGAGCTTCCCCCTGGGCTCTCCCCACCCCGCTCCTGTAAGAGGAGGAGAGAAGGGCCATTAAACATTGCCATCATTTGCAAAATATGGTTATCAAATCCGCACTGTTCAACAGGCAGCCGCGGCCACAGGTGGCTATTGAGCACTTAAAACAAGGTGAGTGTAAATTGGGATGCCCCATAAGCATAAAACACACTGGATTTAAAAAAAAAAAAAGCATGGACTGCCTTATAATTTTTTATATTGAATACATGCTGAAGTGATATTGTAGGTATATTGGATTAAATAAACTAAGTTTCATCGCCTTTGTATTTTTTAAAGTGTGGCCATTGGGAAATTAATAATTACACAAATGGCTGGCATTGTATCATGTTGGGCTGTGCTGGTCTTGACATGAGCCCAAGGGAATCTGTAGAAGCTGAGGGAACAGCCCACATGCACTGGAGTTATAGGTAACAGAGGCCCAGCAAGGTGGGGCTGTTCATGCTGACCAACCTAGAGCATAAGCCCTCACCACAGACCTCCTGTCTTTTCTGTCTTCTCTGCACCAAACCTGCATATTTGAAGTGTGTATTATTGCAGGTAACGGAACACTGCAGTATGGGTTATAACGTCTTTGTAAGTTTCAGTTCTGTCATCCTTCCCGATCCACTTCTGACTGACCGCCTGAGTATCAGCTGGTGAAGAGCCAAAGCGTCTAGTTGTGCATGGAAGTGTTTTAGTGACAGCTGTCCATCCACCTGGACTCTCTTGGACTCGACCACTCCGCTGAACTCATGTATCCATTATTCCCACTCCCACCCCATGTTTGCACTATCCCCTCACCTGCAGGGCCTGCCCCTGCCCACAGAGCCCCAGCCATCTTCCTGGCGTCCTCACAGCTAGACCCAGGGTGGCACATTCTTCGCTGGGCTTGCACCCTATAACTTCCTTCGGCTGGAAAGCCCCCCGAATTCTCTGGTCTTCCTGGGGCCTAGTCTTTCTGGCTCAGCCCTGCCATCTGGCTATTTCACAGATGACATCTTAGTGCTATGCAAGTGTCCTCCCATCATATAAGGCTCAGTTTGGGACTGCCTGCAGGTATGGGAGTTGGAGTGGAGCGCTGTTGATTCGTCGAAACAGCCCCCCAACCCTGGTCCTCGGCCTTCCGCAGGGGTGACTTTAGGATGGAGTGTGAAAGGGGTAGCAGGTCCCCTGTAACCTGGGTAGGGTGTCACTGCTGCTTCAGCCACCTGGCTGTTCCTGAGGTGAAAGTACTCTGGCCAGGGCAGGTCTAGCACCGGTGCCTGGCAGCTTCCACACGAGGATTCCAGAGGAGAGGTTCCCTGATGACAGTGCTTCTGGAATGACCTCAGTCTGTCTCCTCAGATCACAGTCATGACGCTGACGCTCTTTCCCATCCGGCTGCTGCTTGCCGCCTTCATGATGCTGCTCGCCTGGCCCTTCGCCCTCGTCGCTTCCCTGGGACCCGCTGAGAGGGATCCGGAGCAGCCCCTGGCTTTGTGGCGGAAGTAAGTCATGTCAGTGGTGCTCTGATGTGGGGAGTCACAGGGTCATTTCTTTGTTTTCACAGCTTCTGTCCACCCAGTGTTTATCCTTCCCTTCCCGAGGCACCGAGGCAGTGTGTGCCAGGGCTGCACTCTCCAGGCTGGGACACTGCAGCTTCTGCCACACCCCTGCCATGGTCCCCAGCTTCTAACAGTGTCCTTCCAGACACATGTCCCCCACCCCTCAAACCCCAATGTGAGGTGTGGGGCGTGCAGGAGGCAGCCGATAAATGATTCTCTCTCATCATCGATGATTGTATCTCTCCCTCTGAAATCAATCAATAAATAGATAGATAAATAAATAAATATGGGAGAACAGATTGCACACTGAACTCCTGAGAGGAACACACAATGACTTGTGCCCAAGTGTGGGACCCAGGGAGGTAAGAAGAAGCAGGTTTTGAAATAACAGGGCTCAGAGCATATGTCCTTCGGCCCATGCACAAGGGGGAGCACGCTGGTGCAGTGGGCGGTGAGATGGTCCTCCCTGCTGTGCACAGCTGTGCAGCTCTGAGTAGACTGATGTTAGGTTAGGGAGCCTTTTTAATGAATGTATGTTAGTGTCATTCAAAAGTTCCTAAAATAAAAATCTTAGGTTTTGTTAATGAAAGGAAGTGCGCCCTTTCACAAAAGGCACTTACTCTAAGTTACTTTCAAAACACACAGTGTTGTAAAAACTAGTATCTTCTTGTAACACCTGACCAGCAGGCGGACACCTGAGCCAGGACAGGCGGGTTGTGGTAATGGTCATCTTGGTGCTGACACTCCCCGTCCCCTGGCTCATGTGGTAGAAAGAGGGTGTCTTAGTCCTCTCAGGCTGCCTTAACCAAGTACCACCAGCCAGGCCTAAACAACAGATATTCATGCCTTGAGTCTGGAAGTTGGAGGCCAGCGTGCTGGCATGGCTGACTTCCTGGGGGAGGGTCTCTTCTTGGCTGCAGATGCCACCTTCTCCCTGTGTCCACACAGGACAGTGTTCAGGTCTTTTTTCCTCTTCTTATAAAGACACTGATCCTATCAGATGCAAGCCCTACCCTATGATCTCATTTCACCTTGTTTCCAAATATTGGGGATTAGGGCTTCAGCATAGGAATTTGAGGGATATGGTTCAGTCCAAATGCTCTAGGGGGGGGACTCTATTCTCAGATCTGAGAAGTCCATCTTCATGACAGCCTGGTGCCATGTGTGCACTGGAGACCGGGGCCTGGACCTGAACTTACTTTCAGCTTTTCTCTGCTCTCCTGGAAGCCTCGCCCACCCCAGGGTCTTAGCTTGGGATTGCCCTGGAGAAGCCCAGTGGCCCCTACCCGCCCTCCTTTCTGCAGTTCAGCACTACCTCTAGACCTGCTGCCCAGGGACTGGCCCTGCTCCTGGCCAGCCTGGCCATGCATTGAGCTTGGAGCTCCTTGCAGCTCCGGGACATGGCCCAGGACCTTTCTGTCCTCACAGCCCTAGGATATGGCCTCAGGCTTCTCCTGTGTATCTTCAGCTGCCATTGCTTCATGGGGAGGAGGAATAGTAGGCAGAGTGTCCCATCAACACACTGGCCAGGTCTCACCTCTCCCCTTGTCTGGGTGTTTGCTCCCTTTTGTAGCTAAACCATTTGAAACGTGCAGATCAGCAGTCTCCAGGACCACATGGATCTCAAAGACCCAGGTGGACTGGGCTCTTGTCCCATTCTTCACATGATTGCATGTTCAGGGACCAACACCCAGAGTTCAATGTCAGGATGCTCCCTCCACCTGGACACACTGTCTCCTCAGTGTCCAGTTATCCCCCCACCTCTATGACCATTTACCCTCTATGTGCCCCTTCTTGTTTTTGCTGGCTATGTCTACCTCTCCCTGACCTCGGCTGCGTGAGTCCCTGTGCTCTCCTGGTGAGCTTGTCTAGTTCAAGGATATCCACAACTGTCCACAGGAGGAAGGAGACCCCTGTTTGATTTGCATCCTCTCTCATAGGGTCGTGGACTTCCTGCTCAAGGCCATCATGCGGACCATGTGGTTCGTCGGCGGCTTCCACCGGGTGACCGTGAAGGGGCGGCAGGCCCTGCCCACCGAGGCAGCCATCCTCACCCTGGCACCACACTCCTCCTACTTCGATGCCATCCCTGTCACCATGACCATGTCCTCCATCGTGATGAAGGCCGAGAGCAGAGACATCCCAATATGGGGAAGTGAGTGAGGCCCTCCTCACCCGCCCTCAGTGCAGGTCACTCCCACACGAAATAGGCCCTGGGCTTGCGTCCCTGTTATCTTTCCTTTGTTGTGCTTTCCTCTGTATTAGTCATTGTGGGTTTTAGTTTTTATTAGTGCCCTTATATATAATTGTGGAAGTATTTCTTCAAGTTCTAGCACCGAGGATCCTAGAAGTCTGGGCATAGCGCAGGGCTCTGTCCTAGCACACTAGTTACTGTTCTCGAAACCCAGGCACAGGAGGGTCCTGAGGCTGCATGGTAGATCACTGTGGCTTAAAACAACAGAATTGTGTGCTCTCTCATTCTGGAGCCATGTAATCTCAGGACTCAGTCCCCAATGGTTCTCCGGGGGGCGGCCTTTCTGGCTCCCCAGCTCATGATGCTCAGGCGTCCCTGGGCCTGCAGTACAGTCACGCCACCTCTTTCTCCATTGTCCCAGGGCCTTGCCCTGTGTCTGTATCTCTGTGTATCTTACAAACCAGGGTGAGTTCATCCCAATATCCTTACCTAGGTACATGTGCAGAGACCCTTGTTTTAAATGTCACATTCAAGATTCTGGGGGTTAGGACATAGACACCTTTTTTTGAGGTCACCATGGAGCACACTCACCATTATTGTGGGGGCTGTAAGGAATCCTGGGCACTCTAGATGGTCCCTTGGGTATTCTACATGGTCCCCTCACTTCACAGATGAAAGCACCCCACATGCCACGCCTGGCCCAGCCCTCCTGGAGCACTGCCCATGGTGCCCCTGAAGGGTTGGCCAGCCTCTGCCAGGTTCCCATCCCCATGGTTCCTCCAGCTGCTCTGCTTGGGCCCTGACTCTACTCTCCTTCTCTCCTACCAGCCTCTGCCTTTTTTTCCAAATCCTCACCCAAAGATATATTTTTATTGATTTTTTTTCAAGAATGAGGAAGGGAAAGAGAGAGAAACATGGATTGGCTGCCTTCTGTACCCACTCTTACTGGTGGATGGAACCCATAAACTGAGTGTGTGCCCTGACTGGGAATTGAACTTGAGACCTTTCAGTGCACAGGCAAACTGGAACTAACTAAGCCATTCAGGCTACCCTCTCTGCCTTTTAAACTTCACGTGGATTCTGGAGCAGGGCTTGCCTAGGCAAAGACAAGCGATGGTGTTCTCTCCCTTTGTGTCTGTTATCCCTTCTTATAAAAAAAAAAACAAAAACCCAGTCACTGATTAGGACCCACTTCAATCCAGACTACGTCCCTGTACCTTGAGTACACCTGCAAATATCTTCTTTCTGCTTGGCTGCTGTGGCTTAGTGGTTGAGCATTACCCCATGAACCAGGAAGTCTCAGTCAGTTTGATTCCCAGTCAGCGCAGATGCTTGATCCCCAGAAGGGGGCATGCAGGAAATAGCTGATCAATGATTCTCTCTCATCATTAATGTTTCTATCCCTCTCACCCTCTCCCTTCTTTTCTCTGAAATTAATACATATTTTTAAAAAATATGTCTTCTTTCCAAAAATAAGATAACTGTCATAGGCTAGGACATCAGCCTGTCTTTTTGAGAGACACAGTTCACTCTACACAGGAGCCATGTGTCCTGGGTCCTGTGACTCTTGAGTACATGGCCCTCATACCCTTCTTTATTTACAGTGACAGAGGCTTTCTGCTCCTGATGGTCAGCCTTGCTCTGCTCTTTCTCTGATTAACCTCCTGTGGACACTCAGTGTTGTTACTAAGCTTTCATGCTGTTCTCTAAGTTTACCAGAAGCTTTGGTGGTTTCCCAATTCCCTTGTGCCCAGTCCCTGGTACAGCCCCTGGGACCTCTAGGGGGTCTCACCTCTCACCCAGTCCTGCTCAGTGAAAGTGGTGTATCCCCACGTGACACCTCCCCTTCCCTTTCAGCTCTGATCAAGTACATACGGCCCGTCTTTGTGTCCCGGTCAGACCAGGATTCTCGCAGGAGGACCGTGGAGGAAATCAAGAGACGGGCCCAGTCGAATGGCAAGTGGCCACAGGTAACCTGGCCTTGCTTGCGTTTGAGTGGATTTCTTGCAGAAGGTGTGACTAAAGACTGAGGGGAGAAGAAACAAAAGGGCCAGAACTGCCTTCCATGGGGGCTGGCTATGTTTAGTTTCCTTTTATTTCTGATGAGTGTGTAAATTTAAGAATCTGCTAAATATCAGGTACTTTTGATTCTGAAATTTTAAAATTGAAAGAAGAAATCATTCAGACGTGCATCTCATGTTCCCATAATCGTCTTTATTGACAACAAATCTTTGTGTAAGTTTTGAGTCAGAAAGGTGTGCTACCCGGTCCATGGAGTAAGCAGCACCTTGTTTCTGAGCAGAGCATTCATCTGTAAGGTGCCCACTGCTTCGGGTCAAGGGCTGAGCTTCCTGAGTGCACCTGGTTCCTGACCCGGGCCATTATGCGCAGGCCTCGGCTGCTATTAGCCCCCAACCTGTATTTTTCTTCTTTTAAACTGAGCCAACATTCAGAACCTGGAAATGCCATCAGACTCTGGGTTCTGGCTGCTCAGGAAACGAGGGGGGCTGGCTCCCAGCACCTGTGCCCATGGGCAGCCACTTGGAGTGGTTCCCTGGCTGCCACCCCTACAAGCGCAGGCCATTCCTGCCCCTCCTTCAGCTTACCTGCCTGACCCTTGGGCATGCCAGGGTTGGACCCCTGGTGGCTCATTGTCACCTGGAGATGGTCTTCCCTTCTGGGACCAGAATTGAAAGCATCCACATAGATAGTATTTTTCAGCTGAGGAAGGTGTTACTTTTCTGTGGATTTTGTTGGGGTTTCCACTTGCTGGCCAGCACTCCCTTCCCCAGGACCATTCCAAGTCCTGAGTCCTTTTGACACATGCTCTCATCTGTGTGCCTCTGTCCTGCTCTGCCTCAGACACCTGCTCCTGCTAACAACCTGCTCTGTGCAGGTGTGTCTGGTCCTCAGGGCAGCCAGTAGGCAGGGACCACAATTAGTATATGCAACTCCCTGGCCTAAGAAGACACATGTTGTCTACTTGTGTTGCTTCAAATTCTAATAAATTTCATAGTTAGAGAAGAAATCAGCATAATCATCCATAATGTGTTTCACCTTGTTCAATTGAAAATGATTAAAGTATCTAAATTATGTCAGCAGTAGGGAAATAAATTGTGAAAATTGGCACCTGTGAATTCTGAATTATGTCCCTTTATTGCTAAACTCTTTTCTTTTTTTTATTTCAAGATAATGATTTTTCCAGAGGGAACTTGTACCAACAGGACCTGCCTAATTACCTTCAAACCTGGTATGTAGCTTTTCTTTATCTTTTTATTGATCCCAGAGAGAGGAAGGGAGCAGGCAGGAGGGATAGAAGCATCAATGATGAGAATCATTGATCGGCTGCCTCCTGCATGTCCCCCACTGAGAATCGAGCCCACAACCTGGATACATGCCCTGATCAGGAATCAAACTGTAACCTCCTGGTTCATGGGTCAGCAGTCAGTCACCAAGCCACACAGCCAAGCTATAGTTTCCTTAATTATTTTTTTTCTCCCGCACTCCCACCAGTGCTCCCAGTTGTCCTATTAAATCAAAGTGCAGCTCAGCCCGGAGACACTCACATCTGCCTCCTGCCAGCAGGGCTGTGACCCTGGAATCCTGTATTTTCCACCAGCACAGGGGGAGGGCCTTCCAGGGATTGCTGCTGACCAGGAAAGCCTTGCAGGAAATCCCGTTTTATTCTGAAGCCAGCATGGGCCACGCAGGCACAGAACCGGCTGCCCTGGCAATAAGATGGCTCCTGGTCCCTTTCTCTGCAGGTGCCTTCATCCCGGGAGTTCCTGTCCAGCCGGTGGTTCTGCGGTACCCAAACAAGCTGGTGAGTGTGTTCTCCTGCGGACCTGTGTTCAGGCAGAGGGCCTGGAAGTGAGAACTGGTTTTCCAGTCAACCCTGCTATTCTGAATATTCCCAAATACTCACACACAGAATCCTGCCTTCGTAGGTCAGGGAATGGTCCTCCTCTCATGTGATTGCTCCTGACATTTTCAGGTGAACATCCCCCTCTCTGCCCTGTGTCCTCAGCAGTTGTCATTGCCTAGTTCACACTCCAGGAAAATTTTAATTAAGAATATTCAAGTTCAGAAGGGCTGGAGGCAGCAGGAGAGTAAGGAGTTAAGTGACTTTGTGGTTCATGTGTCTTTATCTTGCTTCTGTTGTGTGCACAAGTTTTGTTTGATATAAGAGAACAAAATAAAAGAAGGGGTGTTTGGGGCTCAGAGCTCCCAGACAATCTTGATGGATCCCTAGCTCAGAGGCAGAGTTGGTACAAGGCCTCAGAGCAGGTTCCGGCCAGGGCCCTGCTGGCCTCTTTGTCCACACATCCATAAGCAAAGCAGCCATGGCTGCCCCCTTCTCCCAGGTGCCCTGTAGCAGCAGTTTCCATGCTGACTTTGTCTCGCTTTTGTAACCCTGTCTGTGGGTGTCCTTTCACCTTGATGGGCTGAGGGCCCTTGCAGCCGAGAGAGGTCCATGTAACCACATGTCCCCGCCCTGCCTCGACCCTGGACACATAGAAGTGGTTCTCCATGGAGGCACCTGAGGCAGATCTGCTCATAACATGGAGCTTTCTCTCCGTTGCAGTGTCTTTATGATGGCAAAGGAGGAAAACCACCAGCCAGGACATGGTGGGCTCTGGAGTCCCTGGTATAGAAGGTGCAGAATTACATGCAACATCTGGGCCAGGCCTATAGGGTCTGAGATTTGCACACAGGGCCTATGGATATGGACAGGTGCAGGAGAGGCTCTCTGAGTGGCCACTAAATAAATGTCGGTCAGAACTGGTTTCCATGCAGACTGACAGATAAAATTGTTCTCTCAGCGCAGCTGAAACTGAAGAGGTGTGTTTGTTAGTCAGTCTCTGCAAATAAGAGAATCTGTCATTGGTGTGTACAATTCTAGCTTTTCCTTTTTTTTAAAATTTAATAAATCTTTATTGTTCAGATTATTACAATTGTTCCTCTTTTTTCCCCCCATAGCTCCCCTCCACCCGGCTCCCACCCTTCTCTCTAACCTTACCCCCTCCACTGTCCTCATCCATAGGTATACGATTTTTGTCCAGTCTCTCCCTCACCCTTTTCCCCCTGAGAATTGTCAGTCCACTCCCTTTCTATGCCCCTGATTCTATTATATTCACCAGTTTATTCTGTTCATCAGATTTTTAATTCACTTGATTTTTAGATTCACTTGTTGATAGCTAAGTATTTATTGTTCATAATTTTTATCTTTACCTTTCTCTTCTTAAAGAGTACCTTTCAGCACTTCATATAACACTAGTTTGGTGTTGATGAACTCCTTTAGCTTTTTCTTATCTATGAA